>CM024643.1:20322905-20922905 GCA_014182715.1 Eucalyptus cloeziana | reverse complement strand
CACGAATTTATATTTTGGAAAAAAATAATAGAAAAATAGAAAAAAATTGATTCTTATTTCAGAAAAAAAAATATAAAAGAAAAATATTTGTCTACGTTTTGCTCATCCAGGAAGTTATTGACACCTAAGAATTCTAACTACATTTGGTGATGATAACTAAGATTTTGTGTCCTTAATTTTCATTATTTGGTTTAAATATCTATATAAATATCCATACATAGAATATCTACACATAGTATATCATATAATATATGATTTGCTACGTTAGTTCAGCTGAATTATATGTCACTTCCTACTTGGTGAACAATGGAGCAGAGTCCATGTACCCCTTATTTGTTTTTCCTAAAACCTTTTGGGCATGTATGGCGCGATGACGAGGCAAGGTTTGCCAGTCGATTTGGTTGCTGTTTAGGTTTCGGGTTTTGTTACTGAACAAAGCCATTGATTATTCTCTCCATGTGCAAAAGGAAAAAATGGTTTTGCAGGTTGTTCCAACCACAGCAGAATGCGAAGACTTTGTTACTTACAATAGCCCTGCCATCAACCTTTCTGGCTCTTTCTTTATATTGGTTCTTTGTTTTTGTGCACTTTAACGGGTTGATGAATCTGGGTCTTCTATTGGGTGTTGACCTATGGTGGTGTTGGTGTTGACATTGTTGAGTTTTGGCTTAAGGCTATTAACCGAAGCACGATTGGGGCCAATGGTGTGAAGACAAGAGGCATCAAATCAAGTTTTGGTTGAGACAGTTCGGGACTTTAGCGAAAACGGGCATAAGTAGAAAGTGAAAAACATATTGCAATCCCTATATTTGTGAAGGGGGTTGCTGTAAAGAGCAAAATTAGTCTTGAGACGATGATCCAAAAAGGGAAAGTGGCTCTGCATATGTGGGTGGCGAGGATAACTCGAGCGACCATTCTGTGAACTGTGATCTAGATTTAGATGACAATGAGCAAGAGCACAACAACAATTGCACAAGGAAGATGAGTCTTAGCCATCTTAGGGCTACTATAATGCAGGCCGAGCAAATGGCTGGACAAGGTGAACATTTTCTAAGATCAGGCTTATTTTGTCTGCTTTTCATCTTTTTAGTTGAAACAAAGTCGCTTGTTTTGTTTTTTTTTTTGGTTGCCGGCAAATCTGATTGGTGCCCGAACAACTTTAGAACATTTAGGGTTGATCAAACATTAAATTCAAAAGGCATCCAACACGAAAACTAGCTTTTATTCCACTCTCTTTCCATAAGTTTTGGATGTCTACTTTTGCGTTTCTTTATATTGTTCTCATTTGTCTTTTACCATCTCTTTAGTGCGGTGTCTTTTTGGTGCATGTGATGAGAGTGGCCTATTAACTTCTTCTTCTTTATTTATTTATTTATTTATTATCTATAGCTAAGATCTATGCCTTTTCTTTCTTGTGTGATCTCTTTCCTTCGGAGTTCGACCCCAAAAAAAGAAAAAAAGATCTCTTTCCTTCGAAGGATCAATGACCTGTGTTCCTCTTCTTCTTCTTGTTCTTCTTTTCTTTTTAACTCAATTCATTACTTATTAGTTAGAAGTATTTTATTCTTGGAATTATGAGTTGAGATGCTGTTTTTCTTTCCGAATTATTTGTTTGGCGCAAAACAAGAAATCTCTCTCTCTCTCTCTCTCTCTCTCTCTCTCTAAATCATAAAATTAGAAGTAATTTACAATCTCATTGAAAAAATGACATCAGAGGGTATATTTTAAAATATTGTACGATACTATATAACTGACAAATTATAATTTAAAATAGTCTAAAGATGCTCGTATAATTTAATTTAGTTATTCTAATATCTGGATAATTTTAGATAGTTGAATAAATTCTTTCAAACCTTTCAAGGGTTGTACTAGTGGATTTCAGCTTTGTTACTAGCTATTGGCGCTAGAATAATGGACTAGGCCAGAAAATAAGGCCAAACAATTATAACTTATTTTTCAATCTCTTCTATGCCCTTGCTTTGGTCACATTCATCTTGATAGGACATATTTGCTCTTTATAGCATATTTTATCTACAAAACAAACTTCATTTTCTACACGCTGATTCGCTCGAAAAGGTTTTCAAAATCCTACATTAACCAAGTCACCCCTTCTTAGCTAGTACATCCAACCAATTTTAGTGGTGCCAATCTAAGGTTTGTTTCTCTCATTTTTTTTCATACTTTTCTGATAACTTTTTTGAAATCGTAGACAACATTTTTCGTTGATTTTGAGTACATTTCAATATTTTATAATGTTTGTTACTTGTGATTATCCTATCTAAATAATACTGAAATTTCTTCAAAAATTCACTTAAAAAGTTACTTTTAATCCTTGAATAACAGTTTATTCTCGCCAATTACAAAGTTATAAGAATTATCTAAATCAACTATAACCTAAGATATATTATCTTTGATAGCTCTTTTAATCATAACAAATTATTTAAAATTAAAAGTAACCGTTCCTCCACTTCGTTTCACCTACCGTTTGATGGGCAATTTTCAAATGTAGTTATTAAAAGATTATCTCATTAGACTTAATTTTTATTATGCATTTTTATCGTAAGAGTCATGACAAATTGTGCATTTTGTGACATTTATTGATGAAATATGGAAGTTGTGTAATGTATTCAAAGTTTATCTTTCCCTCATAATAAAATGTGGTATCTATATTTGCTAAGATTTATTTATATTTATTTTTTAATATTCATTTACTTTATAAAGCGACATGTGTATCATTGTAGTAATCCTCCAATATAATTTATTCGCCATTTAGGGCTGTCATGTTGCGTGTAGTTATTTTAGGGCGCGCATGACAACCATTCTGTTCCAGAAATAGTTTTTGAAATAGAAATAGATTTTTCTATTTCTATTTTTATAAGAGTTTCTAAGTAAAAATAACCATTTAATAATAACACAAAATTTCTACTTTAAAAATAGAAATTTGTTTGATAATGACACAAAAATTTCTTCATTTTGGACAACGGCGGTGACGATCGGCGACCTTTAATATAAAAAATAAAAATAAAAATGATTTATCAACAAAAAAATAAGAAAAAAATAAAATAAAATAAATCATAAAAAATAAAATAAAAATATCCTTAAAAATAAATTTATTTTATTTATTCTATTTTATTTTATTTTACGAATAAATTTATTTTAAAATGAATAAAAATAAAAAATAAAAATAAATTTATTTGACAAAACACTAAAGACAAATAAAAATAAATTATTTATATCATAAATAATTTATTTTTAATAAATTTAATAAATTTATTTTTAATAAACTAAAAATAAAATGATAAATAAAAATAATTTATTTATTTTTAGTAAATTTATTTTTAATTTAATTTAATCAATTTATTTTTATTTTTAAATGAATAAAATGAATATATTATTTTTATTTTTAATAAAATAATATTTAATAAAATTTATTTTTAATAAATAAATTTATTTCGATTAAATTTATTTATTAATAATAAAAATAATTTTTATAATAAAAAAAAAAATAAAACAAATGAATAAATGATATTTTTATAATAATTTTTATTTTTAAAATGATATTTATTTATATATTCTTAAAAATAAATAAATATCATTTTATTTGTAAAAATATTTTATTTTTAAGGATTTTTTTAAATTTATTCATAAAAATAAAAATAAATATCATTTTATTTATTCGAATAAATTTCACTTTAAAATGATATTTATAAAAATAATTTATTTGGCGACCGAAGGCGGCGGCCGGTGGGCGGCCAGCGACCGATGGACGGTGGTCAGCGGCAACGAATGAAGGACCGGTTGATGAATAATGAGAAAAATTTTTATTTCTCATTTCTGTTTTAGAAATAGAGAAGTAGAAAATTTCTACTTTTGATTTCTATTCCAAACCTATTTCTGGAATAGAAATTTATTCTAGAAATAAAAAAACGGAATAAGTTTATCAAACAGATTTTTATTCCAGAAATATGTATGGAATAGAAAAATTGTTTCTGGAATAGAAATTACTAGTTGTCATGCACCCCCTAGCTAACCATCACTCCATCAAATACCCTCGCAAGCAGAATTTCCAAAGGAGCCTTTTGTGAGGATATTAGGTCGGAGGACTGGCCGTGGTATGTTGTAAATGGTAAAAGTATAAAGGGGCAAAACCTTTCTATGTTCTACCTTGTCGGATGGTAAGTGTCTTTACCAACACACCATTAAAAGAGTGAGCAATGGACATGTGCACTTATTCAATTTAAGAAATATTGGCGGATCATGTATATTTACTTCCAATTAGTCAGATTCGGATTAGCCAAAATGCACTCAATTGTTTTACCAATTTAATTTTCACAAATTCAAAAGGTTGACGGTTCTTCACCGTGACAATGACATTGAAAGTGGTTTTTTCTCTAATTGTCAATCATTATCTTCGTAATTACACTACAATATATTTACCAATAAATAGGCTCCCTAGCGTATTAGAGAGTCAATCTTTGACTTGATCTCCATCTTCTTCTTGGGGAAGCTCTTAGAGTCATTATATCTCATTGAATTCTAAAATCCATCCAAAATTTCGACAGTGATATTCACTAGTTCCTTAGAAGTACCTTTCAATGCATAGCAAACACTAATTAGGCTTGGAAACACTTGCTAGATGTGCAGTCAACATAATCAAAAGGATTGATAGAGACTCACCATTATACACTGGATCAACATTGATCTTACTTATTACTCACTCTCCTTTATGTCCATCCTCTAATCTAATGAAGAGAGAGCACGTTATTTATTAATGAAATTAAAGTGTCTAGGACAGAATATTATCCAATTTAAATTAGGAAATAATCTAATTAAATCCTACTCTTATTAGATAATTATCTTAACTTAGATAGATATTATCGTAACGTGCGATCTATACTAATGAATAAAATCTATCTAACATGCCATATTATCTAAATTCTAACCTAACCTATCAAGCAATCTTTTTCGTATAAAATAATCAAACGAGGTAGCACCAAATTGCAAGAGATAAGCATCACATCAATCGAATAAAATAAACACGAAGATCGCGGAGAATACGTCTCAACTGAAACTTGGTCGCAAATAGAATCGATAAACCAATCTTAAGCCGTAGATATTAAGTTATTAGATTTTCTGTGCAACCCATAAACCCGATCTCAAGCCTAAAAGACACAATTACCGATTATATATGCACATTGGTAACTAGGAAGATTTCCTGATATGGGCATTAGATATCGATATCGCCAAATTAGGAAATAAAATATTTGAATCAAATCGAGACCAGATCATTAGCTAGTTTGAATGTCGTGTTTCCCAAGATGGACCGGCCAACGGTGCTCATGGACGATGGTGGCCGGCCGCTAGTGGAAATGGATGGTGGGGCGCTCACGGCCAATGAGGCAAGGACCGGCGGGGAACAAACTCGCTAGCATGGTTACCGAATTCAAAAACAGATTCTGCGAAAACAAGAAGAAGAACCCAAAGGGATTAAATTGGACAACAGCTGGAACGTCGGGACAGCGGCAGCGCAAGGATGAGCAAGGACTTCGCAGCCTAAGTCCTTTCAATTTTTTTTTTCTCTAGGAATGCAGGTGATCCTAATTTAGGACTCTGTATTTCTTTACGCAATCCCTTGACAAGCCATACATTACCCATGTTAAAAAAAAAGGTTAATGTAAGATTAATTACGATGAATAAAAAACATGTTAAGCGTGAAGTGAACATCTTATCTATTTATAATGCACTTTGACTCGTTTATTTATATAATCTAAAACGTTTCATGTGCTAACACGACATGTTTAGATACATGTAAAAATACTTACATAAACACAAGTAAGCATTTTCATATAGAAGACTTCATATCTTAAGTGTTTTGTATTATGTAGCAATTTAATTAACATGTTCTATTTGAATTTAATATCATGACATAACTAATAAATTGTCTTGTATTGAGATTGAATCTAAATTTGACATGTCGCAAATAAAAGCATGAGATTGAAATTGAACAAAATTATGATAAGTCAAAAAACAAAACAAAATATTCTGTCGTCAATGATTCTAAGGAAAGGAACTACATTGAATCACTCATTAAAAGTTGAAGGACAGACTTAAATTTACTTTAGTTATTCAAGTATTGCAATGATTTTAGATTTCTTTTGCCTACGTCAATGTTATATTAATCGCATGCAACGACTTGCAATTTTGCTGTTGAGATTGATTGAATAGAGAGAAATAAATGGGACTCAATGATTTGATGCCACTATATTTAGCGCTCTTTGTAGTAAATCGTTGTAAGAGCATCCATTTTCGTACAATGCCATAATTACAACCTCTCTCAAAAAAGGAACACTTGAGGCATAGATGATCTTTCGTGATACACATAAAAGGAACACTTGAGGCATTCTTGATCTAACATGAATGGCCCGACAATATGTCATTTATAGCGTAAAGGTACCTACTTGCAAATCTCCGAAAGCCTGCACGATTAGTTAGGATTACAACTTTCTCAAGAAAATTCCTGCAAAAGGTAGTTATTTTTTTTTACGACAAAGTTGACCTGTAGGTTTTCTAACATAGAATTGTATATGAATTAATCGGTAAAGTGGACCATGCTCATTTGAATTGACAAAAAAGAAAGTACTATTACAAAGAGGGAGTACGAAAAGCAAACAGATAAGCCTAATTTTAAAAATTGTTCATCTTGTCCACCCAGTTGCTTGGCCCGTGTTATGGTAGCCCTAAGATGGCTAAGATCCATCTTCCTGGCACTTTTTTTTGTCGTACTTGGTGTTGTGCTCGAGGCAAAACTCATCAAAGTCAACAACTCTGGAACAGGCAAACGCCCAAAGGAAGACCCAGATTTATCAACTCATTAAAGCAGACCAGTATTTCGACAAAAAATGCAGACCAGTATAAAGAAAGAGCCAAAAAGGTGTACCCGTCGATTCATCTCTTTGATGGCAGGGCCATTGAAAGTAACACGGTCTTCCATTCTGCCCTCGGCAATCAAATTCTTAAAAACATATAGGATCTGGCTTATAAATTCGGCAAGAATTTTCTTATTATTGATCTTTTTGAAACTTAAATGGTTTTGTATTTCCTCACACATTCAGTAATAATGAACTTAAAAAAAAAAAAAAACCCTCTCTAGTAGATATATCGATGAATTGGTAAAATAGTTTTTGTGTGTGCATTTCATGATTTGCTAAGCATTACCAAAACCGAAATATGGTTTGCAAAAATTGCTCCTCAAAGTTTTACGTGCTCAGGCGGTACCTGTTGATTTTCTTATATTGCTGTTTGAGAGAAATCTAAAACCCGAGCTTTTCTTTCTTCCTTTGCATGGTTACACTTTTCATAAAAACCATTGACGTCCAGCACATGTGCTGTTGTGACCGTGCCTTCTCTGAGATGTCTTCTAGGTTCGTATGTGTTTCTCTGAAATGGAGCAAATATCAACTCGGCAGACCTATGGACAGTGCCAACAGCTAACTCCAACTTGCAAAAGAAAGTTCATCAGTAGGCATCTTGGTGGTCCCGATGCTTTCCAGGCATGCAGTTCCAGATCTGCTTTAGTGGGTAATGGGGACTTGGGGGGATTTTTGGCAGAGAATCACCGGTGCGTGAAAGAGGAGGATTTGCTCAGGTTGCGTTGCTGAATCGATTCAATGCTGGATGTATTATTGATTTATTATGCAATGGAAGAGTAGCAACTGGTGGGGAGAATACGGAAGCTGCACCACCAGTTGGAAAAACAGTAGCGTGCAGCTTCGAAGAAATGGCGTCAGAGGGCCCTTCTCTTTCAGCCCTCTGACGCCATTTCTTGGCACAAAACGGGAAAGATGTGAGAGACAAAGATACTATTTTTCATATGCTCTAAGTAATTGCTTAATTAAGTGCCTCCTGCCTCTTGCTGTAAACTACGAGCCTCCTGATAATCCTATGATCCTAGTTATTCCTCCTTCCCTCTCTGCCCCACAACCCTTTTCCTATTCTGGCCTGCATATGTGAATGCATGCACTTGGTTATGCATGGCTATGCAGAGTGAGGCCGTGCCAATCGTTTGGCCCGGCCTTACTTTTGACTTTCGGCTTTCGGGTACATTTTGCCAGAGCTTGTTTACTGAGGTAGAGTACCAGCTCTTTCGACTATCCAGTACTGAAATGTACTAAATACTGACCAATAGGGAAAAAGAAGATATTTACAGAGAGCGCGCGTCCCCGTTATCTACATTTACCGTGTCAAAGTTTCACAGATTTCAAGACCTAAACTTGAAGGGTTTCTTGCTACCAATGACATGCCTTCAGAGAAGAGAAAAGCATATTTGCAGAGAAGCAAAAAGAAGCGTCCTAGTACGTTCGACTAGCCGAATGTCTGGGACCACTTTTTCCCTCGGTTAAAAGGTCTCGTGCTCCAAAGAAAGAGGAAAAAGAGTATGGTTAAATGTCCATGGCTATGAATGTCTAGGAATGATGTCCCTCAATAAAAAATTGCCTTCTTCAAAAGTTGCTATGTTAAAAGCATAAATCTAGACGGTATCTTTTTAAGCAGAATTATGACAGAGATACCGGCAGAAAAACCCAATAAGTATTGAAGAAGAACTTAGATGCATGATGAATCTTGTATCGAAGTGGTTGTTTAGCACATCTCTTACAGCCTTGAAAGGACGAGGGACTACCTAAGGCACCATTCATTGACGTACAAAGAAGTGAATCAATTACTAAGGCAGGAAAGAATAAATCAAAGCGAAGAGCAAAGAGGGCCAAGATAGTCCAACTAAACAAGAATGGAACCTTATCTCGTGGCGGGAAAAGCGTTGGATACGTGTTTCTCATGAACCTGCCTGAAGGCTGCAACAAACTTTAAAAGCAGCTTTAAGACATAAAAAGCGGCAAACTACTTCCGATGATCATTCTGAGAAACTTAAGACAACCAAAGATAACAGCCAAACATGACAAATGGACCCTTTATCAGTCTAAATTTAAACTGATCAGAGTCAAGGTTGTTGTTAAGAAGATGATGAAATTCGTATCTTATGCCAATGCCAAATATTCGATGATTTATCGTATTACGTATTTTTGATTTGATATTCACGATTTCTTGGGCACTAGACAACGTGCTAGCTGTGTGTCCTCATGCTCAGTGTTGCCTTGGCCTCTCTCCTTTTTTATCTCTCCTCCTCCTCAGTGCTTTGTACCAGTCCCTCCTTATTTTGCTCGCCTACCTCCGACCCTCTCTATCCAGCTCCTCCTTTACTCCCCAGCCTCTTGTCATTCTTCTCATTTTCACTGATGGCCACTGAAGCACTTTCTTCCTAGAGGAAAGAAGTCACAAAACGAAAGTGACTTTTTGGAGACTTCAGTAGACTCTAGAGTTTCCACGCTTGGACGGTGCTGCCGGCTCGCCTCGTTAAGGTACTGCATGATAAAATTTCAATTTCTCAGTTTCTCAATTTCTCTGTTCCCCGGAACAGAGAAATTGGAGAAACCCGTTTGATAACACAAACCGATTTCTCAATTTACGAAACTGATTTCTGTTTCGAAATTGTTTTGGAAGAGAAATGAGAAGCTAGAAATTGTAGCTTCTCTATTTCCGAAGTAGAAATAGAAAACTATTTTTCCACTTCTTCCTTCCAGACTCCTCTCTCCTCTCCTCACTATCGTGCTTTCCCCCATTCCTTCTCCTCACGACGCTGTTTTATTTATAAAAAAAAATTAATTTTAAAATTTTTTAATAATAATTAAAAAAATTAAATTTTAAAATTTTTTTAATAATAATTAAAAAAAAAACCTAGAACCTAGTTTAAAACCTCCTTGTTTTATTGAGAAAATAAAATTTGGCGTCCAAACCCGACACTGCATTTATTTTCTATTTTCTTGCCTAACCACCCTTTTTGGAAATAATCTTGCACAACTTTTTTTTTTTCCTCTAAAGTTTTCGGAAATAAATTCGTACGTGCTCCCGTACTCAAAAATAGAAATTTTGAGTCGTTATCAAACAGGTTTCTTTACTCAGAAACTTGGCTGGGGAATAGATTTCTGTTTCAGAAATTTTGTCATGCGCTACCTAAATGCGCCCATACACACCTCAAAAAACACTCCCCACCACATCTAGTAGAAATCGTTTTCTCGTCAGTTCAGCTCATTTCCCCCCCGCAGTTCAGCTCCCCAAAAGCCTCTCCCCTCAGGTGCCCGCGGCAGAGAGAAGGGAGGCGGAATGAGCGACCTTTGCCAGTTCCCTGTCCTCGAGCCTCCTCTCTCGGCTCCGGCTCCGGCTCCGGCTCCGGCTGTGGCGTCTACTCTGGCTTACGCTCTGCCTCAGGCGCCGTCGGCTTCTCCACGTGACTCTCTCTCTCTCTCTCTCTTTCTCCCTCTCTGCGTGTGAAAGATTCGAGCTTTGCTTGAAACGACGCCTGTGGAAGTTGGGGAGCAAAAGTCTTGAGTTTCGGTCTAGAGAAAGCGCATTTGTAGCGTGCTGGAGAGGTTTTGTCTTTCAATATGACAGTCACTGTCTGTTTCATTTTCAGTTGTACCAGCCAGAATGGATGATCTCAGTGACTTTTCTCAACCAGAACCTCCTACAGCTGTCCCTGCTGAGGCTCTAGCTCCACCTTCAACTCAAGCTTCAGAGCGAGCTCAGGTTTCCTGCCCTCCTTCGTGTAAGTCTTCCCTTCTGTATTGGTCTCTCGCCTGATTTTACTTGTTCTTGGTGAAAAAATTAATGTTAATAATCTTGTATAGCTTAAATGTTTACCTAACTTTGGAGTTTGTCTCACTTTGCTCTCTGTTGTTTCATGTCCTATAATGTATCCTATGTATCCTGATTTCTAAAGACCATTTTGAAATGGCCCAAGTTTTTTCCACATTATAATGCATGGCCCACTGTCCTTACATAGGGTCAAAACTGTATTTTTTGACGCTTGATTCGTTCATATAGTCGACGTGTGGCCTATGACTTTGTATCCTATGTTTTCAAGACCCTTCTTACTAACTATTGGCTATTGATCTTTTTTTTTTCCTTTTCCTGAAGCTATTGATCTTGTTGACTAGAAGGATAATTAGAGGGAAATTCGAATAATTATGAGGACAAATGTGACTATATGGGGATAAATAGATATATGAGGTGTTGACAAACTTCAGCGACTTTACTATTGATGGTGGATATTTGAGAAAAATTGAGACAATTTTGTTATATCTAAAAGGCGTACCAGGAAAAATGATATGACAATGAGTAAAAAAGACCATCCATAGCTTCATATGTATAATTCGATAGCCAAGAAAAGGGTGCTTTTTTTTTTTTAATGTGTTTCGGATTCTTTCATCTACTCTGGAATGATGAATCTTACTCAGAAAAAACCAAAAAAAAAATAAAAAAATCTGCCTCTGTTGACCTTTACAGGTGGTAACATGCTTTTGCAGAAATTTTAGTACCCTGCTTGATGTTTCACATTCTAAATGCACTCCGTATGAACTGAAAAGTTTTGTGATATATAGTTGTTTGGGTATTGAACAAGAGAACAAGAAATATATTCTATTTTCTTCATGTTTCCAAATGGTCAAAAGAGACCTTTAAATTCCCGAAAATAGATGATGCTACTATAAAGTGGGCAAAAGACTAGTGATGTCCATTGATAGCAACCAAAAAGAAAACCTCACATATGTGTAACTTGTTCAGGTGTTCCAGAGCATGTGAGGTACAAAAATCGGTTGCAGGAGTATACGCAGAAGATAATGGTGCATATTCCTATTTATAATACAATCAATGAAGGATCTCAACATGCACCGAGATATAGATCAACGGTATTCGTAGATGGGAAAAGCTTTACATCTCCCAACACATTTCCCCAAAAAAAGGAAGCTGAGCAAAATGTTGCTCAAATTGCATTGGAACTTTTGTCACAAAAGATGGAGGATGAAGCCTGTCCTCTCATCCATGAGGTTTGATAATTTTTTTACTGTTGTTGCTATGCCTGATATGGATTGCGATTGATTCACTTGAATTGTTAGTTAGCATATGTTATATAGCTGAAATGCTGGAAATTATTATCTTTGAATTGATGCCATGTTCTTATCATGCATGTGGATATCTTGAAGAAACCTTGAACTGAACCGACTAATTCATTTGAGAGCTTACAACTATGAATGTACCTCAGGTGGATATCTTTGCAATTTATCCTCATTAACATTGTCCTATAATAGCTGATAGCAATAACTTGCCTTTCTATGGTTGTTGATATGATTCATCCAGTTCTATGTGCACGTCCAAACAAGGTCAACATTTGATTCTCATTATTTATATGTTCTTGTCATGTGGTCAACCGGGTTGACCATCTATGTGAAACCACTAAATCAATTGAGGAATATGAAGATGGGAGGTATGACATAGATAATAAGACACTAGGGAGTAGCCTTTGTTATTTTACATTTTGTTTCAACCGATAGCAACTAGAAAACACGATGTTTGCTTCACACTCTCAATGCTATATTTTGATTCTTAATTCATCCTCATGTTTTTTTAACTAATTCACTGGTTATGTCGTTACTCCACAGGATACAATTTTTTGCAAGTCTATTCTTAATGAATATTCAGCAAAGATGAACTTGGAAATGCCAAATTACACAACTATTCAGCAACAAGGGGCAGTTTCAGTTTTTTTATCTTCTTTGGTATTCAATGGTTTGACTTACACTGGCAATGTTGGTATGAGCAAAAAGGAGGCTGAACAATTGGCAGCCCGTGCTGCCATTCAATCCCTATATGGTATGCCATTTTTTGTACTTTATTTTGAATTTATGCACGTTTCTATCCATTCAACTAACAAAGGATGTACTGACTGAATTATTAAAAAAAAAAAAAACTAACAAAGGATGTAATGCAGATGATAACAAGTTGAAAATAGTTCTTTCGAAGATGATCAAGTCTAAGCGGAAACTTCATGCTGCATACCATAAGACTAAGTATTCATGTCCTGTTGGAGCGAACGTGGGAAGCAATACTGAAATCTCAGATACCAATGGAGAAGGTTTATCTTCTGGGCCACCTAATTATATTCTTGGTTCAGCTATTCCCGAGGCATGCTCAGAGTTACCTAAACCGCATCATTTGTTCCAAATACCAAGAGCAGTGGCTGTAGCATCCTCTGCAGTGGAGAATCCGTTAATCTCCTTTGTTCCTTCAAGTACAGAACAACAGCCTATTGCTGCTACGAATTCTGGTAAAAAGCGACGCAAGAACAAGTAAAAGGCCAACAAGAAACTGCTTGTTGATCCTCAGTAGGTTCTACTCTTTACTTCTAAAATTCTTTTTTAAACCATTTTAACTGAATTCTTGTAATCGTATAGGGTGGCTACTTGTCTTTGAACATTGTTTCGTTTGTTTCTTAGATGTGTGCTATGTTAGTGTTGATTAGTATGCAAACTGAAGATATTTATCAGAATGATATCTTTAAAGACACCTTTACTACTGTTGCCATTTCCTCCTTAATCGATCTCTGAACAATCTTGGAACATCTTTGACTGCTTTCTGATAGAACCTTTCTCACTAAAAATAGTCAACCACCTTGTTGGGGTCTTAATCTGTGACTGGGAGTGATGAATTTGTTGCTGAACAAAGTGTCAATGTTTGCTTTTGCAGTTTTTGAGTTGATGTCTCCACTTATGTCAGTCAAAATGCATGTGATGCATGCTTGTCTGCCTGCATTTCTTCTTGTTTTAGAAGTTGGATCATTTGCTCTGTTACCTAATTCATAATCTTTGCAGGTTACTCAATGCTGTGATGCCTTTTAACCAAGCTCCGCCTTGTTCTGTTGCACGGTAGATGGAACGAATGTATGGGCTTTCTAGTTAGACATTAGCATTCGAGGCTTGCCACCAGGGCTCTCTCTTTTGAGCGGTATACGAGCTTCTTTGTAACTCGGATTTGTAATGTCAGACTGGATGTGAGGTCCATGTATATTATGGTCAGTAGTAAATGCGGATCCTCCAATGCCTGTTCAGTGAAAGGGATTTGTGCCTTTTGAATTTGTAGTCCCATGGCTAATTATCTAATTCTTTTGTATTGTCGTGGTATTATGATATTGCAAAGGTGTATATCCCAAAGCTGGCACTTTGTTGTGGCTAGATTCTGACTTAGGAAGGAGACATGACCTGTTCATGTTTCCAAGGCTGAATGGCATTGGCAGATTAAAGTTGACCACAAAATTTGCATACCCAACTTGCAGGGATCTCATATTCAACTTTCTAACAAGGTCGCAGGCCTCGGAAGCTATTGTCTGACAAAAGAGATTAGATTATGATAAAGAATTCGCATCAAGCCTTTTACAAGATTTTATCGCCGACTGAGGATGTTGGTCTCAGAATATCTTGTTTGACGATATGGAAGAGAATTTCCTTGCACTGGGTTTCATTTGTATTGCTGGGTTACGTAATAGGCATTGTCCTCGTCTCCTTGAGGTCAGAGGACTAAGTTCATTGAGCAATAGGGGACATTCACAGTTCACATCAACAATTAAACAGTGATAGGAGTCATAGGACACGGCTCGGTATCGGTTTATGGTCCTTACATTTTTCAAAACTTAAAACTTTTGATGAACACGTTATTATGGCCGGATCCTATACTCCCTGCGAATGCTGATGATATCTTGGATCATATCATAATGCTCCATTGCTCGGCTCATGGACGGATCTAGAATAAAAAAAGTTTTCATAAGGTCAGATTGCTAAGCTTAAAGCACGACAAACTGACTTCTATACAAAAGTGAGGTACATGTTTGAAATGTACAGGTTTGTTGGTTATGCGGTATCGCATGATATTAAGGTGTGGACCTAGATGCCATTTTGTTTTTTTTTTAATATCAAACACGTGGGACTGTAAATTACTTCCGATTTATGATATGAAGGGAAGAGAGAAGAAAACCACATCTAACATGCTTTATACCAGTTCAAAAAAATTAAGTTTATGATTGTAATGGCGTCATATAATAATAATTATTCATTTTACCGATGGGGATTTCCATTGATGTTGAGTGGCGAGAGGGAGGAGCGAGAGGTGCGTGAGCGTGGGAGGGTGTGCGTCACGCAAACCGCAAGAGAGGACGAAGGAGAAAGAGGGGTGCGGAAAAGGGAGAGCCAAAAAAACCGAAGAAGAAGTCTCCGGGACGCCTGAAGAGAAGCTCCGGCCTCGCGTCAATCCGTCCGGCGACCTTAGAAATTTGAACGTGCTTTCGATTCTCCTGTGGCTAAGTTAATCTTCTCTGTGCGTTTTATTAAAGGTTTCTTCATCAGGTTTCCCTTCCCGTAGTGATGAAATATCGTGACTGGTATCGTGTTAATGTTTCGTGGCGATGCAGTTTTTTGCATTTATGGATGGAGCAAACCTTTAATGTGAATAGTTTCATTGTGACCAGTTGTTTCCTTGTTTCCAGAAATGAAAGAAAAAATCGCTGCCAATCTGGTGAATTTTGCTTATGATCCCTACAATTATACATTCCTGCGCCACGTCTAGAACCTTCGTGCTCTGATTACTTGAAAGGATAATGTCTTGATCTGGTGTATGATATTCAACTAATTCAAACTTTACCCTGAAACAGCTCGATTTGGAGCTTTTCCTGGACTGCATGACCGAACCAAATGAGAAACTTGTTGAATTTGGAATTGGAGGAAAATGCAATTCTTGTGCAGGTAAATTCAGAAACTACTTGACCAAAAAAATTCGGACACTCTTAAGTTGTAGATGATAGATAAATGGCTCAAGTTAAGGTTGATCATTGTCTTCTATAAAATGCATGGCTAATTTTTTATCTACTTAACAATTGTTTACTCTTTTTTTTCTATCCAGAGCCAGCAAATGCTGCAATCATCCTTCAGAGTGGTGAGATCCCTCTCATTATTCAATGTCTGTCAAGCCCTGTGAGGAATACTGTGAGTGGAGAGCCTGCCTTTTTGTGAATGCTTCAACTCTTCAGCTACAATAGAGTAAATGCCAATTTCAGATTGAGCTTGAGATTGAGTCCCTAAGTACGTGCATACTACAGCGCAATGTAGTGACAAGCTTTAGCGTATTCTGCAAACAGAGTAAAGTCGCAGGCATCTTTATTAGGTTATGCCGAAGCGAAAATGCGATGCTTTCAACTGCCTCATTTATATTTGCCCCTGCACTGCACCCCACCCAAAAAATGAAAAAAGAAACTGCTTCACTTGCATGGAGAAGGAATGCAAACAGTTAGTGGAGATAACAGTATATAGTTGGTTCATTGGTATGAGTGTGCTTTTTTGAAGTTGCCTAATGATTTGCAGGTAATGTATGCCCTCGGATCTCTTTACTGCTTGTCCAATGCATCTAACATAGAAGAAATTTTGAAGCCAGAAGTAATTGATTTGATCAAGAAGTATGCTGCCGCTGGGGACGTTAACATCAACTTCAGCAATCTGGCTCCTGGAGAAGCACATCTCAGGAAACAAATGAGATTGGAAATGGCTACTGTCATGGTTGACAAGTGAGATCACATTTTGAACACGCCTTGTCTTTCTTGCATCCTTGCCGCGAGTAATTGATACCTCCTGCCAAAGGTCATAACTTCCATTCACTTTGCTTCTGTGACGAAATTTTGGTACAAAGTACTAGCTAGTAAACCTTTATAGGGTCAGGCAAATCATCGCCTTCTGAAGTAACAAGATCTCCTCGTGCAAATATAATTTTAAAAGGTTCGGCAGTTCATTTGCCTTTTGCATTTTGCAGATATAACTTCTGTATAGTGTTACTGAACTGCTGTATCCCCATCTTCTAATGAATCTGGTTTAGGTTATCAAAACGTCATTTGATTGGTTTCATGTCCCTTTCGTATGATGAATTAAACGAAATAATTAGCAGATTGGACAGACAATCGATATGAGCTGAGGTCTGAAGTTTGTGCTGGCCTTTCACAGTGAGCAGATTCAGAACTATTTTGCGGCACATCCACGGGATTTTAGGGATTTTTGATAGATGCAACCATCATGTCTATTGAGAAGTGTATGTTATATACAAGTTTGCCAGATGAGCTGGCTAGGAATACTATATCTTGTTGGTGTAACTATATTATTACTCTGTATTCTCCCTCGTACTATGAGGAAGTTGGTAATATTTTCCCTGTATCTCAGACGGAATTGCTGAATAAACCATTGTTACGAGGTAACTTTCCGAAGGGGTGACATGATGACGTCTTTATAACTCGATCGTTCCATTTTAACAAGTGAACAAATTTGTAAAAATCACAATCCGTAGAGGGAGTGCCCTCCATTTTTCATGAATCATCGATGCACGATTATTGCCAAAACTGTGAAGTTACAGATGAGTTGAAGTGCCTCTGTATTTTTACAATACAATGATGGATCAAGTTGATGTCCAACATCAATGCCATGCATGAAGAACAATAAACTTGGTATCGAGCGCTTGACTAGAAAACTTCTGAAAGGATAACAGTTATGGAATTTGACCACATGCTTGAATTGAGAGAACAGATTGATAACGCAATCATCCACCTAGAGCTTTAGCCGAAATCACCAGCCCTTGGGTCGCCAAAGCCATCATATGCATCCCTGCTTCATCGTTAATGAGAGAGAGTAACACATCTCCGGACACCGTGCCCTACATCCTTTTCTCGCGCTGCATTTTCTTTTTCTTTTTGGAAATGGGTCTTCTGATTTTGTTGGTGCATTGAACCAATCAAAGCTTACTTTCCTGTTCGTAATCATGAGGGGCGGAAGCAGGTTTGAACCCACTGCCTGGGCAGAGTAGAATTGACTGAAGTTAGATGAAATTTTGTGACTTTCTACCAACACTTTTAGTTTTAAGCAGGGCACTGATAGGAAAGTAGGACTATACGTGGCTAAACACACATAATCTCCCCAGACGTGGCTGCTCCTTGTTTTTGGGGGGGGGGGAAGAAATAACCAATGTATTCTGTAATACTCATTGTCCAATTTCTAACCAGGCCATAATACTTAGTCAACACGCACGCACGCACGCACAAAGAGAGAGAGAGAGAGAGGAGGACGATAGATAATGTCACCTTCATTGCATCTGTCTCAAAATTTTAAGCTGTCTATGCAACGAGATCTACAATGCAGGAGTTAAATAATGTCCTTTAACAGACTGCCCTGCGGCCACGTACAGATGGTTAATCATCTTAAATAGCAAGCGCCTTGCCCTTTCCATCCAGGAAAGCAACTCCAGCGCCCTTGAATTCAGAAAATAAATAAAGAAATTGGAGTATCGAATTTTCTCCTGTTTTCCTCATATTCCAAGACAAGATCATCATAGAAACGAAAATACATGCAAAACACTCAATACATCCTTCTCTTAAACCACCTAAAAGAGAAGGAGAAACACAAAAACCACCTAAAGATAGCCGAGCAGAAACGGAAACACGGCTAAGCAGAAACGGAAACACAAAAACGGTCATTTGTGTCCGGATATTTCCCAGTTTGCAAACTTGAAATGGCCACAGGCCAAAGCAATGGATGTTATACCTATTGTTATAATTATGGTTATAATTATGGTTAATGAATCAACGATAGCCAATAAATTAATATACGTCTTTTTTGTTCACGTATCTCTTTTGAATTTATGAATTTCCTAGATTCATGTATTTTTTAGTTCATGTATTTATTGAGTTCACGAATCTCTTGAATTCACATTTCTCTGGATTCATGAATCTCTTTGATTCACGTATCTCTTGATTCATGAATTTCGTGGATACATGCGTCTATTTAATTCTTGTATCTCTTCTGTACATGAACTAAAAAACTCTATAAATAAATAGGAGCATAGAGCTTCATTAGGGGTTTTTGGTTTTTTCGACTCGATTCCAAAAGTCTTTGAAATACTTTCTTCTCTTCTGATTTTTCTGAGTGTGCCGGTTCAATTGAATGGTTCGACCGAGTCCTGTTTGCATAGTGTTAATCCAAACGGGTTCGAGGTGTTGTATCTTGGGAGGCATAGTTCGTGAATCTGCAGAACACCATCGGTAGGAACTAATCGCCTTAAGGAGATTCGGATATCCGTATCTCACCTCCAATTTCATGTTCTGTTTACAACAAACAGTTTGCTTTTTCTGGATTAATTTTCAACAATCTTAAGGCGATTATCTCACTCCCTGTTTGTTGTTCTTGTCAGATTTATTGAGATGGTTGAAAACAATCAAGTGCCCTTCAATGTCTCGAATGCTTCAGGAGACGTTCCTTTGGTCAATTCGACCGTTGCTATGGAAAATGTTCAACCCTCAGGGTCTGAATTTGTAGCAGCTTATGCTACGGGCCTTGGGCTAACACCAATTTTGGTGGTGCGGGTACAAGTCATATGACTGGTATGCCCGAGATTGTTTTTCAGAACAGTACAGGCCAAATGGCTTTTGGCTTTGTTTCTGGAGGGGTAGTTCAACGAACTTTGCCTACTGTGATGGCAACACCTCCAGTTACAGCTAATGGGAAACCGGAGAAATTTACCGGAGTGGGCTTTAAACAGTGGCAGCAGAAGATGTTCTTCTATCTGACCATGCTTAATCTGACGAAATATTTATCGAAGGTGTGCCCGATAATTAGTCCAGATGAGCAAGATGTCACGACGCTCGGTGCGTTGAAGGCTTGGAAGCATGGGGACTTCTTATGCAGAAATTATATCCTTAACTGTTTAGTGAATTATCTTTATAATATTTATTGTAATATTGAATCTACTAAATAGTTATGGGAGTCCTTTTAGAAGAAATACAAGACCGAGGACGCTGGCACTAAGAAATTTGTGGTTGCCAAATTCTTGGACTACAAGATGGTGGATTCTAAATCTGTCATGAGTCAGGTTCAAGAATTGCAATTAATTCTGAGTGACATCTTTGCCGAGGGAATGATACTTAGTGAATCATTCCAAGTGGCAGCTATGATTGAGAAACTGCCTCTGGGCTGGTCAGACTTCAAAAATTATTTGAAGCACAAACGGAAGGAGATGAGCCTTGAAGATCTCATTACGCGCCTCAGAATTGAGGAGGACAATAAAAGGAGTGCGAACCATTCGTCTGAGCCAAAGGCCAACGTTGTGGAATCTTCCAAATCCCAGCAAGATAGAAAAAGGAAGATGTCTTTTCAATGAAAAGGCAAGCATAAGAAACAATTCCAAAAATTTCAAGGGACGTGTTTTATATGCAACAAGCTTGGCCATTGTGCTAAGGATTGCAAGAAGCGCCCGAAAAAAGGCAAGAACGATGGTGCAGCCCAGCAACTGAATTTGACAAAACATGACAATATTGGAAGACTGTTTACTATGGTAATGTCTGAAGCATCTCTGGTGTCGAACACTAATGGCTAGTGGCTAGACACAGGTGCCACATATCACATTTGTGCAGACAAACACATGTTCTCATCTTATGAGAAGGCTGAAAAAGATGAGAAGCTTTATATGGCTAACTCTGCATTTGCAAAGATTGCCGGAAGAGGAAAGGTGATCCTGAAGTTTACATTTGGCAAGAAGGTCGCATTGCTAAATGTGCTGCATATACTAGAGATTCGGAAAAACCTAATTTTTCGCCCCATACTTGTCAAGAAGGGTTTCAAAGTTGTATTTGAATCTGACAAATTTGTACTTTCTAAATGAGGGATGTATGTGGGGAAATGGTACTTGTGTAATGACCTGTTTAAAGCCAATGTGGCTGTCATTAATGTAAACTTGAATTATGTGTACCCAAAGACTATTAATAAAGAAAAGTCTTCAGTTTATACTGTTGCGTCTCCTTATCTATGGCATTATAGATTAAGACATGTAAACTATGGTACAATGAAAAGAATAGCAAATTTGGGGTTAATTCCAAAATTTGAGTTGGATGTCCGTTACAAGTGTGAGACTTATGTTGAGGCCAAATTTGCCAAGAAACCTTTCAAATCCATTGAAAGAACAAGTGAACCTCTACAATTAATCCATAGTGATCTGTGTGATTTAAAGTTTGTAGAAAGTAAAGGTGGAAAGAAGTACTTCATCACATTTGTGGATGACTGTACTAGATTTTGCTATGTTTATTTACTAACTAGCAAAGATGAGACTATGAGCATGTTTGTCAAGTATAAAAATGAAGTTGAAAACCAACTTGATAAACGAATCAAAGTGCTTAGGTCTGATAGAGGAGGAGAATACAGTTCAATCAATTTCAAAGAGTTTTGTGCTAGTTTTGGAATAATTCTTCAAACGACTGCACCTTATACTCAACAACAAAATGGAGTTGCTGAACGATTGAACATGACACTAAAGGAGATGGCTAATGCCATGCTTTTGAGTTCAAGTTTACCTCAGAACTTGTGGGGGGAGGCAATTTTATCCTACTATTTTCTAAAAGTGTGGGGGTGCTTAGCCAAGGTGGCAATTCCTCCTCCTAAACAAACTCGGTTGGGACCTAAAATGGTGGATTGCATATTTATCGGTTATGCTCAAAATAGTAGCGCATATAGATTTTTGGTTCACAAATCTGAAAATGCGGAAATCCATGTCAATACAATCCTAGAATCAAGGGATGCTGAATTTTTTGAGGATATATATCCTGCAAAAAGAAATCAAGAAGAACTTTCTCAGAAAAGGCTTAGAGAATTGGAATCTGAGAATGATGAAGTTGTGACCCAAGAAGCCGAACTTCGAAGGAGTAAAAGGTCTTGAATTGAAAAATCTTTTGGACCTGATTTTCTAACATACCTGTTAGAATGTGAGCCTCAAACATATAAAGACGCAATGTCATCTCCAGATGCTCCTTTATGGAAAGAAACTGTTGACAATGAAATCCATTCTATCCTAAGTAACCATACGTTGATTGCTATAGCTTTGCTATACAATTTGCAGATACATCAAATGGATGTGAAAACTGCATTCTTAAATGGTGATCTTGACAAGAAGATTTATATGGAACAACCTGAAGGGTTCAAGGTCAAAGGACAAGAACACAAAGTTTGTAGACTTGTCAAATCATTGTATGGACTTAAACAAGCTCCTAAGCAATGGCATGAGAAATTTGATCGGGTAATGATTCAAAATGGGTATAGAATCAATGAGTGTGACAAATGTGTGTACACTAAATCCACTATAGTTGGATATGTACTTATTTGTCTATATGTCAATGACTTACTAATTCTTGGAGATAACACTGAGGTCATCAAAATCACCAAGAACATTCTCAAGAAGAACTTTGAGATGAAAGATTTAGGTGTAGCGGATGTTATACTCTGCATCAAAATTCTAAGAACACAATCTTATTACATTCAGAAGGTAATTGAGAGATTTAAAGGATTCGGCATTAAAGATGTGAACAATCCTTTTCTTCCACACCTAATTTTAAGAAAGAACACTGGAAATAATGTTAGACAACTGGAATACTCTCAAGTAATCAACAACATCATGTATATCATGAATTGCACTAGACCCGATATTGCATACTCAGTAAGCAAACTGAGTAGATATACCAGTAACCCAAGTCACGAGCACTAGAATGCTTTGATGAGAGTATTAGGATATTTGAAAAGGACAAAAGACTATGTTCTACAATATGGCAAATATCCAGCTGTTTTGGAAGGTTATTGTGATGCCAACTGGATTTCAGATTCTGATGAATCGAAATCAACTAGCGGATATGTGTTCACGCTAGGAGGTGCCGTAGTGTCATGGAAATCCTCTAAACAAACTCTAATAACTCGCTCTACAATGAAATCGGAGTTTGTTGTTTTGGATAAAGCTGTTGAAGAAGCAGAATGGCTTCGACATTTTTTAGAAGATGTTCTAGTGTGGCCAAAACCTATGCTTGCAATTTGCATACACTGTGATAATCAAGCGGCAATTGCAAGGGTAGATAATGTGATTTATAACGGTAAGTCTAGACACATTCGTCGTAGACACAATAATGTAAGACAGTTGCTCTCAAATGGAATAATTTCTTTAGACTTTGTAAAGTCAAAGGAAAATATTGCGGATCCGCTGACAAAAGGTTTGTCAAAAGAGCAGATAAATTGTGCATCGAGGGAAATGGGATTAAGAGCCTTAACCCAATAAAGAGATTCTAGGGTGGAAACCTAACCTATGCGATTGGAGATCCCATAGTCTAGGTTCAATAGGACAACGCAAATTTTGGAAACTCTAGTGTAAGCACTGTCTCCCATTCTTATGATGCAAGAGTGCTTTCTTACAGCGTTATTAAGGGTACGCTATGCGTTTAATGATTCCTATAACTTGGAATGTAACATCCAAGTAAGATATGGTAGGATATTTTTAAAAAGAATGCACCTATATGCGTGGAGCTAGCCGACTCTATGAAAATCTTTAAAGGCAAGATTTTTTAAAGCACGCATGAATCTCGAGAGGTTTAGGGCCGAAAGAACGAACACAACCGAGAACCAATCTTGAATTGGAAATACTCTGTGTGAGGTTTATTGTCTAGGCTTACACAAACAACTGGCGATTCAAGGCTTAGTCCATCGACTAGTTAAGTAAGTCTGATAGGCTTTCACTAAAGAAGATTCAAGGTGAAAGCTACCTATCTTGATGCAGTGTATTTCAACAGGTATGCACAGATTCCTTCGAGTCAAAAATGTTTTGTTGATCCATTAATGTGGGGGATTGTTATAATTATGGTTAATGGATCAATGATAGCCAATAAATTAAGATACGTCTTTTCTGTTCACGTATCTCTTTTGAATTTATAAATTTCCTAGATTCGTGAGAGGGAGGGGGCATGGTGTCAACTCTGTTGCTGTTTGCTTAAGCTGTTGCAACCGCTGATTCTGGTTCTTAAGTTTCCCTTTCAGCCTGGCGATCTGGAAGACCCTTTTCAGGAACATTGCAAAGAATGGTATTGCAACTAAGATAGTGACGGTTACATAAATCCCAAAATGCCTACATTCTAGGCCTTTGGGGTGGACGTACCTAGGATTAGCCTCGTGGCGGAGATGAAAAGACCGAGCATCATCTCACCGTGATGCCACTGGTCATCCATCGCCTTCTTCAGTTCGGCAATATCATTCTCAAGGTCTTTAATCGCGTTCTCCAACATATTCTGAGATGCCATGTTTTAGGAGAGAGGTGAAGCCGAATAAAGAGGACAGGGAGGAGATGAAGAGACAAAGGATGAGGGAGAGAGGTGAAGCCGAATGAAGAGGACATGGAGGAGGTGAATGAGATATTTTAGAGGAATGTAGAGCAGGAAGGAAAATGGAGAGAGGTGAAGCCAAATGAAGAGGACATGGAGGAGGTGAAGGAGGAGGGAGAGGTGAAAGAAGGAGGGTGAGCGAGTCTGAAAAGTGAGAGGGAGGGGGCGGGGTGTCGACTCTATTACTGTTTGCTTGAGTTGTTGCAATCGTTGATTCTGGTTCTTAAGTTTCCCTTTCAGCCTGGCGATCTAGAAGACCCTTTTCAGGAACATTGCAAAGAATGGTATTGCAACTAAGATAATGACCGCTATAGGTATCCAAAAATGCCTACATTCTAGGCCTTTAGGGTAGACGTGACCTAGTATTAGCCCCGTGGCAGAGATAAAAAGACCGAGCATCATCTCACCGCAATGCCGCTGGTCATCCATCGCCTTCTTCAATTCGGCAATATCATTCTCAAGGTCTTTAACCGCGTTCTCCAACATATTCTGAGATGCCATGTTTTAAGAGAGAGGTGAAGCCAAATGAGGAGGACAGGAAGGAGGTGAAGAGTGGAAGCATGAGTGAGAGAGGTGAAGGCGAATGAAGAGGATAGGGAGGACGTGAAGGAGATGTTTTAGAGGAATGGAGAGCGGGAAGGAAGAGCGAGAGAGGTGAAGCCGAATGAAGAGGACAGGGAGGAGGTGAAGGAGGAGGGAGAGGTGAGGGGAGAGGTGAAAGGAGGAGGGTGAGCGAGACCGAAAAGTGAGGGGGAGGTGGCGGGGTGTCGACTCTTTTACCGTTTGCTTGAGTTGTTGCAACCGCTGATTATGGTTCTTGAGTTTCCCTTTTAGCTTGGCGATCTGGAAGACCCTCTTTAGGAACATTGCGAAGAATGGTATTGCAACTAAGATAGTGACGATTACATGCATCCAAAAATGCCAACATTCTAGGCATTTGGGGTGGACGTGACCTAGGATCAGCCTCGTGGTGGAGATGAAAAGACCGAGCATCATCTCACCACGATGCCGCTGGTCATCCATCACCTTCTTCAGCCCGGCAATATAATTCTCAAGATCTTTAATCGCGTTCTCCAACATATTCGAGATGCCATGTTTTAGGAGAGAGGTGAAGCCGAATGAAGAGGACAGGGAGGAGGTGAAGGAGGAGGGAGAGGTGAGGGGAGAGGTGAAAGGAGGAGGGTGAGCGAGACCGAAAAGTGAGGGGGAGGTGGCGGGGTGTCGACTCTCTTACCGTTTGCTTGAGTTGTTGCAACCGCTGATTCTGGTTCTTAAGTTTCCCTTTTAGCTTGGCGATCTGGAAGACCCTCTTCAGGAACATTGCGAAGAATGGTATTGCAACTAAGATAGTGATGGTTACATGCATCCAAAAATGCCAACATTCTAGGCATTTGGGGTGGACGTGACCTAGGATTAGCCTCGTGGTGGAGATGAAAAGACCGAGCATCATCTCACCACGATGCCGCTGGTCATCCATCACCTTCTTCAGTTCGGCAATATAATTCTCAAGATCTTTAATCGCGTTCTCCAACATATTCTGAGATGCCATGTTTTAGGAGAGAGGTGAAGCCGAATGAAGAGGACAGGGAGGAGGTGAAGAGAGGAATGATGAGTGAGAGAGGTGAAGTCGAATGAAGAGGACATGGAGGAAGTGAAGGAGATATTTTAGAGGAATGGAGAGCAGGAAGGAAGAGGGAGAGAGGTGAAGCCGAATGAAGAGGATAGTGAGGAGGTGAAGGAGGAGGGAGAGGTGAGGGAAGAGGTGAAAGGAGGAGGGTGAGTGAGTCCGAAAAGTGAGAGGGAGAGGGCGGGGTGTCGACTCTATTACTGTTTGCTTGAGCTGTTGCAACCGCTGATTCTGGTTCTTAAGTTTCCCTTTCAGCCTGGCGATCTAGAAGACCCTCTTCAGGAACATTGCAAAGAATGGTATTGCAACTAAGATAGTGACAGCTATAGGCATCCAAAAATGCCTACATTCTAGGCCTTTGGGGGTGGACGTGACCTAGTATTAGCCCCGTGGCGGAGATGAAAAGACCGAGCATCATCTCACCGCAATGCCGCTGGTCATCCATCGCCTTCTTCAGTTCGGCAATATCATTCTCAAGGTCTTTAATCCCGTTCTCCAACATATTCTGAGATGCAATGTTTTAGGAGAGAGGTGAAGCCGAATGAAGAGGACAGAGAGGAGGTGAAGAGTGGAAGGATGAGTGAGAGAGGTGAAGGCGAATGAAGAGGACATGGAGAAGGTGAAGGAAATATTTTAGAGGAATGGAGAGCAGGAAGGAAGAGCGAGAGAGGTGAAGCTGAATGAAGAGGACAGAGAAGAGGTGAAGGAGGAGGGAGAGGTGAGGGGAGAGGTGAAAGGAGGAGGGTGAGCGAGTCCGAAAAGTGAGAGGGAGGGGGCGGGGTGTCGACTCAATTACCGTTTGCTTGAGCTGTTGCAACTGCTGATTCTGGTTCTTAAGTTTCCCTTTTAGCTTGGCGATCTAGAAGACCCTCTTCAGGAACATTGCAAAGAATGGTATTGCAACTAAGATAGTGACGGTTACATGCATCCAAAAATGCCAACATTCTAGGCATTTGGGGTGGACGTGACCTATGATCAGCCTCGTGGTGGAGATGAAAAGACCGAGCATCATCTCACCGCGATGCCGCTGGTCATCCATCGCCTTCTTCAGTTCGGCAATATGATTCTCAAGATCTTTAATCGCGTTCTCCAACATATTCTGAGATGCCATGTTTTAGGAGAGAGGTGAAGCCGAATGAAGAGGACAGGGAAGAAGTGAAGAGAGGAAGGATGAGTGAGAGAGGTGAAGTCGAATGAAGAGGACATAGAGGAGGTGAAGGAGATATTTTAGAGGAATGGAGAGCAGGAAGGAAGAGGGAGAGAGGTGAAGCCGAATGAAGAGGACATGGAGGAGGTGAAGGAGGAGGGAGAGGTGAGGGGAGAGGTGAAAAGAGGAGGGTGAGCGAGTCCGAAAAGTGAGAGGGAGGGGGCGGGGTGTTGACTCTATTACTGTTTGCTCGAGCTGTTGCAACCGCTGATTCTAGTTCTTAAGTTTCCCTTTCAGCCTGGCGATCTGGAAGACCCTCATCAGGAACATTGCAAAGAATGGTATTGCAACTAAGATAGTGACCGCTATAGGCATCCAAAAATGCGTACATTCTAGGCCTTTGGGGTGGACGTGACCTAGTATTAGCCCCGTCGCGGAGATGAAAAGACCGAGCGTCATCTCACCGCGATGCCACTAGTCATCCATCGCCTTCTTCAGTTCGGCAATATCATTCTCAAGGTCTTTAATCGCGTTCTCCAACATATTCTAAGATGTCATGTTTTAGGAGCAGAGTGAAGCCGAATAAAGAGGACATGGAGGAGGTGAAGTCGAATGAAGAGGACAGGGAGGAGGTCAATGAAATGTTTTAGAGGAATGGAGAGTAGGAAGGAAGAGGGAGAGGGGTGAAGCCGAATGAAGAGGACATGGAGGAGGTGAAGGAGGAGGGAGAGGTGAGGGGAGAGATGAAAGGAGGAGGGTGAGCGAGTTCAAAAAGTGAGAGGGAGGGGGGTGTCGACTCGTTAATGTTGCAGCGGTTTTTTTCTTTTTTTTTTTTCTTTTGCTCTCATTTTTTCTTTATGCCCCCTTTCCGGCTGTGTTCCTGCGCCGGCGCCGGCAGCTCCGCTGATGATAGTTGTCCTGATAAGGGCTGTGAAACTGATCGCCTCAGCCCCAATGACGGCAGCGGACCCCACTATGACGGAAGTGGCGCCGTCGACGACGGTCCCGATAACGGCGGTGGCGCCGTCGACGACGGCTCCGGTGACCGCGTTTGCTTAAACTGTTGCAACCGCTGATTCTGGTTCTTGAGTTTCCCTTTCAGCCTGGCGATCTGGAAGATCCTGTTCAGGAACATTGCAAAGAATGATATTGCAACTAAGATAGTGACGGCTACATGTATCCAAAAATGTCTACATTCTAGGCCTTTGGGGTGGACGTGACCTAGGATCAGCCTCGTGGCGGAGATGAAAAGACCGAGCATCATCTCACCGCGATGCTACTGGTCATCCATTGCCTTCTTCAGTACGGTAATATGATTCTCAAGGTCTTTAATCGCGTTCTCCAACATATTCTGAGATGCCATGTTTGAAGAGAGAGGTGAAGCCGAATGAGGAGGACAAGGAGGAGGTGAAGAGTGGAAGGATGAGGGAGAGAGGTGAAGTTGAATGAAGAGGACAGAGAGGAGGTGAAGGAGATGTTTTAGAGGAATGGAGAGGAGGAAGGAAGAGGGAGAGAGGTGAAGCCGAAAGAAGAGGACAGGGAGAAGGTGAAGGAGGAGGGAGAGGTGAGGGGAGTGGTGAAAAGAGGGTGAGCGAGTCCGAAAAGTGAGAGCAAGGTGGAGGTTGTCGACTATGTTATTGTTGCGGCGGTTTTTTTCTTTCTTTTCTTTTCCTCTCATTTTTTCTTTATGCCCCTTTTTGGGCTATGTTCCTTCACCGGCGCCGGCGGCTCCGTTGATGATAGTTGTCTTGACAGGGGCTGTGAAAGTGATCGCCTCAACCCCAATGACGGCAGCGGACCCAAATGTGACGGAAGTGGCATCGTCGACGACGGTCCCGATGACGGCGGTGGTGCCTTTGACGATGGCTCGGATGATCGCTTTTGCTTGAGCGGTTGCAACCGTTGATTCTGGTTCTTAAGTTTACCTTTCAGCCTGGCAATCTAGAAGACCCTCTTCAAGAACATTGCAAAGAATGGTATTGCAACTAAGATAGTGACAGTTACAGACATCCAAAAATACCTACATTCTAGTCCTTTGGAGTGGACGTGACCTAGGATCGGCCCCGTGGTGGAGATGAAAAAATCGAGCATCATCTCACCGCGATGCCACTAGTCATCCATCGCCTTCTTCAGTTCGGCAATATCATTCTCAAGGTCTTTAATCGCGTTCTCCAACATATTATGAGATGCCATGTTTGAAGAGAGAGGTGAAGCCAAATGAGGAGGACAGGGAGGAGGTGAAGAGTGGAAGCATAAGGGAGAGAGGTGAAGCCGAATGAATTGGACAGGAGGTGAAGGAGATGTTTTAGAGGAATGTAGAGGAGGAAGGAAGAGGGAAAGAGGTGAAGTCGAATGAAGAGGACCGGGAGGAGGTGAAGAAGGAGGGAGAGGTGAGGGGAGTGGTGAAAGGAGGAGGGTGAGCGAGTCCGAAAAGTGAGGGGGAGGTGTGGGGCCGTCGACTCTCTTACTGTTGCCCCAGTTTTTTTTCTTTTTTTTTTTTCTTTTGCTCTCATTTTTTCTTTATGCCCCCTTTCTAGTTGTGTTCCTGAGCCAGCACCGGCGGCTCCATTGATGATGGTTGTCTTGACAGGGGATGTGAAACTAATCGCCTCAACCCCAATGACGGCAGCGGACCCAACTGTGACGGAAGTGGCGCCGTCGACGACTTTCTCGATGACGGCGGTGGGGCCGTCAAAAACGGTCCTACTGATGGCGGTGGCAACGTCGACGACGGCACCGATGACTGCGTTTGCTTGAGCTGTTGCAACCGCTGATTCTGGTTCTTAAGTTTCCCTTTCAGCCTGGCGATCTAGAAGACCCTTTTCAGGAACATTGCAAAGAATGGTATTGCAACTAAGATAGTGATCGCTACAGGCATCCAAAAATGCCTGTATTCTAAGCCTTTGGGGTGGACGTGACCTACTATTAGCTCTGTGGCAGAGATGAAAAGACCGAGTATCATGTCACCGCGAAGCCACTAGTCATGCATCGCCTTCTTCAATTCGGCAATATCATTCTCAAGATCTTTAATCGCGTTCTCCAACATATTCTGAGATGCCATGTTTTAGGAGAGAGGTGAAGCCGAATGAAAAAGGGTAGGAAGGAGGTGAAGAGAGGAAAGATGATGGAGAGAGGTGAGGCCGAATGAAGAGGACAGGGAGGAGGTCAGTGAGATGTTTTAGAGGAATGGAGAGGAGGAAGGAAGAGGGAGAGGGGTGAAGACGAATGAAAAGTATAGGGAGGAAGTGAAGGAGGAGGGAGAGGTGAGGGGAGAGGTGAAAGGAGGAGGGTGAGCGAATCTGAAAAGTCAGAGGGAGGGGAGGCTGTCGACTTTGCTCTCATTTTTTCTTTATGCCCCTTTTCGGGCTATGATCCTGCGTCGACACCGGCGACTCTGCTAATGATGGTTGTCATGGCAGGGGCTGTGAAACTGATCACCTCAGCCCCAATAACGGCAGTGGACCCAACTGTGACGGAAGTGGCGCCGTCGACAACGGTCCTGATGACGGCGATGGCGCCGTCGAAGACGGCTCCGATGACTGCGTTTGCTTGAGCTATTGCAACCGCTGATTCTTGTTCTTAAGTTTCCCTTTCAGCCTGGCGATCTGGAAGACCCTCTTCAAGAACATTGCAAAGAATGGTACAACTCAGATAGTGTCCGCTACAGGCATCCAAAAATGCGTACATTCTAGGCCTTTCGGGTAGACGTGACCTAGGATCAGCCCCATGGCGGAGATGAAAAGATCGAACATCATCTCACCGCGATGCCACTGGTCATCCATTGCATTCTTTAGTTCGGTAATATCATTCTCAAGGTCTTTAATCGCGTTCTCCAACATATTTTGAGATGCCATGATTTAGGAGAGAGGTGAAACTGAATGAAGAGGATATCGAGGAGGTTAAGGAGATGTTTTAGAGGAATGGAGAGGAGGAAGGACGAGGGAGAGAGGTGAAGCCAAATGAAGAGGACAGGGAGGAGGTGAAGGAAGAGGGAGAAGTGAGGGGAGAGGTGAAAGGAGGAGGGTAAGCGAGTCCGAAAATTTAGAGGGAGAGGGGTGTCGACTCATTCATCGTTGCAAGGGGTTTTTTTTTTTTCTGTTTTTTCTTTTACTCTCATTTTTTCTTTATGACCACTTTCGGGCTGTGTTCCTGCGCAGGCGCCGGTGGCTCCATTGATGATGGTTGTCCTGATAGGGGATGTGAAACTGATCGCCTCAGCCCCAATGACGGCAGCGGAACCCACTGTGACGGAAGTGGTGCCATTGACGACGGTCCCGATGACGGCGGTGGCGCCGTCGACGACGGTCCCGATGACGGCGGTGGCGCCGTCGACGATGGTCCCGATGACTGCGTTTGCTTGAGCTTTTGCAATCGCTGATTCTGGTTCTTATGTTTCCCTTTCAGCCTGGCGATTTGGAAAACCCTCTTCAGGAACATTGCAAAGAATGGTATTGCAACTAAGATAGTGACGGCTACATGCATCCAAAAATCTCTACATTCTAGGCCTTTGGGGTGGACGTGACCTAGGATTAGCCTCATGGCGGAGATGAAAAGACCGAGCATCATCTCACCGCGATGCCACTGGTCATCCATCGCCTTTTTCAGTTCGGCAATATCATTCTCAAGATCTTTAATCGCGTTGTCCAACATATTCTGAGATGCCATGTTTGAGGAGAGAGGTGAAGCCGAATGAAGAGGACATGGAGGAGGTGAAGAGTGGAAGGATGAGGGAGAGAGGTGAAGTAGAATGATGAGGACAGGGAGGAGGTGAAGGAGATGTTTTAGAGGAAGAAAAAGGGAGAGAGGTGAAGCCGAATGAAGAGGACAGGGAGGAGGTGAAGGAGGAGGGAGAGGTGAGGCGAGTGGTGAAAGGAGGAGGGTGAGCGAGTCCGAAAAGTGAAAGGGAGGAGGAGGCTGTCGACTCTGTTAATGTTGCATCGGTTTTTTTTCTTTCTTTTCTTTTACTCATTTTTTCTTAATGCCCCCTTGCGGGCTTTGTACATGCGCCGGCGTTGGCGACTCCGTTGATGGTGGTTGTCCTGACAAGGGTTGTGAAACTGATTGCCTCAGCCCCAATGACGGCAGCGGAGCCAACTGTCACGGAAGTAGCGCCGTCGACGACGGTCCCGATGACAGCGGTGGCGCCTTCGACAACGGCTTAGATGACCACTTTTGCTTGAGCGGTTGCAACCGCTGATTCTGGTTCTTAAGTTTCCCTTTGAACCTGGCGATCTAGAAGACCCTCTTCAAGAACATTGCAAAGAATGGTATTACAACTAAGAGAGTGACAACTATAGGCATCCAAAACTGCCTACATTCTAGGCCTTTGGAGTGGATGTGACCTAGGATCAGCCCCGTGGCGGAGATGAAAAGACCGAGCATCATCTAACCGCGATGCCGCTGGTCATCCATCGCCTTCTTCAGTTCGGCAATATCATTCTCAAGGTCTTTAATCGCATTCTCAAACATATTCTGAGATGCCATGTTTTAGGAGAGAGGTGAATCCGAATGAAGAGGAGAAGGAGGAGGTGAAGAGAGGAAGGATGAGGGAGAGAGGTGAAGCCGAATGAAAATGACATGGAAGAGGTGAAAGAGATATTTTAGAGGAATGGAGAGGAGGAAGGAAGAGGGAGAGTGGTGAAGCCGAATGAAGAAGAAAGGGCGGAGGTGAAGGTGGAGGGTGAGCGAGTCTGAAAAGTGAGAGGGAGGGGGCGGGGTGTCGACTCTGTTACTATTGGTTTGAGTTATTGCAACCGCTGATTTTGGTTCTTAAGTTTCCATTTGAACCTGGCGATCTAGAAGACCCTCTTCAAGAGCATTGCAAAGAATGGTATTACAACTAAGAGGGTGACAACTATGGGCATCCAAAACTGCCTACATTCTAGGTCTTTGGAGTGGATGTGACCTAGGATCAGCCCCATGGCGGAGATGAAAAGATCGAGCATCATCTCACCGCGATGCCACTGGTCATCCATCGCATTCTTCAGTTCAGCAATATCATTCTCAAGGTCTTTAATCGCGTTGTCCAACATATTTTGAGATGCCATGTTTTAGGAGAGAGGTGAAGCCGAATGAAGAGGACAGGGACGAGGTGAAAAGTTGAAGGATGAGGGAGAGAGGTGAAGCCAAATGAAGAGGACAGGGAGGAGGTGAAGGGGATGTTTTAGAGGAATTGAGAGGAGGAAGGAAGAGGGAGAGTGGTGAAGCCGAATGAAGAGGAAAGGGAGGAGGTGAAAGGAGGAGGGTGAGCGAGTCCGAAAAGTGAGAGGGAGGGGGGGCTATCGACTCTATTACTATTGCCGCGATTTTTTTTCTTTTTTTTCTTTTGTTCTCATTTTTTCTTTATGCACCCTTTCGCGCTCTGTTCCTACGCCGGCACCGGCGGCTTCGCTGATGATGGTTGCGTGACCGGGGCTGTGAATCTGATTGCCTTAGCCCTAACGACGGTAGCGGACCCAACTGTGACGGAAGTGACGCTATCGACGACGGTCCTAATGATGGCGGTGGAGCCGTCGACAAGGGTCCTGCTGACGGTGCTGGCGCCGTCGACAACGACTCCGATGACTGCGTTTCCTTGAGCTGTTACAACTGCTGATTCTGGTTCTTGAGTTTCCCTTTCAACTTGCCGATCTATAAGACCCTCTTCAGGGACATTGCAAAGAATGGTATTGCAACTAAGATAATGACGGTTACATGCATCCAAAAATGCCTACATTCCAGGCCTTTGGGGTGGACGTGACTTAGGATCAGCCTCGTGGCGGAGATGAAAAGACCGAGCATCATCTAACCGCGATGTCGCTGGTCATCCATCGCCTTCTTCAGTTCGGCAATATCATTCTCAAGGTCTTTAATCGCATTCTCAAACATATTCTGAGATGCCATGTTTTAGGAGAGAGGTGAAGCCGAATGAAGAGGACAAGGAGGAGGTGAAGAGAGGAAGGATGAGGGAGAGGGGTGAAGCCGAATGAAAATGACATGGAAGAGGTGAAAGTGATATTTTAGAGGAATGGAGAGCAAGAAGGAAGAGGGAGAGAGGTAAAGCCGAATGAAGAGGACAGGGAGGAGGTGAAAGGAGGTGGGTGAGCGAGTCTGAAAAGTGAGAGGGAGGGGGCGGGGTGTCGACTCTGTTACTATTGGTTTGAGTTATTGCAACCCCTGATTCTGGTTCTTAAGTTTCCCTTTGAACCTGGTGATCTAGAAGACCCTCTTCAAGAACATTGCAAAGAATGGTATTACAACTAAGAGAGTGACAACTACAGGCATCCAAAACTGCCTACATTCTAGGCCTTTGGAGTGGATGTGACCTAGGATCAGCCCCATGGCGGAGATGAAAAGACCGAGCATCATCTCACCGCGATGCCAGTGGTCATCCATCGCCTTCTTCAGTTCAGCAATATCATTCTCAAGGTCTTTAATCGCGTTCTCCAACATATTTTGAGATGCCATGTTTTAGGAGAGAGGTGAAGCCGAATGAAGAGGACAAGGAGGAGGTGAAGAGAGGAAGGATGAGGGAGAGAGGTGAAGCCGAATGAAAATGACATGGAAGAGGTGAAAGAGATATTTTAGAGGAATGGAGAGCAAGAAGGAAGAGGGAGAGAGGTAAAGCCGAATGAAGAGGACAGGGAGGAGGTGAAAGGAGGAGGGTGAGCGAGTCTGAAAAGTGAGAGGGAGGGGGCGGGGTGTCGACTCTGTTACTATTGGTTTGAGTTATTGCAACCGCCGATTCTGGTTCTTAAGTTTCCTTTGAACCTCGGCGATCTAGAAGACCCTCTTCAAGAACATTGCAAAGAATGGTATTACAACTAAGAGAGTGACAACTACAGCATCCAAAACGCCTACATTCTAGGCCTTTGGAGTGGATGTGACCTAGGATCAGCCCCATGGCGGAGATGAAAAGACCGAGCATCATCTCACCGCGATGCCACCGGATCCATCGCCTTCTTCGCCCGCAATATCATTCTCAAGGTCTTTAATCGCGTTCTCCAACATATTTTGAGATGCCATGTTTTAGGAGAGAGGTGAAGCCGAATGAAGAGGACAAGGAGGAGGTGAAGAGAGGAAGGATGAGGGAGAGAGGTGAAGCCGAATGAAAATGACATGGAAGAGGTGAAAGAGATATTTTAGAGGAATGGAGAGGAGGAAGGAAGAGGGAGAGTGGTGAAACCGAATGAAGAGGAAAGGGAGGAGGTGAAGGTGGAGGGTGAGCGAGTCTGAAAAGTGAGAGGGAGGGGGCGGGGTGTCGACTCTGTTACTATTGGTTTGAGTTATTGCAACCGCTGATTCTGGTTCTTAAGTTTCCATTTGAACCTGGCGATCTAGAAGACCCTCTTCAAGAACATTGCAAAGAATGGTATTACAATTAAGAGGGTGACAACTATAGGCATCCAAAACTGCCTACATTCTAGGTCTTTGGAGTGGATGTGACCTAGGATCAGCCCCGTGGCGAAGATGAAAAGATCGAGCATTATCTCACCGCGATGCCACTGGTCATCCATCGCATTCTTCAGTTCAGCAATATCATTCTCAAGGTCTTTAATCGCGTTCTCCAACATATTTTGAGATGCCATATTTTAGGAGAGAGGTGAAGCCAAATGAAGAGGACAGGGACGAGGTGAAAAGTTGAAGCATGAGGGAGAGAGGTGAAGCCAAATGAAGAGGACAGGGAGGAGGTGAAGGGGATGTTTTAGAGGAATTGAGAGGAGGAAGGAAGAGGGAGAGTGGTGAAGCCGAATGAAGAGGAAAGGGAGGAGGTGAAAGGAGGAGGGTGAGCGAGTCCGAAAAGTGAGAGGGAGGGGGGCTATAGACTCTGTTACTGTTGCCACGATTTTTTTTCTTTTTTTTTCTTTTGTTCTCATTTTTTCTTTATGCGCCCTTTCGCGCTCTGTTCCTACGCCGGCACCGGCGGCTTCGCTGATGATGGTTGCGTGACAGGGCCGTGAAACCGATTGCCTTAGCCCTAACGACGGTAGCGGACCCAACTGTGACGGAAGTGACGCTATCGACGACGGTCCTGATGACGGCGGTGGAGCCGTCGACAAGGGTCCTGCTGACGGTGGTGGCGCCGTCGACGACGACTCCGATGACTGCGTTTCCTTGAGCCGTTACTACTGCTGATTCTGGTTCTTGAGTTTCCCTTTCAACTTGCCGATCTATAAGACCCTCTTCAGGGACATTGCAAAGAATGGTATTGCAACTAAGATAGTAACGGTTACATGCATCCAAAAATGCCTACATTCCAGGCCTTTGGGGTGGACGTGACTTAGGATCAGCCTCGTGGCGGAGATGAAAAGACCGAGCATCATCTAACCGCGATGCCGCTGGTCATCCATCGCCTTCTTCAGTTCGGCAATATCATTCTTATGGTCTTTAATCGCATTCTCAAACATATTCTGAGATGCCATGTTTTAGGAGAGAGGTGAAGCCGAATGAAGAGGACAGGGACGAGGTGAAAAGTGGAAGGATGAGGGAGAGAGGTGAAGCCAAATGAAGAGGACAGGGAGGAGGTGAAGGGGATGTTTTAGAGGAATTGAGAGTAGGAAGGAAGAGGGAGAGTGGTGAAGCCGAATGAAGAGGAAAGGGAGGAGGTGAAAGGAGGAGGGTGAGCGAGTCCGAAAAGTGAGAGGGAGGGGGGGCTATCGACTCTGTTACTGTTGCCGCGATTTTTTTTCTTTTGCTTCTTTTGTTCTCATTTTTTCTTTATGCGCCCTTTCGCGCTCTGTTCCTACGCCGGCACCGGCGGCTTCGCTGATGATGGTTGCGTGACAGGGGCTGTGAAACTGATTGCCTTAGCCCTAACGACGGTAGGGGACCCAACTGTGATGGAAGTGACGCTATCGACGACGGTCCTGATGACGGCGGTGGAGCCATCGACAAGGGTCCTCGTCTTTGGCCGGGCGCCGTCGACGACGACTCCGATGACTCGTTTCCTTGAGTCATTACAACCGCCGATTCTGGTTCTTGAGTTTCCTTTCAACTTGCCGATCTATAAGACCCTCTTCAGGGGACATTGCAAAGAATGGTATTGCAACTAAGATAGTGACGGTTACATGCATCCAAAAATGCCTACATTCCAGGCCTTTGGGGTGGACGTGACTTAGGATCAGCCTCGTGGCGGAGATGAAAAGACCGAGCATCGTCTAACCGCGATGCCGCTGGTCATCCATCGCCTTCTTTAATTCGGCAATATCATTCTTAAGGTCTTTAATCGCATTCTCAAACATATTCTGAGATGCCATGTTTTAGGAGAGAGGTGAAGCCGAATGAAGAGGACAAGGAGGAGGTGAAGAGAGGAAGGATGAGGGAGAGAGGTGAAGCCGAATGAAAATGACATGGAAGAGGTGAAAGAGATATTTTAGAGGAATGGAGAGCAAGAAGGAAGAGGGAGAGAGGTAAAGCCGAATGAAGAGGACAGGGCGGAGGTGAAGGTGGAGGGTGAGCGAGTCTGAAAAGTGAGAGGGAGGGGGCCGGGTGTCGACTCTGTTACTATTGGTTTGAGTTATTGCAACCGCTGATTCTGGTTCTTAAGTTTCCCTTTGAACATGGCGATCTAGAAGACCCTCTTCAAGAACATTGCAAAGAATGGTATTACAACTAAGAGAGTGACAACTACAGGCATCCAAAACTGCCTGCATTCTAGGCCTTTGGAGTGGATGTGACCTAGGATCAGCCCCATGGCGGAGATGAAAAGACCGAGCATCATCTCACCGCGATGCCACTGGATCCATCGCCTTCTTCAGTTCAGCAATATCATTCTCAACGTCTTTAATCGCGTTCTCCAACATATTTTGAGATGCCATGTTTTAGGAGAGAGGTGAAGCCGAATGAAGAGGACAAGGAGGAGGTGAAGAGAGGAAGGATGAGGGAGAGAGGTGAAGCCGAATGAAAATGACATGGAAGAGGTGAAAGAGATATTTTAGAGGAATGGAGAGGAGGAAGGAAGAGGGAGAGTGGTGAAGCCGAATGAAGAGGAAAGGGAGGAGGTGAAGGTGGAGGGTGAGCGAGTCTGAAAAGTAAAAGGGAGGGGGCGGGGTGTCGACTCTGTTACTATTGGTTTGAGTTATTGCAACCGCTGATTCTGGTTCTTAAGTTTCCATTGGAACCTGGCGATCTAGAAGGCCCTCTTCAAGAACATTGCAAAGAATGGTATTACAACTAAGAGGGTGACAACTATAGGCATCCAAAACTGTCTACATTCTAGGCCTTTGGAGTGGATGTGACCTAGGATCAGCCCCGTGGCGGAGATCAAAAGATCGAGCATCATCTCACCGCGATGCCACTGGTCATCCATCGCCTTCTTCAGTTCAGCAATATCATTCTCAAGGTCTTTAATCGCGTTCTCCAACATATTTTGAGATGCCATGTTTTAGGAGAGAGGTGAAGCCGAATGAAGAGGACAGGGACGAGGTGAAAAGTGGAAGGATGAGGGAGAGAGGTGAAGCCAAATGAAGAGGACAGGGACGAGGTGAAGGGGATGTTTTAGAGGAATTGAGAGGAGGAAGGAAGAGGGAGTGTGGTGAAGCCGAATGAAGAGGAAAGGGAGGAAGTGAAAGGAGGAGGGTGAGCGAGTCCGAAAAGTGATAGGGAGGGGGGCTATCGACTCTGTTATTGTTGCCGCGATTTTTTTCTTTTTTTTCTTTTGTTCTCATTTTTTCTTTATGCGCCCTTTCGCGCTCTGTTCCTACGCCGGCACCGGCGGCTTCGCTGATGATGGTTGCGTGACAGGGGCTGGGAAACTGATTGCCTTAGCCCTAACGACGGTAGCGGACCCAACTGTGACGGAAGTGACGCTATCGACGACGGTCCTGATGACGGCGGTGGAGCCGTCGACAAGGGTCCTGCTGACGGTGGTGGCGCCGTCGACGACGACTCCGATGACTGCGTTTCCTTGAGCTGTTACAACTGCTGATTCTGGTTCTTGAGTTTCCCTTTCAACTTGCCGATCTATAAGACCCTCTTCAGGGACATTGCAAAGAATGGTATTGCAACTAAGATAGTGACGGTTACATGCATCCAAAAATGCCTACATTCCAGGCCTTTGGGGTGGACGTGACTTAGGATCATCCTCGTGGCGGAGATGAAAAGACCGAGCATCATCTAACCGCGATGCCGCTGGTCATCCATCGCCTTCTTCAGTTCGGCAATATCATTCTCAAGGTCTTTAATCGCATTCTCAAACATATTCTGAGATGCCATGTTTTAGGAGAGAGGTGAAGCCGAATGAAGAGGACAAGGAGGAGGTGAAGCGAGGAAGGATGAGGGAGAGAGGTGAAGCCGAATGAAAATGACATGGAAAAGGTGAAAGAGATATTTTAGAGGAATGGAGAGCAAGAAGGAAGAGGGAGAGAGGTAAAGCCGAATGATGAGGACAGGGAAGAGGTGAAAGGAGGAGGGTGAGCGAGTCTGAAAAGTGAGAGGGAGGGGGCGGGGTGTCGACTCTGTTACTATTGGTTGGAGTTATTGCAACCGCTGATTCTGGTTCTTAAGTTTCCCTTTGAACCTGGCGATCTAGAAGATCCTCTTCAAGAACATTGCAAAGAATGATATTACAACTAAGAGGGTGACAACTATAGGCATCCAAAACTGCCTACATTCTAGGCCTTTGGAGTGGATGTGACCTAGGATCAGCCCCATGGCGGAGATGAAAAGACCGAGCATCATCTCACCGCGATGCCACTGGTCATCCATCGCCTTCTTCAGTTCAGCAATATCATTCTCGAGGTCTTTAATCGCGTTCTCCAACATATTTTGAGATGCCATGTTTTAGGAGAGAGGTGAAGCCGAATGAAGAGGACAAGGAGGAGGTGAAGAGAGGAAGGATGAGGGAGAGAGGTGAAGCCAAATGAAAATGACATGGAAGAGGTGAAAGAGATATTTTAGAGGAATGGAGAGGAGGAAGGAAGAGGGAGAGTGGTGAAGCCAAATGAAGAAGAAAGGGCGGAGGTGAAGGTGGAGGGTGAGCGAGTCTGAAAAGTGAGAGGGAGGGGGCGGTGTGTCGACTCTGTTACTATTGGTTTGAGTTATTGCAACCGCTGATTCTGGTTCTTAAGTTTCCATTTGAACCTGGCGATCTAGAAGACCCTCTTCAAGAACATTGCAAAGAATGGTATTACAACTAAGAGGGTGACAACTATAGGCATCCAAAACTGCCTACATTCTAGGCCTTTGGAGTGGATGTGACCTAGGATCAGCCCCGTGGCGGAGATGAAAAGAGCGAGCATCATCTCACCGCGATGCCACTGGTCATCCGTCGCCTTCTTCAGTTCAGCAATATCATTCTCAAGGTCTTTAATCGCGTTCTCCAACATATTTTGAGATGCCATGTTTTAGGAGAGAGGTGAAGCCGAATGAAGAGGACAGGGACGAGGTGAAAAGTGGAAGGATGAGGGAGAGAGGTGAAGCCGAATGAAAAGGACAGGGAGGAGGTGAAGGAGGAGGGAGAGGTGAGGGGAGTGGTGAAAGGAGGAGGGTGAGCGAGTCCGAAAAGTGAGAGGGAAGTGGGGGGCTGTCGACTCTGTTACTGTTGCAACGGTTTTTTTCATTATTTTCTTTTGCTCTCATTTTTTCTTTATGTCCCCTTTCGGGTTGTCTTCCTACGCTGGCGCCGGCGGCTCTGCTGATGATGGTGGTCCTTACAATGGCTGTGAAACTGATCGCCTCAGCCTCCATGACAACAGCAGACCCAACTGTGACGGAAGTGGCGCCGTTGACGACGGTCCCGATGACGGCGGTGGCGCTCTCGACAACGACTCCGATGATTGCGTTTGCTTAAGCAGTTGTAATCGCTGATTCCGATTCTTAAGTTTCCCTTTCAGCATGGCGATCTGGAAGACCCTTTTCAGGAACATTGCAAAGAATGGTATTGCAACTAAGCTAGTGACGGTTACATGCATCCAAAAATGCCTACATTCTAGGCATTTGGGGTGGACGTGACTTAGGATCAGTCTTGTCGCGGAGATGAAAAAACTGAGCATCATCTCACCGCGATGCCACTGGTCATCCATCGCCTTCTTCAGTTCGGCAATATCATTCTCAAGGTCTTTATTCGCGTTCTCAAACATATTCTAAGATGCCATGTTTTAAGAGAGAGGTGAAACCGAATGAAGATGACAGGGAGAAGGTGAAGAGTGGAAATATGAGGGAGAGGTGAAGCCGAATGAAGAGGACAGGGAGGAGGTGAAGGACATGTTTTAAAGGAATGTAGAGGAGGATGGAAGAAGGAGAGAGGTGAAGCCAAATGAAGAGGACGGGGAGGAGGTGAAGGAGGAGGGAGAGGTGGGGAGAGAGGTGAAAGGAGGAGGGTGAGCGGGTTCGAAAAGTGAGAGGGAGGGGGCGGGGTGTCCACTCCGTTACTGTTTGCTTTAGCTGTTGCAATCGCTGATTCTGGTTTTTAAGTTTCTCTTTCTGCCTGACGATCTGGAAGACCCTCTTCGAGAACATTGCAAAGAATGGTATTGCAACTAAGATAGTGAGGGTTACATGCATCCAAAAATGCCTACATTCTAGGCCTTTGTGGTGGACGTGACCTAGGATCAGCCTCGTGGCGGTGATGAAAAGACCGAGCATCATCTAACCGCGATGCCGCTGGTCATCCATCGCCTTCTTCAATTCGGCAATATCATTCTCAAGGTCTTTAATCGTATTCTCAAACATATTTTGAGATGTCATGTTTTAGGAGAGAGGTGAAGCCGAATGAAGAGGACATGGAGGAGTTGAAGGTGATATTTTAGAGGAATGGAGAGCAGGAAGGAAGAGGGAGAGAGGTGAAGCCGAATGAAGAGGACAGGGAGGAGGTGAAGGAGGAGGGATAGGTGAAAGGAGGAGAGTGAGCGAGTTCGAAAAGTGAGAGGGAGGGGGCGGGGTGTCAACTCTGTTACTATTGGCTTGAGTTGTTGCAACCGCTGATTCTGGTTCTTAAGTTTCCCTTTCAGCCTGGCGATCTTAAAGACCCTCTTCAGGAAAATTGCAAAGAATGGTATTGCAACTAAGATAATGACGGTTACATGAATCCAAAAATGCCTACATTCTAGGCCTTTGGGGTGGACGTGACTCAGGATCAGCCTCGTGGCGGAGATGAAAAGACCGAGCATAATCTCACCATGATGCTGCTGGTCATCCATCGCCTTATTTAGTTCGACAATATCATTCTCAAGGTCTTTAATCGCGTTCTCCAACATATTATGAGATGCCATGTTTTAGGAGAGAGGTGAAGCCGAATGAAGACGACAGGGAGGAGGTGAAGAGAGGTAGGATGAGGGAGAGAGGTGAAGCCGAATGAAAATGACATGGAAGAGGTGAAGGAGATATTTTAGAGGAATGGAGAGTAGGAAGGAAGAGGGAAAGAGGTGAAGCCGAATGAAGAGGACAGTGAGGAGGTGAAGGAGAAGGGAGAGGTGAAAGGAGGAGGGTGAGCAAGTCCGAAAAGTGAGAGGGAGGGGGCGGGATGTCGACTCTGTTACTATTGGCTTGAGCTGTTGCAACCGCTGATTCTGGTTCTTAAGTTTCCTTTTCAGCCTGGCGATCCAGAAGACCCTCTTCAAAAACATTGCAAAGAATGGTATTGCAACTGAGATAGTGACGGTTACATATATCCAAAAATGCCTACATTCCAGGCCTTTGGGGGTGGACGTGACCTAGGATCAGCCTCGTGGCGGAGATGAAAAGACCGAGCATCATCTCACCGCGATGCCGCTGTTCATCCATCGCCTTCTTCAGTTCGGCAATATCATTCTCAAGGTCTTTAATCGCGTTCTCCAACATATTCTGAGATGCCATGTTTTAGGAGAGAGAGGAAGCCGAATGAAGAGGACATAGAGGAGGTGAAGAGGGGAAGGATTTGGGAGAGAGGTGAAGCCGAATGAAAATGACATAGAAGAGGTGAATGAGATATTTTAGAGAAAGGGAGAGCGGGAATGAAGAAGGAGAGAGGTGAAGCCGAATGAAGAGGATAGGGAGGAGGTGAAGGAGAAGGTAGAGGTGAAAGGAGGAGGGTGAGCGAGTCCAAAAAGTGAGAGGGAGGGGGCGGGGTGTCAACTCTATTACTATTGGCTTGAGCTGTTGCAACCGCTGATTCTGGTTCTTAAGTTTCCCTTTCAGCCGGGCGATCTTGAAGACGCTCTTTAGGAACATTGCAAAGAATGGTATTACAACTAAAATAATGACGGTTACATGAATCCAAAAATGCTTACATTCTAGGCCTTTGGGGTGGACGTGACCCAGGATCAACCTCGTGGCGGAGATGAAAAGACCGAGCATCATCTCACCACGATGCCGCTAGTCATCCTATCCTTCTTCAGTTCGGCAATATAATTCTCAAGGTCTTTAATCGCGTTCTCCAACATATTTTGAAATGCCATGTTTTAGGAGAGAGGTGAAGCCGAATGAAGACGACATGGAGGAGGTGAAGAGAGGAAGGATGAGGGAGAGATGTGAAGCCGAATGAAAAGGACATGGAAGAGGTGAATGAGATATTTTAGAGGAATAGAGAGCAAGAAGAAAGATGGAGAGAGGTGAAGCCGAATGAAGAGGACAGGGAGGAGGTGAAGGAGAAGGGAGAGGTGAAAGGAGGAGGGTGAGCGAGTCCAAAAAGTAAGAGGGAGGGGGCGGGGTGTCGACTCTGTTACTTTTGGCTTGAGCTATTGCAACCGTTGATTCTGGTTCTTAAGTTTCCCTTTCAACTTGGCGATCTAAAAGACTCTCTTCAGGAACATTGCAAAGAATGGTATTGCAACTAAGATAGTGACGGTTACATGCATCCAAAAATGCCTACATTCTAGGCCTTTGGGGTGGACGTGACCTAGGATCAATCTCGTGGCGGAGATGAAAAGACCAAGCATCTTCTCACCACGATCCCGCTAGTCATCCATCGCCTTCATCAGTTCGGCAATATCTTTCTCATGGTCTTTAATTGCGTTCTTCAACATATTCTGAGATGCCATGTTTTAGGAGAGAGGTGAAGCCGAATGAAGAGGACAGGGAGGAGGTGAAGAGAGGAAGGATGAGGGAGAGAGGTAAAGCCGAATAAAGAGGATAGGGAGGAGGTGAAGGAGGAGGGAGAGGTGAGGGGAGAGGTGAAAGGAGGAGGGTGAGCGAGTCCGAAAATTGTGAGGGAGGGGGTTGCTATCGACTCTATTACTGTTGCATCGATTTTTTTCCTTTTTTTTTCTTTTGCTCTCATTTTTTCTTTATGCCCCCTTTCGGGCTGTGTTCCTACGCCAGCGCCGGCAGCTCCGCTGATGATGGTCCTGACATGGGCTGTGAAACTGATCGCCTCAGCCCCAAAGACGGCAGCGGACCCAACTGTGACAGAAGTGGCGCTGTCGACGACAATCCCGATGACGGCGGTGGCGCCGTCGATGACGGCTCCGATGACTGCGTTTGCTTGAATTGTTACAACCGTTGATTCTGGTTCTTAAGTTTCCCTTTCAGCTTGGCGATCTGGAATATGCTCTTCAGGAACATTGCAAAGAATGGTATTACAACTAAGATAGTGACGGTTTCATGCATCCAAAAATGCCTACATTCTAGGTCTTTGGGGTGGACGTGACTTAGGATCAGCCTCGTGGCGGAGATAAAAAGACTTAGCATCATCTCACCACGATGCCACTTGTCATCCATTGCCTTCTTCAGTTGGGCAATATCATTCTCAATGTCTTTAATCGCATTCTCCAACATATTCTGAGATGCAATGTTTTACAGGAGAGGTGAAGCCGAATGAAGAGGACATGAAGAAGGTGAAGGAGATGTTTTAGAGGAATGTAGAGGCGGATGGAAGAGGGAGAGAGGTGAAGCTGAATGAAAAAGACAGGGAGGAGGTGAAGGAGGAGGGAGAGGTGAAAGGAGGAGGGTGAGCGAGTCCAAAAAGTGAGAGGGAGGGGGCGGGGTGTCGACTTTGTTACTGTTTTGCTTGAGCTGTTGCAACCGCTGATTCTGGTTTTTAAGTTTCCCTTTCAGCCTAGCGATTTGGAAGACCCTCTTCAGGAACATTGCAAAGAATGGTATTGCAACTAAGATAGTGACGGTTACATGTATCCAAAAATGCCTACATTCTAGGCCTTTGGGGTGGACGTGACTTAGGATCAGCCTCATGGCGGAGATGAAAAGACCGAGCATCATCTCACCGCGATGCCACCAGTCATCAATCACCTTTTTCAGTTTGGCAATATCATTCTCAAGGTCTTTAATTGCGTTCTCCAACATATTTTGAGATGCCATGTTTTAGGAGAGAGGTGAAGCCGAATGGAGAGGACAGGGAGAAGGTGAAGGGGAAGGAGATGTTTTAGAGGAATGGAGAGGAGGAAGGAAGAGGGAGAGAGGTAAAGTCGAATAAAGAGGACAGGGAGGAGGTGAAGGAGGAGGGAGAGGTGATGGGAGATGTGAAAGGAGGAGGGTGAGCGAGTCCGAAAAGTGAATGGGAGGGGGGGCTATCCACTCTGTTACTGTTGCAGCGATTTTTTTCTTTTGCTCTCATTTTCTGCTGTGTTTTTTTCTTTTCTTTATTTTTTTGTCCAATTACAAGCCTACTGTGGGGGCTATCGACTCTGTTACTGTCGTAGCGTTTTTTTCTTTTTTTTTCTTTTGCTCTCATTTTCTGCTGTCTTTTTTTCTTCTCTTTATTTTTTGGTCCAATTACTGGCCTGCTAGGGGGAGCTGTCGACTTTATTACTATCGTGGCATTTTTCTTTTCTTTTCTTTTCTTTTGCTCTCATTTTCTGCTGTGTTTTTTTCTTGCCTTCTCTAGAGGCACGGCCTACTCAGCCGTCCTCTCTCTCTTTTCTGTCCCGTCAGTCCTTGCGTGGCGCAGGAAAAGAAGAAGGGAGAGAAGGGGCACGGTCATCGTTCCACGCAATTTTTTTTTTAAAGAAAAAAAAGAAAAGAGAGAGATATGAAGAATAAATAAATAAATAAACGGAGCATCGTCGATTGTCTTTGAGCTTGTATAGCCAGCGACTGGTAAGGCCTAGCGATCCTTCACAGACACAATAAAAAAATAAATAAATAAATAAATAATCATCATCATCATCATCATCATAAAAAATTTGGAAAAACTGTTAAAATTACATACGGTGTGCTACATAAAATGCTTGACATTTACTTTAGCAATTTTAAGTCAAAATTGTCTAAAAGTTTTGCTCAATAAAATGAACCAAACACCTCCCTCCTACCTCCTGATACAGATAACGAGCCCCTTGATATCATATTCTTTCCTCATTGCAACCTCATTTGGCTTTTAGGTATGTTTGCTTTGCTATTAACAAAAAAGTACTTAAAAAGAGCAATAGTTTGTCATACAACAATTGTGTGAATGACCTTTGAAAGTTATAAATGTTAAGAAGCATGAAACTAGACGATGTCTTCTAAATTCTAAGCAAAATATTATGGAGATATGAGCAACCCAATAAATATAGATGGAGAACTTACTGCATGATAAATCTTCTATCAAAGTCGTTGATTAGCACTTTTGTTATCGCCTTAATAAGACGAGGGACTGTCTAAGGCCTCATTCATGGACGTGCAAAGAAGAAAATTAACTACCAAGGCAAGAAAGAACAAATCAAAGTAAAGAGCGAAGAAGACAAAGATAGTCCAATTAAACAAGAATGTAACCTTGTCCCATGACAACTGACAAGGAAAAGCATCGACACAGGTTCCTCTCAGGAACCCGAGCAAATGCACCCTGGCAAAAGCACCAACGTACCTGAAAGGCAACCTGACCAAAAGCAACCTGGAAAAATGTACCAGACAAATGATATTCTGCATAAAACAAATCCGCATCATGCCCATTTGCTGCCACGCAATGAAGTACAGAGACAAGTAAAGTCCGAAATTTCCAACTTTTCAAGACGAATGCAGTTAATTAAAATGGTTGATTGCTATATAACAACACCGTGAACGCAAAATTGAATCGAGTAAGTGAAGTAGTTAGGTGACACGGTTCGGAAAAATGAACAAATTGGAAGAATAAAAAAAAAAGTGAGTTTAAGTGTGCTGCACAAGTACGTTAGCATTGCCCAGCTAATTTTTCACTAGGACGGATGGATGTTCAAACGTCTGTTAGACTAACAATACATGCAAACATCTACGGAAATTCTTGTTCCTAGCAAGCTGTGTCCAAGAAATGTTGGCAGACGGAGACACCCTTTGGAGGGAAAATGAGGGAACAAATTGGAAGAATACAAAAATATAAAAAGTGGGTTTAAGTGTGCTGCACAGGCATGCTAGCATTACCCAGCTAATTTTTCACAAAAACGGATGGATATTCAAACGTCTGTTAGATTGACAATACATGCAAATCTCTGCGGAAATTCTCATTCCATGCTAGCTGTGTCTGAGAAATGTTTGCAGACGGAGACACTCGTTTTAGGAAAAATGAGGGAACAAATTGGAAGAATGAAAAAAAAAATGTGTGTTTATGTGTGCTGCACAGGCACACTAGCATTGCCCAGCTAATTTTTCACCAAAACAGATGGATGTTCAAACATCTGTTAGACTAACAATACATGCAAACCCCTATGAAAATTCCCGTTCTAGGCTATCTGTGTCCAATAAATGTTGACAGACGGACAAACCCGTTGGAGGGAAAATGAGGGAACAAATTAGAAAAATGAAAAATAAAATAAAATAAAATAAGTGGGTTTAAATGTGCTGTACAGGCACGCTAACATTGCCCAACTAATTTTTCACGAGGACGGATGGATGTTCAAACGTCTGTTAAACTGACAATACATGTAAACCTCTGAGGAAATTCCCGTTCCAGGCTAGCTGTTTTCGAGAAATGTTGACAGACGGAGACACACGTTAGAAGGAAAATGAGGGAACAAATTGAAAAAATTGAAAATTAAAATAAAATAAATGAGTTTAAGTGTGCTGTACAGGCACGCTAACATTGCCCAGCTAATTTTTCACCAGAACGGATGGATGTTCAAACGTCTGTTAGACTGACAATACATGCAAACCTCTATGGAAATTCACGTTCCGGGCTAGCTTTGTCCGAGAAAGGTTGACAGATAGAGACACTTGTTGGAGGGAAAATGAGTAAACAAATTGGAAGAATGAAAAAAAAAAATGGTTTTAAGTATGCTGCACAAGCGCGCTAGCATTGCCCAGCTAATTTTTCACCAAAACGGATGGATGTTCAAACGTTTATCAAACTGACAATGCATGCAAACTTCTGCGGAAATTCCCGTTCCAAACTAGTTGTATCTGAGAAATGTTAGCAAACGGAGACACCCGTTGGAGAGAAAATAAGGGACAAATTGGAAGAATGAAAAAAAAAAAAATGGATTTAGGTGTGATGCACAAGCATGATAGCATTGCCCAACTAATTTTTCACCAGAACGGATGAATGTTTGAACGTCTATTAGACTAACAATACATGCAAACTTCTGCGGAAATTCTCGTTCCAAGCTAGCTATGTCCGAGAAATGTTGGCAGACGGAGACACCCGTTGGAGGGAAAATGAGGGAATAAATTGAAAAAATAATAAAAATAAAAAATAAAAATAAAAAGTGGGTTTAAGTGTGCTACATAAGCACGCTAGCATTGCGCGGTTAATTTTTCACCAGAACGGATGGATGTTCAAATATCTGTTAAATTGACAATACATATAAACCTCTATGGAAATTCTCGTTCCAGGCTAGTTGTGTCCGAGAAATATTGGTAGACGGAGACACCTGTTGGAGGGAAAATGAGGGAACAAATTGGAAAAACTTAAAAAAAAAATTAAAAAGTAGGTTTAAGTGTGATGCACAGACACGCTAGCATTGCCTCGCTAATTTTTCACTAGAACGGATGGATGTTCAAACATATGTTAGACTAACAATACATGCAAACCCTTGCAAAAATTCTCGTTCCACGCTAGCTATGTTCGAGAAATGTTGGCAAACAGACACACCCGTTAGAGGAAAAATGAGGGAATAAATTGGAGGAATGAAAAAAAAAATGTGGGTTTAACTGCGCTGCACAAGCACGCTTGCATTGCCCAGCTACTTTTTCACTAGGACGGATGGATATTAAAACGTCTATTAGACTGACAATACATGCAAATTTCTGTGAAAATTCTCATTCCAGGCTAGCTATATCCGAGAAATATTGGCAAATGGAGACACTTGTTGAAGGAAAAATGAAGGAACAAATTGGAAGAATAAAAAAAAATTAAATAAAATAAGTGGGTTTTAGTGTACTGCACAGGCATGCTAACATTGCTCAACTAATTTTTCACCAAAATGAATGGATGTTCAAACGTTTGTTAGACTGACAATACATGCAAACCCCTGCGGAAATTCTCGTTCCAAGCTAGTTGTGTCCGAGAAATATTGGCAAATGGAGACACCCGTTGGAGGAAAAATGAAGGAACAAATTGGAAGAATAAAATAATAATAATAATAATAATAATAATAATAATAATAATAATAATAATAATAATAATAATAATAATAATAATAATAATAATAATAATAAGTGGGTTTTAGTGTGCTGCGCAGGTACGCTAGCATTATCCAGCTAATTTTTCACCAGAATGGATAGATGTTCAAACGTCTATTAGACTAACAATACATACAAAACTCTACGGAAATTCCTGTTCCAAGCTAGCTGTGTCCGAGAAATATTGACAGATGGAGACACTTGTTGGAGGAAAAATGAATGAACAAATTGAAAGAATAAAAAAAATTAAATAAAATAAATGGGTTTTAGTGTACTGCGTAGGCATGCTAGCATTGCCCAACTAATTTTTCACCAGAACGAATGGATGTTCAATCGTCTGTTAGACTAACAATACATGCAAACCTCTACGAAAATTCTCGTTCCAGGCTAGCTATGTCCGAAAAATATTGGCAAATAGAGACACCCGTTGGAGGGAAAATGAGGGAACAAATTGGAAGAATGCAAAAAACAAAATAAAAAAAGTGGGTTTAAGTGTGCCTCACAAGCACCCTAGCATTGCCAAGCTAATTTTTCACCAGAACGGATGGATATTCAAACGTCTATTAGACTGACAATACATGAAAATCTCTGCGGAAATTCACGTTCCAGGCTAGCTGTGTCCGATAAATGTTGTCAGACGGAGACACCCGTTGGAGGGAAAATGATGGAACAAATTGGAAGAATGTAAAAAAATAAAATAAAATAAAATAAAGTGGGTTTAAGTGTGCTGCACAGGCACGCTAGCATTGCCTAGCTAATTTTTCGCCAAAATGAATGGATGTTCAAACGTCTGTCAGACTGACAATACATGTAAATCTCAACGGAAATTCGCATTCCAGGCTAGCTGTGTCCGATAAATGTTGGCAGAAGGAGACACCCGTTAGAGGGAAAATGAGGGAACAAATTGGACAAATGATAAAAAAATTAAAATAAAAAAAAAAGTGAGTTTAAGTGTGCTGCACAGGCACGCTAGTATTGCCAAGCTAACTTTTCACCAGAACGGATGGATGTTCAAATGTTTGTTAGACTGATAATATATGCAAACCTCTTCAGAAATTCTCATTCCAAGCTAGCTGTATCCAAGAAATGTTGGTAGACGGAAACACCCATTGGAGGGAAAATGAAAGAACAAATGGGAAGAATGAAAAAAAAATGTTTTAAATGTGCTGTACAGGTGCGCTAGCATTGCCCAGCTAATTTTTCACCAGATAGGATGAATGTTCAAACGTCTGTTAGACTGACAATATATGCAAACCTCTGCGGAAATTCCCGTTCTAGGCTAGCTGTGTCCGAGAAATAGTAGCAGACGGAGACATCCGTTAGAGGGAAAATGAAGGAACAAATTGGAAGAATGAAAAAGACTAAAATTAAAAAAAAAAAAAAAAAAAAAAAGTGGGTTTAAGTGTATTGCACAGGCACGCTAGCATTGCCCAGCTAATTTTTCACCAGAACGGATAGATATTCCAACGTCTGTTAGATTGACAATACATTCAAATCTCTGCGGAAATTCTCATTCCAAGCTAGCTGTATCCAAGAAATGTTGGCAGACGAAGACACCCGTTAGAGGGAAAATGAGGAAACAAATTGGAAAAATGAAAATAAAATAAAATAATTGGATTTTTGTGTGCTGCACAGGCACACTAGCATTACCCAGCTAATTTTTCACCAAAACGGATGGATGTTCAAACATCTGTTAGACTGACAATACATACAAACCTCTACGGAAATTCCCATTCCGGGCTAACCGTGTCCGAGAAATGTTAGCAGACGGAAAATCCCGTTTAAGAGAAAATGAGGGAACAAATTGGAAGAATGAAATACAATAAAATAAAATAAAAAGTGGGTTTAAGTGTACTGGTGCGAATGAAACTACAGGTGTTTATTAGTATTTGGGATTTCGGGAGATTTGAATCTAATCGAACCATTTGAGTGTGTATTAGCTTTAAGTGAAATGATGACTCTAACAAAATATAGTCCAAATCAAAAACTGGATTCATATGCTTTAACAAAAAAAAAAAAAAAAAAAAAAAACTAAGAATATATTTAATGATAAATGAGAGAGATTGTGTTAATTATAATATTAAGAAGATGGGCAATTTTTAATTCCAATTGAAAGTATCTAAACTGGAATAAAATATGGTTTTTTTTTTTTTATTATCTGAATGAAACATTCAGTTTGATTTTAATTTCTATGTGTTTGTCATTAGAATTTCAATCTTTAGATTTTACATTATTAATTATCTTAAAATTGTCTTTATTTGTTATCTGTAATGTAGAATATTATTCATTCCATCCAAGTTATCTCTGACTTGATTTAAAATACCAGAAAAAAGGGGGGTAACGATGAAATGTTGAAGATACCATTGCCCTAAACTAATTCATCTAGTAAATCTAATTGATCTTGATATTGATTCTGATTGATACTGATTAGTCTATCGATAGAATACTAGAATTTTGTGTATTAGGAGATCATTTCCTTTATTCTGTGTATCCTTTTTTTTTTCCTTAATTAGAGGAAATACATAGAAAAACAACATATGATCAGGCATAAAATAGCATATATATGAAACAAGGCGATTGAAACATAAACCCTTAAAGACCGGCATATTAAGGAGTTGGGCCAAAAGGAATAAAAAGATGCAAAGTGTCGGAATCAAACCGAACCTTCCTCTCCTTCTTGGATTTCCCAAAGCCATCGTCCTTGCCACGATGGAATTCTTAGTGTTAGGACTAGAATTAGCACCTAGAGGGAGGTGAATAGGTGACTAAAGCGATTTTAATAATTTTAACCCGAAAGCAAGATTAAGGAATTAAAAACAACAATCGCTGCAAATGAAAGTAATGAAAAGTAAAATGATTAGGGATAGAAAATCAAGACTCCAGATTTATAGTGGTTCGGCTTAGACCAAGCCTACGTCCACTCTCCCGCACGGACAGCCCTTCTAGCTGGATTTCACTAAGAATCAAAAAGAGTATTTACAATCTCACGCCCTTGATTCCACAGTGTAGAGACTCTACTACACTTCCTCAATGTCTCACCACACTTTGGTCTCTCTTTTGATTACATGTATTGCTCGAAGAATAAGATTACAAAATAACAAGGAGATTCAGACTTTGGAATTCTTCTATCCGGCACCCTTCAACAACTTGAGCGTCTCTCTTATATACTTCTTCATGCATTCATTACCGTTGGCACCTTCCAAAGAAGTTCTTCCAATCAACCCGTTGGACAGAATCAATTTAGAGAGATCTCGAGCTCTTTAAGGTAAGTGTAGATAGCCCATCAATCCTGCTCGCCCATACAATCAGGATCTTGGTTTTCATAAGTAGAATTTTCCAAATATAAGATGTGAATCTTAGAGAATCTTGATATATTCGGATACGAATCTAAGATCTTGTAGTGTTGATTCCAGTCGAAAGATATTCCTTAGCCGTTGGAGTCAAAACCATATTAGATAGAATCAGAATAAAAGTTTTTAACTTGACGGTTTGGAAACTGTCCATGAGAGTAGACTTTGAAACTAGAGTCTTGTTATCGTCAGACTTTGGTCTTCAGACTTTGCCAGTAAAGTCTGCAAGTTTTCAGACTAGACTGATGGAAATGTTTTGTCGACTTCAAAACATCTGAAGAGAATTTATCCAACACTTAGCTCACACTAAGAACATCAAGAGACTGTTGCTACAAAAACAAAATGTGATTGAAAATTGAAGTAACTCAAACAATTGGAGAATCAGAAGGAAGTGAAATGAAATCGGACAAGAATGAATCATGTTACTTTTACCTCCATTAGGAGTGGCAGAATTGATAGAGTACTTGAGTGCTATATTGGCAAGGGTTGATGGCCGTTGTTGAGCCTATGCCGGTCCTCTTCGATGATGGTGGGGCGTTGGCGGGAGGTCCCTTACACTTGCCCTTGCCTTTGTTTCTTTCTTTTTTGTGTTAATTTTAAAAATACCATTTTTATTTTCTAATATTATTTAATTAAGATTTTAGTTAAAAAATTAGGGTTTAGGTTAAACACTTATTCATCAATATATGAGTAATTTGTCTTTGTATATAGAAGTGTAAAATCTTAAATTGGCCATTTATGAGGGATGAATTCTCTCCATTTTGGCAAATTTTATTTATATATAAATATCTAGAATTTAGATCCCTTTGAATTTCTCGATTTGCGGCTTTCAATACAACGAATCCTCATAAGAAGCTCAACTTAGAACATGAAAAAATATTTTTATAATCGACTTAGAATCAACCCAGATGATTTTGTAAAATCATATCAATGCGTTTCATTCTCCCAAATTTCAACGAACTGGTGAGTGCGACCAATGTAGGAGCTATGACTAGAATTTTCCCGAATACGATGTGCCAGAAGCTTTATATCCACATCATCTCTCATTGTCGCGACGTCTGCCAGAGTGCCCAGTCCAACGGGAGAAAATATTGACGGCTTCCCTACCACGCCAGCTGGATGCATCTCAAGGCCAAGGCCGTGACGTCGGGGTTCCACTCCTCAATTACAGGCTCTATTTTGTCCTTTTCCTGCAATCCTATCCTGTTCCTTCCTTCCATTACTGGGGCATTTTTTTGCTACAATCTTGTCCTCTCCTCTCCTCTCTTACTGCCCACGTACAAGAAAGGCAACCTGAGCAAAAGCAACCTGGAAAAATGTACCAGACAAATGATATTCTGCATAAAACAAATCCGCATCATGCCCATTTGCTGCCACGCAATGAAGTAAAGAGACATGTAAAGTCCGAAATTTCCAACTTTTCAAGACGAATGCAGTTAATTAAAATGGTTGATTGCTATATAACAACACCGTGAACGCAAAATTGAATCGAGTAAGTGAAGTAGTTAGGTGACACGGTTCGGATGTTATATGTCCATGATTGCTCAAAATCATAACTCAATAACTCCATATATCTCTCCTTCCCTTATATAATCTTACTTGACCCACAAATATTTAGGACTCACACTCGTTAAAAAACTAAATGCACCGATCCCATTTTCTAATTTGGAGATTTACAATGCATGGGCTCCAAATAGAATAGTTCTATTTGCAAATTCGAAGGTAAGGTCTTCTAAACAATAACCATTTTACACCTAGCTCCATATTATGAGTCTTACATTTTTTTTATTGTTGATGTTAAGTTCTTTCGATCTTATACTTTGACACTCCGCAAAATTCTAGTCGGTGATTTAGGATGCATGTTTTTTGAATAAATAGTGTTGTTTGCAAATTTGAAAGTTCATAATGATGGCCATAATTGTCAGAATGCGAGGTGATAGAGCTCAACTAGCATTGCCCAACCTATTTTCACCAGAACGATGGTCAGACGGTTTGTTAGACTGACAATATAATATATATGCAAACCTCTGCGCAAATTCCCATTCTCATTTCAAGCCAGCTGTGTCCAAGATATATTGGCAGACATAGGCACTGTTGAGGGAAAATGAGGGAAAAATTTGAAGAACGAAAAAAAAAAAACATGTGGGTTTAAAAGTGTGCTGGTGTGACCAAAACTAAAGCTATTTATGGAGTGCATTAACTTTATATCGAATTGATAAGACCAAAAAAAAGAAAAAAAATTAAATTGAAATGTTACTTGAAACAAGTATAATTTAATCAAAGATTTGATTCAATTTGATTTTTCGGTTTTTTTTAATATTAAAAAGAATTTTAGTGAAAAATGAGAGAGATTGTGTAAATTGTAATATTAAGAAAATGAATGGTTTTCTCGGTTCGGTTACCGAAACTATTTGAACAGTGTAAAAAACGGTTATTTTTCATTATCCAAATCGAACAAAAAATATAGAAAAATTCGATTCTAGTCTCTATTCGATTTTCCAATTCATTTTTGAAGCCCCTAACTATAACTATCTTAATACTTAATTAATGTTATGATTTCCACGTGGCGGCACACATGAATTAATATTTAGCCTATAGATATGTTAGTCATTAGAATTTCAATCTTTAGATTTTACATTATTAATTATCTTGAGATTTTTCCTTATGTAATATATGTAATGTAGAATATTACTCATTGAATTCAAGTTATCTCTGACTTGATTGGAAATACCGGCAGAAAAAAGGGGGCAACGGTGAAATGCTCAAGAAATTTAAAGAATGCAAGAACATTAGTTAGAAGGTTAATGCAATATACGAGATCTTGCTCATCCACCATATACTTTTTCCGTTAAAGTTGTATAGATTTTTTAAAACAAAAAAGGGAATAAAGAATAGTAGAGTAATAGTCTCCCACAAGCACTAAAATAGATCTGTAATGTCTTTAGCTTGGTCAGGGAAGATGATGAACATGTTTTGCTTTCAATCAAACGACGATGCGGATGCGTTTTTATGTTTCGATTTCAGTGAAACCCAGCTTCTTATTTTCATGGAAGATGATCGAGATTGGGTTTCTTTATGTTTTGCTTTCATTCGTCGACGTGCGAAGATGAAAATCAATTACCAAGGCAAGAACAAATCAAAGCACAGAGCGAGGAGGACAAAGATAGTTTAATCAAACTCGAATAAAATCTTATCCTGCAACGAGGAAAAGCGTCGTTCCTCTCAGGAACCCGAGCAAAAAGAACCCTGGCAAGAGCACCATTGTACCAGAAAGCCAACCAAGAGCAAAAGCACCCTGAGAAAATGCACCAGACAAATAATATTCCGCGTAAAACAAATCCGTATCATGCCAAATTTGTTGCCACGCTATGAAGTACAGAGACAGGTAAGTCCGAATTCCCAACTTTTCAAAACCGAGAGCACAAAATTGAATCGAGCAAGTGAAGTACCGAGGTAAACTAGCTCAGCTCTTATATACATGAAATTGCTCGGATCATAACTCAATGACTTCATATACCTCTCCATCCCTTTTCATATTCATCTAAATTTTATTCGACCGACAAATATCTAAGAATTTCACTCGTTACCAATCCAAATGCACCGATCCCATTTTCTAATTAGAGACTTACGATATATGGCTTCCAAACAAAATCATTGTGCTTACAGGTTGAAGTTAAGATCTTCTAAATGGTCACCATTTTACATTTTTATGATCTCCTAAATGGCCACCGTTTTACATTTTTATGATCATTCATCTTAAGTTCTATCGATCTTGTAGTTCGACACTGCCCAGAATCCCAATCAGTGATTTTCAATGCACGTTTTGTCAAATAATTAAGTGTTGCTTGCAAATTTAAAAGTTGATATCTTCTGAAGATGGCCACAATTTCACACCTAACTCAAAATTTCGGATACCACGTCTTGGGCTATTACGCCAACTCAATTAATCATTTTTTTGGTCAAATCAATTTATCGCATTGATAATTGATTAGGGCATCCAAGTCGTTATCGTCATAGTCATAACAATATTCCTTAATATTCATTTACGATGAGAATGGAAATGGCGCGCGCATGCACAGGCACGCTATTGCCCAGCTAATTTTTCACCAGAACGGATGGATGTTCAAACGTCTATTAGACTGACAATACATGCAAACCTTTGCGGAAATTCCCGTTCCAGGCTAGCTGTGTCCGAGAAATGTTGGCAGATGGAGACACCCCTTGGAGGGAAAATGAGGGAACAAATTGGAATAATGAAAATGAAAAAAAAAAAAAAAAAAAAGTGGGTTTAAGTGTGCTGGTGCGAATGAAACTACGGGTGTTTAGTGTTCGGGTTTTCGGGAAATTTGAATCTAACCAAACCATTTGAATGTGTATTAGCTTTAAGTGAAATCGTGACTTAACAAAATATAGTCCAAATCAAAAACTCGATTCAGGTGGTTTTTTTTTTTTTTAAAGAAAAAATTAAGAATATATTTAATAATAAATGAGAGAGATTGTGTTAATTATAATTTTAAGAAGATGGGCAATTTTTAATTCAAACTGAAAGTATCTAAACCGGAATAAAAAATGGTTACTGTCGTGGCGTTTTTTTTTTTTTCCTTCTTTTGCTCCCCTTTTCTTCTGCTGTGTTTTTTTCTTCTTTTTATTTTTGGCCGAGCCGAACGCGTCTGCCAGAGCGCCCAGTCGAACGGCTTCCCTACCACGCCAGCAGGATGCATCTCAAGGCCAAGGCCATGACGTCGGGGCGCCCCTCCTCGATCACATACTCCATTTTGTCCTTTTCCTGCAATCCTATCCTCTATCCTGTCCCTTCCTCGATCAAGTACTGGGGCATTTTTTTTCTATAATCTTGTCCCCTCCTCCCCTCTCTTACTGCCTACGTAGCAGCAGGACAAGCAGCAGGACATGCAGCATGTCTCAAGAGGTTCTTTCGTTGATGTTTTTTTCTTTTTTATTGTTCGATATTTATCATCGACGTAGTGCTCAGTCCTTTGTATTTTCAAGTTCAGCCTCTCCCATTGTTCTCCTCATTTTTTTTTTCATCATTCTCCTTCATTTCCATGACAATCCGTAAATGGGAGCTCAAAAACAATATTACTATTCTCCTTAATCTCTTTAATTTACTATACTGAATATTATATCTTCTTCCCAATCCTCCCCTCAAAATTGTCATCCTCCGGAAAAATAAAACGGTGGCTCGTCTATCCACAGCTCAGTCTTAGTCAGTTCTTCCTCTCTCTCTCTCTCTCTCTGTGTTTCCTTTCTTATTCACTGCTCGTTATTTGTTGTTCGTACCATTGATAGACTCAGCTTCATAAGGTCCCGTCACACTTTTGGACTACAACCTTTCTTTGCATGGCCTTTGGTGGGAGCATGGCGAGCATAATTGCGATTTGTCTGTGGTTTGTTCTTTGTTTTGCAGTGAATTTTGGAAATATTTGGAGTATTTTTAGATGGAATCGGCATATTTTCAAAAGTTCGGGATGCAATAATTCCTCTAAAAATCGAGTCAACATACCCTGGTCAAAATTGAGTAAAATTTACATACAAGTAAATCAAAATTTAAAACATTATCTTTCAAAAAAAAAAAAAAAAAAAAAGGGCTACCGACGGATCCGCGGTTGTCAAATAAATGAAATTTTAAATGATAATCTTTTGAGGGTGAGGGTGAATTCTCTACATATTTAGATAAATTAAAAGATACAAATGCATGAGAGACTAATGGCCAATAAAGAATTTACGCGTGGCCTACTTTAGGAGAGGACTACCGGGTAAAAATGCTTTTTGTTCCAGAGTCTTTTAAATATTTGCAATCGCAAATGCATCATCAACAACATAAGGTAATTTTCTCCCACCAAATTAGTTGTCACACAAATAAAACCTCGAGGGATGAATTCTTTCCTTTTTGTTTTTCGAATTTGTTTACACATACTCATTTGGAATCTAGATCCATTTGAATTTCTTGATTTGCGGCTTCCGATACAACAGATCCTCATAAGAATCTCGTTTCGAAAAATTAGAATCAAGAATCGAATCGAATCGAATATTCCTGAAATTGACCTAGAATCAACCTAGATGATTTTGTAAAATCATATCAATGAGCTTCATTCTCCCAAATTTCAATGAACTAGTGAGTGTGACTAATTTTTTTTTTTTTTCGAGAGTGACTAATTCAAATGGGATGAAGCCATCCAGTTGCTCGACCTTATTGGAACCACATACTCCTTTGATTTTAGATGTCGTGAGACTTAAATAATCTATGACATCAAAGTGAGTAATATTGGTATTCTTTAATCCTTCGATTTTTATTACTAATGCCATGGCTGTTGACGAGAAAAGAAAAGGGCTTAAAAAACCAGAGGAGCACCGGAACAAACACCATATCATCCCTATTCTTAAAACTTATTGATATCCATGATTTTTAACTCTAAAACTCTCATATATGTCGAGTAAGACGACTTGAGATGAGGGATGATGTTTGCCTTCTCTTATCTCGTTGTTTTTTTTTTTTTTTAATATTTGTTTATGCCATTCTCGTCTAAGGAAGCTTTCAAGCTACGTGATGATGTCATTGCCTCTTGCGTTGACCGAAGTCTACCCAGTATATTGAGCTTGAAATTATGAGTCGAGTCAATGCTCTTTTTCTTCTTCTCTTTTCGAATCATTTCTTTGACGTAAAACGGGAAATTTCTCCCTCCGTCCCTCCCTAGATCATAAATCGAAAGTAAGCTACAATCCCATTGAAAAAAATGACATCGGAGACCATAACTTAAAATAGTACAATATAATAAAACCAATAAATGAGAAACTTAAATTAACTAAAATAAAAGTCGTATAATCTCATAAGTCTCTTGTACATTTCAAATTTGAATATTAATTCTCTCCTTTTTTTAGCATCTAAGTTTACATTAGTTATTCAAATATTTGGATGATTTTAGATTTCTTTGCCTACGTGGAAGATTATTTTCGACAAGCGCGGCAGCTTGGAAATTCTATTATAGTAAGAAAATGAGATTGATTGAATAGAGAGGAATAAAGGGACTCGATAATGGATGTTATTGGAGTTTAGTAGTCTTTGTAGTAGAGAGTGGGTTTGGGTAAGATATTTAATGGAGTTTTTGTCCAAAAAAACTAGACTCTTAAGAAAATTATTTTCATGGGGACGATATTGTGGCAATTTGCAAGGGAGACAAAACTGGGGATGCTTCTTGCGGCATTCAACCACCTTAGTCGAAAAGCACTTTCATATAAAAGTTAGTTCGTCATACTTTAGGCTTTGCAATTTGTCCCTCGTAAAACTAACTTTTTTATTCTAGATTCGTCCCCGAGCTGAACAATGGGGCATTATATTACGATATATCCAAGATATAGGCATATGCCAAGGAGATTAGACTCTAATGCAATATGCAATATGCAATATGCAATATGCAATATTATTAGGTCAAATAAAGACTAAAATCATTTAACTTGAATTTGGGATTAACTCTTCATAACTAGTAAGGGATAAATAACTCAGCATTTAGTAGAGGACAAATAGAGACCACATTTTAATCGGGAGATATAAAATGATGGAATGCGACTATGGTGAAAACTTGTTGATATGAAAACTAACAAAGAGGAGAATCTCAGTTTGAATACTTAAATCAATCAACTGCCAATCTTCTCACCTTATCATTCTAAATGAGGGACAAATCATATTTCTCTTTCAAGTCCTCGTAGAATATGGATCCTGCCCCATATATGGACTTAACTTTAATGGATAAAAAATTTCATGTTCGCTGTATCCATCCATGCGCATGTCAAATGGATACTCTCCGGCTATCCTCGGATAAAAAAGGATCTCCAATGGACGTGTCTCTAAAAAGATCACCTGGCACGTCGATACGATCTCTAGAGTCCCTCGCCGGCAGGCCTGCTCAACCGTCCTCTCGGTCGTCGTCCAACTGCTCCACTCCTGCTCTGCTTTGCGCCTACTCTCTGTCTGCTCTGTCTTGTCGGTCCTTGCGTGAGGCGCAGGGGAAGAAGAAGAGAGAGAAGGGAGAGAAGGGGCCGAGGGCTAGGCCAGAGAAAGTTAAGAGGGGAAAGGGAAAAAGAGAAGGAAGAAAAGGAAAATGAAATAAAAATTAATCAATGCAGATAATACCAACGTGAGATGCCATTTAATGACAATATTGTTACCATGACGAAAAGAATGACTATTTTTTTGTTAGGGTCAAATTGGCGTTCTACATATTGAGTTAAAATTTAAAATGTCAATAGTATCTGAATTTCGGCTGCCAATTTTAATTCTTTATCGGGATAAAAAAAATCAGTATTTGATCTAACCCCTAAACAAAAATTGGCACGAAGCATTATGATTCACATTGCATTTGTAGCATTCGGGACTGCTTCACGGGTATCGAGCATATTAAGAGTCCAGAAAGTGGTGCCGTAATAACCGAGATTGACAAAATTTGGTAGAAATATTGGGCTGTGCTCCTTGGTGGTTTGGCCAAAGCAATAGTCTCCTCGACAGGGCACGACACCGCTTGCCGTTCGCTACCTTGCTGTGTTACGCACGTGCCCAGCCTTATCGAAGTTACTAGTAGTGGACTCGCATGTGTTCCATGCAAATTGTAATTTTTTTTTTTCTTCAAAGGGTCATGTGCAGAATTTATAACAGGGACAAATAAACGACGGCCCCATGCATGAATGTCACAATGCACGTCAATTGGCTCGTTCTAATGTCTGCTAGCGTGGCAGCCCGCTGCCCGAGCTATGTCGCGGGAAAAATGAACCTTTTGTACATCACAATTTAACTGAAAGATCAAATTCGGTTTATTTTCTTTAATTAAACAATGCCATTGTGTTAAATTATATAATTTTTATTTGCACAGTAGATATCATATATACGGTGACGTTTGGCAATCGAATTTTAAGTAGATTGTTCAATAAAAGAAAGGGAGGGAGCAAAAGTAAATGTTGAGGCCGATTTGAAGAAGTTAGCTGGTAAGTTTGAATCACCCGTTGCCTTTGAAATTGCGCATTGTTGTGAAATCATACCCAACCTTCATTGCATGTCACTAGTAGCACACACGCTGAAATGTCACGCGCACCTATTACGGATTGTATAGCATCACGGAACGGATGCCGATATCGGAGTTGATTGTTGTCCCGATAGAATTGGATTTGTCCCTATTAGTCATTTATCGATTTGGCATCGGATTCATGCATCTGCTGTTAGATTGCTGATTTCGTGAGATTGGATACGTCGTCCCTGTTGACTGCTTTGTGTTCTCACTCGCTGGTTGCATACCCGAGGCATATTGTCTTTTTAGCATGTTGGACCGGATTCATTCCCGTAGCATTGATTTAGAATATACACGAGATGAATTGCACGTGCGTGCTGTTTGGACTGGATTCCTCCTGCTTTGTTTTTCCGTCGGTGCAATGTCTGATTGATATGGATAGGATTCATCCCTTGGACCAATTCTCCATAACAAGAGAGGAGGCAACCGAGTATTGAGTTGAGAAGAAATAGAGACTATTTAATCGAGAAATTTAAAGTCACATAGCTTGACTATGGCGAAAGGAAGTCAAATTTGATAGCTCGTCAAAAGACTTACAGCTTATTAATAGAGAAATTAAGAAGGACGAGAATCTCCAATCTTGACAAGAGCACAGATACTTAAATCAATAAACAACTGATTTTATCACCTTGCCCTTTCAATTGCGTGACAGATCACCTTACCTTTCCAATTGAGTGACACTTACTATAGCATGTCCATGCACCAAAATTCTTCGGATCTTGCCACATCCACAGCCTTAACTCCGTTGGGATAGACAATTTTGTCTTCGTCGAATCCATACATATCAAAAGGATACTCTCCTGCTATCTTCGGGTAAAGATGGATAAGCACGTAGAATGGTAAACCGCACAATAAGGGAAAACATGGTATGCCAATATAATCTCCGGGCATTAACTCATGGCCGCGTATCCATCTCCTAATTTTCTTTTTTAAGTCGAAGACCATCCATTGTTGTGTCATGCCATAATTATGACCACTCGGAAGAGAGTATCCGTACAAATGAAATTTCACTACACACATGAAAGGAACACTTGTGGTGTTCTTGATCCGACGTACATGGCCGGAGGATACCCTATTTACTGCATAAAGGTACCAGCTTGTAAATCTTCGAAAGCCTGCACGATTGGCTAGGGTTACAACTTTCTCTAGAAAAGTCCCGCAAAAGGCAATTATTTTCTCACGACAAAGTCGACCTATAGATTTTCCTAACATGGGGTTATATATGAAATAATTGGTAGAGTGGACCATGCTGATTTGAATTGACGAAAAAGAAAAGAAAAGAGAAAGCACTATTACAAAGAGGGCAAAATGAAAAGCAAAATAATAAGCCTAATTTTAAAAACTGTTCACCTTGTGCGGTCAGTTGCTTGGCCCGTGTTATAGTAGCCCTAAGATGGCTAAGATCCATCTTCCGGACACGATTTTTGTTGTTCTTGGTGTCGTGCTTGAGGCAAAACTCAACAAAGTCAACAACTTGGTAAAAGGCAAACGCCCAACAGAAGACCCAGATGTATCAACTCATTAAAGCAGACCAGTATTTCGACCCAAAAAAGAAAAGCAGATCAGTATAAAGAAAGAGTCAAAAAGGTATACCCGTCCATTCATCTCGTTGATGGCAGGGCCATTGAAAATAACATGGTCTTTCCATTCTCCCCTCAGCAAAGGCGAAGTCAATTTCACCTGTTGCGCATGAAGATGATAATAATCAATGGATGTGTTCAGAAACAAAACCCGAAACCTAAACAGCAACCAAGTCGACTCGCAAACCTCCACAGCGTCGTCTTCTGGATCGAAGGAGCGAAACATGTTGCAGACCAACACTGAGCTATCCTCCTCCGCGTCGTCCAGCGTCTTCTCCTTCTTCGCTGCCATATATATATATATATATATCTCTTGTAGTGCCTTAGAGATAAGAAATATTTAAAAGATATATCGGATTTAGAATCTGAATCCTAGATTGGGTCGGTTATTGGGAACTCTGTTCCAATTTTGAAAAAAAAAAAAACAGTCAAATTCGTGATCACAATAACTAGGTTAAGTAGTAAGTCCTATCTTAAAATCCGCACCTTCTTGTATAATTATTTTAATTAACAAAAAGATAGTAACTTTCCAACCGAAAGAAAAAAACAAATTAGATGCATGCCCAATTTTCTTTCTCTTTTTTTTTAATAAAAAAAAAACAAATAAAGCTGATCTGAACTCAGCTCCATGGCTCACTAAGTAGGAAGTGGTATATATGACTCGCTCAACCGACCTAATAAATTACATAATTCACGGCATACCATCTATTGATATCCTTTATATCGATATTGATATAGGCGTTAACACCAAATAATGAAAATTAACAACACTAAATGTTAGTCATCATAACCAAATGTAGATAGAATTATTAGATGTTGATAAGATAATTATATATCTCATCTACTTGCTGGAGAAAAACCTGGAGCCAGGCCCTGAACCTACACCGGCGAGGCCGCCGCACAAAATAAAGGGGCTGCGAGGGTGGCAGGCAGCTCGCTCGGGCCACGAGGCCGCGAGCTCCGGCCTGCTGTACCCAAATCGGAGCAGGGGCAGAGTGAGACCCACTTGGTCAGCTCGGGGACGTGGCCAGGAAGGTCGCCGGACGGATCGACGCGAGGCCGGAGCTTCTCTTCAAGCGTGCCGGAGTCTTCTTCTTCGGTTTTTCTGGCTCTCCCTTTTCCGCACCCCTCTTTCTCCTTCCTCCTCTCTTGCGGTTTGCGTGACGCACACCCTCCCACGCTCACGCACCTCTTGCTCCTCCCTCTCGCCACTCAACATCAATGGAAATCCTCATTGGTAAAATGAATAATTATTATTAGGTGACGCCTTTACAATGATGAACTTAATTTTTTTGAACTGGTATAAAGCATGTTAGACGTGGTTTTCTTCTCTCTTCCCTTCATATCATAAATCGGAAGTAATTTACAGTCCCACGTGTTTGATATTTAAAAAATAAAAAAATGGCATCGAGGTCCACACCTTAATGTCATGCGATAATGCATAACCAACGAACCTGTACATTTCAAACATGTACCTCACTTTTGTATAGAAGTCAGTTTGTCATGCTTTAAGCTTTGCAATCTGACCTTATGAAAACTTGTTTTTATTCTAGATCCGTCCATGAGCCGAGCGATGGAGCATTATGATATGATCCATGATATCATCAGCATTTGCATTTGCAGAGAGTATAGGATTCTACTGAAATATTTTAGGTCAAACGCATATCACAAAGGTATGTGGAAGAGAATTAGGCTAAGAATCGTAAAAAAATAGTAAATATTCATTTACTCATACAATGACACCTATTTCTGTAAATAATTCTTTAACATCATTTATTCATCAAAAATCGGTTAATAATTGTGCACAATTGCGGAGCATAACTTCTTATGATGGAAAAAATTTACAGGGCTAAGATCAAATCGCTTTCGGAAGTACCACAAGCACCAGATCCCACGAACATGGAGGAGTTCTTTAGTAGGCTTCCAATGATAGTCAGTGCTGTGATATTTTTCCCCCATGGTTATTTTGGCCAGTCAGATGTGCTCAGCTTGCCAGATACCGGTCGACAGGTAGATATCCTTGTCAATCCTCACATCCATCCGTGTTCACTGTTATATAGCCTGCTAAATATTTGGCAACAACAACAAGTAGTTTACATTTTAGATCAAGTGAGGGCCCTGGAAGAGGAGTTGCTCCTCAGGATTAAGGAACAAGGGATGAATGCAAAGCCACAGGTACTCGTGGCCAGTTTTGGCACAAGGCGAGCAACCGCCTTCCTGTAAATATATGCCAGTTCAAGGAGTTGGTTTTCACGGTCTCTTCAACGTAACAGGTCACATGACTTATCCCCGATGCTCGCGGAACAAAATGCAACAAGGAATTGGAACCAATCGTTGGGACCAGGCACTCCAACATTCTTTGGGTACCATTTAAGACCGAGAAGGGGGTCCTTCGACGGATCATGCACTCATAATCACAATTGAGGCAATAGTTAATTTAAAGTTTGAAAACAGGAAAAGGGTAGAGGAGGGGAGAAAACGAGGGGAACCAAACGTACCATCAATGAACTCGATTCATGTATCTAAATACAATGCATATTCACATCAGGGACACCAGCAAACCCTTCTGCCGAGGAGAATTAGGCAGGCTCATTCGAGTAGCGACTATGATAAGCACCACGCACCATGCGGACAGCATAGGGAGAAACTACTGGTGCAGACGAGGCATCTCTTCTCACCCAAGGGTATCAACTATTACTGTTGACTTGATGCAACATTGGGCTCACCCTGCAATCGAAAAAATCACTTCCCCATTTTGACACTCTTGCTCGTTTGGAATATTTCATGAATCTTTCTTTTTCTTTGATTGTGTTCAAGCACTTCCAACTATATAAACGATGACAGAGCTCAAATGCTGTGTATCCCAGAACACGACTCGACCAGAAGACAAACCTTTTCATGGAATGTCCTGGACCAAGACGTTGTAGTTTTTGTAATAGTCTCATATCTTCTTAAATGTGTGTTAGGTGGACTCGACTTGGACCATAGATGATCGCTAACAAATTTTTCTTTGGTCCACATTGCATACTGTACCGGCGTCTATTAATATACAAAAGTTGGATTTCACTAGATCTTGTTCAGTCTTCAAGCTCTACTTTATCATTAATCTCAAGAGGCAACTCGGACCATAGATGATCGCTAACAACTTCGTCTCTGGTTCACATTGCATGCTATACTGCGTCTATTAATATACAAAAGCCCGATTTCACTGGATCTCATTCAGTCTTCAAGTTATGCTTTGTCATTCATCTTTTCTTCCTCTCTTTTTTGAAACTTTTATAGGAGAGATTACCTACTACATCAACTTGACACTGAGTTTCCCCAACCCAATATAGTAACCCAACTGAAAATGGAATCAAAATTGAGAAGACCGAAAGGTGGATGGCTAGAAAAGCTACTTATTCCGGGAAACAGCTATGTATCAATATGAACATACAAAAACAACCTTGCGGTTATGAATGTTTCCCTTGAAAAGCAGTTTCACTGAAATGTGCACCAAGAAATAGCTACGACAACGTTGCTCAGCTCGGATTACTCTCCAGAAAATTTTCATAACGGGAATTGATTTATCTAACATTTTACAAGTAGTCATGATTAGGCACTAACAATTTTGAAAGTAGCACGAGAAACACGCTAAATGGTGCTTGTAATGATCAGCTAAAGATATTGGGGGTTGTCGTCTAGAGATGGCGACCATGGATGAAGGAGGCGGTGGTGGTTAATAGCGGTGACCAATCAACCGAGGCAACAAACCTTGAAGAACAGTTCTTTTATGCTAACAGCACAGAAAGCTTTTCCCGAATGCAGTAAATCAGTTTGCAAGGAGACGAGAGGCGAGCCGCAAGCAGAACGCAATTAGTAATCTAGAAAGTGATTTACTGCACCAGCCATCAGAGGACTGCCTCTAACATTTATTCAAAGTCGCAGTTGAGTAGACCACAATGAAGAGACAACGAAAGAAAGAAGAACACCATGTGAAGAATTTCTCCGATGCGGTGATCAGCATATTTATATCATGACTTTTGAACAGTTTCTTCACAGCAAATGGATTCTAGGATTTTTCTAACTCTAAGAAATCAAGGACATCAATGACTAGAACGGGAGAAACAAGTACAAGACCCATAGTCATCGAGGATCTGCATGTACAACTTTAAGAAACACACGTGTGAAGAAAATGTTCGGGGTGCATTAAGTTGTTCCCAACCCAGGAGAAAGGTATCTCCAATTGTGCCGTGGATTCTTAAAAGCTTAAATTCTGCAGTGTTTGACGAAAAATGAGGCTCAACAAGCTTCACAGTTTTTTTCTGTCCTCTCTTCAGCACTTCCACTCGCATCTTGGTTGTCCTCTTGAGAAACACAAGGAGCAGTGTTGTCGTCCTCAACTTCTGTTTTAGACACATCCTCATCGATGAATGATTTGTCAGTAAAAGTCTCTGGTATAAGAGCCTTCACTGCAAATTTATGTTTATCTTTAGTTCCCTATAAATTTACATTTTTATTACCTCATCTCACACCTTTAGCATTTCTCGCAACCTTAGATTCCAGTGCTCGCATTTTCATATGCCGCTCCATTATTAGATTTTCACTTTTTGGTGAAAACGATTTCTTTAAACTTTTAGTTTTATTTGGTAAACTAATAATATAAAAAAAAAAAAAAAAAAAAAATCATCACACAAGCATGGTTCATTTGCACCGCCACGTATAAAAATTCTTTAATTTTATTAACAACATCGGTTCCATCAATAAATTTTAAGTTTCCGTCTTCATGACTATCTAGGTAACTGAGGATATTCATGGAAATATTCTAAAAAAGATAAGAAAATCACTTCCTTCACTTAAATTGACAAGATTCATCTTCTTCACCGTCCCCATTTCCTCCATTAATGATTCTCCATGAAAATTGAAATTTTTTTCCATAAATCTATTTTTGGAGTAAAATTCAAATTCTTGAAATTGGCCATTTTTTGACAAAAAGAAGAAAAAGAAGAAATTAGCCTGTCCAAAGTCACGTGAGCGACGGTGCATGCAGAGATATTTCGTATCGTTTTACCGTCAGTTGCCGAGCTCATTTCCCCCCACGGTTCAGCTCCCTAAAAGCCTCTCCCCTCAGGTGCCTTAAGCCTTCACCGCCCCGGAGCTCCTCTGCCAATTTCATGAAAAAAATTTCCATTAATGATTCTCCATAAATTGAAAACCCATCGCACAAAATTCATTATTTTGCAATAACATGAAAAAAAAAATGCGGGCACTTTGATAGTGATAAAAAGAAACCCATTTAATTAAGAGATAAGTGCACTAAAAGTTTTAAAATTTATCACGAAAGTTCAATTGAGTTCTAACACTTTCAAAAAGTGCAATCAAGTCTTAAAACTTGTCACGTAAGTATAATCGAGTTCTAAAATTTTCAAAAAATATAATCAAATTCTAAAATTTGTCATGAAAGTATAATCAAGTCCTAAAATTTTGAAAGGATGAAATCAATAGAAAGACTTAATTGGACCAATTCGACGAGTTTAAGCATTGGTTTGCACTTTTTGAAAGTTTTATGATTCGATTGTACTTTTGTGACATGTTTTAGAACTTGATTACATTTTTAAAAAAATTTAGGATTCGATTACACTTACATGACAAGTTTTAACACTTCCAATACATTTCTCACTTTAATTAAAGTTCCATATTTCGCTAGGAGGGTCTATCTTGCATGAACCAATATCATTTGGCACCCACGATGTTTGTATGAAGCAATTTGATTAGAAATTACAAACAAATCTATGTATCATAATTACTATCAAACACATCTTAGGTGGCATAATTATTGTCAAACAAATCTTCATCGAAAAATCTATGTTTCAGAGTAGTAGCGCTTGCGGGAGACTACCACTCTATTATTCTCTAATCTTCTTTTTTTTTCCAAAAAATCTAGACAAATTTAACGGAAAAAATATATGTGGGACGACCAAGATCTCGTACATTGCATTAGCCTTCTAACTAATGTTCCAGCATTCTTTAAATTTCTTGAGCATTTCACCATTACCTCTTCTTTTCGGTACTGCAAATCAAGTCATAAATAACTTGAATCAAATGAATAATATTATATGTTATATATATATTATAAAAAGAAAATCTCAAGATAATTAATAATGTATAATTTAAAGGTTGAAATTCTAAATACTAACATATCAATAAGCTAAGTATAATTCGTGTGCCTCGCCAAGTTCATAACATAATTAGGGATTAAGATAGTTTTAATTAAGGGAGTGAGAATCAAATCGGAAAACCAAACCAAAATTAGACCCTAATTAAATTTCATGTATTTTTGGTTCAATTCCAGTTTCGGTTTGGATAATAAAAAAATAACCATTTTCACCGACTTAGATAGTTTTAGTTTGGTCGGTTAACCAAACCAAAACTAGACCCTAATTAAATTTCATGTATTTTTGGTTCAATTCCAGTTTCGGTTTGGATAATAAAAAAATAACCATTTTCACCGACTTAGATAGTTTTAGTTTGGTCGGTTAACCAAACCAAATTGAAAGTCACACATCCTTTTGATATTATAATTTACATGATCTCTCTTCTTCGTTAGCTAACTTATTCTTAATATTAAAAAAAAAAATGAAAAAAAAAACTGAAAAACTGAACCAAATCAAGACTTTGGTTTGGATTACATTCGGTTCAAGATGCGATTCAATTTAAAATTAATACACAGTCAAACAGTTTGGTTCGGTTTGAATTTTTTAGAAAATCCAAACCATAATCACCCGTAATTTTACTCACACCAGCACACTTTAACCCGCCTTATTATTATTTTTTTTTTATCATTCTTCGTCAACATGTGTCTCTATCTCGCCAACATTTCTCGGACACAGCTAGGGCCTGTTTGGTTTAACTTTGGGGAAATGCCCTTGGGAGAATGCAAATACCTTTGAGGTAAAGGTGTTTTCTAAAATGCTAGACTGTTTGGTAAACTATAACTGAAAAGTACTTTAAGGAAATGCAAGACTGTTTGGTAAACATATATTTGAAAAGCCCTTTAATGTGACCAAATTAAGTATTTTAGTTTTAGTATTTTTAAAATTGCAAAAAAGAAACAATGACTATATAACATTTTACATTTTCATGTTGAGAGTAATGTAAAAGATATATATTAGTAAATTTATTTAAAAATTATATTAAAAGAATTTGATTGTAAATTAGATGCAAAGCTTAAAAAATTAAGTTTTTAGTTTTAGTATTTTTAAAATTGCAAAAAATAAACAATGACTTTATAACCTTTTACATTTTCATGTTGAGAGTAATGTAAAAGATATATATTAGTAAATTTATTTAAAAATTATATTAAAAGAATTTGATTGTAGATTAGATGCAAAGCTCAAAAATTTAAGTTTTTTAGTTTTAGTATTTTTAAAATTGCAAAAAATAAACAATGACTATATAACCTTTTACATTTTCATGTTGAGAGTAATGTAAAAGATATATATTAGTAAATTTATTTAAAAATTATATTAAAAGAATTTGATTATAGATTAGATGCAAAGCTCGACTTTTGGCCTTGGGTTCTCTTAGGTTTGTTTTCAACTTTGAATAATTTTTTTTAATTAACGATTCGTTAATTAATGATTATTCTAGTGTATTGATAAAAAGTTGGGCTATTGATTGTCAAAAGATAAAAATGACAAAAAAAAAAAAGGTGAACCCAACATTTGCAAAGGGTTTTTATTATTATTTTTTTAAAAATAAAAATAAAATCCGATAAAACTCCATCGTCGATCAACGACGGTTGGGGTGTGGGGAAGATAATCGGTTTAAAAAAAAAAAAAAAAATCAACGGATGAACAGTAGAGGTGGACTTGCATTTCAAATGCCGGTATTTGGCCAAGGACACCCCCAAATGCTGAACCAAACTCCTAAATTTTTTCCCAAGAGACTTTCAGCCCTGAAAGCCCCTTGGGAATGCTGAACCAAACGAGGCCCTAGCCCGGAATCAAAATTTGCGCAGAGGTTTGCATATATTGTCAGTCTAATAGACGTTTGACTGTCCTTTCTGGTGAAAAGAGGCAGAGCAAGCTCTATGTTGCCCTCGTTCTGACAATGGTCTCAAAAGAGTTTCCATTCGCGAGTACAAGATGGAGTACCCCTTGGCCATTCTCGAAATGGAATTAGAAGCTTGATTTTGCACAATAAAGCCTGCCAGTGCATGCATGCACCATTCCATTCCCATGGTAAATGAATATTAAAGAACATAGTGATGACCCTAATCAATGATCAACTGATTTGACCAAAGAAAATGATTAATTGATTTGGCATAATAACCCAGAAAGTGGTATCTAAAATTTTGACATAGTTGTGAAATGGTGGCCATCATCCGAAAAAATCAACTTTTCAATTTGCAAACAATACTGTCTATTCAAAAAACATGCATCGTAAATACCGATTAGGATTGTGCGGAGCGTTGAAATATAAAATTGAAAGAACTTGAGATCAACAATCATAAAAAATATAAGATCGAAAGAACTTGAGATCAACGATCATAAAAATATTAGATCTCAAAATTTGGAGCTAGGTGTAAAATGGTGACCATTTGGAAGACCTTATCTCATAATCTGTAAATAAGACTTTTTTATTCAGAGTCTATGCATTGTAAATATTTAATTAGAAAACAGGATCGGTGCATTTAGTTTGCTAATGAGTAATGAGTGAAAGTCCTAGATATTCATGGGTCGAGTAAGATTTAAATGAATATGAGAAGAAAAGCAAAAATATATAAAGTCTCTGAGTTATGATCCAAGCAATTATAGGTATATAATAGTTGAGCCATGTCATCTAAGTACTTCACTTACTTGCTTCAATTTTATGTTCACGGTGTTGTTATATAGCAATAAACCACTTCAATTAGCTGCATTAGTCTTGAAAAGTTGGAGATTCGGACTTATCCGTCTCTATACTCCATTGCGTGGCAACAAATTGGGCAAGATACGGATTTGTTTTGTGCAAAATGTCATTCGTCTGGTGCATTTTGCCAAGGTGCTTTTGCTCGGGTTGGCTTTTCGGTTACATTGGCGTGCTTTTGCAGGAACCTGTATCCCTGCTTTTCCTTGTTTACAGGATGAGGTTTTCATTACTGCTTAATTGTACTAGCTTTGCCCTCCTCGCTGTTTGCTTTGATATATGCTCTTCTGCCTTGGTAATTGATTTTCTGCCTTACACAGTCCCTTGTCTTATTAAGGCGACAAGAGAAGTGCTAATCAACTTATCAGGTATATCTGCTGGTTTCTCAATCATATTTTTGCTTAGAAACATCATCTAGTTAAAATTTCTTTGTATTAGCACAAATGCAAATAATTATAGACTTTTTTATTTAACCAATTGAGCAGATGTTGGCCTAAACCTCTTATGCTTGCCACGAGCCCATTTCCACAAATCAAACCCAAAAAATTTACCGCCTCAGTCATTGAGAAGTGCCCCGCTCTCACCCTTCAGCGGGCAAATCTTCCATAACAAGAATAAATCATGTTAAATGCGATGAAGAAGCCATTTCCAATTGAAATATAAGACGTAAAAAAATCTGCATCATTTTCCGTGACAATACGAAGTCTGGGTTTCGCTGAAATAAAAACATAACAACGCATCCGCATCGTCGTTTGATTGAAAGCAAAACATGTTCATCATCTTCCCTGACCAAGCTAAAGACATTACAGATCTCTCTTCTTCTTTTTTTTTTTTTCAAATAACAGTAATGCTTGTGCTAGGCATTTTTTACACTTGCATCAACGGTCAGGGCACGCCATCGACCAAGAAAGCCTGGCAACGGCGAGGGTGAGGAGGACGAAGCAGCCCACGGCGAGGGTGGCATACAGGGCGTGCCTACCACGGCCTCCCCTCCTCCTGGCGCCGCCCTCTACGTCCGCCAATGGCCGCCTCAGCTGGCCCTCCACAGCCTCCAGCTCCGCGTACCTCCGCATGAGGCGCAGCATCAGCCTGACGAAGCAGACGAGGTAGAAGCCAGCGGCCATGCGCATCAACGTCATCGCCATCCAAGCGTCCGAGCAGTGCAGCTTGGACGTAGACGCGTTCACCAGCATGAACGCGAGCACCACGACGTGCAGGCACGCGACTTCCCGGAATCGTCGCAATAGGACACCGATGGAAGCCCTCAAGTTACGGGCGTGGGTTCGGAGCTCTTCTTGGGGCATCAAGAACAGCCTTTCGTCCGTCGGCATCGAAGGAGAGAGGCGGTGAAACGTGAAGAGAGGCATGAGAGGAGCGGAGGAAGTGGGGAGAGAGAGAAGGGTCCGAAGGAGGGAGGAGGAGGAGAGCAAAGTTGGCTCTGCAGGAGGAGAAGACGAGGAAGGAGTGGGGAGGGAGGGAGAGGCCAACGCAGAACTGAGCACAAGGGAATGTGAAGGACATGCTCCGTTTTCTTATTTTTTCTTCCTTTTCTAAACTCTGGTCATACTCTCTCATTTTGTCCAAAATCAATGAAAACATTGAAAATTTACAGTTTTAGAGTCGGTCTAAGTTCGATTGGTTATCATGAGCATTGGTGGAATCTCAAATTGTTAATTGAAATGTTACGGTACTGATCGATGTTAGGTGTTTTGTATTTTTTTAAATCACATTTTATTGTTTTGGCATGATGAATTTCCTAAGATAATACCATTATTACTCAAAAGCCATAGCAAAAAAATCAGTATTTTGCAATAAGATGAAAAAAAATTGTTGATGAAGTTGTGGAGAAATACAGGCACTTTGATAGCTATAAAAAGGAAAATAATTTAATTAAAGTCCCGTCTTTCACTTGGAGGGCCAATTTTGGATAAATCAATGTCATTTGGCACGCACCATGTTTATCTGAAGTAATATGGATTAGATATTACAAACAAATCTATGTATCATGATACTATCAAACATATCTTAGGTGGCATAATTACTGTCAAACAAATCTTCATTTCAAAATCTATTTATCGTTTTTAGTGCTTGCGGGAGACTATCACTCTACTATTCTTCAATCCCTTTTTTGTTTTAAAAAATCTATACAACTTTAATGGAAAAAAGTATATGGTGGATGAGCAAGACCTCGTATATTGCATTAACCTTCTAACTAATGTTCTTGCATTCTTTAAATTTCTTGAGCATTTCACTGTTTGATTTGGATAATGAAAAATAATCGTTTTTTACACCAATTCTGAAAGTTTCAGTAACCGAATCAAGCCGAAAACCGTTCATTTTCTTGATATTACAATTTACACAGTCTCTCTCATTTTTTACTAAATTTCATTTTTATATTAAAAAAAAAACCAAAAAATCGAATTGAATCAAGTCTTTGATTTGAATTATACTCAATTCGAGTCACAATTCGATATAAAGTTTTTTTTTTGGTCTTATCAATTCGATTTAAAGTTACTGCACTCCATAAACAGCCTTAGTTTTGGTCACACTAGCACACTTTTAGACCCACGTTTTTTTTTTTTCCTACAAATTTGTTCCCTCATTTTCCCTTAACAGGTGTCTACGTCTGCCAATATATCTTGGACACAGCTGGCTTGGAATGGGAATGGGAATGGTAATTTGCGCAGAGGTTTGCCTATGTCGTCAGTCTAACAAACCGTCTGAATATCCGTTCTGGTGAAAATAGGCTGGGTAATGCTTAGGAGTGAGCGCGGTTCCCGGTTCTTAAAGGACCGGTTCCGGTTCCCGGTTCCATTTTTCCGGGAACCAGAACCGGAACCGATCGCGGAACCGGTTTCGGAACCGGTTAGGGTTCCAAAAGGAACCCCCTCCCCCGCGTACATTATATTTTTTTTTTTTGGTAACATGCGCGTACATTATATTTTTTTTTTGGTAACATGCGCGTACATTATATTTTTTTTTTGGTAACATGCGGGTACGTTATATTTTTTTTTTTTTGGTAACGTGCGCGTATGTTATAGTTTTTTTTTTTTTTGGTAACGTGCGCGTACGTTATAATTTTTTTTGGTAACGTGCGTGTACGTTATATATATATATATATATATATATATATTTTGATAATGTGCACGTACATTATAGTTTTTTTTGGTAACGTGCGCGTACGTTATAGTTCAAATCTGAAAAAAAAAAAAAAAAAAAAAAAAAAAAAAAAAAAAAAAAAAAACCTGTTGGAACCTGGAACCGACCCTGGAACCTGTGACAGGGTAGGTTCCAGGTTCTTGGTTCTGACGGGTAGGTTCTAGGTTCCTCATTTTGAGGAACCTGTACCCGAGGGTAGGTTCCAGGTTCCAGACGGAACCGAACCGGAACCTGGAACCGCTCACCCCTAGTAATGCTAACTGAGCTCCATGCCCTCGCATTCTGACAATTATGGGCATTGTCAAAAGATAAGAACTTTCAAATTTGCAAACAACACTGTTTATTCGAAAAACATGCATCCTAAATCACCTACTAGAATTCTGCGAAGTGTTGAAATATAAGATTGAAAGAACTTAACATCAACAATCATAAAAATGTAAAATCTCATAGGATGAAACTAGGTGTAAAATGGTTACCATTTGGAATAACTTACTTTTGAATCTGCAAATAGAACTACTCTATTCGGAGCGCATGCATTGTAAATCTCTAATTTAGAAAATGGGATCGGTGCATTTAGTTTTTTAACGAGTGCAAGTTCTAGATATTTGTGAGTCACGTGTCGGTGAGCTCAAGCCTCACTTGGCCTATCACTGGCCGTCGCTGTGCCGACCATTGGCTAAGGAAGGAGGAAAGAGAAAGAAAAAAAGAAAATAAAATAAAATTGAAATATGAAAAATAATTATAATTTCGATTTAAAAAAAGAAAACAAAGTTAAAGAGGGAAAGATTGTGTGAGGCTTGGATTAGAAATTTAGAAATGAGTTCTAAAGTTCCAACCCACTTGATATTTTAAATGGGTCACAAGATCCATTTTTGACCCATTTAAATCAGACCCACTTTTTTCACCATTTTTTAGTTGGGTTTTTAAAAGCCCATGACCCATATAAATAAAATATGAGTCCAAAAATGGGTCCATGACCCATTTTGACACCTCTAGTATTTTTCAAGTAAAGTGGAGATTTCCAATGCAGCATTTGAGGGCTTCCCACGCACGACAGAAACAAATCGAGCGTCATTTAATTACGGTATTCGGCAACAAAAAAATAAAATAAAATAAATAGATTAGGGTAAGTAGAGTCTCAATGTAATATACACATTAACTTGAATTATTGAAGAGATGTGTTTTCAACGAGTCCACATCTGAAAGAAAGTTTAGTTATATGCAACTTATTAATGTTTTGCATGGGATTTACTTTTATTTACATTTTTTAAAAATGTGATTCATTCTTTCCCTTATTTTGCTCTCACCAAACAACCATGGAAAGTAATGGCATTACACTACACATAATTTAAACTGGAAAACATACATATATATATATATATATATATATATTTTGGCCCAGTCTACGGTGGCGACCAGAGAGAGAGAGAGAGGAGGCCTCTCCTTTTACATCTCTTTTAGCTTTTTTCTCTACGAATGCAAGTCTGCCTTTCTCTCTTTCCTTTCAAATTTATTATTGTCGCTCCTTGCGAAGCCCGAGCTTGTCCCTATCGACCCCCTTTCATGTGTAAAGTCAATGGGGGGTCCCTCGAGGAAAGGAACACTGTCTCTTTTCCCCTTTCCAATCTCTTCGATTGCACGGCCGAAGATGCGATTTCCTTTATCTTTTGTACCATTTTCCATTGACCAAACCTTGCTTATTTTCACTTATTTCCTCCAACGGCCGAAAAATAGTGCTCGAGAAATCGTGGATGTCATCAGGTCAAGAATTTATTGTGAGCTCTCTCTCTCTCTCTCTCTCTCTCTCTCTCTCTTTCTTGTCTCTTTGATCTTCAATCATTGACTGAATTATGCGCCAAATGCATGGCAGTCATGTAGGCTTTCTTACAAGAGTTATCCTTCCCATCAAAGCTTTGTCATAATTTCCTTTTTGCTTTGAGACTTCTCTGCTCGTTCCAAAGATCATGATCCGCGTGTTTTATATTTCGCTCTAGATTTGCATATCCATAGGCCATGAACCTCCATTTATATGTTATGACAATCTTGCTAAATTCGACCACATAACGTGATCTTTCCAAGTATAGCACTCCACCGCAACTCCGAGCACCAGTGCCAGCATGGCTATATACAGAGTTGTGACATGTGCAAATCGTTCCCACAACCGATAAATTAGTGTTTCCAAGTTCTGGATCCGTCCAATTAGCAAATGACGTGGTCCCTATGTCTCCTCTTCCTCAATGGCGACTAAACAAGGAGGAATGTGTTGCAAGGAGTCAACCATTGAAGAATAAATGCCTGGAAACGTGAAAAGAAGCAGAACGAGAAGATGGTTCTCTTAGTGACAGAGAAAGACAGTACCACTGAGAGTAGACTAGTAGTGTACTCTTCAAGATTTTTATTGGGCAATAAACTTATTCTTTCAAAAGGAAATACGGACTCTGCTCAAATTGCACCGTGAGTTGTATTTGCCATTGTCGACGGAGACCCGTCTGCTGGGGGTCTTTATATTTTGGCCGCAGGGAATCACGGGCCGAGCGTATGGGGGATCGAATGGAGAGAAGATTCTTACGAAAGATATCCTCGTCCGTTTCAATTCTCTTGCCTTTACTCCTCAATCTGATATATTCTGATTCTCTGCATCGATGGTTGAACCTTATCTTTTCCTTCCTTTTTTGATCCCCCTCACTAAGACCACGGTTCTTTTTCTTCTTATCTCAATCAGAACGAATCTGGAGCGAGAGGAAGAAGAGAAATTTATCCCGAACCCCGTTTTCGGTTCATCATCGTTTTGATTTTGACCGCTTGGATTTTGCATGACAATTTGGGGTGAAAGAAGACCCGAACATTATCCGATTGTTTCTCCTTAAATAAGTCCATATCTAATTCAATCTCGAGTGCAATTTTTCAAGAGATCGCACAACCAGGGATCATCTCATCTTAAATCCGGTCGCACAGATTATCATCCATTTTGCCTCTTTACAGCTTTGCTCGTTGCAAATAAGTTAATTATAAACGCTATTATTAAATGCAATGTGAGGGAGTGCCTAATGCCTTAGGCACTTTTGTGTACTAATTTTTATTATATGATGAACGACAGATGTGGAATCACAAAAATTTAGGTGTTAATACTTTTTTATACATGGCATTAATGTTGAACGTCAACTTAATCTCAATGACCAAAGAAGATGAAAACAAAAGAAAAAGGGCAAATATCCTATTTTCGTAGGTGTTACGGCATTCCCTGACTAGCCATATACACATGCAGTGTGAACATGAAGAAAACAATTACTTAATGCCGCATCTTCATTCGACCTAAGACTGAGAATCTCTTTTGTCTTTTCCTCTTCGTATTGTTTTGAGTTTCATGTGATGCCTAAATCGATTTGGTAATTCTTCCGCACAAAATTAGTTTATTGTCATGTTTAGTTACGCATTCTATGATTGCCGACGGGGTCACGAGGTAAGAACGAAAGCTGTATCGCTGGAGATGGTGTTTTCCGATCAGCTTTGCATTTGCCGAGTCGATGCAATACTCTGTACCGTCGAATTATTCAGAGGAAGAGCAGCAGCAACTGACGGGCGGCAATAAACGAAAGCAGCTCCAGAAGCTTTGCTTATTTATCAACCTGTTCTACTGTAATCAATGCCCTGCCCGTGAGCATGGGAAAATATCAAAATCTTTTGGCCTATCTCAGCATCTTCCCCTTCTCGTCTGTGGTAAAAGAAAAAGGAAGAAGCTGGTAAGACTGAGAAGGGGAGGAGATGCTCTGGAGTTACATCGTCTTTGTAAAAAAAACAAATGAGGAAAATGCTCAGAAGGAGAGAGGAGGTGCAGAGCTCTGACGATGGCGATTTCTCTAAAGCTGGGGAGAAAAACAGAGTAATACAGAGAGTAAAGAGAGAGGAGGGTGCATCCTGAAATTGGCCGGAGGGGCAGAGAATCAAAGGCAAATAAGGAGGAGATATTTTTGACCGATTTCGACTCCATGATATGTGAAACAAATTTGTGTTAAACTCGAATTGGTCATTCACTCTGACCATTAGTTACCTAATCGAATGAGTGACTCAATCTGACCATTGGTAAAATAGTTTTTGTGTGTGCATTTTATGATTTGCTAAGCATTACCAAAACCGAAAATATGGTTTGCAAAAATTGCTCCTCAAAGTTTTACGTGCTCTGGCGGTACCTGTTGATTCTCTTATATTGCTGTTTGAGAGAAATCTAAAACCCGAGCTTTTCTTTCTTCCTTTGCACGGTATGGTATACACTTTTCATAAAAACCATTGACGTCCATGGTGCTGCACATGTGCTGTTGTGACCGTGCCTTCTCTGAGATGTCTTCTAGGTTCGTATGTGTTTCTCTGAAATGGTGCAAATATTAACTCGGCAGACCTATGGACAGTGCCAACAGCTAACTCCAGCTTGCAAAAGAAAGTTCATCAGTAGGCATCTTGGTGGTCCCGATGCTTTCCAGGCATGCAGTTCCAGATCTGCTTTAGTGGGTAATGAGGACTTGGGGGGGTTTTTGGCAGAGAATCACCGGTGTGTGAAAGAGGAGGATTTGCTCAGGTTGCGTTGCTGAATCGATTCAATGCTCCATTACCTAAGCAGCATCAGCATATCCTGTGATCTTCGCAATCACCTGAAGTCCGAGCTTAATTGCTTTTTCACCACTCACTAACATAAGGGTTGCAGCACCATCACTAAAAGTTTACTGATTCAAGTATCAGCATATCCAAACTCAGCGGATTTTTTAGTGATAGAAGCTTTTTTAAGAAAGCGAAGTTCTGCTGCATCCAAAATTTGTGAGGCTCTATTGGAGATTAAGCCATTATGCTCTGGAATCGTGCTCGACTGAAGAAAGAACCATAGCATTGTTATGGTTTAATGTTGTGATTATATATTATACAACAATTATCAAAGTTAGTACAATTTATATAAATTTTGTGATCCAAGTCAGATTGAAATTCTACTTGTTTAAAAATTATTTGTAAATATATTTTTATATTATGGATGTATGCTCTTAGCACGAGCCATGTGATGAATATATTGTTAAGACTCAAGAGTTAAATCGGAAGGAATGTTCGATCGTGTGCACACCATATGACATTTTACTTTACCTTTGTAATTATCATGTGGCAAGACACGTGGTACAATTTTTTCCACGTGACCCAAATTTGCAATAATTATTATTTTATGGCTTTGTCATCCCAATCGTTAAAAAAGGATTAAAAGAATGTATGTTAAATGATATATTTTATTTAATTCAACCAAATTAATGCAATTAAGAATGAAATAAACAATACAATTTATTTCGATTAAAAATTTTATCAAACTAAGAGTAAAGTATATTGATGCATTATACAATTTTTAATTATATTTTTCTTTGATGCAATCAAACTATTTAACTATGAATAAAATAGATTACATAGTTTATTTAACTTGGAAAAATTTAACAAAGTTATTAAATCAGGAATAAAATAAAACTCACACAGTTTAGTTAATTCAACAAACTTTGAGAAAATCAAAAAATATATTTTTTTTAATTTTCCTTCTTTTTAATTTTACTTATTATAAATATAGCACATTTCATTTGAAACAAATGTTTCAAGAAGATAATAAAAATAATTTTATCTAAGCTCTACCATATTTGAAATTGAGTTAAGAGAAAGATTAGATTGATACAATTTTTTTCCATTTAAATAATATGATTTATTTAATTAAATTAATACATTATACTACAAATCAATAAAGGATAATGGTTATTTGCTTGGGCAAAACATTAAGAAAAATAAAAATAAAGTGTATCTGAGGTAACATATTAATATTTCATTAGGCTTTATATCTACTTATGAAATTTTTTAAATTTTGATTTAAAAAATACATTTAGAAGAAATTGATAATAAAAATAATTTTATCTAAAACCCACTTAATTTGTAATTAATTTATGAAAATCAGATAAATGAGAAGTTCATCAGCTATAATAAATTTTTAAAAGTTAACTCCTATAAAACGTTTACTGACATATGACCCTGTGTAAAACTCTGGCCATGTAACTAGTTTGAGAGAAAAAGAGGGCCAAAACCATCTCCATGGTCATTGTAGTAATGTAGGGCATATTTTCAAGTAAATTAGGTTTCTAAGCATAAGTTCGAAATCCTCGATCGCTCCTTAGTCTCTAGGAGTCTTGGTCCGATACCACCTAGGTTCAACCATGGCGTATAGTATTTTACTCAAATCGTACGTGTTTGACATCTACACCAAAATATTTCATCAACGATGAGAGTAGGGGGCCAAACTGATTCAAATATGTTTAGTATAGGGAGTTGATTAAGACAAAATCAATTGTGAGGGATGCTTTACAAAATTAGCCAGTTACAGTTTACTACCCTGCTTTTGCATTAATTAGCAAAATTGTTTGAAGGGTAAATATTGTTAAACCTTTAAGTGCCAAAAGTTAGGAAAGTGACACTTAAGTGTCAAAATCGGAGCAAAGTCAATTATTTAAGTACCAAATGAGAGAAAATCCGGCCAAAATGCTGACGTAACGATTTTCCGACGAGATAAGTATCGTTTTGTACGTTGACATAGTTAGAAAATGTAAAAACGACGTCATTTTACTAATGATGTGGGTAAATAATTAATATAAAAATTAATTAAATTAAATTAAAAACTAAAATTATTTTTTTAAAAATTTTTAAAAAAGGAAGCATGTGGCTGAGGGCTCAACCCTTGCTGTTGTTGCCTCCCCGCCGTCACTGGCCAAGGGCCGGCAACCCTAACCTACCCTCTCCCCACTATCGCTGGCCCTTCTTGGCAACGACAGGGAGGTAACGGCGGCAAGGGCTGAAAGGTCAATCGTGCCATACAAGACAATTGACATTTACCTTAGCAATTTTCAGCCAAAATTGTCTAAAAAGTCTATGTAAATCCTATAAGGACTCAAATAGGCTTCTCCTCAATGGTATGCCAAATTTACCAATGCACTTACAGCTACCAAATTCAAACAATCCATAAATGACTATGCCTTGTCATAGAGTCAAGGTACATTGTCAATTTACTTGATTAAGTATAATGGAAAATGATGAAAATACCCTTGAGAACTTTAAGGAGTATTTACACTCTACCTTCCACATTAAGGGTTTGGGACCTCCCAAATACTTCCTTGGGATAGAGATTGTGAATCTGTCTTAGCCAACACAAGTTTGTCCTAGAGATCATATCATAAATTAGGCTATTTGGATCCAAACCAGCTGTTATCCCAATTGAGTATAATGTCAAGTTGACGACAGTTGAGTATGACTACTGATTATCACTCTTGAATGAGGATCCTTTACTCAAAGATCCTTTTGTTTATTAGAGTTGTGGGAAGCTCATATACTTAACCATGACTAGACTTGACATATGTTATGCAATGCATATCCTTAGCTAATTCATGCATAATCTAAAACAATCTCTCATGAATGCCGCGTGAAGTACTTGAAGGGATGTCCAGGTTTAGGGATATTATTGTCCCGTGATAATAACATGGAGATGACAGTGTACAGTGATATGGATTATGCTACTTGTCCTATTAGTAGAAAGCCCATTACAAGATTCCACATATCAAATTGGGTGACTCATTACTCTCTTGGAAAACAAAGAAACAATTGACTATTTCATTTTCATCCACTGAAGCTGAATATCAAGCAATGGCAAAAACCAATTGTGAAATAGTTTGGAAAAGACGATTACTGAAAGATCTTGACGATTGGGTAAAGGAACCAACCATTCTATTTTACGATAATGACGTCGCACTTAAACTTACAATAAATTTGGTTTTCCATGAAAGGACAAAGCATATAAAGGTTGACTGTCATTTAGTCAGAGACAAAATTCAAGATGGAGTAATCAAGACAAGAGGGATAAAAATGATAGAGCAGCCCACAGAAATATTCACCAAGCCCTTGTGCCAAAGGCAACATGGTATCTATTAAGCAAGCCAGGCATCCTTAATGTATATAGATCGCCAGCTTGGGGAGTGTTGAAGATACCATTGCCCTAGACTAATTGATCTTGCAACTCTAATTGGTCTTGATATTGATTCTGATTGATACTGATTAGTCTATTGAAAGAAAACTAGAATTTTGTGTATTAGGAGATCATTTCCTTTATTCTGTATATCCTTTTTTTATCCTTAGTTAGGCTCATAGGAACTCGGTTGTATACACTATTAATCAATGAAAACAATATAGAATGCATTTCTCCCATTATCTTTCCTTTCACTCATTTTTCTCACATGCTCAAGAAATTTAAAGAATGCTGGAACATTAGTTAGAGGGGCAATGCAATGTACAAGATCTTGCTCGTCCACCTCATACTTTTTTCGTTAAAGTTGTTTAGATTTTTTAAAATAAAAATCAGAATGATAGTCTCCCACAAGGGCAGTACTGTAAAAATGATAGATAGATTTTTCGATGAAGATCTGTTTGACAGTAACTATGGCACTTAAGATATATTTGATGTAATTATGATACATAGATTTTTTTGTAATATCTAACCAAAATTACTTCAGATAAGCAATGTGTGTGCGAAATCATATCAGTTCATCCAAAATAGGCATTTCGAGTGAAAGACGAGAATTTGATTAAATTAGTTTTTTTTTTTTTTTAATCACAATCAAAGTGCCTGTATTTCTCCACGACTTCATCAACATTTTTTTTCATCTTATTGCAAAATACTGAATTTTGTGCTATGGGTTTTGAGTAATAACATTATTATCTTATGAAATTCATCACGCCAAAACAATCAAATGTAATTTAAAAAAATACAAAACACCCGAGGTTGATCGGTACATAATATTTCAAATAACAATTTGAGATTCCAGCTATGCTCATCATAACCAATCGAACTTAGACCGACTCTAAAACTGTAAATTTAAGATGTTTTGATTGATTTTGGACGAAATGAGAGAGTATAACCAAAGTTTAGAAAAGGAAGAAAAGATAAAAATCGGAGCATGTCCTCTGTTCTTTCGTTTTGGCTTTTTTCACAATGAAAAAGGCGTCTTTGTCCTTTATATTCCCTTGTGCTCAGTTCTGCGTTGGCCTCTCTCTCTTCCCTCGTTCTCCTTCTCCAGCAGAGCCGATTTTGCTCTCCCCCTCCTCCTGCTCTCTCCCTCCTCCTCCTCCTCCTCCTCCGGACCCTTCTCTCTCTCTCTCTCTCTCTCTCTCTCTCTCTCTCCGCGGAGGGCCAGCTGAGGCAGCCATTGGCGGACGTAGAGGGCGGCGCCGGGAGGAGGGGAGGCCGCGGTAGGCGCGCCCTGTCTGCCACCCTCGCCGTGGTGCACTTCGTCCTGTTCACCGTTTTCATTACAAGGATTTCTCGGTTGTTGTCTTGCCCCGACCGTTGATGCAAGTGTAAAAAATGCCTAGCACAAGCATTACTGTCATCTGAGAGAAAAAAAAAAAAAATCTGTAATGTCTTTAGCTTGGTTAGGGAAGATGATGCACGAGTTCTACGTTTTGCTTTCAATCAAATGGCAACGCGGATGCCTTTTTATGTTTTGATTTCAGCGAAACCCAGACTTCGTATTGTCACGGAAAATGATGCAGATGGGTGGTTTTTTTACGTCTTTGATTTCAATTGAAAATGCCTTCTTCATCCCATTTAACATGATTTATTCTTGTTATGGAAGATTTGCCCGCTGAAGGGCGAGAGCGGGGCACTTCTCAGTGACTGAGGCGGTAAATTTTTTGGGTTTGATTTGTGGAAATGGGCTCGTGGCAAGCATAAGAGGTTTAGGCCAACATCTGCTCAATTGGTCAAATAATAAAGTCTATAATTTCTTGCATTTGTGCTAATACAAAGAAATGTTAACTAGACGTTGTTTCTAAGCAAAATTATGATCGAGACACCAGCAGATATACCTGATAAGTTGATGATTAGCACTTCTCTTGTCGCCTTAATAAGACGAGGGACTGTGCAAGGCAGAAAATCAATTACCAAGGCAGAAGAGCATAAATCAAAGCAAACAGCGAGGAGGGCAATGTAACCGAAAAGCCAACCTGAGCAAAAAGCACCTTGGCAAAATGCACCAGACGAATGACATTCCGCACAAAACAAATCCGTATCTTGCCCAATTTGTTGCCACGCAATGGAGTATAGAGACGGATAAGTCCGAATCTCCAACTTTTCGAGACTAATGCAGCTAATTGAAGTGGTTTATTGCTATATAACAACACCGTGAACATAAAATTGAAGCAAGTAAGCGAAGTACTTAGATGACATGGCTCAACTATTATATACCTATGATTGCTCAGATCATAACTCAGAGACTTTATATATCTTTGCTCTTCTTCTCATATTCATTTAAATCTTATTCGACCAATGAATATCTAGGACTTTCACTCGTTAGCAAACTAAATGCACCGATCCTGTTTTCTAATTAGATATTTACAATGCATGGACTCTGAATAGAAAAATCTTATTTGCAGATTCTGAGGTAAGGTCTTCCAAACGGTCACCATTTTACACCTAGCTCCAAATTTTGAGCTCTTATATTTTTATGATCGTTGATCTCAAGTTCTTTCGATCTTATATTTTATCTTATATTTTTATTTTTATGATTGTTAATCTCAAGTTATTTCGATCTTATATTTCAATGCTCTGCACAATCCTAATCGGTAATTTGCGATGCATGTTTTTCGAATAGACAGTGTTGTTTGCAAATTGAGAAGTTGATTTTTTCTGATGATGGCCACCGTTTCACAGCTAGCTCAAAATTTTAGATACCACTTTCCGGGTTATTATGCCAAATCAATTAATCATTTTCTATGGTCAAATCAGTTGATCATTGATTAGGGTCATCACTATGTTCTTTAATATTCATTTACTATGGGAATGGAATGGTGCATGCATGCACTGGCAGGCTTTATCGTGCAAAATCAAGCTTCTAATTCCATTTCAAGAACGGCCAAGGGGCCCTCCATCTCGTACTCGCGAATGGAAACTCTTTGAGACCATTGTCAGAACGAGTCCAACATAGAGCTTGCCCTGCCTCTTTTCACCAGAAAGGATAGTCAAACGTACGTTAGACTGACAATATATGCAAACCTCTGCGCAAATTCCGATTCCGGGCCAGCTGTGTCCAAGAAATGTTGGCAGATAGAGACACCTGTTGAGGAAAAATGATGGAACAAATTGAAAGAGTGAAAAAAAAAATAAAAAGGGCGGGTTAAAGTGTGCTGGTGTGAGTAAAATTATGGGTGTTTACGGTTTGGATAATCAAGTCTCGGTTTGGTTTAGTTTTTCAGTTTTTTTTTTTTTTTAATATTAAGAATAGGTTTAGTGATGAAGGAGAGAGATCGTGTAAATTATAATGTCAAAAGGATGTGCGACTTTCAATTTGGTTTGGTTAACCGACCAAACTTAAACTATCTAAACCGGTGAAAATGGTCAATTTTTTATTATCCAAACCGAAACTCGAATTGAACCAAAAATACATGAAAAGTTAATTAGGGTCTAATTTCGGTTCGGTTTTCCAATTTGATTCTCACACCCTTAATTAAAACTATGTTAATCCCTAATTATGTTATGAACTTGGTGACGCACATGAATTATATTTAGCTTATTGATATGTTAGTATTTAGAATTTCAATCTTTAAATTTTACATTATTAATTATCTTGAGATTTTCTTATTATAATATATATAAAATATAATATTATTCATTTGATTCAAGTTATCTCTGACTTGATTTGAAGTACCGAAAAAAAGAGGTAATGGTAAAATGCTCAAGAAATTTAAAGAATGCTGGAACATTAGTTAGAAGGCTAACGCAATGTACGAGATCTTGGTCGTCCCACGTCTATTTTTTCCGTTAAAGTTGTATAGATTTTTTGGAAAAAAAAAAAAAGATTAAAGAATAATAGAGTGGTAGTCTCCCACAGGCGCTAGTACTCTAAAATCGAAACATAGATTTTTCGATGAAGATTTGTTTGGCGATAATTATGCCACCTAAGATATGTTTGATGGTAATTATGATACATAGATTTGTTTGTAATTTCTAAACAAATTGCTTCATATAAACATCGTGGGTGCCAAATGATATTGGTTCATGCAAGATAGACCCTCCTAGCGAAATATGGAACTTTAATTAAAGTGAGAAATGTATTGGAAGTGTTAAAACTTGTTATGTAAGTGTAATCGAATCCTAAAATTTTCGAAAAAAATGTAATCAAGTTCTAAAACCTGTCACAAAAGTACAATCAAATTCTAAAACTTTCAAAAAATGCAAACCAATGCTTAAACTTGCTGAATTGGTCCAATTAAGTCTTTCTATTGATTTCATCCTTTTAAAATTTTAGGACTTGATTATACTTTTATAACAAGTTTTAGAACTCGATTATATTTTTTGAAAATTTTAGAACTCGATCATACGTACGTGACAAGTTTTAGGACTTGATTGTACTTTTTGAAAATATTAGAACTCAATTAAACTTTCGTGACAAATTTTATATTTAGTGTACTTATCCCTTAATTAAATGGGTTTCTTTTTATCACTATCAAAGTGCCCGCATTTTTTTTTTCATATTGTTGCAAAATAATGAATTTTGTGTGCGATAGGCTTTCAATAATTAATCACGTTGAAATAATAAAAAGTAATTTAAAATATATAAAATGCGCAAGATTGATCGATACAGTAATATTTCAATTCATAGTTTGAGATTCCACCAATGCTCATGATAACCAATCGAACTTAGACCGACTCTAAAACCGTAAATTTATAATGTTTTGATTGACTTTGGACGAAACGAGAGAGTACAACCAAAGTTTAGAAAAGGAAGAAAAAAAACAAAAATCGGAGCATGTCCTCTGTCCTTTCGTTTTCGCTTTTTCCACAATGCGAAAGGCGCCTTTGTCCTTTATATATTCCGCTGTGCTCAGTTCTACATTGGCCTCTCTCTCTCTCTCTCTCTCTCTCTCTCTCTTCCCTCGTTCTCTTTCTTCTCCTGCAGAGACAAATTTGCTCTCCTCCTCCTCCTCCTTCCGGCCCTCTCTCTCTCTCTCTCCCCCCCACCTCCTCTGCCGTTCTCACGCCTCTCTTCACGTTTCACCGCATCTCTCTTTCGATGCTGACCGAGGAAATGCTGTTCTCAATGAGCCGGGAAGAGCTCGAAACCGTGGCCCGTAACTTGAGGGCTTCCATCGGTGGCTTCTGGCCACAGTTGCGGCAAGTGGCGGGCCTGCACGTCGTGGGGCTCGCGTGCGTGCTGGTGAGTGTGTCTCCGTCCGAGCTGCACTGCTTGGTTGCTTGGAAGGCGGTGGCGCTGGTATTCATGACTGCCGGCCTCTACCTCGTCAGCTTCGTCATGCTCATGCTGCGCCTCATGCGGATGTACGCAGAGCTGGAGGCCGTGGAGGGCCAGCTGAGGCGGCGGCCATTAGCGGAAGTAGAGGGCGGCGCCGGGAGGAGGGAGGCCGCGGTAGGCGCGCCGTGTACGCCACCCTCGCCGTAATGTGCTTCGTCCTCTTCACCGTCGCCATTGCTACGATATCTTGCTCGTTGGCTTGCCCCGACCGCTGAGATTGAAGTTGACGCAAGTGTCAATGAGTGCCTAGCACAAGCGCACTGTCGTAAAAAATCTGTCATGTCTCTAGTTTCGTTATGTGATGATTCTGCTTTTTTGAGTCTTTTAAGGACCGGATGGGTTTCTATAATTTACTGCTAATCAAACATGGTTTTTTGTGTTTTGCTTTCATTTAAAAATGGCTTCTTCATCGCATTTAACATGATTTATGCTTTTTTATGGAAGATTTGACTGCTGAAGGGGCAAGAACAGGGCAACTTTATGGGCATAATTTGTGGAAGTGGGCCCGTGGCATGCATAAGAGGTTTAGGACACCGGCTAAGTTAAAAGGTGAAGAACTAAGTGACGATCAACATTGACTCGATTAACCAAATCAAAAGATTTAAGATATAACTTTTGCAGCGTGCCAATACAAACAAATCATCGACCAATCACCTCGATTCATGAGGAAAAAATGTATGCAGCAAAGCTGCTATTAGTTAATGATACATTCAGAGCCACCTTTTCGCCTACTTTCTTTTTTTTTCCCACGAGGTGAAAAATACAAGTTTGGCTTGCTGTGGTCAACTTTCAAATCAGAAGGACAACTTTCAAATCAGAGAGAAAAGCCACCTTCTAAAGACAAGTAAAATCGAGATATCTATATTCAATTATAACTCTAAGATATCGGTGAACAAGATTCATTTCCATTGTTTAAAAAGTTAAGAGATCGACGCAAAAGTCAACGAAAGAAACCAAAGACTAATCATACATGAACACAATTTTTAACCCTTTCAATGCAACTGTACGCGCTCTTTCAATGTGTATCTGTTAAGGGCGTTACACAGAACAAAATAGATCGATGCGAACTGTTTTTGCTCGAAATGAATCGGCAAGATTATCCTTGCCGAGGGTCCATATGCATTTATCCTACTTCCAAGTTGACCCACCAAGTCTAATGACTTCTTCACCTTCACTTCTCCCTCTAGGAATCCTTTCCATAGTAGAACCACCTTTCTGATCGCTCGCATCCCCGTAGAGATCCCTCAGCTTGGCTAGATTCAAAGATGCGGCCGTCTTCTCCTTCACTCCGTCTTTCTGTGGACTGTGATGATTACGGTCGAGATGTGCGCCGCCATCTCGCAGGCTCTGACTCTGGCTTCTGCTCCGACTTCGACTCCGGCTCCTGCTCCTCCGAGAATCCCTGCTGCGCTTCTCATAATCTCTCTCTGCATACCTGGATCTACGGTCAGTATCACGACTGTCCCATTCTCGATCGCGGTCCCTCAATCTCTCCCTATCCCTCTCTCTATCTCGATCACGATGTGTGTCACGTCCACGATCCCTGTCCCTATCTCTATCTCGTTCTCGTTCCCTTTCACGATCTCGATCGCGGCCATAGTCGCGATCCCTCTCCCTTTCTCGATCGCGGTCACTACGATGTCTCTCTCTATCGCGATCCCGATCTCGGTCTCTATCCAATTGTGTGTCCCTCTCCAGATGTTCTCGATCATCACGGCTCTGGCTGCGACGGCTAGGAGATTTTCGGAGATCATCGCCACCACCTTTTTCATAAGGAGGTACTGGTAAGGTGCGACGAACAGGTGAGGAATCTCTAGTTGATGCCCGATGAGGAGCCCTCTGACCAAAAGACACAGAAAGAGAAGCTTTCACAGAAGGGGGTCGTCGAGCAGTCTCCTCAGACCCATGACGGGTTGTATCACCCGTCACACCAGAATGCTTGCTAGGAAGTTTCATCTTTTCAAGATTAGCAACAATCTGCCGCAGAACTGGGACAGGAATTCTAGGAAAGAGAGTATCAAAATAGTACTGCAGCACAAAAAAAAACAATGTAGCTATCATGATATTGCTTTAGACTCAAAATACGAATGTCAAAATATGATAGAGAGACAGAGAGAGTGTTAAAGCATATGCTATCCCAATACAATGGTCAGTGAAGAAATCATTACCAGTAAAATTGCTCAGTCAAACAGATCACAAAGGTGAACAGCATGTCCAAAAAGAAAAATAAGTAGAGTGGATAACTGCATGATTACATGTGCTGAACTGGCTAAAAGTACCACAAATCTATGTAGATAGTATATACCTTCTATGACACTCAGGTCAGTGAAAAGACAACTTTGGCTCATTTGGAATCTATTATGGAGATAACTTTCCATCAATCAAGAGTTACAGAATGAAGGTCCCAATAGAAGCAGCACACACTCGTGATCAGAAAACAATCTAGAGATTGGGACAGCTTACCTGTCCAAGAAGCAAATCGCGCAAATACACACCCATTGTGGTCATCCGCCCATTTGATCCTGGAGAAAATTCCTGAAAACAATCTCAAGTCAACAGTATGTACTTACATCAAAAACATAAATTCAACATAACCATCCAGAAAATAATTCTTCCTAATAAAAACCATAGGCTATTACAGTTCCTAAGAACAAAAAGCAGTGATGATAGCTTTAGTACTAACAAAAGTTAATCAAAGAACTAAATCCAGAATAGTATCCCCAGACTACATATAAGTCTTCTTTTCAAAAAAGTTATTTCATGTCAAACGGCAACATAGTAAATACTGCCACACACATGCGTCATAGCACCTGCAAAAGAGAATTTGAGCAAGGGGACTTTATATTTTAAAAATGTACTCGCCTCATGTTATAATTCTCAGTCCCAGATTGGATCCGTCAATGTTTGGACATCATACCCACCCACACCCAAATCAATGCTCGGCTAGCTGCTTTCTGATGACTGTATCAGACATTTTAAAACCAAAAGTACTCCTGACTAAGTAATGAACCAAGTGAAAAAAAGAAAATTGTAACACGGACCATTAACCCTCCACAAGAAAGAGATTACACAGATAGAAGAGGCACGGATCTTAGCTCTAGATAAAGCAAAGTCAAATTAAGAGACTGCTCTCATCAGGTGCACCAGTAAAGACTACACCAAAGAGAAGGTAAAAGTTAAAAGAGAAAAATATAAAGAAACGCAAAAGTACTGGGTATCCAATATTTATTGAAAGGAAAGTAAGACAAAAGCTGATTTGCATGTGGGTGCTTTTTAGTCTTTACATGAATGGGTTCTTGACACATGCATGGATGTGAAATATATTCAAAAGGCAGCTCACAATATACTTCTTCTTTTTTTTTTAATATTTTTGTTTCGAGGCTTTCTAAACACTCAATTCCCCTGATTCACCTTTGTTGCAACGTATGACCATCATAACAACATCTCCCAAAACATTCTCAGGAAGCAGATAGTCAAACAAATAAGTTTAAGAATAGAGAAAGTCATTTGTTTTGTTACAGGCAAGTCTGATGGTGCTCAACAACTTCATAATAAGAGCCAAAGATAAGGAAGGTTGAAGACACCAAATATTTGTGATTATAATAAGAGCCTCAAAAAGGTGAGTGAGACCCTAGGAACCCAACAAGTTTTCCAATAGAAGCTCATGAACTTAGAAGATAAAATTTTCAGTATCTTGTAAGCAATGAATTATCAATACAGAGAAAGTCAGTCTGGCTGCTTTCAGACCACAGCGCAAAGCCACATGCTGCAGTATCTAATTCATCCCAACAAAACCAAAAACACCTCAAGCTGTTTAGCATAAAACTATCACATCTTTTAATAACTCTCTCCAATAGTTAAGAATGGCTGAAGTTGCCCGTGTTTTCATTCTGCATTTAATAAACATACCATCCCAACAAGAAGAAGTGCTTCAGCATACTATAAAACACATCCATAAAATCTCAAGGCAAAGTTGCAGGTACCTCTTCATCTTTAACGTATGGCTCACACCAACTCCATAAGGTCTTAGGATCCGCAGCATATCTCAAGTACAGAAATCCAATCTGCAAAGTTTTTGGAAATGTAAGCACCAGCATAAGCATAACGAAAGGCTAACAGCAACATATAATAGCCAGCCCCCTAGATAACAGAAGAAAGAGCATTCTGGCGATGTGCATGAAAATCTCATGCTGTTAGATAACCTAATCTTAAAATGCAGGCTAATCTACTTTTCATTCTTAGGTCATGTAAAGTGTAGACTTGTGTCTAACTGAGGAGTGAGGGCATTAAAATTGAGAGGAATGTAAGCCCTTCCTCCAATTTAATGGAAGAACTCATAGCAAGAAAGAACTGGGTTCCAGAATACACATGTTAGAGAGAGAGGAGCCAACTTAAGAGATGCCTTTCCACATTGAAACAACATCTTAGTTACATCTCTAACCAAATAGAGAGTTTCCAAGGATGAGGGAAGCTTACACTCTAATTACTTCCATAGTAATAAAGACCTGCTGCTTCAGTTCCCCACATTCACGAGGAATTTTCAAAATTTGGTAGGAATGATTCTGCATCTTTGAGTTGTCATTTTCAATAGCTACAGGGAGTCCACGAGAATCAGATTGTGCGAAGATTTTCAGTGGTAAAAGAGAAATTTAACACTGAATAGTTTATCAAGCACTTTGGGTTATCTAATGCACGGTTTAACTACGAAAGGAAGTGGGATTCACGCAAGCTGGTTCCTTCAAAACATGGCCAAGTCAAGTTGGATGGACTCAAAGGTGAAGAATTGGCCACCTTTATTCATCATTATGCAGAAGTTAGTCATTGAAATGCTCATTCTCTCAAGTGGTTTAAAGTTTGCCATGCTTCTAGCAATGGTGTTCTTGTTAGACAATAAGAATCTTGAAAGAAGGCATCATTTCACAAGTAGTAACAACCAAATGCATGTAATACTTTTTTGTAGAAGCATTAACTGGTACCAAATATTTAAGCAGATGGCCTAATTTGGAGATCTTTAGCGAATCCCTTCCTGAACTTTTATTGAAATCATCCTCCACAAGTCTCTTCTCTGTAATGGTGATTGTTCCTTCTAAAGCTTCTTATTGAAACTTTATTGGAATATCTGCTTACTTAACTAAAATAAAACAGTCCAATGATTTGGACAATGAATATTGGAAAATATACAGCAAGTAATAGTATGAGTTAAGAATCTTCAAGTTCTCTGAACCATCAGAATCCAAATAGCTCATGCTTCAATATTTCACATTCCTGATTCAGAAACAATTCAGCAAGCAGGTATAAAAAGGAAGCAAGGCAAGAGTGCACTTACCGCCCTTATATAAGGAGAATCTGGGTGCTTTAAGAGACCGTGCATTTGTTTGACAGTCAGTTTCATGGTGAAGAACTTGTACAGGAGACAAAATGCTGTCGAAGGACCACGGCAGTTTCCCGTCATCCATGGCTCTACGTGATCAACTTGATTGTAGATTTCATCAATCACTTCATGGTATGTCTTCAAACGATACAGCTCCTTGAAGTAATCTGAAGAGAGGATATTCATACACAGGACCTTCTCTAGCAACGAATCAATTGGTCTGCCACTCGTTTGTATCTCCATAATTCTAAATCTAATGTATGCCTCAACTTACACAAATCTCTACTCTTCTGCAACAGCGGTGTCAAGCAGAATCACAAGCCCATACTGCAACATGGCGCAAACCCAACCAGTATCAATGTGGGAAACAATTACCGCACAAAAGAAGCATAGAAAAGAAGGCGTATGGACCATAACAAATGTAGTCACAAAAAAATTCCACCACACAAAAGCACAAAGAACACAGGAAAGTAGAGAATTCCTACAAATAAGCCAAAAAAATCCGCCTTTTCACTCGAATAATGAAACTCGCAAAACCAAGATCCACTAGACGAACGTAACACCGATTCTTGAATCCACCCAATTGCGCTTTCCATTAAAAACGACAGACAAAAGAAAAAAAAAAACCCAAAAAAAGTTTTACGCAATCAGCACATTTCGAATTACCTTCATCTCAATTTTCTCGACCACGAGAACACCGAGCAAGTCAAGAAGCTCTCTCCACCACCCCCACCCCACCCCACACCACCCCCCGCGGGGAAAAAGTCCTACGGAGAGCTAGCGAGGTCCAACCATTCTAAGGAAACGCTAAATCAGAAGAGCATACGCAGGACCAATCACGCCGACGACGAGGGGCATTCCAGGAACTCGAGCGGGAAAACGGCATATAATTCGTCGAATCACTCGAAAATTAAGGACCGGAACTCCGACAGGCGTGTTCGAGAAACAATCGAAGCTCCCATCGCGTTGACGCGCGAAGGAGAAAAGGAGAGAGGAGTACGTACCAATTTGGAATCGAAGGAATCGCCGGATCGATCGAGAGATACGCAGGAAGAAGAAGAAGAAGAAGAATCCAAAACCCTAGAAATGGCGAGCTCGCAGTACAATGGAATATGTCTTTGCTAGTTCGGAGCGAACCGCACAAAGAGCCCCTTATAAGCCGAGCGGTCCGATCTCTTGGATGGCTTCAGGACTTTCCGGCCCGAACGACAAAAATAAAATAATAAATATATATAGATATATATATATATATATATATATATTCTAGATTCTAATAAGATTTATGAATGAATGCAAAAATAAACTCAAAAAATCTTTAAAATTAATGTTTTTGAAGTCAATGAAACAATTTTTGACCCCCAAAAAAAAAAAAAGGTAAATCAAACAACTAGAAAGTTCAATCTTGGACTCTTGTTTCTACTTGGATTATAATTTATCTAACTAGTGTTTTAGGACATTAAAGCGAACCAGACGTTGACTTAATTATCGAACCGGACAATCTAGCCTTAAATTTTAAAGAGTATTTTGGGAAACTTATTTTATGACTATTTTTAGCTAGTCTTTTAGGACATTAGAGTGAACCGTTATCAAACCAAATTGTTCGGCGGCGACAATTTAATGTGATTTTTTTAATTAAATGAAACGGTCGAAATTTCAATTTCGAGCTCATGCTTATGCTTAAGTTAGAATGTATCTAGCTACTTTCTTAGTACATCGGAGCAAATTGGTTAGTAACTCAATTACCAAATATGATGTCTACCCGTAGATTTAGAGGGTGAGTTAAGGAAATTACTTATAATTATCTAGCTCAGATAAAAAGAAAATGTAAATTTTAGAAAAAATTAAGAGTGAAATCAAATAGATTCAACCAACTTTAAACATTGACATTAATGTGACTTTTGAATATTTTAGGGGCTTAACATTAAGAAAAAAAACAAATTTTAAGCACTAAAATATGTAGGATGGATAGGACTGGACACACACACACATATGTATGTGTGTGCGTGTGTATGTATGTATGTATGTATGTGTGTATGTGTGTTTATGTTGGAGGAAAAATTAAAGAGAAAGTTCAGCCCTAGATAGATAGATTCTCATTTGCCTTCCTATATTATTGGTTTAAATAAGGATGCGATGGCCTTCTCTGCTAATTTGCCCCACAAAATTTCAAATTCCCAGCTTTATCAACCCCAAAGTTTCTTCGGCCGAAAAACCACAAAATTTCAAAGTTTATTTGGATTTGATCTTTATCAACAAATGCCAGTACAATTTGATAAAAGCATACCATTTCAAAGATTACACTTCAAAATTTGATAGTCGCCGATGGTTAGGAATAAAAAATAAAATATTCCAATTAATATGGAAAAGCGATAAAAAGTTGCTTTTTCAACATATGAATAATGTTCCAATTCATTCGGACACAACATGAAAGTGATAATACGTTATGAACTCAATACGATATCATGAAGATAAATGGCTTTTTTGTCATTCCAATTCCCGTTCCAAATTTGTTATCCATTATATTCTCTACTAAGCCTGCTCTTAAATCAATTGGGCCTATTCGGTCAAACATCTTTTTAAGAAACGAAGAGCCTCGTTTCCAACTTTACCCAATTTATTTCTTTGGAAGCCAATTTTTGTTTTAGTCAACAAGATGAAGTTTATCTTGTGATTAAGATTTGAAATGAGCAAATTGATTGGTTTTGTTTAATACTTGTTCCGACTGCAGTCACAATACCATCCACTCCAGTGTTCTAATCTGCTCCGGTTTTGAAAACGTCTGCTTTAGCGATGATCCTTGATCTGAACGAGACCCACGATAATATAATATTTGCACAAAGAGAGATTTGGATGAGAGGATGGGAGGAGAGAGACTGGTGTTGACATTTATGATACAGGTAACATATGATACGGGCTTGTTTTGACTATAACGAGTCACCTCTGTCTCTCGTTCTCACCAAAAAAACTCATACACAGGCAGAGCAAAATGGCTTATTTGCAAGACCATGTAGAACCCACTCGAGGAAAACTCCCTCTGATTAGTAGTGTAATGAACATCGATACCGCACGCACTGTCATCACTTGATGGGCTTCAAGGGGTGACAATGCTGATGGAATCTGTAGAGCTGATGGGTCCAATACGTGCAGGTCCAGCATTTTGCTGCTCAACATCCAGAATGCCGGCTCTCTGGGGATGGTCAAGGGCCTGCTCGATCTGCTAGGACAAGAACCCGGTTAAGAATTTAGTCGCTGCTCTCCGAGTAATTGTTATTGTCTAGGCCCGTTCGGCGAGTTTGAGTTAGAGAGAGAGAGAGAGAGATCCTATTAATTCTTGCTAAAGTTCATGCTTTTCAAGACCAACCACGTTCATACGACCATGGGAATCCAAATTTGGGCAAGATCGGAAGTTTTACCTCTGTGGTAGAAGGGCCTGCTGAACAAAGGCATTAACTGGACTCTAGGAATCATCTCTTTTCTCAGCAACCGTATCTCTTCCTCTTCGATCATCTGCTTTTTGATAGACTCATATTGGAAATGGAAGTGCGTATCATGAAAATCTGGTAACTTGTCAGACACCACTACACCTTTTGCAACTTCTCTTCATATTTCTTCTGTTGCTCCATGAGATACAGCTTGGTCGCAACCTGCTTGTGGTGCCCCATTAGAAAACTCAGGACAGCGAATAATTCATATTGAAATCTACATACTATTGATCAAGAATACTAATCAACTTCCACTCAATACATGTGCTGTGCGCGTGTACATGCGCATGATGTCATGATGGATATGCATGATGAAGACTCACCGAATAATTGAGCATCGCACGTTTGACAGCTCTGTTGCGTGTGGAGTTTGAAATCTACGGGCTTGGTATTTTCTTTTGCAGCAGGCCTTTGGGCAGCCTAAAGAGGAACATTTAACCTTGTGATTGAGAGAGGGAGGGAGAGAGAGAGAGAGAGAGAGTTCAAATGCCTTTGCCTGTGGATTTAAAGTATATCCTGATCAGTTTGTTCTCTTCTTTCGGTAAGCTGAGTGACCGTAAGCTAGAAAAGACAGTTATGATGAATGAGGACACTTAAGAAATAGCAAAACATCAACTTCTAAAAGTAGGTGGACAATGGACAGGCTCAGAATATCCTAGAAGTACATCAATAGGCTGGCTCCACAAACATAAAAAGCAAAATTAAGCATCGAGCACTCAATTTTTCCTGTTCATGTCTGCTCCCAAACTACTCGGCATTGTAAAGCGGATCTCTAATTTGGATGTATCTCAAATAGATTGGAGAAATATAGCTTCCAATAGGGTATGTCATCCTGATATCCTGATATCACGAATGTGGCAGTGTCATCTGTATCCTCCGGCAAGCAGTAAATGATCGAGCAATGAAATTGCTGTCACCACATTAACCCAATTATATTGATAATCAAAGGTCAACTTAGACCGGATGACTGTGTTCGTAGTGTCGTCATAGTTTATACGTAATTAGGCTTCCCTTCTGCACACGCTTGTCGCGTGGGGTCATGCAGTGGATACGAGCAGAGTATGTCCCCGAAAGACAGAACTTGCTCTCTGAAAAATTCAATTTATTTTTACTCACCATTCCTCTGGCCATGGCGGAAGAGCTCCAAGGAAGAGCGGACTCCAAGCATACCTTCGCAAATTTCTTAGTATCGCAAAAACAAAGAGGAACACCAATCAGTCTCTCAGCGCCGGCTACAGAGCATCAAATGATCAGGACAACAAAAGGGACATGATAGCAAACAACCAAATGATCAGGACAACAAAAGGGACACAATAGCAAACAACCAACAACCTTAAGTACAGATTTGGCATGTGGTTTCTCGATGTACAGAGCTTGGTGGTGACTCTAATGTCGGTTATGAGATGCGAGTGAATCAGAGTGAAATATATGGAGGAGAAGCCGAGCGGAGGAAGTTTGGAGACTGGTAACTGTCCTGGGGCTGCTCATTCATGTCTGCTGCCATATCGCCAGCATTCTTCAGGAATCTACAATGCCTTTCCTTTCCACCAAACTGTCAGATTGAGTCTCCCTCTCAACATGTACTCTTCTTATCAGTTGCTTCAGATACTCTTCTTGAAACAGCAGAAACTCCAATTTCGAATTTATGTAGCCAATTTTTTAGTACGTCGGTGCAACTAGGGCAGTAATCTAGTTATCAAACCTCGTGATCCGACAGTAGATGGAGATAGAGAGGGTGAGTTTGGAAAATCGATTATGACAATCCAGTTCAAACAAAAGAAATCTAAATTTTAAGAAAAATTATAAGTGAAGTTGAATTGATTTAAACTGACTTCAAATGTTAACGTCGATGTCACTTTTGCATATTTAAGGGGATCAAACGTTAAGAAGAGAATCAAATCTTAAGCACTCAAATATGTAGGAGGGAAAATTAAAGAAAAAGTTCAACCCAAGATAGATTGACTCTCATTTGCCTTCCTATATCATGGGTTTAAATAAGGATGCGATTGCCTTCTCTGCTAATTTGCCCCATTAAATTTCAAATTCCCAGCTTTATCAACCCAAAGTTTCTTTGTCGGAAAAACCACAAAAATTTCAAAATTAATTTGGATATGATCTCTATTAACGGATGTCAGCACGCCCATTTCAAAGATTATACTTCAAAATTCGATATTAGTCAGTGGTCAAGAATTTAAAAAAAAAATACTAATTTTAATATATGAATAATGTTCGAATTCAGTCAGGTACAACACGAAAACGGTAATTTGTTAAGAGCTCAATACAGTGTTATGAAGACAAGTGGCTTTTGTCATTCCATTTCCAATTCCAAGCTCGAGGTCCATTGTATTCTTTACTATCATCTACTCCTTTGCTTGGGCAATGAAACAAGAGCAAATCAAGCTCCAAAAACCTGCTCGTGTGTGGTTAATCTAGATTAGGAGAAGTCTATCTTGTGATTAAGATTTGAAATGAGCAGATTGATTGATTTTGTTTTATACTTGTTCTGACTGCAGTCACAGTACCATCCACTTCAGTGTTCTAATCTGCTGCGGTTTTGAAAACTTCTGCAGAAAGAGAGATTTGGATGATTGGATGGAAGGAGAAAGACTGGTGTTGACATTTATGATACAGGGGACATATGATACAGACTTATTTTGACTAGAACGAGTCACCTCTCTCTCTCTCTCTCGTTCTCACCAAAAAAAACTTCTATGGTACACTGGCAAAACCATAAACTAAAAGCTCTCAAGAAACTCTGGGAAAGACTCGCGACACAGGCAGAGCAAAATGGCTTATTTGCGACACTATGCAGAACCCACTCAAGAGGAGAAACAAAAGGTGGTTGGTGGACACCTGAGGCTGTCCCTCTAATGACTAGTGTAATGAACATCGATAACGCGTGCAAACTGTCATCACTTGATGGGCTTCAAGGGGTGACAGTGCTGGTGGAAGCCGTAGAGCTGATGGGTGCAGTACGTGCAGGTCCAGCATTTGCTGCTCAACATCCGGAATGCTGGCTCTCTGGGGATGGTCAGGGGCCTGCTCGATCTGCTAGGACAAGAACCCGGTTAAGAATTTAGTCGCTGCTCTCCGAGTAATTGTTATTGTCTAGACCCGTTCTGCGTTTGAGAGAGAGAGAGAGAGAGAGAGAGAGATCCTGTTTATTCTTGCTAAAAGCTCATGCTTTTCAAGACCGATCACATTCATATGACAATGTGAATCCAAATTTGGGCAAGATCTGAAGTTTTACCTCTGTGGGTAGAAGGGCCTGTCGAACAAAGGCATTAACTGGGCTCTAGGAATCATCTCCTTTCTCAGCAACCGTACCTCTTCCTCTTCGATCATCTGCGTTTTGATAGATTCATATTAGAAGTGGAAGTGCATTTCATGAAAAGCTGGAACTTGTCAGATACCATTTCAATTCTCTTCTACACCTTTTGCAACTTCTCTTCATATTTCTTCTGTTGCTCCATGAGATACAGCTTGGTCGCAACCTGCTTGTGGTGCCCCATTAGAAACCTTAAGAGAACGACTAATTCTTATCGTAATCTACATACTATTGATCAAGAGTACTAATCAACTTCCATTTAATACATGCGCTGTGCGCATATACATGCACATGATGTCATGATGGATATGCATGATGAAGACTCACCGAGTAATTGAACATTGCACGTTTGACAGCTCTCTGTTGTGTGTGGAGTTTGAAATCTACAGGCTTGGTATTTTCTTTTGCAGCAGGCCTTTGGGTAGCCTAAAGAGGCATGTAACCTCGTGATTGAGAGAGAGAGAGAGAGAGAGAGAGAGAGAGAGAGAGAGTTCAAATGCAGAAAAGACACCTTACCTTCGATTTGTCCACGGAGAGTTGCTCTTTGACTTCCTCCTTTGCCTGTGGATTTGAAGTATATTTTGATTACTTTGTTCTCTTCTTTCAGTAAGCTGAGTGACTGAAAGCTAGAAAAGACACTTATGATATATGACGACTCTAGAAATGGCAAAACATCAATTTCTAAAAGTAGGTGGACACTGGACAGGCTCTGAATATCATAGAACTACAGCGTGAGGCTGACTCAACAAACATAAAAAGCGAAATTAAGCATCGAGCACTCAATTTTTCCATTCATGTCTGCTCACAAACTACTCGGCATTGTAAAGCAGATCTCCTATTTGGATGTATCTCGAACAGACTGAAGAAATATGACTTGCAATAGGGTACGTCATCCTGATATCATAAACGTGGCAGTGTCTTCTGTGACTTCCAGCAAGCAGTACATGATCAAGCAATGAAATTGCTGTCATCACATTACAACTTAGACCAGAAGACCCTGTTCGGAGTGTCGTCATAGTTTATATGCGACTAGGCTTCCCTGCTGCACATGCTTGTCGCATGGAGCTGGCATCTGTCCTGAAAGACAAAACTTGCTCTTTGAGAAATGTGGTTCATTTTTACTAACCATTCCTCTGGCCCTGGCAGCGGAGCTCCAAGGAAGAGAGGACTCCGAGCCTACCTTCACAAATTTCTTAGTATCGTGAAAACAAAGAGGAAAGCCAATCAGTCTCTCAGCACCGGCTACAGAGCATTAAATAATCAGGACAAGAAAAAGGGACATAATCGCAAACAGCCAACAACCTTAAGTGCAGATTTGGCGTGTGGTGTCTCCATGCGCTTAGCTTGGTGGTGACTCTAATGTGTGCTATGAGATGCGAGTGAATCAGAGGGAAATATATAGAGGGGAAGCCGAGTGGAGGAAGTTTGGAGATTGGTAACTGTCCCGGGGTTGCTCATTCATGTCTGTTGCCATATCACCAGCATTCTTGAGAAATCTGCAATGCTTTTCTTTCCACCAAACTGTCTGATTGAATCTCCTTCTCAACATATACTTCTTATCAATTGCTTCAGATCTCCACTTGTCTTTTCATTGTGCTTTTTAAAGTAAAGTTTTCATAGCTAGTTGCTGAATTAGAACACGGTTTCATCGGTTGTTCGTTTCCATTTGAACAACATACTAAATGCACGATAAATGCAGACCTCTTTTCTGATAAGCCTATTTGGGAATAGATCTTTTAGTTATGATTCTCGATGCGTCTGGAACTATTTTCAAGTTGATCACGCGGGGGTGAGGCTTGAGACCAAGTTATGTAGTAAGTACTGTTAAGATAATCGGTCCAGTTGTCCAGTAAGTACCCCCGAAGCAGTCGTTAACAAATTATTTATGTTACTTTAAATGACTTGGAACTCTACCGTTCATGGGTGAACTCCAGTTAGATGATACGACATTTCACTAACCTCATAGACCAGATAACAAGCGAGCCGGTGCTCGGCGAGTGGGTTAGACATGAACATTTTATGCGATTGGCCTGCATAACCTTTTGTGTACCGGCCGTGGTGACCACTTTGCATCTTTAGCATTACGCGTCCATAATGTTTTATACAATCGCATCAATCAATAGAGCGTGAACAGAATCTGAGTCAAGTTACTGCAACCAAGTCACTGGTCCAAAGAAGCAAAAGTTTGAACCAGAGGTCGTTAACACATCTGATTTTCAAGTTTTCTTGATGAAGCCGTTATCCAACCATGAACGCATAAGATGACTAAGCGAAGGCCTGGTCGGGACTGTTCTTTTGGCTTTATTATGTAATGAGAAAAGGAAAGGCGTGTCTATTTTTAGTTAGGTCGCGAATCGAAAAATTAACCAACTGATATAGCGCCATGCATGCTTCTTTTTGAAGTTTGGGGAGTTCCTAGTTTTCTTTAATGAAAGATGTGAAATGCTTATGTAGTAATTTTATATATGATGATAATGATCAAAGACAACTGGCGTCATTCACATTGGCATTGGCAATGTTTAGTCTTCAACCTTACGCTTCTTTATCAAATTGGGAAACTTTTGGTCCTGAGAGCACCACCAAGGTTTTCTCATTGGTGAAAAATCACTTTGATGCTTTTCCAACAAGGAACGAGGACATAAAGATATGACACTCCTTTAACTTCCTGTGCGACCAGCTTTGATTGGCACTCTCTTTTTCTTCATAATCTTCAAGATCCAACATCTCTCAAAAGCATATGACTATTTGACTACGCATGTGTCAGAGGTTCTACAACCAGGGACCTGTGCATTTTCGAGGAGGACCTCCCGAGATCGCCATGGTTTCCCGCAAGAGAGCTTTTGGAACGTTCCAAGGCAGGCGACACGGTAATTGCGCAAAGGTCTAGAACTCTGCTACCATTAGTGTTGGTAGTTAGTAGGTTAGGCGGTACGATCTCGTCCGTCGGATGAAAACTCGATTAATGATTGTAATATGAGGGCCTCAAGTATAAAAAAGGTGCCCTCCCCTCATTTGTATCACATCCAACAATTTCAGTAATCAAAGGCTCGTTTCTCTTCCAAAGCTTCTCTCTCTAAAAACTTTCTCCCTCTACGATCCGGGTGAGCGAGCAAAGCCAATTCCATGCGTCTAACCAAAAAATCCTTTCTTCTTCCAATTTTGCGATCTTCCCATTCATTACCCGTGTGTCTTTCTTCTCCTAATTCCTTCCATTCTACCAATGAATAATCTATAATAATTCGCAAATCGAGATCGGCTAATCGAGATCGACTAATTGTTTTCATATAGCACCCGCTCCTTCCATTCTACCAATGAATAATCTATAATAATTCGCACATCGAGATCGGCTAATTGTTTTTGAATAGCACCGCGCTCTGATAGAAATTTCTCGATTTCGAAATGTATCGAAGCCTGAGTAGTGAAATTTCTCGATTTCGAAATATATCGAAGCCTGAGTAGTAAAAAAGTGAGATGCTGTATTTCGATTTCATATTCGAATAACCCCTTCTCTCTGTACGATCCAACAGAGCGAGCGAGTGAACGATTCGAGCAAGGCTTGATGGCTTAGGCATCCCGACGATCCAATTGGATCCAAAAGAGCCTAAGTTGCTGCACGGGCACCGTCCCAATCGATCAGCCTGTGACACATGTATAGGCGCAGTCTTTTCAATGGACTAAACATAAGTTCTTGAGATGGATGGTTGCCTGTGACACATGTATAGGCGTAGTCTTTTCGATGGACTAAACATAAGTTCTTGAGATGGACTAAACATAAGTTTTTGAGATAAACATAAGTATGTTTGCAAGTAAAAGAAGAAATGACTTGAGATTAGCGTAGAGCGATGTGGAATAAAACTGTAGATGTCAACTGAAAAGGATGCAACTTAATTGAGATGGGACATTCCTCACTTTAAAACCATGCAATACTATGGATCATTGATCCCCGTACTTTAGTTTTTAAATGTTCTAACATATGGTTGTGCAGTTAGTTCTTTCACAATGTACTCATTTATCAATAGTATCCTAGGACAATGCTGCTGTAGAGAATTTTGTGATATCAAGATCTTCAATACATGTTCCCCACTATTGTGTTATCCTCATTGACCTTTAGATGGGAGGATAGCACTCTATGGTCCAGAAAGTCAAGTCCCAACACTCAACTCTATTTCTACCACTTGCCGATGATCACAGTCTAATCACAACAGAACAAACAAGACACAGAGAAAACAGCGAAAATGCATTCCAAATGTGGAAGTTAACCTTATTATTGTAACCTTTTTGGTTAGAAGAAAGCCAGCGACAACAAAGGTTCCACATTAACTACGCAGTGAATCCACAGATCGCTGGTGGGTGTACAACATTCACGTTATACAACAGATTATGCCTGTCCAAGCTTAAAGCAGTTTACTTGGCATAATCAGATCAGCTAGCTGCCTTTTGTTGAAGTAACTGCCATCCAAAATTTCATCAAGTTTTGCTGTAAGTACAAGTCAATCAGTCCTCAGATACCTTGAAAAATGTATATGACAAAACCAAGTTATTAATGCCATCCATTCTAGGATCAGTTTCAAACTCAGGGTCGATGTAAAAAAATACCTGCATATATGAGAGCACATCCAGTGTTAAAAAAATTGTATTCTCTCTAAAATCCATCTAAGCAAAGTATCAGAACACGAGGAATATCATACTTACAGGCATATCAATTTGTTCTCCTGGAAGTAGCCGCTGCTCTTCAAAGCAAAAGCACTGTATTTTGTTGAAATAAACTGCTGCCTGCAACAAGCAGACGATTTAGCCAGAATAAATCTCAATTGTTAAGGGTAAAGCAATCTCAACGGACATGCTCTCTTGCTTAAGTAGTCTGCTGGATGAATCACCCCAATGAGCAAACAGATAGCTCGTATTAGTCAAAAAAGTACATGAAGTGTCCATTTTATTGGGGCAATGAATGTTGGGCAGCAGTACCTTCATGGGAGTAACATTGTATGTGGAAACGCCAGTTATTGGTGTTGAACTGCGATTTTCAGCAGTATAAAATGCAAGGGCACTTTCTCCAGGCTTGACCCTTACCTACAAAAATAAGTTGAGAACGTTGCCTGTGTCCCTTTGATATAGGCAAACAAAATATGTGAACAGAGCATTCTAGCCAATGATCTAGAAAAGAAAAACCTCTCTTTGGGTGGGAGTAAACTTCCATGGCATCCCATCAGCCACATCAGCATTAAACTGCACCGCAATCTCCCTGTAGCAAAACCCACATTCTCAAATAAAGAATACACTGAGAATAGACTTAAAAATTAAATAAATAGGGAAAAAAAATGTGCATCTAAAACAGTAGTGCCTAGAGAATGATCAGAAGGACAATATCAACTCCTAGGTATGATGAAGCATTAGAAACTGCAAATAATTGCGTCAGTTTATAATAAAGTTCAATTTATCTCTATCTCTCACACATCTTTTTCTCCCTCTGATGATGAGAAACCCTACCTCGGAAACCATAAAATGATCCTAAAAACCACACCGCCTTATATAACATGTTTCTAAAGAAAAGATTTCCTAAAACCCAGCCAAGTACCCTACCAGCAAGAATCAGAAACTGAAATACCACGCGAAATGATAATTCTCTGACACAATAAAGATCACTAGAAACCACCCTGAGGTACAAGCGATTTTCGCAATCACCAAGCAGAACACTCAACAATAGACCTATACCTTGTGGTGACAGTTCCATCATTAGCATGTCGGACAATTTTTTCTTCGACGGTCTAAACATAACAGAGTTAATTCATGATCAGCCAGAGTGGTCAAAAGAAATATAAACTATATATACAGAGTACATCATACAGCCAATGGACAAATGAAAAATCTCGAATCTCACCTCACGTCGTTGTATAGTGCCACCATACCCTGTAGCCTGACAGAATGTCCTATACAAAGGTACAGCAGCATAACTACATCCCACCATTGCGAGGACCAGAGCCGTCAGGTATAGAAGCATTTTTCGAGATTTTTGTTCTGTGGAAGAAGCATGCGACGCATAGTGGCGATGGGTATTGAATATAGAATTGGGTTTCCTACTATACACAGAGACATTTGGAAACTCATAAGACTTGTTAGGTGACCAGGTACTAAATCTGCACCTTTGCAACAAGCAATATACATCACTAACTGAAGGTCGGCCATATCCAGAGACAGATCGTGCATAACAGAAACCTAGCCCAGGAATCCCATGTTTGAACCTACACAACAATCGCAATTTGCAATCAATAGGGAATAGAGTGATGATGACAAGCAGAGTCTTGAAATTAGTCCTCTTTTTTCTTTCCTCATGGAAGGGGTGGGAAATCTGTAATCCAGGAATTATTGAAAGTTCTGAAATATTCATCACACGAGTGGCTAAAGTACACACTCATTCAAAATTCTGCAGTAGGATATACTCACTGAAAGCCAAGAGGTGAATGCGGTATCTTAACGAGGTTTGCTGACAAAAGAACTCTTCGACCAAGCTTTGACAATGACATGTTTAGGAGAGACTAGAGCTGAACAAAAGAGGCAGTAAGTGACATGAGAAAAGTACACAGAAAGGAAAGGAAAGGAAAGAAGGAGAGATCATCAAAATTTAAATTCCACTGAAGTACTTCATGATAGAAGGAGAAAAAAGCATAATAGCATAAAATAGTTGACCATGTCTCTGATTCCTTCAGTTTCATTGTTCAATAGGTTAGTTCAACACTAGTTTGCATTAGAATGCCCACCCACAACGGATGGATGTGCGTGCAAGCATTAGAAAATGACATTCAATGTCCTCAGATTGAAGGATACCACATGTTCAAACGGACAGCTTTAGCCCAATGCATATTCATTTTAAGTGGAGTTCTATGGTGGGGAACTCAATGGAGTCAGTTATGCCAAACCAAACGTATGAACAAAATGCCCACTGGGATGCCACAATAGCATGCATTCTACCTCGTGGATGCTTCCCAATGTCAAGCAATAAGCACAAATAAACAAAGAAGCAAAAAACCTCAAAAGGGTTCCACTGCCAACATAAATCAACCCAATACAGCTTCAAGCAATTTCTGGGCATCGGCTCCGACTTCGATTCTTTTAATGCATTTGCAGCTTAAGCCAAGCACAACCCATCACATCAAAACTCGCAAAGTCGATAATTTCAAAACAACATTCCTCTGACGAGGACTAGAAGCAACACTAAACCCAGCGGCTACAGAAATTGGAAATGACCGAGGCAATCACGAAATCATCAGGTGCCAATTGTATACAAAAGTCAAATCCTAAGCCCGACGGCTCGCTCCGGGTAACCCTCAAACTTCGCGAAGGAGCGGCGGAAGGGACGAAAAGAACTTCGGTGTCGAATGGGTTCAGGAAGCGCGGCGGAAACTCGTAGAGGAAGAAGCAAGCAAACGCGCTGGAGCAAATGCGCAACCATGATCCGAACGGGGTCGAAGAATCTGCAGACAAATCTTACCCTTATCAATGAAGGCTTCTTATCAACCAAACGGGAGCGCGCCTCCGGTACTCGAAGCAGAAGGCAGGGAGGAGGGTGAAACAACGAAGCGAGATGTTAGGATTCGTGTTCTCCGAGGAAGACGAGAGGAGCGCTGAGAACTGAGATTTTCTCGAATTGCCGGGTTTTAGTCCAAACGCCGTACAAAACGAGTTTTGGGCTTTGGGAGTCTTACGCGTTGAACCAAGGCTGTTTTTTTTACTGGGCCAGAAATACCCGACCCGATGGGCTCGATGTCGGGTCGGGTCGTCTTGACACTTGGCAACCCATGATTGGCCACATGTCTCCCCGACACGTGACGGCCTAGTTGCCGTCGGTTTCCTACGCCATGATTGTACGTCGGATAATCTGTTTTAATTCTATCAATATAGATGCACATCGAGTCACTGATTGAAGGGACCTTTTGACGTCTGACCGCCTTGAATTCAGCACTCCAATTTGATGTCGACACATCTCTTTCTCGGTGGTGGTTCGCTTAAGAGGTCGACAAGAGAGATAAATTCAGGACGCTGAGTAAAATTCTATTAAAATAAAAAAGTGTTTGAAATTGCAATTTATACATTTTGGCTTTATTTTTTGCAACCTAACAGTATAAACACTCTCCTCTATCGAATAGGTTTAGGGGCATTTGCTCATAAAACAGTCTGACCAGGCATCCTCAAAAGAGACGATTTCAAGAGCGACATCTAATTGACGAACCATGTCCAGAATGGGTGGACTGGGGTTTACCTAATCCAGCCCATTGACCGGAACCATCTACTCAGATCCAACCCAGCTGGATTAAAAACAATTTTTTTAATACTTTTATATATACATTTTTTGAATTTTCCCTGATTTTCCTTCTTCTTTTTTTTTCTTTTTCTTCTCTCTTTTGTCCTTTTTTTTCCATGTTTTGTCTTCTTCCCCTGCACTTCTTCTTCAACCTCTAGAAGCGCTCCTCCAGAACTCCATTTTCACCGAGCCAGGAGACCTTGCTGCCATGCCACCTCCGCACGCATCATCATCGGCTCTTACGCTGCCGTCGAACCAACACCAACCACTTGCTACCCAATCCCGCTGGCGCCCACAATTCCGGCGGCTCACTCCGGCGACCACAAAAACAAAAGAAAAGAACCATAACGAACTTAAAATTTTCGATCCTCAATTTCCAGCCAACCAACAGTCGCGAATGCATTAGAATGGTAAAAAATGCCAACTAGAATGGCCTCGAACCGTAGGACACGCCGGCGAAAGGAAGATTTCCGGCGGAGAGGGAGGATTTACGGCCGACTCAACGACGAACGATTATTTCCACGAAATCGCAACGTAAACATAACGAAAAGACCGGAATCAGGCAGGATTCGACGAATATAAACGCAAATATGAATCGGCTTCAGACTTAGACATGAAAATTTCTCGGTCTTCTTTCGGGCATTTTAGCAAACACATGATACGCGCTTCGGACCACAAGCTTCGGGTTCGTGTTCACGGTGAAATGAGTCTCGAATCTCGACACACGAAAACATAAAACGACATCTATAGAATACAGATGGACCTTATTACTTATATCAAGCGTCCCATGGTCCCTCTCGAAGAAGCAGGGCCGAAAACATGATGTTCGAGAACGGAACTCCTACCTGATTCGGGGCGGAGTGTTTGGCGTCGTACAGTCGCCGGCGAAGCTTCTACAGGCGACGAGACGAGAAGGGAAAACTCCTGCTCGAACGTGGACAGAGACGGCGATCGGTGGTCGCGCGAGGATGCTCTCCGGACAGACGAGGATCACCAGCCCACAGGCGATCGTCGTCTTTCTTCAACCCCTCTCTCCCTTTCAGTTTCTCACAGCCGAAGACAGAGATTAAGTGGGCCAAGAAGAAACGAAAAGAAGATGGGCCAGAGGCTTAGCCAAGTGGGCCGGACGTGCCGACCCGCTCGACTTCCCCCTTTTATTTATTTATGTTTTTAATTCGAATTTTTTGTCCCATTTTTTAATCTTCTTTATTTATAGATATATATTATACTTTTTAAAAATAAATGGATACTTAAAATGTCGACAAAAATTTGGGTGTCAACAATTTTCACGCAAAGTACTTGTAGTCTTTCCGAACATAAAAATATGGAAGTATAAATCAATCTAAACAATAAAAGTTTAGAATTTGTTGTACTGATGAATGGATCTTAAACCTCAAGTATTACTCGAATTTAACCAAAGACTAAGAAGTGAACTTTGACCGACATGCGAATTGTTTATTATGTAAATGCGCAAAGAGGCAAAAAGCGAACTAAGTATGTAATAAGTAGAATGGAATGAATTGGTTAATCGATGGAAAGATGCTTAGGAAGAGAAGTGAATGAAGACCAAAAAACTCCAATTTGAGATCATGCTTGTGTTTGCATTAGAATTTATCTAGCTAGTAATTTAAGGCATTGAAGCAAATTCGATAGTGACTCGATTATTAAAATAGGCAATCCCGCCACAAATTTAGAGGGTGATTTTGAGAAATTGGCTATGACCATCCAACTCAAATGAAAAAATTATTCTAAACTTTTATATGTTATTAAACGACTTTAAATGTTAACATTAATGTGATTATGAATATTTAAGGGACTCGATATTTAGTGAAAGTCAAATTTAACCACCGAAATATGTCGTAGGAAAAAGTTAAAAGGAAAGTTCAGTTCAACACTCTTATTTGCTTTCTATATTGTGGATTTAGGTAAGGACGTGGTTGCCTTCTTCCCCGCTAATTTGCCCCAAAAAGTTGCAAATTCTCCACTTTATCAATCTCTAAATATCTTGGCAGAAAAATCCACAAAAATTTCAAAATTATTTAGATCTTATATTTAGTAAAGATCGTCATTATATTTTAATATAAGTACGCCATTTCAAATATTTCACTTTGAAATTTGGGCAAATACTGAAGTGTTTCGTAACTGTTTTCAGGAGCCCAAACTCCTCCAAAAACCATCATTCTCACCAATCCTCCGCACTCCTCCTTTACTCCTAAATATTACTATTAGCACGCTTTTCACTTTTCTCCGACCGCTCTCTCTGAACCAAGGCCACTGCGTGAACGGTTGTAGAGGGACGACTGCCGAGAATGGCCGAGGTCAAACTAGATCCGGAGGGTCAATGCGAGATATGGAGAATTGAGGGTCTTGACATAACGTCGGTCTAGGGTCGTGCTCGATTTAAAGCCCGAAGCAGCAGAGTCGAGCAAACCCAAGTCAAGTGCAATCGAGTTTGAGGCTCGATGCTCATCGTCCTCATCATATATGACTCGCCCGATATTGCACAACTTCAATATCACCTCACTTGAGATTGCGCAACCTTAACGACATTTGTATTAAAATTCTTTAGTTTCACTTGAGTTAACTCACTCTTGTAATTTTTATTTCCTCCATTTTTTAAACTAAAGTCCTTTATGCAAATAATATTTACCAAATACTATTTTCATTTTCATGAAAGCCCTTTCGCCTAAAAGCAAGATTAACACACAAAAAAGTCCTTCACATTTAATTCTCTCTAACCGCGCCCCTTAGTGCTCAACAACAAATTTCCCAGTAGATACCCCAGATTGACAAAAACAAAAACCAAAAAAGAATTACTTTTAATAGACACGAACAAACATCAAATACAAATATATGAGGTATATGCACAGAAAATCGCAGAAATAATATTATGAAACTCAACATGATGCCGTGGAAATCGAATTAAAAATGGGTTTTGCCGTGGACCTCCTCCGTCCTCCTTTTGCCAAAAACTCCATTTGGCTCCTCCTCCTCCTCCTCCTCCGACTTTTGCAGCCTCTGGTTCGTTCTAGACTCTACTGGACTCTTCTCCTCCTCTCCGCTCCCTCCCCCAAATACCGCCCCACCTCCTCCCCCACCACCTCGCCTCCGTCCTCCGCCGTCTCGAGAATCTCTCCGACAGAGGGCACAGAAGCGATCGCCGTCAATCCCCCGCCGCCGCCGCTGCCGCCGAGGATGTTCGGGGTCGTGTTCCCCAACCGGAGCTTCCCGATCGACATCTCCGCCTTCGCCCAGATCGACACCTTCCACTGGGTCCTCGACATGAACACCTTCGTCGGTAAGACCCGCCGCCGATTCCCCAATCTCCGTTTTTCGACCCCCCGATTCGATTCCCCTCGAGACCCATCTCTCGATTCGCCTCTCGCAGGGGAAGCGTACGACCAGGTCCGGGAGATGTGCATCTTCCTCCTCAACGGCTTCTCCCTCCCGCCCGACAAGGCCCTCGCCGTCTACGTCCAGTCCCCGGGTCCCCCTTCGTCTACTGCGGCGCCGTCACCGTGTCCCGCCCCTCCGCCGTCCTCCCCCTCCCTGGCCGGAGCCCGGCGCCGGGGGGCAGCAGCTGCAGCTGACGTCGCCGGGCGCGGCGCCGCTGACGGCGAAGATCGGGGTGTCGGTGGAGGAGGCGGGGGCGCTGCCGTCGCTGGACGCGGCGGAGGGGAGGAGGGTGGAGCGGATGGCGATGAGGGTGGGGGAGAACCTGTTCAACTTCATGCAGTCGTTCTGCGGGGTGGACGGGAGCAGGCTGGTGGTGCCGACGGACATCCTCGACCGGTGGTTCAAGAAGTTCCAGGAGCGGGCCAAGCGCGATCCCGACTACCTCAAGAGCTTCGCTTTGTAGATTTCTCTCCTTGTTTTTCGCTTCTTTTTTTTACCTTTGCTTTGTTAGGTGCTTGAGAAGAACAGGCGGAAATTGAGCTAAAATTGATGCTTTTCCCTCGTGCCCTAAATGTGGTAGATTAGGTATTGTTAAGTTGTCTAGCGCTTGTACATCAATCTAGACGTGCCTAATATCATGCCCGAACTTTAGTCGACGCCGTCCTTCGACACTATAATTGGAATTTATCGCAATGAGGCACGCCCGGAACCGACCACGACGACCTTGTCATGGTCCTCTAATCGGCCACCTCAATCGAAGGTCGTAGCCACCGAGAGTAGATAGAGCACTTTGTAGATTATCATTTTAAATTCAATTATCGGTTTCAATAGAGAAGATGGTATTTCCTTAATTGTCATTAGCTATGACCTCCTTTTGCTTCATTCCTGTCGGATCCTTTTCTATTTCGCCATTATGCTTATCTTTGTCTTAGTCTTCTCTTTTAGGAATCTGGGTGAAACGCAGATTTATATATTTTTTGTGAAGGTTTTTGCTTTTTTTATGAGGTCGATTATATTTTTGACAAGAATCCATGGAAATAACAATTAAAAAAGGCAAAGGTGTTTAAGCCGTAAATAGAACTGGTATTCCAGGCACCATATGAATTTTTCGAGACCCTTTATACATTTCTGCACACTCATTTTGCGATAAAATCCAACCTATCATGGGAGAGAGATAGTGTTGAAATATTTGCATATTAAAAAATGTCTTTATTTATCGACTTAAGCTTTCATAATAATTAGCAATGATTGTAATCTTTACGATGCATCGACACGTTAGACAATTCTCCGTTAGGATCGATTCTCGAATTTAATGGGAACTGAATCGGTTGATTTCAGAATCGATTCGAGAACCGAAACTAACATTAAATAATATAATTATTATTAATAGATATAACATGTGAACAATTCGCGGCACAGTTTCTAAGTTCCAAGTCCATTTCTCGGTATAGAACTAGTCAAGTCCAGTCCTCCAATTTTTTTTACCAAACCCTTTTTTGGAAAGGAAAATGCATTTTCAAAATATGCAATTTACTCATTTCATCTTCCACCTCATTGCTACTTACCAAGCTTCTGTTAACCAAAAGAAAATAACTTTGTAGTCTATAGATGCATATTAAGAGTGAGCATGGTTTTAGGACAGAACCTAGAATCAAAGAATCACTGTTTAGTTTCAAGTTCTAAGGTATGCAATGTGGGTTCTAAATTTCAAAAATTGGAAAACTTATTTTGATGGATAGATTTCAGGTTCCAAATTCTAGGTAGGTGGAACCTATAATCCAGAACCTGGAAACTTAAACCTAAAATAAGATTTTGTGTTTTTCTAGATATACGTTTTCACGTGCTCCAACGATATGCCATGGTATCCAATGACAAGTGCATAATTTGGAATCACTAATTCAAACTTCCATTTTATGATTAAGACTTTCATTTTATTAATGTTTCGTATTTTTTGTGTGTCTAAATATAAATTATGTTCAGTAAATTACAGTAACAAGTAGTGGTTATTAAAAATGATGATTCATTGGAATAGTTCAATTAACATTACAGTTAAAACCTAGGTAGAACTTGGAAACAAGCCTAGAACTTGTGACATGGTAGATTCTAGGTTCCAAGATATGTAAGGTAAATTTTAGGTTCCAAAATATAAGAAACCTATTCCAGTGGATAAGTTCCAGGTTCGAGGTAGAACTTGTATAGAACTCAAAACTACTCACCCCTAATGCATATTGTGTCTAATTATTCAAATAGTTAATACAAATACCTTATTAATGACGCATTCAATAATCATAAATAACATCAACATCTACTTATTTTTCAGGTTATAATATTTCTTTTCATGGAAATTTAAGTATGAAGAAGCATTTGTTAAAAAACTAGTTAATAACATAAAGGATGGCATTATTTTCACTCTTTATATGGTTAAATCCACCCAATTTTCACCAAAAAGACAAAATTGTCATCAATCATTCAATTGCAATTCAAAATAGTGGCCCAAACCTATCTACTTTCTTTCTTTTTAAAAATTTCTATTTTGAAGTAGAATGGAGTTGTCATAATAAAGATTTCACATGTTTTGTTTTTCTTTCCTTGTGAGAATCACACACACACATATATCAAAGGTACTATGTTTCAAGTTATTGTTAGATTTTACCTATGTACAAATTAGTTTTGTCGATTTTCAAGAAGCCTAATTTTTTTCAATGTTGTCTAACAAATTTTTTTGATTAATTGACAAGTAGAATCTAGAAAAATTTTAACTAACACTTTTTTGTCGCAATTATTTATTTATAACATTTCACATTTGTTATGTGTGTCACTATCAAAATCCTTATCAACCGTCTTCTATACACATATATATGGGAAGGTTGATGAAACAAGAAAAACCTTTGTAAAGAATTTCTAAAATAAAATTGTAGTTATATTCTCTATTGTGAAACTCTAAAAGATGAAATGTAATTAAATCGCAACATTCCGTAAAAAAAAAAAAGGTTTTTTTAAAATGCGAGGGAAATCTCATCATTTGACCAATATTAATTTCATCCATGCAGTATTTTCAAAAAAAAAAAAAAAAAATCATGATAAGAAAAGATTTGATGATTATATGCACAACAAAAGTAAATCTTTATGAATATAAGATTTTTTTACAAGATTGTCAATGTTAATCTATAGATTCTACTTGACAATCAACCCATAAATTTGTTTGACGGCATAAAAAGAATTAGATTTCTTGAAAATTGTTCTTTTCGACAAAACTTATTTAGTAAAACCTAAAAATAAAAGAAAACATAATGCCTTTAATATATGCAAGATAGCCGCATTAAACAAACACAAAACATGTGAAACATTTAAATAAAAATAGAAAAAAAAAAAGCAAAAAGGCAGGAAAGTAAATAAATTTGGGGCGATCACTTTAAGGCTTTATTCATTTTATGGAAGATAACTTTCAGAAAAATATTTTTCAAATATTTTGAACACGCAGAGGTTTATAGAGTTGCAATGCATAATCTGACATGTAGACGAACTGAAAATAGTTGCACAATAAGATCAATTTTGGATAGAGCACCAATTTCTCAATTGAATAGAAAATATATAAGTTGGAAATTTCTTCAACTACAATAAGAAGTTTATAGAGCAGCAAAAGAATACTTAGAGTGCCAAAAACTTGACACGGAAGACATTTAAGTGTTAAAAAATTACAAAAGATATATTTAAGTGTCACTTTTTTTGAAAAATAGAACAGCTGAGTGCCAAGTTTAGCGAATCTCACCAAAAATCCCATGTGACAATTTTTTATTAATATCGCTTGCCTACATGACTTGCCGAGGAGCTGACTCGGCAAAGAAACGCCAAAAGGATGTCATTTTATCTTGGATTTGAATTCTAATATAAATATTAATTAAATTAAATTTAAAACCAAATTATTAAGTAGATCTGATTGTAGAATGGCGAGGGCTGAGCCCTCACCTTCTACAACTTCATCTTCTTCCTCTTCTTCTTCTTCTTCTTTTTAATTATTATTATTTAATTTATATTTATATTAATTATCTAGCCATGTCAGCAAAACAATGTTGTTTTTGCATTTGTCTAGCTACGTCGGCGTGCAAAACAACGTCGTTTTGCACTTGTTTCGCCGGAAAAACGCCATGTATGCAATTTGACCGGATTTTCTCGTTGTTAACACTTAATTTATTTATTTTACTATGATTTTGACACTTAAGAATCACTTTCCTAACTTTTGACACTTGAGTATCCCCGTGCCAAGTTTCGGCACTTCTGGAGTCCGACTATCTTTATAGAGCTTTCAATAGACTTTCCTAACCAAGACTTCTTGCTCTTTGCATGCATGATCAACCCCATCTGAGAGAAAATGATCTACAGAATGCCTTAACATAACCATTTGGAATCAGTAAGATTATAAAACTGCAAAAAACAGATATGAAAAGATTTATAAGAGCCTTACCTCTCAAGTAAAAAAAGCTTAAAAAGACCAGGCTAAGTACCTAACTAACGTTTAACGAGCTAGATGGCTAGAGATTCAACTTCCGTCGCACCCAGAATCCCTTCAAATCAATCAAATTAGTTAAAATCTACAAGACTTATTTAAGTGGCTGGTGACAACTCGTCATCGAGATAATAAAAACAAGCAATGGAACAGACACTCCCATTTTGTTGAGGGGGAGACTACCCACTTTTTTCTTTAAGAAGCTAAATGAGAAAGAGGACCACCAGAATTACAGAACAATGAACCAAACTGAATGCCCCATCAAACTCATCAGAACAGTTTATAGAAACATCAGCGTTTACCACTTTTCTTTTGTCCTCCAGATCAGTTTATTTCCAGGGAGTGTTCTTATCAAGTTAGGATTTCATGGAGTAACTCAAAATTCACAGTAAGCAACACAATAAAGTCCAAAACGATCATTAAATCATCTCCTATTGAAAATCGTAGCAAATTGCAGATTGACGACGGTATCATGACCCGAATCACAGTATAAGAGTAGGAGTTGAATGATGAATAGTGAAAAAGGAGGTTCTGTGCTGTAGTGCGAAAGGTGAATTGAGATAAGTGCATGCATATCAGCTAGAAGTGGCTGCCTGCTCTTCTAAAGGGGCAAAGGAGCCGAAAAATAAAGAGTAAAGACAAGGTCATTTTTTTCCAGACACATTCTCGAAGGCTGCTTTAAGGATTGGTTCCCAAACACCGTAAAAAGAACAAAAAACCCCCCATCGAGTCATTCTTTTAAGGCATCAACAATCAACATCACAAATTCTCCAAGACTCAAGGACTCAATTGCACTTCAAAATATTTCAAGTCCACATTGCGTGCTGATATTCTTGCATTATTTCCAATAGATTAAAAAATAGTTTAAAAAATTTTAGTAGGCGTTTTTGCCACGTTTCATATGCATCTAACAAAAGAATCAATTACCAAAAGATTTTAAAGACATTTTAATACCACAATGAGGTGTTGTGGAATAAGATACAAGCACTGTAAACTTTCCTCTTTACAGGGTAAATAAGATACTAGCACCTTGCTTGTGAAGTTCCTCCACCCACTTCTTAGCCCATTCAAATGACTCCTATAATCCACAAGAACATCGGCAGAATGAAATTAAAAGGGACCAAAGCTATAGCATGTTAGCTTGGTGTATAGTTTGAACATTCGGTAATTACTTTTGTACAGGTTCTGTTCTTAGCCTTTCATGTAACATTACTTCCACATTTCCTTTTACCATGCTTCTATCCTAAGGTTCAATACTTCTAAGCTATTCCTAACAGGAGTTAATTAACCTTCCTAATTGATTGTTCATTCACAAGCACAAAACTTACAAAAGACGAAGAAAAAGAGAAAGGAAAGATTCCATGCAGTGCTAGTGATGTCAAAGACAATAATAGCTGCGGCAGCACCTCTGTAGTCTGTAGTACATAGGAACCAAGCTGTGGTACCTTTCCTGACCTGCAGTATCCCATATCTCAAACTTCACCGATGCATCATTGACACCCACTGTCCGCGAGAAAAATGCTGCTCCTATAGTTGATTCCTACCACCATCAGTCAGTAATGATAGATATAAAATCACTGAGAACAGGAAGAGCAAATATTCCGGCAGCTCTGCAGGACTGTTGACTTCCCAGATTTAAGCCCTAAAATATTTCTCAGCCAAGACAGGTTGGATGAATGGATGGATGTAATAAGACCCAAGAGGTGCCCTGCCATGGTACCGCCCTATCCCTCTCAAAAACAAACATCTGTGGTTCCATCACAAGCAGAACGGGAATGGGATATAGCACCCCAGAGAGGCATAATCGGAAACAGTAAAATGAATACTCTCCAAACCACTTCAAAACATGCAAAATCTTTTCATGAATTTTGCATAAAATGGAATCGGAGGATTGTGAAGTTATTAACTGGGAAAATAACAACTAGCTTGCTCATTTCCAAGCATGCACATTTTCACTGGATAGCTCTCTTTCCACCCTATCACCATGGAAGAAGGAAACTGCTATGTCAAGAATTTTCCACTTATTTAATCTAATGAGCTATCATCCTTCACATGTTAAGAGTTTTCCCCTTCTCACTAAAAAATGCAATCTTTACAGTACTTAATTCTGAGATGATAAAATGATCTGAGACTGTTAATTTCAATGCTTGGGTGCATCCTTCCCTCCCTTCCTTTTCAGTTTCCAATCCTATCCGAACATAGACACGCATAGTGAAGTTGAAAAGTCTGAATCAAACATATGTAGTTTCTCACATCTCACTCTATTAACCATGCCAATTCATCCTTTTCTCCAATAATGTTCCTACTTAGATTGGCAAGGGAACTTGCCATAGATTATTCGCTTGGATTACTTTACTGTGTGGACACTTCTTATTGTTTATCCAGATGACTGAGATAAGGAGTAGTCTCATCTCCAAGGATTACTTCACGAGTGTCTCCAAGTATGAACTAAATACTGCTAAGTTCTACAGAAACCTAACAATATTGCATCCTTATCTACAGTCTTCAGAAACCCCTAACATATGAAAAAAAGGAGGCAATTGCCACCAATGCGTGTGCAAGGGCCAATCTCACTTTTGCCACATACACATGTTCTCAGTCACTCTGGATTCGCAATAACAAATGCCAAAAACATGAGAAATTGCAGGAATCAGACAAAGCAGACAGGCTAGATGAATCGTAAGTAATTACAGTTGCCCAGAGTTGGATCAACCTAATTTTGAGTACATGTAATTTGATCTCTCAAGCACGAGAAATTTTCTAGATTCTGGAGACAGGCTGCAGAGGCCCTCCTAGGAGGGACAACCTGGTGAGGTAACCCTTGAAACCAAGCAAGAAGGATCCAAGGAAGCCCGTGGTTACAAGAGCCTTGGTGATGACCTAAAGATACACGTACATCCTACACTATATCAGCAATTTGGCAAGTAAATACGAATAAGGAGTACAATCCAAGCACACAAGAAGTGAACAAAAGCCAAGTCTCGAGCAACATCTGCGGTTAAATGTATCAGCAACTGTTCTTTATCTTAAAAGCGCAAAAGAAGGCTAGCTCTGCATATCAATGCAAAACAGAAACTGAAGAACTAGACTGAGTACTGGCAACTGGAAAAGAGGACAATCAGAACTGTGGTAACTGATGAGAATACATTTTGACTCAAAGGGACATTCACCCCTACAATTGGCAGCATCACTTCATTCCCATCACTAAAAGCCATATTTCACAGTATCTTTTGCCAACTGCCTAAAGCAAGACAATTCTCATTATGTACATGCGGAACGAGTATAAATAAACAAGAAGGGATCACCAATAATCTCCACAAGAGCATTTGCCATCCTTGAAGTGATGAAACCTTTTGTTGTCTCTAACGATTAGTTCCCTACCCACAATCTTGGACATAATCTTTATTGCATTATGACAGTCACCACAGATCCGAAGGTTCTTAATGATTCTAAGAGGCGTCCTTGCAGGAGTGCTAATAAGTCTGTAAGCTATTGCAAGTCGCTCACTGTGATAGAGCAAGGCTTGCTCCTTTGCCTCTTGATCAATGTCATGAAGTACATATCTTGTGTCCAGAGCATAACCCCCTTCCTTCCCACTCTTATATTTCTTGTTGTCCTTGTAAAGAGTAGGATTTTTGAACTCGCTGATTCTGTTTTTCCCCTCAAGCATGTTGATCACAGAGCGCCTCTTGAGTGGCAGTGCAGGAATTTTATTAGCAGTAGCAATTGAAAAATCAAGAGCCATCATCAACTCCTCAACGTGGTCTTCAAGATCAAGATCGCCATGGATCCGTGCGTAATTCTTCAATGCCTCCCAAACCTCCAATGTGGGCTTAAATGGTAGATTTTCAACATACTCCATAGCTTCTGCAAGATGCCCAGGTTGACAGAGAACATCAATAACCCCTAAATAATGCTCAATCCCAGGTTTAATCCCACGATCATTCTGCATCGACTCAAAATGTATAAAACCTTCTTCAATGGCCCCTATACTGGCACGTGCTGACAGAACCGCAAGAAAAGTCTGTTCATTTGGCTTCAATCCCAACTTCCTCATGTGCTCATACAACTCCAACCCATCGTCCCCTAAACCATTGTACGCGTACCCATTCATCATCAAATGCCACGAGTCAATGTTCTTATCAAGCATGTGATTGAAAACTCTCCGAGCATCGATCATACTGCCACACTTCCCATACATTTCAAGCACCTTGTTCTTCATCTGAAGATCACCTCTACACATTGACTGCAAAAAGTAATCATGCACCTTCTTCGCATTCTCAAGAGACTTGGACTTCCCACATGAATCGAACAAGCAGCTAGCTGAAGCAGTCGGCACCGGCTTTAACCCCCTCATTCATCAACTCTATAGCTTCTTTAACTTTCCCACCTTGGCACAACTGTCTCAGATTAGCAATTGAAGGCCCCAGAGCAGGAGCTTCCATCACCTGATTCTCTGTCCCACGCACCACAGTTGCTTGCTGATGGTTCCACTGATTAGTACTCGGGTTCTCCGGGGCCCACTGGTGGCAATTATTTGGTTGCAGATGCCCCTGATTTTGGTTGTTCCAGTGATGAGGGCTTCTGGGCTGTTCCTGACAGTTCTGGCTTGGGGTGTTCACCGAAGTTGGGCTCTGATACTGACCATAGCTCTGGTTCCCGGTATTCCACTAACTAGGATTCTGCTGCTGAGGATAACCCTGTCCTGGAACTTGCTTATTCCACCGTGCTGCGAATAAACTAAAGCAGGATTAGAGTATCTGTGGCCTAGATAATTCTGACTCTGACTAGGATATCCTACATTGGGATGACTCTGACGAGGGTATCCTGCATTGGATGACTCTGGCTCTGGCTCTGGCTCTGTAACCAAAATGAGCACTCCCTTGCGGCGGGGGCGGCAGTGAGCACCATTGACCACTACTAGTATTGGTCTCTCTGTTCTGAGGCTAAAAGTACTGATTTTGTTGCATCCCTTCATCTGGGTTCGGATTGAAAGACCTCAAATCAGATGGCGGAGGAGGCAACTGCTGTGGAGCAGGAGGAAGTTGATATTCATTCGGCACAGCGTACGTGCTCAAGGCTTTCGAGAGGTCTAGGGTTCGGCGGCAACAAGCAGCCAAATGGGCGGTGACAGAATCATTCCAAGAGAGGGACCTCAAGGAGAAGAGAGAAGGAAGCGCCGGGTGTTGTCTCACAAGTGAAGAAGCCATCCTCACCGCCGTCTATAAAATGAGAGAGACAGAGTCGTGTCAGAATGCCCATAGAAAGCACAGTAATCACTGATAAAACACACGCAAGCATATAGAGGCTGCGTTTGGTTCAGCTATTTCAAGGGGCTTTGAGGAGATACTAAGACTGTTTGGTAAACCATGCTTTGAGTCTCAGTCAATTCATAGCATTTACACAACTGACTCATTCGCATTATTCACTTCAAGAAGCTGTCGTTTCAATGTTAGAACATAAAACACTCATCATCACTAACCTTCCATTTCTGCTAAAAAAATAACAAATGATTTCCTCTACCTACTCATCGCTCTCTAACTGCCACCACCAACACAAACTGTAATTGACTCATCATCACTAACCTTCAGCCTCAGTAAAGCCAGAAGATTTACACGCCCTCTCATTCTCCAATTAGACTTTTCCCCAGCAAGAGAATTGTAAATTATTAAGAATTCCAATTCACTCGTCACTGAAAAGCCGAAAACTTGCACATATGCCTTGGATCACCGTATTCGACAAAAGCCCAATTCAAGAAACAGAGTAACAATAACACTCCCCACAACCCCCACCGCCCCCACCGCCCCCCACCCCCCAATTGGGGAGAGAGGGAAGGACGGACGGGAGAGATTGAACCTGCAGAGAACGAGCATTCGAGCGAGCGAAGGAACAGAGCAGTCAAGCGAAGGAACAGAGCAGTCGTCGCGCGGGAGAAAGCGACCGTGGGTTGCAGAGCGAGTTTAGGGCTTTACTTTTTCCTTTTTCTTTTTTTTTTTGTGAAGGGGTAAAATTAGATTTTTAGCAAGTTTTTGAGGACAAAATAGGCCTGACGAATTTTTATTAATTGAGACCTTCCATGTATCGGAAAGGCTGAAAACTCAAGACTAATCTCGACCTCATTTGAGGAGCCTTTAAAGCGTTCAACACCAATTTTTTCTTAAGAAGCTTTTAAATGCGAAATCAAATACATCCGTCATCCTTGTTATTATCTCATAACTAGCTAATTTTTATTAATCAAGATCTTTAGCGTAACAAAAATGTTGAAAACTCAAAGCAAGTTTTTACCTTAGCTCATGGTTTTAGTATCGAAAATGTCAACTTCTCGGCCCGCTTTTACTCAAGTAGTTCCTTAAGATACACTCGCAATGTATCCAGGCGTTCTTATATTTCCTTTCCTGATGCAGCCAGCCGCTGAATATGTACCTTTCTGGAAGTGGGCAAATCTTGGCTGAGCTAGTGCGCAAGATGGAAGTACTGATGCTGATCCTTTCTTCTTCTTTTTGATTTGGTGGAATAGACTTCATGCGGAATGAGTTCGTGGCTTTGATTTTGCAACCTCCAGCTAGCTCTTTGATTCACTGTTTTTAGCTCTTGATGCACATATAATTGTCAATGCAGAGCAAGAATCAGGTTCTGTATAACTATACTGTCTTCCACTTATGGAAGTGACGCTGTCTACCGAAATAGATGATAATATGCCATTGGATGGTTTAAAGAATTTTATTTATGAGCAAGATATCATGCACGCGTTTCTTCTCCATGTAATCGAAGGCTTTTCTAAGTCGGGATCGATGTCTTTGTAAGTTTATGTTTAATTTTTTTCCTTGCCTCTGAAATTGATATATAAGGACTCACCAGACAGTGCTCGTTCTCGAACTGTTGTCCAAAAAGGTTTTCTGTAGATCCTTTTTATTAAAAGTGGCCGATCTTCAATTATTGATTGATTTTGAGAAATGATTGCCGAAAGAAAAACTAGAGACCACTAGTTTTGTTTAGAAAAAGAAGACTATTAGTTTTGACCGAATGTCCTAGTTCGAAATTTGCCCGTTTGCCTAATTGCCTGAGAAGTAGCAACTAACTTTCCAAGGTTCCTTATTTTCATGATTAGAAGATTCATTTTTCATGAAGGTAGCTCGCTTCACCATCTATGATTTTCTTGAGACTGCTACATGACATCTTATGTATTACGACCATCTTGCTTCCATTTTGGAGAGAGTATGGAATGCCAAATGCCAACATGGATATTCAACCGGCATTCTTAATGGTGTTGTGTACATGCAGTTTTTACCATAGATGCGTAAATTTGTCCGTTCATATTTGGGAAAGATATATACATTATTTTTTCGTTATAATTCCATGAATTTACATACAAATGGCGGGGACTTATTGCAAATGCATGAATAACTTAGGATAGATGGCAGCATCTTTTGTTATTTTTCGTTTAAATATTTTTGATTCGGTGGACTACGAGTAGGATTTGTTAGGAAGGCTTCCATGCGCCCCCCTTGACACGTGGCAACCCTATTTCCCACCAATTTCTTAGGGTAGAATAATTACACGACATAACCTGGGCAACCAATCCTTTGATTATCTCTTGATAAATGTCCCATTAAAGTCACTCATTGAAGGGCCCTTTTCACTTTTGAAGGCTCGAAACCCAATACTCCTACTGGCCTCGACAGTGAACCATCGATAACTAGCATTTAGATCTACTAATAATTTACCAGCTTCACCCTCTCCCGTCCTCTATAACTCATCCCGCATCCGAGCTTACTATTGTGCGACACTAATCATTTCTTAACCCGAGGACAAAAAAAAAACCCTCCTCAATAAGCAATCGTGTTTTTTTTAAATAAAAAAAATTATATCGAGCCAGGTGTCCAAAAATTCAGAGACTATATTGAATATAAAAAAAAAAATCGCATTGTAATTTATAAATAGGGAGAAATAGAGTGCTGCCAAAGTAATTAATCGGGAAGGGTCCTTTTTTTTGCCCGGTCGAGGAAATTTCCCAATTACCTTTCTTTCCACCGGGATGGGCCCCACTAATTACCCAACCGCTAAAAAAAAGATCAGATGAGATCCACATATGGAGGACCACGTGCCCGGGATGATCTCGTTCACGTCGGTCGTCGGCAGCAGCAAAATCCCACCCCCGGCGGGCCCCACCGGATTTAAATTCTAATATCTAAGCAACAAATTCGAACGGAGCTTTCAGAGATCGCGAGCTCGATTCTCGCCGAGTCCTCCCCGTTGCGGCGGCCAACAGCCCTCCTCCGCCCTCCTCCCGCTCCCGAGCAGTAGCGAACCCCGAGGCTATGGCGGAGTACGAGTACGCTGGCGATGGAGAGTCGGCCAACGGCGTCCCCGCGGGGGAGGCGGCGGCGGCCAAGGTCGAGGTCGAGTTCGAGCCCCCCCGCCATGCTCGGCCTCGGGCTTCGGCTCCGGCTCTCCACGCCGTCCTCTACCGCATGGTGTCCACCGTCCTGTTCCCCGACCACACCAGCAAGGCCTCGGGCGAGCCGCTCGCGCGGCGGGTCAAGATCTCCGTCGCGGACGACGTCCCCCTGCTCCCTGAAGCTTCCAGAGAGACCGGGCGCCGCATCCTCCGCTGGACTCGCCGGGGCTCTCATCTCCGCGCGCTGCTTGTCGTCTCGGTGAGTTGCTGTGGGCTTCGATTCCCTTTCCGGGTTTGGTTCGTGGATTGATTACTTGAGGTTGGTTCTGGAGGTTTTTTTTTTTGGTTCTGAAGTATGATCGGGATGGTTTCTGCCGAGTTGGTCTACTGAAGTTGGCTGGAGTGGTGTCTGGAAACACTGGTGATAAGCGGCACGGTGCTAGAAATAGCGTAGAGCGATAAGGTCTGTGCAAGATTCTGGCGTTTTGAAATGAAGTCGATGATGTGCAGAACCGTGGAATGATGATATGATCGACTCTTAAGTAGTCAGGTATCCTGAACGGAAAAAGGAATTCGCGTAGAGCAGGCATGATGGTTGTGCTGAGGTGTCCCGGTTTGGCCCTATGCCCAAATAAGTGTCATCAGTAAGAAAGTGAAAAAAAAAAAAGAATGAGTGAGTTTGAGTTTGAGGTGTTTGGGATGGTTGAGTGTGAGGCGATGACGATTTTATTTTATTTTTTTGCTATGAGATGTTGATTTGTTATGTTATATAGATGCAAACCAGAGCTTTGACCCTAGAAGGAATGTTTTGTAGTTCCATGGCATGAATGCCTTACAAGATGTTTCGGCAACCAGTCTTGCGTCCATTAGTTTGTTTGGCAGAAAGTAAAAGAAGCATCATTAGCACCCATTGCAGGCTGTGTGAGTACCTGGCACGAAAGTTGGGCAATCACAAAAGTACATGGTTTATTGTAGAATAATAATTCACCTGACCCTTGCAAAGATATGAATGGTGATGGTGGGGATGTCTAACCATCCATACATATGAGTAGGTTGGAATCTATGTTAGATTCCTTATAATCCAGTATTTAAACACGACAGATTTCAACCATTTTCTTAACTCACTTGGATCGAACAGTTCATGGTTGTCAGACTTTTGATATTTGATTAGTCTACACAAATGAACACCAAGAGTCTTCAATTCGAAGCCTTTGTTTTAACTGTAAGGGGAACAATCAGCGGAGACAAGGGATAAGGTCCATGTAATGTGGCTATAGATCTTTAAGTGCCTTGAATGTAAGGATCTTACGGAGGGTTCTGGGTTGAACCGGATGCATGGTGTAACTAGATCAATGTAGTTTATTCATGTTTCCCCTATAATGTTATAGTGTGGTTATTTAATTCCTGGGAGATGAGATGAGTTGGCTCTCTGTTGTTGGAGTGTAGTTCATTTCCAGGCCTTTGTACAGGTTGTTTATTTAATGTTATATTACCAAAACTGCTCTAGTAGCTCTGTCCATTCTTCTTCAGGTAATAAGCAAATTACTTTAGCATGAATGCAGATTTTTCAGCTATGTAATTCTGCATTTATTTTTATTGCAACTGAATTTTATGTTGATTTCTAGTTGGTTACATACATTGATCAGTCAAACGGATTGCCAATTATGGTCATTTGCCATGTAAAAGTACCAAAAATTGAGACAAAGTACCTAAATAGTGGTCTGATGAGGGTATTAACAATATTCCGATAAGCATGAGCAGGTCCACAGAATAGGAAAAGTATCTGTTGGTTGTCGTTGCCCCTCTACTTTTCAAGTTACAGCTGTATAGGTCAGTATGTTATATTCTGTTTGATAAGCAAATGGAGAACCTTTAGTTTCTTAAGCATTGTCTGGCCTGGATTGGGTCACTTTAAGAAGTGCCATAATTACCATAATTGATGCTCTTGGAGTACTTCCACAATGTCTATTTTAACTTTTCTGATTCTTGGCAGATTGGAACAATTGCTTTTCTTGCTTTGACGGGACTTCTTGTGTTCATGCTCTTTTTCCTTGCGGCCACAATCAATGCAATTGTCATTTCTCTTCTGATGTCTATGGCTGCGGTAGGGGGTGTATTGGCTCTGTTTCTTGCCTGTGTGACAGCCATATATGTTGGTGCTCTGGCTATTGCTGTTTTTGTTATTTCTACAGCAACATTCTGCGCAGTGCTAGCTGTTCTTGTTGCTACAGGTAAATATATCTTGTGCTGCTCCTTGTTAAGAAGTCATATTTCAATTTTTTTTAATTGGTCAATCAACAAGTTAGACTACCATATGTTTCTCACCTTCACTTATGATTTACTTATTTCTCTGTTTTAATCATCTGTAGAATGTTTCATTTGAAACAATAGAACACTTATTCATATTTCAAATTGGTTTGCAAAATCCTACTTCATTGTGCCTGCACCTGCTAACTAGTTTTTTTAATTGGTCACATCAACAAGTTACACTACCATTTGTTTCTCACCTTCAATTATGATTTACTTATATCTTTGTTTTAAATTTTTGTAGAATGTTTCATTTGAAATGATGGAACACTTATGTATTCACATCTCAAATTGGTTTGCAAAATCCTACTTCACTGCACTTGCACCTGCTAACCCAAAAAAAAAAAAAAGAAAAAACTAGCTCCGCCATTGACTAATACTGTCTGAGTTGCCCAAGATTGTCCTCCAAGTGTCCTTTTATATTTCGAGTTGTCTTCTTCATAAACACTTCAATCCTGCAGCCAATTGCTGCCTATTGGCATTAGGATGATTGTGGAGGCCTAGACCACTGAAGGAGGGAGGTTGTGGGTTATTTTCTGTAGTAATTGTTGCATCATTGTTTGTCTTTACTGATTATCAAATCAATTCATTTAATTGTGCCTATTTATTTTATCAAGGGTTTCTTCTATCTACAAGTCTATTGCTATCACTATTAGCTTCAGTTAGATCCACATACTTGATAGTGCTGAAGGAGATGATGCACACAGAGATTAGTACATGCCCGGAACCTTTCATATGCATCTGCCATCTATGAACTTGTTACTGGTTTCATGACTTAAGTTTCTGAGTGCATTTCACATGGATTTAAGATGTGTTTTTAAACACCTGAGATGTGAAAATCCCATCATGGTACAGGTTGGATAGGTTTTCTTTGGACTGTCTGGTTGGCAACTAAGAAAAGCGTGGACCTTGCTAAACATTCCATTGGTGTGACTGGTTCAGCCCTCTCAGCCTATTCCATTGGTCGGCATTTCCATCACCACCGAGAACCCCAATAAAATCTCGGATTGAAGTGCCACTTTGGATGTATCTCCTTGTGTAAATGTTGCCAGGGCTTTTTATGGTGTGATGAGCTGTTTTCCCTTCAGTGTTCATGATATGTACAAAGCAAGCAATGATAATAATGGCTATGCTCGTACTTATATTTGTGTACATGAGGTTTGGAAGCGTTATCTGTATCTGGTGCAGTTAAATGTGGTTTTGTTGGATCTTATAAGTTATAACTCAGTATATAAGCGAATTCATATTTTGATTATCCCTACTGTCGTGTGCTTTTTGCCTTTCTATTATTTTTTTGTTTCCAAGAAGCAGGTTTCTCTCTATTAAACAAGAATAATCAGAATGCTTTGAGACATGTATGCACAATTTTCTTTGCCCCCTTGGGGTCACACATTGCCAGAAGTTCATCTCAGTGTGCTTTTATTTGTCACATAACCTATTAACAGACAACGGGTGCCAAAATCCTATTTCTATGTTGCCATGTTTATTTTATTTATGATTATAAGCTGTGGCAATTGGGTTAAAGGATATCATTTAGACACTGAATAGATGGGCAGGGATGAGTATCTCGAAATCTGCATCTCGGGGTCATTTGACTTTCCATCAGATCCTAAAGAGTAGATATCCGATGGTAAAGTGGAAGGGCACTACCTATTCTTCGATTCTGGTAATTTTTCTGTGAGTATTGAAGAGTAAAGTTCCGTGATGGATCCTTCTTCGTCGCGGTACAGTATTTCTTATGGATATTGCTTCGAGAATGTTGTGGCAAACGGGGTGGTGACTTTGTTGGGTCACTTGAATAGGTTCTTTGTGGTCCTCTCATGACAGAATCATCAATGCTATGTCTTCATTGTAAGGATTTGCTGTTAAGGATTTGCCATGTTGATGCTAATGTGCCTATACCCCTCGTTCGAAGATGTGGCCAAAAATCTTGGGAAATTCCAAGTAATACAAGGTGAGCTTCCTTCCTACTTCCTCAGATGTCATTATCTTCTGATAGCAGGTTTATGTTCCTTGTTGCATCAAAGTAACTCGTTGAGATTGTCGCGATTGCTAAATGATTCTCTGCATGTGCAAAATGATCGTTTTGTTCAATCTTCTCGGTCTCTACCTCCCCTGGCTCTACGCGGAAGCATCCTTTGGGCGTCAATAGTGTGTCGTATTCTCTCTGAGGAGATCTAAATCAGTGGCACCGGTGATTGCACTCGTTTCTTCTGGTGTGCATAATGGGATGTCGTGACTCTTGACCGTAGACGCAAGTGTGATTTGGAAATGGACTACTAGAGTTCCTAGTGGTTGTAATCTCTAAATCGACCCGAGCCTCAAGCACCATGCGTTTGCAGTTTTAGCTCATCTTGCACCATGATCGCTGTCTTTTAGTCGATCCCATTCAATTTTCCGTAACAAAAATCAAACAAAAGAAGAAAAAATCAATAAAGTTCAATATTGCATGTAGATTTAAAATACATGTAGTATACATATAAGTATGTTAGATTGAATTGACATCTAGTATAAACTCCAGGCATATCATGTTAGCATGCAAGCCATGGACCCCCTTCAATCCATTGAGTTTGATTGGTCATTTTGGGTTAGGATATATTTGTCATCCCTATCTCAAATCATCAAGTATATAACTTAGTCTCGATTTTAGTAGAATGATAAACTTTAACTCGAGCATTTAAGGCTCATTCTCAACTCGAGCTTCAAGATCAAGTCCTACTTAATAGAATGTTATGCAAGCTCAAGTTCAACTTATCTAGATTCAAATCGTTTATGGGAAATAAATTTTCATTTGAGCTCGAAAAGATTAAAGATTTTTTTATGCATATTTTCATATACATTTAAAAAGAAAAATAAAGTGTCTTTGAAAATCGAACTGTGAAATTAGTTCTGCTCATGCAAAGCAATTAATTTGAGCTAAGACTTCATGGAAATGGTCGAGCCACTCGAGCTCCTCGAACTCGACTCGAAGGAGCCCGGGCTTGCCCGCCCGCTAATAAGTTGTCGAGTCGGGGTAGGTGCGACTCTTAGGTGACCGGGACCCTAGTCATTTCGAGCTCCCTTATCAGCGTTCCCGGCCGCAAAGGGCTGTGCATGGTCCACATTAAACCAGCGCAGGATCCTGTCTGCGACCGCAAATGAGGAAAAACGAGAAAGAGAGGGCGGCCCCCTCTTTTGTCCTCCCCTTCCTCGTTGTCGCCGAACTGTCAAAACGCCCTTTCGGATCAGATCAACCTCTCTTTTCTGCGTTGGCGACACCAGATAGACTCGGGTCAAGTGTTGCAGAGCCTGTCCCCAGAGAGAGAGAGAGAGACAACTGGATCTGCAGCATCGAATCTCGCCCATCACTGCTCCATGTCCGAACTCTATACTTTTTTCTTTTTTTTTTTTAGCAAGATGTCCGAACTCTATACGAAACCCTTAAAAGTTTAGCCTTTTTTCTTTTCCTCACGCGGATAGAATCAAGGGGGGGCGATTTTAAATTTCATCGGAAATTTGAAGCTTGCTGTCAAAATATTTAAATAGTAAATTCTACCGTCATCTAACTACTTAAATTTTTAGAATAATTGACTGTGATCTTACAAAATTTATTATATGCAAATTTTCGAAATCATACTCTGAATAGGACGAGAGTTTGAAGTCATCTCCCGGCGGTGTATTGCAAGAGATCCTTACTAAAGCAAAACGTGTAGAGACAATCGATTGCATACCGAATCCTTTCTGCACCAAGCACTCGATTGGGATTAGCTGAATTAGCGACATTATCGAATTGATTGGTGGGGGTAAAAATGCCAACTTGGAGCTGTAGGACGAAGGGGTGGGGGTGGGGGCCCGCCCTCAGGAATCGAAACCATTCCTCTTCCAGCCAGCCAGCCAGCCTTTCGCTATTTCCAGTCCTCGACCCCACCACCTGCCCCTCAACCCCCATGTGCTCCTCTCTCTCTCTCTCTCTCTCCATCAGTCTCCATCTCTCTGCGCCCGTCTGTCCTTCTCGAGTTTCATCCCAAGTTGTGCAGAGGCCAGAGAGGCCAGCGCTCCTCTCGCTCTCGACCCACCTCCGTGAGCTGAAAAAACAGAGCCTTTCTCGCTAAACCCAACTTCACTTTCCCCCTCTCTCTGTTTCTCTCTGTTTCTCTCTCTCTCCAAGATGGGGAGGACCACTCGCCTTCCTCACTGCCACCTGCTCTTCGTCCTCCTCGTCCTCCTCCTCTGTTTCTTCGCCGCCGCCGGAGACGACGCCGCCGCAATGCTGGCCCTCAGGAAGTCCCTCGCCGCCCCGGCGTCCCTCGGCTGGTCCGACCCGGACCCCTGCAAGTGGCCCCGCGTGGCCTGCTCCCAGTCCAACCGGGTCACCCGCATCCAAGTCGGCCACCAGGGCCTCGGGGGCACTCTGCCCCCGGACCTGAACGCCCTCACCCAGCTGGAGCGCCTCGAGCTGCAGTCCAACAGCATCTCCGGCCCGCTCCCGAGCCTGAGCGGCCTGAGCTCGCTCCAGGTCCTCATGCTCGGCGACAACCAGTTCGACTCCGTCCCGGCCGGCTTCTTCGACGGGCTGTCGTCGCTGCAGTCCGTCGAGGTCGACAACAACCCCTTCGCCGCCTGGGAGATCCCCCGGGGCCTGCTGAACGCGTCCGCGCTGCAGAATTTCTCCGCGAACTCCGCGAACGTGACCGGGACGGTCCCCGACTTCTTCGGGGCCGGCGACTTCCCCGGCCTGACGCTTCTTCACTTGGCGATGAATGATCTTGAGGGCGGGTTGCCCGCGAGCTTTTCCGGGTCGCAGATTGAGTCGCTCTGGCTCAATGGGAAGGCCGGTAGCGGGAAGCTCGGCGGGCGGATCGATGTTATAGCCAACATGACTTCATTGAGGGAGGTTTGGCTGCATTCCAACTCCTTCTCCGGCCCGTTGCCGGACTTCTCGGGGCTCCAGGACTTGCAGACCCTGAGCCTGCGGGACAATCTGTTCGCTGGCCCTGTTCCGTCATCGTTGATGGGTCTCCAGTCCCTCCAGTCCGTCAACCTGACCAACAACTTACTCCAAGGGCCAGTGCCCAAGTTCGGGAGCTCGGTCCAGGTCGATATGGCCGACGACTCAAACAGCTTCTGTTTGCCAGGCCCCGGGGACTGCGATTCCAGAGTGAATACCTTGCTTCTGATCGCGAAGTCGATCGGTTATCCGCAGAAACTGGCGGAGAACTGGAAGGGGAACGATCCTTGCTCCGGTTGGATCGGGATAACTTGCAGCAATGGGAACGTCACTGTCGTGAACTTTGAGAAGATGGGCTTCAACGGCACCATTTCCCCGGATTTCGCCTCGCTGACATCGCTGCAGAGGCTCATCCTCGCGAGCAATAATCTTACCGGTTCCATTCCTGCTGAGCTTACCACCCTCCCGGCGCTCGCGCTTCTTGACGTGTCGATTAATCAACTTTATGGTAAAGTCCCGACTTTTAAGAGTAATGTGATCCTCAAAACTGACGGTAATCCCGACATTGGGAAAGATGGGCATGGTATTTCGACGCCCGGATCCCCCCGAGATGCTGCAGGTCCATCAGATAGTGCATCCCGAATTGGTAGGCGATCACACAAAAAGTCTGGTTTGATCGGAGTCATAGTGGTTTCTATCATTGGCGGCTTGTTTTTGATTGTCTTGCTCGGTTTGTTGGGTTTCTGTCTATATAAGAAGCAGCAAAAGCGGTTTACCAGAGTACAGAGCCCCAATGCAATGGTGATTCATCCCCGCCATTCGGGATCCGACAATGAAAGCGTGAAGATAACAGTCGCGGGATCTAGTGTTAGCGTTGGTGCGATCAGCGAGACTCATACTATCCCGGGAAGTGAAGCTGGCGACATTCAAATGGTCGAAGCAGGAAACATGGTGATCTCTATCCAAGTCCTGAGGAACGTCACCAACAACTTCAGCGAGGAAAATATATTAGGACAGGGTGGTTTCGGGACGGTGTACAAGGGGGAACTACACGACGGGACAAAGATCGCGGTGAAAAGAATGGAGTGCGCGGTCATTACCGGGAAGGGCATTACGGAATTCAAGTCCGAGATTGCTGTTTTGACTAAGGTTCGACACCGTCACCTCGTCGCCCTGCTCGGTTACTGCTTGGATGGAAATGAGAAGCTTCTTGTGTACGAGTACATGCCCCAAGGGACACTGAGTAGGCATCTATTTAACTGGCCCGAAGAAGGACGTGCACCCTTGGAATGGACCAGAAGGTTGACCATCGCCTTGGACGTGGCAAGGGGGGTCGAGTATCTCCATGGTTTGGCGCATCAGAGTTTCATACACCGAGACTTAAAGCCGTCGAACATTCTCCTCGGAGATGATATGAGAGCTAAGGTTTCAGATTTCGGTCTAGTGCGTCTTGCACCGGAGGGAAAAGGCTCCATTGAAACCAGAATAGCCGGAACATTCGGTTACTTGGCACCAGAATATGCAGGTTAGCCCTCTGACCTTAATCTCAGTTTCCTCATTTACAAAGACTTGGATATATAAAATCCTAATTTGCCTAGAGTAATTCGGTGGTACCTCGCGTTGCACGGTGTAAATCTATTTAAATTACATCAACTAGTACTACATTAGCAGATCAGAATATGGAAACGGCACTTCCAGATATGAATTAAGCGTTGATAATCAGAAATCATGTCTGTGTTTCTTGCCCAAAAAGCACTCTAGATCCATAAGACAACATTTCATTTTGAAAGATCAAATGCCTGTGCATAACTCAAAGTCTGGTCTAGCAATCCACAACAAAGTTAATTTTGCAGGTATAGCATTATGCGTTTGAGGCAAGATTTTGTTAGTATTGTCAAGTATATATGTCCTCACAGCAACTTGAGTGAACTCTCAAAATCAACAGGCAAGCCCATTGTTGCAAAAAGAGCAACTTAGCTGGAAATTAGACCTGCCCTCATTGCCTTGGCGTGCCATTTTATGTTAGCTAGTTAACTTGGATCTTGCTTCATCTCAACCTTTTAACAACTAGACCATGATCACGTTAATATGATTGCAGTGACTGGCCGAGTGACAACGAAAGTAGACGTTTTCAGTTTCGGGGTGATCTTGATGGAGTTAATAACCGGAAGAAAAGCGCTCGACGAGAGTCAGCCCGAGGACAGCATGCACTTGGTGACCTGGTTCAGGAGAATGCACATCAACAAGGACACGTTTAAAAAGGCAATCGACCCCACAATCGATCTAAACGAGGAGACGCTCGCCAGCATCAGCACGGTAGCTGAATTGGCTGGCCACTGTTGCGCTAGGGAACCATACCAAAGGCCCGATATGGGCCACGCCGTCAATGTACTGTCTTCTCTAGTAGATGTGTGGAAGCCGACCGATCAAAACCCCGACGACATCTTCGGAATCGACCTGGAGATGTCGCTGCCGCAGGCCCTAAAGAAGTGGCAGGCGTACGAAGGAACAAGTCATGTGGACTCCTCGGCATCGTCATCCTACCTCCCGAGCTTGGACAACACTCAGACAAGCATACCCATGCGACCATACGGGTTCGCCGACTCGTTCACGTCCGGGAGATGACATCGATGGTGGTGTAAATGAAAGGGGGGGGAGTGTCCATTCTGTTTGCTTCTTGTTTTTGGTGCTTTCTTGTCATTGTAATCTATCTTATGATTCTTTCATGGTTTTTTTAGCCTGATCTGAGTTTTCTAACCTTTATTTTTTATCCATCGATGCTGTAGTCGAAGCTGTTCTGTATGAGATGATCTGCAAGTGGAATCCAGTGGTTTCTTTGAAAGCATTTATTTTTCCTGATTGTCAGGCACACCCAACTTCCAGTACCATCAGCAGATTCTTCAATTAGGTGATTTACTCAAATTGAGTAGTTTGTTTTGTGACAGATGCAGAGGATTTTCTAAATGGGAAAGTTGGGTGTGGGGCATGTAAAATCATATGCATGCATGTGCCCATGAAATCATACAAGGATTACCAAAAAAAAAAAAAAAAAAAAAACAGGGGAAGCTGAGTAAGGTCACATGCGGGTCAAAAGGAGGGCAGGTTTCCAACAACCCTGCAATAATGGGTTGTTCTTGCTTGCCTCATCTGTTTTACTTGTAACTTCATGTGTTAGGATCTTGGGGTTTTGGTTACGTTAACGAATGCTTCACGGCACGGTTAATGAGTCATTGATTTTTAAAGAATGGATCTACTAGGAATCGCGAAATTTCTCGATCGATTGCTTGACAAGGGCTCACTCCAATTCGTTTAGAACGACCGGGTCTAATCTAATTCATCTTGACCTTATAACGAAATGTGACTCCATGCCCGATGGGTCACCCGAAACAAGATTATTTGTTCTCGAACGGCGATCCACGCCTGAGTATTATTATAATTTATTATGAAAATTTGGACCGTAATTTTTAATTGAGAGAGGAGGAGGGAGGACAGGGGTCCAATCCATGTGAAAAATGGAGAAGCAACCCACATGGGCTCACGTTCGTTCGAGTGTCCTGGGGCTTCCCAATGCAAATTTCCCCCTCAGCTGTCATTGAATGAATTGTTGTTGTCTGTGCGTACCCTCTTTTCTTTCATTTTCCTCTTTCTCTCTCTCTCTCTCTTTTATATAGTTTTCCGGTCCGTATCTCCAGGTCTGGGTCTCCCTATGAAATTTGACTGACCTGTATGCAATTATTATTTTGGGGAAGGAAGACGGACATAACAATTGCTGGAAAAATACAAAAAAAAAAAAAAAAAAAAAAAAGATCTGTGAGTTAATTGATGAAAAACGTTCAGCAGTTGAAATATCACTTTCTGGGTGGTTAAAATTCTTTCTTACCGTCCCTTTGAGATACCCATTTACACTTTTTCCGAGTCGCTTGAGCAATTCACTCTAGGGAACGGATCAAAAACGACGCCAAATCTGAAGCCGCGAGCGGGATCGCCTCCCTTGAGGATGATCCAAAATGAAAAGTGGTTCGACTTGAACATGAAAACGTAATTGAATTAGTCTTGGTTACTCTTTGGGACGGAGTGAAAGAAGGGACGAGATTCTCGAACAAAGAAAATCACCGAATGATTTCGAAAGAGGAACTCACAAATGAAGATAAATTTACATGAAAATAGAGAACTGTCGTGATATGTACTTTTAGTAATGATTATATCATTAGGGCCGACAAAAATTTACACGAGTAATGCATCTTTGATCGCATGATATACAGTGGCATAAGTCATTTTGCGGATTCCATTTGAACAAAAGAAAATATAGATGATTTCTATTGATACACTGGACCTATTGCATTAGTAATTTTTTAATCTTTCTTTCTTGTTTAGCTTTTGTCTGGTTCGGGAAGGTGGTGCTTCGGGTCGGGCATATTCAATTGGGGGCGAAGAAGTCGTGCAGAGCCCAACGGGCCCAGTTCGAAGCACTAAGTAGATTGGGCCTGCTTGAGATTTGCGTTTCCTGGAAGAGCTGGGCCCTTAAGTTAAAATATTGGGCCGGCAAAAGGATGAAAAATTTCCAAATGAAAAGCTAAGAAGTCATTTTCGGATGTTTGTTGCCGGAGGGACACATTGAAATTGGTTTTTGGGGGGCTGGCTCGGGCCCCCTGAGGCAAGATATGTCTAGGGGTGATCGGTTATAGGTTCGGCAATATATGCGCAGCGGTTCAAGTTGTATTGTCCGACTTTATTCGAAGAACTCAAAAGTACGTCGAGCCCAACCCGTGCTTGATATAACCAATATGTTTTATATAAAGCTATTGCCATTGGGATTTTGTGGTCTTGACCCTACTATGATCCTCATGTCGGACACTAAAGTCATCAATAGAAAGTGTGAATTTTGCAATTAACTCTACTATGATCCTCATGTTGGACACTGAAGTCATCAATAGAAAGTGTGAATTTTGCAATTAAACATACGATTTTGATCTCAATGACTCAACATGTTAAACTTTCTTTCTATCTCAATAGATGTACTCTAACCGTTAATAGTTAATACCAACATGGCACCCGATTAGCATCATATCCATCCTAAATAAAATAATTGAAATTTACACTAAAAAGGTTAAAAATCAATCATTTTTCATTGAAGATTGCTTATCAGTTTATACTTTCACACATTTAAATGGATTTTTTTATTGAAGATTGCTTATCAGTTTATACTTTCACAAGAAGAAGAAGAAGAAGAAGAAGAAGAAGAAGAAGAAGAATTTTAGTAGATTCCATTCCACAGGTTCTCCTATGCACCCCGGTGCAGTCGCCACGACTATTGAGCCCTCACCGGTTCTCCTATGCACCCCGGTGCAGCCGCCACGACTATTGAGCCCTCACTGACGTCCATGGCGGGCCCTCACCCGATTCCATTCCACAGGTTCTCCTATGCACCCTGGTGCAGTCGCCACGACTATTGAGCCCTCACCGGTTCTCCTATGTCACCCCGGTGTAGTCGCCACGACTATTGAGCCCTCACCAACGTCCATGGCGGGCCCTCGCCCGAGTCACCGTGGCTAGATAAGTTTCGCCATCATCACGGCGGGCGTGCCCCATGGAAGGCTAGGGCAAAGAGGAAAACGATGAGCACTATAACGTTTGATAGCTTTATTCAAACGATGTACGTATTCGTTGTCCGAAAGTAGGAAACAGAGGAGAACGACGAGCACTATAGCCTTTTATTCAAACGATGAGCACCATACGGTGGTGCACGTTTCGTGAAGCCCATCTGCAGGCGTATCGAAAGTGAATCTTCTGTGCAGAACTTTATGCAACTTCGTGCAATTCTACGGCGTAGCCTGTGACAGAGGTAGAATGTTAGTATTTGTGTCGGAAAAGTATCCTTCCAGCGGGAGTGCTTGCATGCTTCTCACACATTTGAGGTTGAGTTGTTTTTCTAAAAGATAAGTGATTTAGAAACTCTAAAATTCGTCACGAAAATATAATTGAATCGGGACATAAAATTTGTCAAATTGATGTAATTAAATTCTTTGTTAACTCTATCTAATTATTTTATTTTATTTTATTTTCTCTCTTCTACTTGACAAAAAGGTGGCTAACTATAAAACATAAAGCTAAAACTATGTAGTTTTGGTCCCAAGCCAATTTTTTAATATAAATTTTATTAAATTATATTAAAACCAGCAAACTCAAAGAAAACACAAAATAAGAAAAGAAAATGGGAAAACTCCAGCAAGAGCCCACCCCCAGTCCCCCACCATCGCTCGATGTTTTTTAGCATAAGTCAAACACGATTTGTATTAAAAAAAAAAGAAGATTTGGACCAAAATGACGTGATTTTAACCTTATGTTTCATTTGCCACGTGAGAGAGTGAAAATAATTAAAAAAGCCTAGTCAATATTTTTCATTAGTCAAGTTGCACAAAATTAACAGAATCGATTGCACCAATTTGATAAACTTTATAACTCAATTGCACATTATAAAAGTTTTAGAACTTAATCGTACTCCCTAACAAATTTTAAGACTTCAAATGTAATTATTATTATTTTTATTTGGAGCTAACTAGACTAACCCAAAAATCGAGTAGAAACTTGAGCTCAACAATAATATGACTAGGGCCCCATTATATGTATACATCTTAAAGTACTTGATTGTGGTGAAAATTATCAAAAAAGTCATAAACATATTGCAATTGTGTCAATTTAGTTATAATTTTTTTTTGTAATTATGTCAATTCAATTTATTTGTTGAATTTTGGTTAATTAGCACTAATGTTGACAATTTTTAATAATATTTATTTTTCAAATTTTCCCTTCGTTCCTTCTTTGCTTCTTTTCTCCATAATGGCTAGTGAGGCTATGACGAGAGTTGTGAAGCCCTCGTCGGCTAGCAATAACCCATCGGCTATTACAATAGGTTTAGAATTTTTTAGGCAATTCTCCGTCTATGCATGCTCAACATGTTCAAAAACATTGAACACATGTACATTACGCATCTCCCGTTCGGGTTCTTCCGTAATCAAATAGGGTCATGCAGGGCCAGATGGAAAATAAGGGGCCGGTCGCATCTGAGGAGCTCGATGCATACTTGTTATGGAAACTCGAGCCTCTCTCTTCCTTTCTACCTTTCTTCAGGAGCACGTGATTAGATGGTGTCCCATGTCAGTTTTCGGGCAAATCGACCCTTCTTCTCCTTATCCATTTCAATTCCCGGCCCGACCATCCGAGCTCCCCGCCACCACCGGTTGCATCTGTCCCTAGGCAGCCTCAAAAGCTCCTTCCGAGCTACCCGGTCGCTTGCATTTGAATCTGCCGCACCGCACGGCAGGATGGCCCCGCTGCCTCACCCTTGAAACCAGCTAAAACGGAAGAAACTCCGGGCACTCAAGCCTTCCGTGCGAACGACGATTCGAAACTTAGTAGCGGCTGGTTCGCAAGTCCCGCGGAGAAAGCGGTCGAGAGACAGGCGCTTCCAGTCGTGTAGTACCTTCAGTACAGAAAACAGGAGGACCCCTGAATCGAGGGGCTTTCGCATGTGGGTCATTAAACGCTCCATTCTCTACCGTAAGTCCTTTGTTTAGTGGCTTCGGTTTACGTGCAGATGTGTCCAGTTCCTTCGATCACGGATCCGATCCGACGCAACCCCATTTCGAGATTTCATCGTCCTCGATGAGTCAACCCAAACCCCTAAAACAAGAGCTACGCGCACCGCAATTAAGGACTCCCCCGTTCAGATTCTTGCTTCGGCTTGGCTACTTCCCGTGCATAATAAGATAATGGGATGACTGTTGACCCTCGAACGTTCCGATACCGACTGCACTAGAATACTACTGCTCTGCTCCGTTTTTGCTGAAATCTGCTCGCGGTTCATACTCTAATATATTCGATGGGTTCGTTCTCTATTGGCAATCGCATTGAATGCCGAGAAGATCCCACCGGTTTTCATGGTTCTTCCATTTGTTTATAGTACTGCTCTTTTTATAGTTTAAACATGGGATGGCGAGGGACCCAAATGAGGCCGGCCCCATGTCAGTGAAGAACTAGGATTAAACTTTTGAGGGACGGTTTTTGCTTCTCGAACTAAAAGCCCCACCAAATCTGCCTTTCAAAATCTCATGTTTGACCTTTCTTGGACGATCCCATATAAATGGTCATGATGATTCAGCGAGCTACTTCAGTCAAAGCCTCCCCTTCCCCCCCTTGAGGATCCTATTTCATGCATCGCATCATCTTGCAAATTCACTTCCAGTTGAACCTCTCGTTTCAGTCGTGAGTAGCAGAGACCAGAGATGGAGATTTCGCATAAAAAAAGGCCCGGCGCCACCAACTGGTTCTTCATCTTCCTCCTCTTGTCGACCAACCTCCTCACTCTCCTCTTCTCCACCACTTTCTACTCCTCTTGCTCTCGCTCTCCCAATATCGCCGTCCCCGAAGCGACGGTCACCGTCTCTTATCAACCCACGGGTCGCTCTGCTGTGAACGGCTCCTGAACGGCGCGTCGGACGATGATCTCGCGCCCGAGTTCAAGGCCTTCACTTCGGGCCAGCTCCTCGCCTTCGGGGTCAACCCGAACTTCGACTCCGACACCATGTACCCTCCGGTCGGTCGCCCGTGCACCATGTTCCCGGACTTGCTCCGCCGCTTCATGACCTACAAGGTGAACGGCTCGTGCCCGGACGACGAGCTCCTGGCGCAGAAGCTCCTGCTCAAGGGGTGCGAGCCTCTCCCGCGCCGCCGTTGCCGCCATGCCTCACCACGGGACTATGTGGAGCCGTACCCTCTCCCGACTAGCCTCTGGACCACCCCCTCGGATGCTTCTGTGGTCTGGACGGCCTACACTTGCAAGAACTATGACTGCCTCATCAACAGGAAGCACAGGCAGCAGGGCTTTGATGACTGCAAGGACTGCTTCGACCTTGCAGGGGCTGAGAAGAACCGCTGGACCGCTGCCAAGAGCAACGGCGGCCTCGACTTCACCATCGACGAAGTCCTGGCGACGAAGAAGCCAGGGACGATAAGGATCGGGCTTGACATCGGGGGTGGGGTTGCCACTTTCGCGGTGAGGATGAGGGACAGGAACATAACCATCGTCACCACTTCCATGAACTTGAATGGCCCTTTCAACAACTTCATAGCAGCAAGAGGGGTCATGCCCCTCTACATCAGCATCTCTCAGAGGCTTCCTTTCTTCGACAACACGCTGGACATCGTCCACTCGATGCACGTGCTGAGTAACTGGATCCCGACCACGCTTTTGCACTTCCTGATGTTCGACATTTACCGGGTCCTGAGACCGGGGGGTCTGTTTTGGCTTGATCATTTCTTCTGTGTGGGTGAACAGTTGGAGCATGTATACACTCCTCTCATTGACAGCATCGGGTTCAACAAGATAAAGTGGGTCGTCGGTCGGAAGCTTGACCGGGGGCCAGAACTCCAGGAGATGTACCTCTCGGCTTTGCTCGAGAAGCCACTGAAGAATTCCTGGTGATCCTGTGGTTGCTTCTTCTTTCCTTTTCACTACAGGGAAGACTTTTAATTTCACACAGCCTTTCTAAAGTTCAGTAAGGAATACAAAACTTGCCACCGTCTTTTAATCAATAGTTGGAGATAGATTGTTATTCATTCAAGAGGTTTATTATTAGCACTGAAAATCTGCCTGTTGGATATATTCTCAGTTAGTATTTTGGTCTAAGAAAACCCGTCTTTAGTATCTATTTCTGCTGGTGTGTCATCAATTATCGCTCGACTAACAAGTTGTATGCTTTGCCATTCCGTTATATTGTGTCTTCCCAAATGCTACTCATATGCGGCACTCTGATGTTATCGAGCTTGACTTCCCATTGAAATGCTTCTAGCGAAAATGAGGTCGAATCAGCTGCACTTCTATGAGAAGGCATTCTTCATTAACGCGCTGATCTCCAATTTGTATTGAACAAGGTCTGCCTGCCCAATTCATGCTAAGATTTCTTCTCTCCCAGCATAAACAGATACGGTTTCTCTGTTTCACAGACCAGAAGGAACAGATTTAAGTGTCTGCATGACATATGGGCACGCGCATGTGAGAGAGAGAGAGAGAGAGAGGAACGGACGCTTCTCTGAAAACTCTTCACTTAAATTTATTTGACAAAATAATAACTATCAGTTCAAATGAGTACCGAGTTACACTTATAAGAAAAATCCAGAGCACAAGAGGGAAAGTTGTAACCTCAATATAAGCTATCCTGTCGATGGAGCTTTTCACATATTATAAGGCTGCTGGAAAAATGGACTCATGCATATGCAATCTCACAATTGAGATCCTGAAACCGGTAGCAAGTACCCGGATGGCAGATACATGAAAGTTTCCGGGCTTGCAAAAACCTTTTTTTTGCATCCTCTGCCCAAGCACTATCAAGTTCATGGATTCAACTTCAAGCTAACACTAATAGCAATAATTGCAGACTCAAAGAAGCCTTCGATTTAAAAAGAAAAAAAAAGACCTGATGCAATTTCCATTATGCACTTTGCAGTCAGTTACGATGGCTGGTGAAGTTGCACCAATTACTACAAACATTAACCTACTGACTCCACTCTCCATTTGTCAACCACTGGCACCTTTGGCAGAGGAATCGAGAAATTCCAACAGAGAAAGAGACCAATTGAGACGTGAAAGATCATTTCCGAACTCTTGGAAGGCAACCTTGTGAAATTCCGGACAGTACAAGTAAGCATGATCAGCAACTTATACAAATTCATAAGAGGCAACAACGACTTTTCATGAAGCTCAGTGAATTCATAAAAGAGGCCATTTGCAATGTTCCCCCGGCTAAATATACAGGCATTATAGTTCTGGTGCACTTCAACATCGAGACTAAGGTTTATCACCTTCTCTCACTAGTGGTGTTATTGACCTCATTCCTCAACAGCCCCGAGTTTTTGATTCCACGTCACACTAATGTCATATACAAATTGTCAGCAGCATTAGATCTGTTTGCTCAGATGGTGCCGCTAGCTGCATCAAGGCTCGTCACAAATGTGAGTTTTGCAGGTAACCCAAGTGTCTTAAACCTCTATTTAGAAGGGCTTAGATAATTTGAGGAACAAACAGTACACGAACTGATAATTGAAGCATTACTTCTTGATGAGGAGCAGCATAAGATATGTCCATTGCAGTAGATAATCCCGGATCTGCAGGTTGATATTTGGTCTGTTAGTAATTTGATCTAACAATTTTTGTCTTAAGTATCAACTATTTCAGCTAGTTTGTCATTCACTTTTTGCTCGACTAACCAGTTGCTCATTTTTTGTTCCTTTGGATATTTTCTTCCTTGGGGCTCCTCATATTGAATAGATATAAGGTACTCGCTGCAGGTCTAATACTTTCCCTTCAAGTTATGCCAACGCTGTCAGATTGTCCAGACTCACTTCCCATTAAAATGCTTTTAGCTCAAATGGGGTTACATCAGCAGCATTTTTCTCTGCCAAGGCATTCTTCACTGATGTAGTGGACTCAAATTCATAGTCGCGACTGCACAGTTATTATGAATAATCAGTCCTGTTGCATGCCTATCCCTGTTATTCCATTGTATGCATGAAATCTCCACGGTTGCATCTGTTTACATGATCGAGAGAGAGAGAGAGAGAGAGAGAGAGGTACAGACACTTCAATTGAAATTCTTCGTTCCCTTTGAATTTATTTGAAATATCCAAAAGAACGTATGTACACCAGTATGTGTCTACCCATCTTTGAGAACCCTGACTAAAAGGTCTGAGAGAGAGAGAGAGAGAGAGAGAGAGAGAGAGAGAGAGAGAGAGAGAGAGAGAGAGAGAGAGAGAGAGAGAGAGAGAGAGAGAGAGCATGAGAGTGGAACAGACACTTCAATTGAAATTCTTCGTTCCCTTCGAATTTATTTGAAATATCCAAAAGAACGTATGTACACCAAACGTATGTACACCAGTATGTGTCTACCCATCTTTGAGAACCCTGACTAAAAGATCTTCAATTTGAGGATCTCCATCAATGGTAAATCACCCTCTTGCTGCAATTTTCTGCCCAAAAATCTAACACTGGATCCCCGTATCGTATTCTGGCTCACTAGTTGGAGGAGGTAGGAGACATCCAAACAGCTCAAGCTCACCCGAGTATCTGAACTCCAAGGGGCTGTCCTCTTGTCTCGATTGTGCTAATGAATTGCAGCACGCTGAGCACACAAACAAAGGTGGGACGTTGTCAGTATCGTCGATTCCACAGCATCGAGTGTGCTGCCACACTTCACAGAGGTCACAGGCCACCATTCTCTCCCCATCATCATCTTCAGCCCCGCACATGCATCTCACCTCCCAATTCTCGCTCCCACCTTCATATCTCAACTGACTGTCCACATCCATCCCGGTTCCCCTCACCCAAACCTCCTGGCCCGACTCCATGATCCCAAAGAGCACCTCGGTGTCCTCTGTTTCTTTCACGGCTTCAATATCTGTCACAACAAGGTGTTCAAAAGCGCAGTAGGTCTCCCTAAATGCGCTCTCAGCTGCTGCCTTCAAGTCCCCAACCGTAGCATGCAGTGGAACCATGATAATCTCACCGGGTGGGACTTTCTTCCTTGGCAGAGTCTCTAGCCCATCCATGCTAGGGATGAGATTGCAAATGAAAGTGAGCAACTGGTCTTCCTCATCTTGAAATGGCCATTCCTTCATGAAATGCTTGCTGTCCAGAAGCACCTGAGCAGCTGATCCAACGCAATCTGATTTGGGATAATTTAGGAACACCGCGCTGTACAATTTTGCCATGTCCTTGTAAACATCGTGGCCGACCACAAGAGATGGTGATAATAGCGTCTCTTTAACCAACTGCTCCGGTGGTTCCCTGCCACCATCGAACTCATGGATTGTGTACTCCAGGATCCGTGTCAATGGGTTCACTGCACGGCGCACGACATAATCCCCGACAATCACATTGTTGAGGATCTTCAGCACATTGTCGATCAAGCCTGTGTCCCCGATATGTAATCTGGCTGCATCTCGCACATCTTGGCGGGTCATTCCAGTGCAGCCCAACTTTTCACCTCTCGCTTCTAGCAGTGCATACACAATCACTTCTGCTGCCTGCTCCATCCTCCTCGCAGGCCATCTGCTATCCATTTCTGCTACAGCATTTGTGAATTTTCTAAACTTTATTGGCTTCATCTGTGAAAGATGCTTGTTCTGCAGAGATGCTTTAGTCGACAGTTTCCACTTCAAGGAGGCGAGAGGCCCAGCAGCTATAGCGGGTTTGTTCTCGCGAGTTGAATGCGACTTGACAGTCAACATGTACTTGAGAAGGTCCTTTATGGTGACCAAATCGGTTTTGCTTATTCCTTTGTAATGACAAATGATCTGCTTAATCTCTTTGAAATGTTCGGTGCTGCTGAAATCCTCAAGGACTTTGACAAGCTCAAGCGAGCCAAGAAATTCTATTGCTTGGTGATAATGGTGCTCTTTAACTCCAAAGCTTCCTCTGAGGAATCTGTAACTCCATCTCCCGAACCACGTGTGTCCATAAGCGACCCCATATAGCAAACGGAGATCCATAGACCGCTTCCTGGAGACATCCTCAACTGTCACTTTCCTGCAAAATGATTTTAAAACAAGGAATATCAGATTACTAGTAGGTATCAGATAACATCGTGCTCCCCAGTTTAATTACATTTTCAACTTACCTGACTAGTAGGTTGTTGCAAATGCGGTCCCAGAGATCCATAATTTCCCTTCCACAGAGAAACTTGGAGCCCCCTTCGATGCCATTGATGCAGATTAAGTGCCCGAACCCGTTACCATGAATGAGGCCATGAAGCAGATGGTTCGGCTCGTCGAGGTCACACTCCTCCAGAGGCCTACTCCAGCAACCGTCCTTCGGGATTATCAAGTGATACCTCCGTCCCGACATATAATGGTTTCCCCATCCTTGATCAGGCAATTAGAAAACATCCATGAGAAAAAGAAGAAGAAGAAAAACACTAAGAATTCGTAATCCTCAGATTCTTTTGAAGCAAGTTCCCATATCAAACCTAAAACCCATCAAGTTCCTAGGACATCCCAATCAAGACTTTGTCAGAAAAAACAAACACATCAATTAGAAAAGAAGTACTGAAAATCTGCACCCCCCCTGTTTTACATGACAAACATTTCCAAACAGTAATTCACGCTTAACCCATCAAAATTCGTACTTGCCAGAGAACTAACCCACGAATTAGCAACAGACAACAGGAAATCAAGTCTGCAAACGGTCAAGTTACCTGCAAATCGGCAGTGATCGCAGAAGGAGGGAGACGAGGGTGTCATGGTTTCTTGGACAGTGTACAGGGGAAGACCACGCCCGTCTTCCGGTGCATCAGGAGGGTGCACCAGACGGGCAGGTCGCTGGCTGCGGGCTCCCCGGGCACGCCGCATTCCTCAAGGAACAGGCGGATGTTGTCACGGAACGGGCCAGCCGGCCTGATCGGGCACCCGGGATCGCAGAAATCGCTGAAGTCGAAGATCTTGGGCCGCCGCTTCCTCTTCCCGCAAGCCTGGAGGAACGGGAGCGACATCTCGAAGTGGGTTCTTCCTCTTGCGAACACTCGTTGCCGTGCTTTCTTCGAATTCCGCCAAGCTCCCAAGAGAAAGAGCGAGAGAGAGAGAGAGAGAGAGAGAGAGAGAGGGAGCTTAACAGATTGAAAAATGGAGTCTTGAAGTCTGTTGAAGGAAGCTTCAAATGGCGGTTGACTGCGGTTTGAGGGGTCGGGCGTTTGCCCGCTAAAAAAACTAACCGTTAGGTTCTTTTAACGAGAGCGTCCAGTGTTTTTCAATTTCACCCCCCCAATCATCACGAGATATATTATTTTATTCGTCGGATGGTGAAAAATGATTCACAAATTGCGACAAAAACAATTTTTTTTTAAAAATTAACTTCACGTACTTTACTGAGAAATCTCTTGATTTTTAAATTAATTTCACGGTCCCATGACATTTGCCCCCAGCCTAAATTTTTTCTTATCTTGCAATTGAATATTTTGAAAGTTTTTTTTTTTTGTCCATTGATTATCTCAAATTTATAAATTTGATGTGGATAGTCACGTCACCCTTTTCATTTCGTTTCAACAAGGGAGACATTTTTGCGGATGTTGATCATATGCCTTCCCACCATCGGTTGGCTTTTGATGGTGGTGCAGCTTCCCTGCCACCCCCGCTTCTCCTTCTTGAAATGGGGATGTAGTCACAATCGAAGGTCGTGCGGCCTAAAATTTGAAGGGACCTTAGAATCGAAGCACATGCATGGTTCTTCACAAACAAACGAAACAAGCGAGGAACATAATTGAGCACAATGACCAATCAATTGTCATCTCCATCACATCTTATAAGAAAAGGGCTTCGGATATGGATTAGAAACACGAGCCCGCACGACATATCATGAATACAGACGCAACTTTTGTCATTTTGACCTTCAATTTCCATGGGCTATTTTACTTTTCCTTCGCATATCAATTTAGACCTAAGCAAGTACTTAAATGACTTCATTTCGCTCCTTGTTCAGATTATAGGATCACTTAGATGTAAAACATTAAAAAAATATATTCTTCTTCATGAAAGACAAATAAACAATCATAAGTAAGAGTGCGAGGCACATAGGTACTGGAATATTAATTCGGTGGATCCATCCATGAAACTTGCCGTCCCTATATTTCAAACGGACAAGCTTCGGAGGATCTTGTGGGACCACTGGCTCCCTTCATTCGGGAGGTCACTTCTTAATCAAACCCCAAGGATTCAAGGTAGCCATTGGAAATTTGATTATTTTAAGTAGATTCACATAAAAAAAAATAGATTCACATGGTAGCCATGAGGCCCATTACAGGCCCGGCCCAAATGCCAAGGAGGCCCAAAACGACGAAACGGGTCGGCTGCGAACCGACTCGACGAGCCCGCCCGACCCGGGGAGTTGCGGTCGTGTGGAGAAGGGACGCCAGGCGAGCATCGAACGCAACCTAATCACTGAGCTCTCTCTCTCTCTCTCTCTCTATCTCTATCTCTCTGCGCGAATCTCTTCTTCGATTCAAGCTCCGACGAGGACGATCCCCATCCTCCTCGAGCTCATCCACCGCCCTCGCCATTGCCGGAGATCGATCGCTCGCCGGCCGCCGACGACCGCCGCACGAGCACCGGTTTCGTCCGACGGGGGGGTGTAGGCCGGCAAGACCGCGAGAGGCGAGGAGGAAATGGGGCTAGGGTTGCTGGCTTCGAGGGCTCTCCGGCCCGCGGCCGCGCGGCTCCTCCGGGACCCGCCGAGGCACGGGCTCGCCCGGGCGATCGGGTCCACGCCCGAGCGGCAGAGCCCCGAGGCCTCCGCCGCCCAGGCTCAGCCCGATCCCGCCCCGGAGCTCCCGCCCCGGAAGCCCGTCGCCGGCGCCCGGTTCCACTTGCCGAACCCGGAGGACGCGATCGAGGTGTTCGTGGACGGGTACCCGGTGAAGATCCCCAAGGGCATGACGGTCCTCCAGGCGTGCGAGGTCGCCGGGGTCGACATCCCGAGGTTCTGTTACCACGACCGGCTGTCGATCGCCGGCAACTGTAGGATGTGTTTGGTCGAGGTCGAGAAGTCCCCGAAGCCGGTCGCTTCCTGCGCTATGCCTGCGCTTCCTGGTAATTTGATTTGGGGGGAAGGGGGGTTTAGTTGTTTTCCGCAGATGTTGTTTTTAACTTTCAATGCGTTTATTTTGAATTTGATTTTGTTGTTTCCGGTTGGGAAATGGAAATGCAACTTGCTGAAGTTTTGCGGACTTCAGTTTGAACTGATTTATCTAACTATGTGCTCATGGGGTTAAGTTAATGATGTTATAATCTGTACTACGTATTCTAATTTTGTTGTTATTCCTTTGGTGCACCATTCTGTAAATTCGTAATTGGCTTTATGCTTGTCACTAGTAAACCGAATCAGTTATAGTGGTTAATATCAAGAAGTACATGCAGTCAACGGTGTTCTATACTTGTTTAGACAAGAGCTGTGCTTATACTATTGATTGATATTAGATGGTGTTCTATACTTGGTTAGACGATAGGATAGTCTCTGATTTTGTGCAATATATTCACCAGTTGTGCCTCTGCAAATTTCGATGACCAGTTAGTTCCTGCAGTTGTCATATATGTCGATTGGAATTTCCAATCTTTAGAGCATCTGTTGAAGACTGTTGGTTACTTTCAGACGACATTCTTATAAATAGAATTTAATTGTCAGGGATGAAGATCAAGACGGACACTCCAATTGCTAAGAAAGCACGAGAAGGGGTGATGGAGTTCTTATTGATGAACCATCCCTTAGATTGTCCAATTTGTGACCAAGGTGGTGAGTGTGATCTTCAGGATCAATCTATGGCTTTTGGGTCTGATCGAGGACGGTTCACTGAAGTGAAGAGATCAGTGGTCGATAAGAATCTTGGCCCTCTAGTAAAGACTGTCATGACTCGCTGTATCCAGTGTACAAGGTTAGCATTTTTCACCTTTTTAATTAGCATCACTGATTTTGCCCACACCATGTTTAGTTTTTCTTCCACTTATTTTAAAGTTGATTACTTGGGAACTGGAGAATGCTTCATTGGTATTTATGTACAGCACACTGAAATCGTTTTGGTGTTTGGATGAAAAAGTTACGTTTTGGGAGTCGAAAGGGACTTGTAGAGGTCTTTCATGTACTCATTTCCAATTCCAAGTTGTAAGCACAGCGTTAGTAATTAGTATCATCTCTTTTAAATGGGGATTGGGATGGGCAGGCTTCGAACTTGATGATCGGGATCCATTGTTGTTATGACTTGATGCCATATCTTTGGCAGCTGATCTGTTTGCCAAAGTAGAATTTAGATTATTAATGCATCTCTATGGGAATCTTTTGATTAAAGGAAGTAGTTTTATTTCGATGTTCCTATGAAAGATAATCTTTATGATGAAATAGAAACTACCTGGACAAGGTGGGAAACTTCAGACTTGTCTGGCCTACTTCCATTCCCAGATATGGTGTCATCAATCTGTTCAGAAATTCTGAATCTGGTTTCATAATTTCACACTTAATCGGTGTCCCACTAACCCCTTCTAGTCTCTGCATTAGCAAATATGACCTATCGTCGCATTCAGGGAGTGAATTTAGGAAAAAAGAGAGTTTGTTCTCAGACAAGATAGGAAAACTTGACAAGTTCAGCAATCAGGGTGGCAATCATGTAGCAAAGTCCAAAGCTTTTACACATGAAGATAACTCTAGGGAGAGGGCACAAATGGGAAAAAAGTGACAAGTGGACAAAATCAAGATGGCAATTGTTCCTTAGATTATTAAACATTCACATATGAAGATTTTTGTATCGTCTCTTTTTCAGTTCAACCATGTTTGTTTGGCAACCTTAAGCACTTGCAAGTACTACTCATGGGGAAAGAATTGAATGAAATTGCATAAGCCAAATATTTTCATATGCTTTGAAAATTTCTGATTAAATCAATGTAAGGTTAAATTGGCCAATGCCCAAAATGATGTTCTTGGAGGACTAACAGGAAGAGATGTAATGCCATGTAAGTAGGCTTCATGATGTGATTTTCATTCCTGATATGCCAAATTTGTCAAAATTTCCGAGATACTGGTGTGCATGAAACTAGAGTTTCCATGAAACTGGGTGCTCTCGGTGGGAAGTTGCTTACTTGAAGCAGGTGAATTTTGTTTTCCACAAAAATCATACCGGTGATTAATTAAAATTGAAAGAAGCAAATTCTTAAAATATCTTCTAACTTTTTAGATATTCTATCTATGCTATCTAGTAACTCAGAGCTTTGTTGACGACTCACCTTTAACAGCTTTTCTTCTACGATGTCCTGTCCTGATTTGAAGTTCTGCATTCATTATAATTTCTTGTGATGGGTTTTTGCTTCTGAATTTTCTTATAGATTGCTGATTTCCTTTATTTAATATGGGTGAACCTGTTGACGCTTTTTCACTTTCCATTTCATGTCTTCTAGTGTGTTTTGCATTTTTGCCAACTTTCTGCCATCTTTATGGAAGCTGTTTCTTGTACATTTCCCTCAGAGATTGTTCTTTTTTGGGCTTAGATGATAGACTCAGAACTTGTTTCCTTTTTCTAGAGTATCTTTCAACATCACACTTGCTTGGTCACTAGCTTAGTTAATAACATTTTCGAGTCTAGTTTAATTGGAACTGGTCTTCTCTTGTTCTTTCATACTTTATGGGGTGGGCTTTGTGATGTTTGTGTGCTTTGAGCATTTTCATGTTGCCATTGGTTATCCTCCAAGGTCTGTTTCTTACATAGGTATGTACTTTTCTGACAGATGTGTCAGGTTTGCAACCGAGATTGCTGGTGTTCAAGACCTTGGCATACTGGGACGTGGTAGTGGAGAGGAAATTGGGACTTATGTGGAAAAACTCATGACAAGTGAACTTTCTGGAAATGTTATTGATATTTGTCCTGTTGGTGCTCTAACTTCTAAGCCGTTTGCATTTAAGGCTCGAAATTGGGAGTTGAAAGGAACAGAGACTATTGATGTTACTGATGCTGTTGGTTCAAACATCCGGATTGATAGCCGTGGTCCAGAGGTTCTGCGCATCCTTCCACGGTTGAATGAGGTAATTATGCATACTGTACTTCCTGCCGGATTTGGTTCCTTCCTCTAAAAGCAAATTCTTTAAATGAAAGTTTTGTTCATTGTGGCTTCAATGGACAGTTTTTCTTCTTTAACTAACTTAAGAAATAGTCTGTCTAGATTTTCTATTCTGGGTTTCAGAATAAAAGTGCAAGCAGAAATAGTGTTTCTTGTTTGTGATAAGAAACCTACTTAAGAATGGAATATCGTCTGAAGCTATAGAATCATAATTCAGTTTTGGTTGATTGAGGTGACTCCTGTTTCTGCTTAAAATTTGGAGCAACATGGTTTTTCCCTTTTCCGATGGTGCTTTGCTTTGGTTGGTGGAAATTTCTCAAAAGGCTTGGAGGTGTTGCCCATGGTTTTCTACCTATATATGTTTGCGGTATTGAATCTGTCCATCTTGAGCCTTTTTTGCAACCTAATGAATGATGATTAGTGCAAGGTTTGCGAGAGAAGTGCTGCAAGAGAAGTCATGAGGAATAGGTGTAGCAGTTAATTTGTTGGGCAGACTGTAGGATAAATATGTAGCTGAAGCTTGAGGTATGTAAATGATGGGTTGGCGGTGCTGCAGCTAAGATAGAAGTGCTGCAAGAAAATTATGAGTACATTCGTGTAGATAAATTGATCAGAATAGCCTGATCACTATAAGAAAATGGCAATATACTAGACTAGATACATGTCCTGACCCAAACTTGCTAATTAAAGTGCCTTGGAATGGAGATTCATCTTAAGACTGTTGTTGAATTACTTTTCTGCGTATGTCTACAATTCGATATAATTTTATCCTGAAGTTGGCTCAAGCAGTTATCATATCATAAATGATGTTATTGGAAAGGACGTTCATCTTGGGATGGTCAGCAACATCATTATATTCCAATACAAGCGTTTGGCAGGCAACATTTAAAAGAGACAATTTTTTAAAAATTCCAAAAGCATTACCTTTTAATAAGTTTATGAAAGATAACTAACCTGTTTACTTAATTAAAATCTCTTTATTACTTGAGTAGCTCACTCATAGTAACTCCTTATGGATGATAGAAAATTTCCCTTATTATGTTTGCACGCAATGCATTGCTAGAAGTACATAGAAGGCATACTTGTTCTCTTTGGCTAAGGTGGAAACCAACTAGTTTTGCCTCTTAATGGACCTCATCATGGACACTAATATTCCATAATGCCTGTAGGTGCCTTAATGTTTGCAGTTTGATCATATGCTTGGTAGAAAGTTATAAAGTTGTATAAAATCCGATCCTTGTGATGTCTAGATTCTAAGTTATCCCCTCGTTATCTATGAATAATTTAAAATTTATTAGTAAACTACAAGATAGAAGAAAATAATTTGAAAAGATGAGAAGAAGAAATATATCAGTTGCTGCTCAACAGTTTCTTCAAACTGATCGAATCTAGCTGAATTAAGCGCTTGTTATCTGACCAAAAAAGAAGTGCTTGTCGGAATTGAATAAGCACTGACAGAAGGACTTTGCAACAGCTCCTGATAAGTTTGTATGAGCTTGAATAGGCACTGCCAATCTTAGCCTAAGATTAATATGCTTTAAACTTTCTCGACACTGCTATAATATGGTGGCCACATGAGGATGGTGATTTGGCTGCTGTGGTTTTCTATCACAATCCAATGATAAGCACTCCAATTTTAGTAAAAATTGCCTGTGCTCTTGTTGTGTTCCATCAAGATTTCTTTCTGGCTGCTGCGTCTGAATTGCTGTTGCTGGTGAGTTGCCATTGATGCTGTCTGGGGGTAGTGCACACTGTTTTAACTGTCATATGAGATTCTAATTTGGTGGAGATTGTAGTCTCGCAAACAAATGAGTGGACTTTTCTCTCTCTCTCCCTTCCTTCACATGCTCTCCCCTGCTGTTGTCTCTTGTACACTATTTCTTGAACAGATGCATGTTTATGCCTGCACACACATTGAGAACTCTCAGTGGATTATTCAGCTTTGGAACTTTTGTTGCAGGATATAAATGAGGAATGGATATCCGATAAAACTCGTTTTTGTTATGATGGACTTAAGAGGCAGAGGCTTAATGACCCCATGATTCGTGGTGCTGATGGGCGTTTCCAGGCTGTGAGCTGGCATGATGCCCTTGCCATGGTTGGTGAGGTTATCCATAAAGTCGCACCAGAAGAGATTGTTGGTGTTGCTGGCAAACTATCTGATGCAGAGGCTATGATGGCACTCAAAGATTTCTTGAACAGAATGGGGTCCAATAATGTAATGTGTGAAGGCAATGGGAAGCACCCTAATGCTGATCTGCGATCAGGATATATTATGAATACTGGCATTGCTGGTCTAGAGAAGGCAGATGTTTTCCTTTTGGTCGGAACTCAGGTAATGTATAATTATTAGATTGTTGATGGATGACCATCCAGACTGCTTTCATGATAATATTTTGGTGATGACAATCTTTAATTCCTTGTAGAATAGGACATTTACACCGTCCTTGTGGCTTTGACCCTTTCTTTGAGATCCATGGTTTTTCTGTTGATTTGATCTGATTTCTGGCTCTCTTTTCCATTTTGTTCAACCAGCCAAGAGTAGAAGCTGCTATGGTGAATGCAAGAATCCGCAAGACAGTCCGTGCTACACACGCAAAGGTGGGTTATATTGGTCCACCAACTGATTTCAATTATGATCATGAACATCTTGGCACAGGCCCTCAAACTCTGACTGAACTTGCTGAGGGGCGCCACCCCTTCTGCTCAACTCTTAAAAATGCCAAAAACCCGGCTATTATTGTGGGTGCTGGGCTCTTTGAGAGAGAGGATTTGGATGCAATTTTTTCTGCTATTGAGACCATCGCTAAGAACGGGAATGTTGTGAGGCCTGACTGGAATGGTTACAATGTGTTGCTTCTACATGCTGCTCAAGCTGCGGCCCTTGATCTTGGACTTGTTCCACAATCTCCTGACAGCATCAAGTCCGCAAAATTTGTGTATCTGATGGGTGCAGATAACATCGACTTGAAGGACATTCCTGATGATGCATTTGTAGTTTATCAGGGCCATCATGGAGATCAAAGTGTATATCGTGCCAATGTCATTCTTCCAGCATCCGCCTTCAGCGAAAAGGAAGGTACTTATGAAAATACTGAAGGATGCGTTCAGCAGACTCTTCCTGCAGTTCCAACGGTTGGTGATGCAAGAGATGACTGGAAGATTGTTCGTGCTTTGTCAGAGGTGGCAGGAGTTCCGTTGCCTTATGATAGTGTTGGAGGGATCCGGTCCCGGATTTGGACAGTGGCACCAAATCTCGTGAGCGTGGATGAGAGGGAACCCACCACATTTTCAACTACTACAATGAGACCCAACACAAACCAAAAGATCAGTCCAAATGACTTTGGAACAGCAGTAGAGAATTTCTACATGACCGACGCTATAACCAGGGCATCGAAGATAATGGCGCAATGCAGTGCAATGCTGTTGAAGAAATAACCGGTGAGTGGAATGATTTTAAATAAAGTTGTGGAATGGCTTTCTTGTATGTTGCCATATTTCGGCTGTGTAAGGGAGTTTTTTGGTATTAGACTTAGCTTAGACACTTCCACCATGCCATATGGAGTAGTGCACATAAATGGCATATTGCTCCGTACTTCGACACTTATCTTTGAGGATTCTTCTCTTGTGGGTTCAAGAGTAACTTGAGAATCTAATTATTTGGTGTCTTCCGAGAAGGTCATACCTTTGTGATTTTATCTGTTTTAAGTTTGTAAATTTTTCAAGTTGAGACTAGTTTTCACTACTCACTTCATCATATTTGAAATAAAGCCATCTTCCATCTTCTGGCAGTAGCAGTGATGGTTGCACCCTTCTGGTTTGAGTGACGATAAAATGGTGAAGGGGTTTTTCTTTGGTTTTCCCTGTTCAACTGATTGCTAAATGCTTGAGTTTTTGGTTCTCTCACTCAAAAGTGTAGATGCTTGCGGCTCCTAGGCATCCGATGCATATGAATCCAAAGTGCCTCGACTTAGCTTAGGACTACGTTGAGCTGTAAAATTCTCACTTGAAGACAGGTATACACATAGTGGAAAGAACCTTGCATCTGGCACAAGAAAGCATTTGCTCAAATCGAAATGCCGGAGGTTCGGGATAACTATTTGCCTTGACAGGATAAATATTTGGGCCCTTTGAAGGGAAATGAGAAGGGCCCATAAACTCCTAACTAGAGATAAGTCAGCCCCTCAATTACGATGTCAGCTTAAACCGAAGTCATTGTTTATTTCCAAATTAGAAGGTAGGGTGAACGGTTCTGAGGATGGGCTGGTCCAATCCTGGGATCCGGAAGCTACCAGCACAGGATCGGTTCTTACATTTCGGGATTTGGAACCGGCCCTAAAATCGGTTTAAGAAACTGGCTATTTTTTTTCTGCTTTTATTTTTTGTGTATCTTGAAAGGTCAAACTTACTCTTTCAAAATATATATCCATTAACACAATATTTAATACTGCAATACTGGGAAACAAAACGGTGAGAAGTGACATACCTGTAAAAAATAAAGAGAAATCTAAAGCAATAATAAATTATCCAACTTGTCTTTTATATGGGCTCACTTGCCGAAAGCACGTAACAATGTCGGATTTTTATATGGGTTCTCTCACTATGGGATCAGAAAGAGCGATGTTATATTAAAATTTTTTCCTTAAAAAAAGAAGGAAGAGAAAATCGGACAAAACAAGTGGGTTCACAATATCTAGAGTCGAGAAGTTCTCAAATTGAAATGCCAGAGGACAGGGATAACCATTTGCCTGATAGGATAAAAAACTGGGGGGTTTCCTTTGAAGAGAAATGAGAACGGCCCTTAAACTTCTCCTATCTAGAGATAGTATAGTCAGTCCCTCAATTAGGATGTCAGCTTACACTGAAGTTATTGTTTATTTCTGAATTAGAAAGTAGGGTGATAGTATAGTCAGTCCCTCAATTAGGATGTCAGCTTACACTGAAGTTATTGTTTATTTCTGAATTAGAAAGTAGGGTGAGCAGTTCTAAGGATGGGCTGGTCCAACCCTGGAATCTGGAAGCTGCCGGCTTATGGTGAATTCTTAAATTTTGGAATTTGGAATCGACCCTAAAATTGGTTTAGGGAACTCACTGATTTTTCTTTTTTTTGGCTTTTATTTTTTGGATACCTTGAAAAGTCAAACTTACTATTTCAAAACACATATCCATTAACACAATATTTAAAGGATCACGCTATTTTCACCAATTTATTGGCTTTTGGCATTCCTTATCATATCGAATTGATAACATTATCCCTTGCGATCTCACTCTTGATTTAAAAATATTTCTTACATTTTTTTTCTTCTTTTTTTCGATTTCACTAAAAGAAAAATTTATCCACATCCTTTCCAAATAATTTTTTTCACCCTAGCTGCTTCTTCTGCACCCATTACATTTCAACATTTGTTTATGGTTGTCTTCTTTTAAATTTATACTTCATTATTATAATCTAAGCAAGTACTAATCATATATTGGAGTAAAAAAAATGTTAGTTTTATTTGCAAATTATTTACTTTATTTCCCTAGAGTATTGTCATGATTGTGAATTTTTTGACTTCAATCTTTAGTACAAATTCATAGGAATTTACTCAAAATTGAATATTCTGGTTGATGTATGCATTATACACAATTTACTCAAAGGTTATCATCTCACTTGTGCTTAAATTATTTTTTAATAATATTTTCCTAGTAAAAAAAGAAAAAGAAAAAGAAACATATAAATAATTAACAAAATAATTAGTTTTTTTTATCAGAAATACAATAATCAGTCAACTAACTAGCAAATAAAATATTTTTTGGAGAAGAAGTAAACAATTTTTGTTTCAAATGAGAAAGAAAAGGAAAAAACCAAAAAAGAAAAGAAAAAACAGAAATGGTAGGGTATGCCTCATATTTAACCTTAATAATTATTGTTTATCAGGAGCATGGTAATTTCTCTTTAGTAAAATAAGAAAAAGAAGGAAAAAAAACAGTCTTAAATCAATAGTAGGACCCGCAAGTAGGGGGTGTTAACGGTTCGGTTCGGTTCGATTTTTTTGAAAACCGAACCGAACTGAATCGTTAGAAAAAACTTCCGAACCGAACCGAATGAGACCCGAACCGCAAGGGATAGTGTGATCATTTCAATATAAATTGGGATGTCAGGAGTTAAAAGGGGTTGAAAATGGCACAAGCTTATTTAAATCCACAATATCGGGTAACGACACGACGAGAAGTGAAATACCAATAAATAACAAACAGAAATCTAAAGTAATAAGAAATTATCTAATTCATCCCTTAATCAAGCAAAACAAAAGCTAAAGTAGCAACAAAAATCTTTATTTGCCGAAAGCACGTAACCACGTTGGATTTTTATATAGCTTCTCTCAATGTCGGGTTGGAAAGAGTGATCTTGTATTAATTTTTTTTTCTTTAAATAAAGGATAAGAGAAAATCGGCCAAAACAAGTGGGGTTCACAATATTTAGAGTCGAGAAGAAGTTCTGAAATTAGAGCAACTCTACAGAGAACTTGCTGGTGAGATGGCAATTTTGAATTTGTCACCATCTCAATGGCTTTATTTCCAACTAGCTAGGGTTTGACTGCTGTGCCTACTAAAGTTGCAACCACTTGATAACTTGCTCATACAACAGAAATAAATAGCAGTAGCCATGATAGACGAAATAATACAAAAGTGCCCTCCCAAAGTCCAAACCACCTTTAATATATCCAGTTGTTATGAGAAATGGACAAGAGGATGATGCTCACTGCCAAGTACATAATATGTAGGCATTGTCCCAAAATCTGAGCCTATCATACCGGCCTATACATCATAGTATCCTTAGTGTACAACAACACACTTCTTCGTGGTCAATGGGCAAAGCGAATCTTTCTCCTTGAACACATACAAATAGTTGCTAACTACGCTTAGTCCATGGATCAACAACATAAATATGGGAAAAAAAAAAAAATTATCCAAGCAACCCTAAAAGTATTATATGGACCCAAACTTTTCAATTTTACCAACTTAGTCATAAATCTTTGCATGAGATTCCAATGCTGTCATTTTGATAAATTTTTATTAGAAATTTCTAATGTGGTAGCCCAATTACTTCGCCAGCGATTTCTAGCAAAAATTGATCAAAAAAATTACATTAGAATTTTGCGTAAAGGTTTAGAACTAAATTGAAGAAATTAAAAAAAAGTTTAGGATTGAATTGACATATGTATAATGAGTCTATGACTGATTTGATAATTTCCCCTATCAATGCTTATCAACCGCTTCAGAAGCTTCCAGATAATTTGACTCTTAAGGTTTTAGATTATATAGATATGGGTGACCAGCCTCATTTGGGGTCCAAACAAGAGAGAAAATTTATTAAAAGATGGAGGGAGAAGATAATTATTTATTATATGGACATCGGTTTGCTGGAAATGTTGCTGGTATGAGTTTATTATTTAATAATTTCGATTTTATCAGCCTTGCCTAGTGTATGTTCTACCTAGTGAAGGCATTGACTGCATAGGCATGGTTTTGGTGCACTCATTGAGAAATTTTTTCCTTTTCATTAATGCATTCTCTCCAATTATTGTTCTTGAAGTAGCTTAGTGGCTCGCTTCTCCTGTCCTTATCTAAATGGGATTGTAGTTACATTTTGGATACGTCATTGAAACTCTTCTGGCAGAATAATGCTCTTATGTCCTCACCCTACAAGTAGGAATAATAATCGGATGACACCTCAAATAAAAAAAATAAATAAATTTTGCACTACTTAAAAAAACAACAGCCATATATTAAAGTTAGGCTGACCTCGAAAAAAATGCGATTGTTCAATTAGAACTGTTTTTCTCCATCTCTATCCAGACGAAGTTTCATTCAATGACGTCTCTGAATGATGGTTGATGTATATATAATTGCAACCCGCCAAATAGGATCATGGTTGGACGAAATTTCCTCAAACAGGGAATAAAGGGAAGAAATGGTACATTCAATTATAATCGACATAAGAACGCACTAAGATTTTACCGAGGTGAATTTAACATAGTCAGGTAAAATCAAATTCAAAGATTTTGATGTACTCGATGGATATAATTCAACAAGTAGATATTTTTCTTTTCCTCCCTAGCTGTTGGTTATTGTATTCAAGTTTTCACAAGAATGTCGAACGAAGAAGCGGCTTCGAAGAAGGTTAAATGTCATACATTTCGTGACAAAATCAAGCCAGCTCATATGTGGTTCGCTGATGATTTGAGAAGTTTCATCACTGGTGGCAACACGAATGGTCTCAAGGAAGTCGTGCTCTTGCTCATATGGGTAGCTTAAGGTTAAATCCTAAGAGAATAAAAAGCTATTTACAGCTGGTGTTTCTTTGGATTCTTTTGTTCAGTTGCTTGATGGAAGTGGATTCTAGACATTGGAGCTTTTTACCTGTCGAATATGTTGAAACTTTAGAGATTTTGTTTCTTCATGACGTTGTCCACGTGGAGCAGTAGAGATCACTTGTTTTTCGATTGTGCTCATGTCTGGTTTAGGGTTTTTAGATTTGTAAGATTTCAAGAGCCAGAAGAAGCTAGAAATTAAGAGCTCATTTGGTGCTCTAAGCATACCAGAGGCAAAGGCTTTCCATTTTGTTTAGTATGAACTTGCTTGGGATGCTGCCATCCATCATCACTTTCGTCGAGTGAAAATTGTAAGATTCATAAGAATGACTCCGTTTCTGGTTATCTATGTATACAGTTCGTAGGAATACAATTCAATGTTGGAAAAAGGTTTGTGTAGATATGCCTCGTAGGTTTCTTGTCTTTTTTTGTGGTCTACTCCCGTTGCGTTTTGTACTGAGAGGTTGCGGCGAGATTAGTCCTAATCACATCTTTTGCTAAAATGAAATTTGCTATGATTTCGAAAGGCTACAAACATAATACATAATTGGTGAGCATCGGCCAAATCCCAAAAGAACCCACCAACTTAAACGGGGAGATGGAAAGTACCCGGAATTTTTCGAACTGTTCACGAACTTATATCTAAAGAATAAACATACCCAACATTAGTTTTTCCGTCCATGCAAAGTGATGCGGCATATTCACGTGGCTAACTGTGCTGTTGCGTACCAAAGAAAGGCACGTCAACTAGACCCGAAAAGACATCGCGCGGGCACATTAGCGAAAGGTGGAGACGTCATTTTCTAAAACCCCATCGTTTCCGAATCCCTGTAATTGGGAATAATTTGCTTCACATACGTGTCGGAAGATCATTGTTGCATCTTTTCTCGGCCATTATGTTTCTCTAAAATGTCACACTTAGCCACGTAACGCGCCACATCAAGTTGCTTGGGCAGAAAATTTTAATGGTGGGTATTTTCTAAATTGGGCAAAAGTTCGTAGATTCTTTTAGATCGTTTGAAAAGTCAAAAGTCTGTATGTGATACGTGCAAGCCGTTTTCTGAGAGTTTGGCCGTGAGAACTTAAGAAGTTACAAGATCGGATGATAATATTTAAAAATTTAGTGTTCGGTGATAATATTGAATAAATTAAAAATTCAAGATCAATAAGGGCACAACACCTTTAGCCAGACCAGGCGAGGGTCACCCAACCTCGTCGGCCTAAGGTTAGAAAAGAAGAATAAAATAAAAAAAATCAATAAAATAGTAAAATATAAATGAAAATTGTTTATACTAGGGTGTCTTCATCAACGAGTTTTAGTCAATATTGATTGGATGTACTCAATTGACAAAATATCAAAATTTTTAGGACAAAATTGATAAAAATATGATATGTTTAGAACTTTTTGGACAATTTCCCACATATTTGCACTCGAGTGCTGTGACTTTCAGACCAAGGAGGCCGAGGTAAACAAGATCATGAAACCCTAGCGCAGGCAGATCAGATTAGAAAACTCTATGAGAAATTTCATAAAGTACGGCACATAATTCATGGAGACTCGCACTGGTATTTTAACAAGTAGATGAACCATAGCACCAACCAGCCTCCGTCGGTCTGCCTAACCTAAACCAAAGAATGAATAAAGAAATGTGGTAGCCGCAACCTCTTTTGGCCTCTCGCACCACATCCGCAGACCTCCACCAGTCCATGACGAGACACCATGGATCTGACACCTGCATTTTTTTTTTTTTGGTAAGTTACGATGGAAATGTCGGAATGTAACGGAGACCCGCGACCAACATTCCCCGCACAAGCCGTATAAAATAATCAGATTGAACAGAGACCCTCGTGTTTAGCCCTAATAGCTAGCACATCTGATTAATTCGAATGTACCGCTATCGTTTTTGTCTCTAGCTCTACATGGGGTTTGGTACTGAGGAAGAGATCTCGTGATCGGCGTGGTTTGGCATTAGCCTGAAGCAAATTATAAAAATAATTATGACTTTGTCGTCGTCTGTTAATCCATTGTATCTCGCTAATATGGAATTATAGACCCTGGAACGGGAAGTAGTTCGATATGAAGTGTATTCGGAGAAGTTGGATGCTTTCGAATGTGCACATGATGATGTGTGTAATAGAGGACAATTAGGGGCTCATATCATGTTCTAGTATTCATGTGATATAAACATGCGGAAAAAAAAACGATGAAATGATTTATTTGTCTCGTAATTTTGTGATTGACATTGTTGTCTTTTTCTTTTCTTTTTGGTCATATTTCACGGGTCCAAGTTTTTCAAAAAATAAAAGTGATCTGTATACAGCACTCTTAACTGGCAGAAGTGAAACTTGGGACACTACAGCACTCTTAACTGGCACATAAGTGATCTGTATTCATATCCGGATTACATGCAGCGACGACTAAAAGTATATACACACATACACATATTGTATGTATGTATAATCTAAAATTCTTGTTTAATTTTAGGGTTTTTTGTCCCTACTTTTCACTCTATAACTTATAAGAAGTTTTAGGACATGCTTTATGCTAGAAAAAATTGTCCAAAAAGTTTTAAACATTTTGTATGACGGTTAGTTTAGTTATGAACTTTTTAATTTGATCAATTTAGTTCAAAGCCTCTTAATAATTTGTCAATATAGTCATTTGGCCAATATTGGCCAAAAATCGCTAACATGGAACCAGTGCTGATATAGACAATTTTTACAAATTATTTTAAAATTTTCTGAATGATTTTCCTTTTTCCTTTTTTCTTGTCTCCCTTTGAGTTTGTGTCAATGATATCTTACCAAAATTGGCTGGAAGGACTCCATTAGCAAATTGTCAAAAAGTTTGAAACCCAATTTGCTAAATTGAAAAGTTCAGGAAGACTCCATTAGCAAATTGTTAAAAATTTTGAAACTCAATTTGCTAAATTGAAAAGTTTGGAAGGACTCCATTAGCAAATCGTCAAAAAATTTTAAAACTAAATTTGCTAAATTGAAAAGTTTATAATTGAATTGACTACTATACAATAAATTTATGACTTCGACAATTTTTCTCTTTTGTGTTGGATTGGTGCTTATGCTAATTTTCATTGGATCTTATTTACAAATATGTTGATGCTATATACATTTCGATGAGTCTTTCAAAGTACGAGGGTCACAAAAAGGATTTATTTTTGGTTATTCACCATGTACAATTTTAATATGTGAAATTAACGGACAAATTTCATGCAAACTCTCATATACATAGACAGGATTATAAATGAGAACATGTGAGAACATGGTCACTATCAATCCCAATCAATTTGTATATCAAAATAACTCCAAATATCATTATTGATCTTTTGAACTAATCCGATTTGGTGAGCTCACGGATCCGGTAGTTGTTGCGTGAAGATCAAGTGATGCAAGCACTTGCATAGAAAATAAGGCAAATGAAAACTTTCTCACGTGTGGCAATTTTTACCATTACCAAGACCAACCCACTTAAATACTTATAGATGGGACATATAATGTTTCGAAGGTGTACCGTCAGGGTATTTATTAAGAGTCACTTACTCACGAATCTTGGGTTTATCCACTTAGGACAGAGTTAACAAAAAATAAAAATAAAAATAGCCATCATATTCAATTCCACGAGCATCCTATCTTGTGTCGACCATCGATGAAAATTCAAGGGGGAGCTATTTAAGATATGCTTGTTTCCATCGTGATGTGCAAATGACAAAGAAAGTTGCGTCGGTTGGTACGTTTCTTCTCTGAAAATAATTTTGCGAAAGGACGGATTGATTTGTAGGATTAGGACAAGTACCATCATCTCGTGACTTGGAGAAACCGAGGCTAGTCATGCATCGTTTTATCCGTGAGCACACATCAATCAACATGATCACATCACCCTCCCCTAACCCCCGAGCGCGCACCGACGCACACATTGCTCGTTTCGATAAGCCTCCCCATCAAGTTCAGGACAAGATATTATGGGGGTTCATTTGTCCCTTTCCCTCTTTGTTTTTCTGATGGTAACCCCAAAGGGAACCATGCTCGAGCATGAACCGAGAGAAGCCGTAATCCGTGACCAACTTTGGGATGTGATAGGATGGGATGGTAATCCGTGAACGAGTTCACGCGGTCGTGTCTTTTGCTTTTTTCAGTGCCTCGTTTGCTCTTTCTTTCTCTCGTCGTTTTGTTTTTGGTCTTTGCTCTTGCTTGTCAGAAGTGGAAAGAGCACGAGCTACCAAGAGCTCGTTCAGTCGGTGAAGACAGACACAAAGAAAGACATCCACATGATGGTCGGTGATCGCATAAGCAGATTCATCAAGATTTCTGGTTTGTGTGGCTTTCGCTTTCTTTCATTTGGTGGTTGTCTGTGAAAGAAGTAAATCCAAAGTATCAAAACTTCCAAAAAGTACAATTAAAAAAAAAAAAAAAAAATAGAATACTTAAGTACCAATGACAAGAATTTCTGGCTAAACAGTTGATGTGGCTTTTTTTGACAAAAAATTTAAATGATGTAGCATTTCTTGACAATTGGTCAACAATTTCTTGGCCGATGTTTAGAACTTAATAGGCATCATTAAAAGGTCAAAAATTGTCATCCGTTTGAAAGATTTATGCCATTTTGATAATTATTCCCATAATTTAATATTGAAAAATTCTAACCCTCTCTTCCATGTTTTTTTTTTTTGCGTATACCTATAGCGTGAAATTATGCGAAAGGGAAGGCAAATAGAGCCAAGAAAATATTTGAAGTAAGGAACCGCAAAACAAACAAAAAGGGCAAAAGCATAAGGACTATTATTGTGTTCTCCATCCACGTCAAATTTTGACAAGTGTCCCAATTAAGCTCCTGCCAAAACACCCCACGCCTCTCGATAAAATAAGAAATTGGCTATTACAAATCTCTCTCTCTCTCTCTCTCTCTGGCCCCGCCAATAGAAACCTGCCGCCATCATCTTTTCGTGATGGCCTTCGCCGTTGAAGCCGCTTTCGTCCCCCTTTGCACAGTCGTGCCGCGACGCTCCTTCCCCATCAGCTTGGCCGCTTGTACCTCATGGCCGTCGAGCTTGTGCCCGCCAAGACTCAGCGAGCTCGATAGCAATTATGGGAAGAATTATTCAAAATTTTTTAAATTTATCACAATTTTATCAAATCAACCCTAAACTTTATTGAGTTCTAAACATTTTCATATTTTGTTAGTTGAGTTTATTTGGTTAATTTTACCCGTAAATCGGTAATATGAATACGATCATTTTACATGACACGACCGGCTTATTCATTCATTTTTTTTTAACCTTAAGTGGGCAAGGATGTCGACCGACCCTTGTCCATGGTTAGCGAGGGTGTGCACACCCTTGCCTATGGCCAGCAAGGGTAGTAACGCCCTTGCCTAGATCAATAAGGGTCATTAGAAAAAAGGAAAAAAAATTGATAATATTTAAATATTATTGAAATTATCTACTTCGGCATTGATTATGACGTATATGATAGATGACGTCCATATCAATGATTTCTGCATTGATTGACGTCCATATTAATGATTTCTGAACAAAAGTGATCAGATTGACTTAATTAACACAATATAAAAAAATTTGAAATTTAAATGATAAAATTGAAAAGTTATCAATCTAATACTTTTTGAATAATTTTTCTGCGATTGTGAGGCCCGTCGAAATCCAAATCCAAAGGCCTAATATGTTGCAGATTGGCCTGTCGACGGCAACAAGACAAAAAGCTGGTCTTGATCCAGACGACTTCGACTGTCTCGCGATTAGATGAACGTCAAGTCACGTGTTAACGTCGTGTTCGATTGGAGAGAGTAAATTGGCCCGCGATGGGCGATGGGTAATCCACGTCCCTACCTATTGGTCATTGAATTGCCGAACCTTCCGCCATACTTCAAACTTTCATATCATTACAACCATCAACACTCCGTCGATTTTTCCATTAGCATCTTGATGCACCGTGACTTTTTTTAAGGATACAATGAACCTTTCTCTTCACTTTTTCTGTAAAAAAAGAAGAAGATAAAATCACACAAAATCCCATGAAATATACAAGGTGAAACACATGATACACCCCCTCTTGAATATTGCATGGCAAACACATGCTTTTTCGACTTCTTTCACATGAGAAATGAATCTTGGAGCTAATCTACGCACGCGGCATCTTAGCTTTGCTTCACATAATGATCACTAAAGGATTCCAAAAGTTATGTCTATGATTTCGGGAATTAACTTAACAGAAGATGAACTTGCTTTATCATTAGAAAACAAGACATGGGCCAGTCCCACCTCACCTTGGTGTACGACTTTGACAATCGAGCGGTCAACGACGTCGAGCTATGCCAAGCACGTCTTGTCCATTCAGCTAGAAGTCGAGGTCGGAGAGGCTCGTGCTTTGGAAGAAAATAATTCGTGTCCGAAGGGATGCGAATCTGGCTGAATCGAAGGATACGTTTCTCGATTCCGTGTAGAAAGAGTCTGGTTTTGACCAATTCGGACCGACTTTCTTCCTCTAGTCCTTTTCACCAACTTAAAGAGCCACTACATGGTCGGCTTTTGAGCGATCCAGCTGGTGCCTTGAAGCACCACCCCAAGTTGGTTTCCTCTCGTCTTCTTGAATCAGCACAATGACTTTTGTATAGTCGAGCGACGTAGCTAGCTAGAGCGACGGTACTATCTTGTTCTTATTGGCTATTCGATGATCAACGCGACTCTCGTTCTCATTGGAATACAGTTCATGTGATGCTCTGTGATGATTTGAGTTAAATGCTCAAGGTTTTTACCGTACTCGCGATCAAAGAATAATTGATCGAGTTTCGACAGATGGATGGTTCCGTTTACAATTTGTCACATAAGCACTCGAAATTGAGTTGAGAAAACCTGATTAAATCATGTGACCTAATGACATGTACATGCGTCACGGACCTTGATTCTCCCTTGCTCTCCTACCTTGGTGAGTGGAGTCATTGGGGAGAAGAGTAAGTGATGTAGAAGAGATTATATAACTAGTTCATGGGAGTGGCGTTAGGATGTTTGTGTTATGAGTTTTAGGATAAAATGGTTAATCTCTACGGAGCTCTGAAGGCGAGATTGGTTTTCTGTGCGCAAACTAGTCGGGAGCTTATGCCACTCTCCTGATGAGGGCATGACAATGCAAAATCAATTATTGTGCCCAAAGTGTTTGGTGTGCCACGCTTGAAAGACTAGATGTTTGAGTTAAGCTGAACGTGATATAATCCAATACGAAGATACAATTTACCATATTGTTCTTAGAAACAACTAGAGAAGAAAGGCTGACCCACTGTTCTTGAGCCATCAGGTGGTGCATGGGTTATTTCATAGTCCAGGAACTGTTGGCCGTGATACGTGTTCTAATTTTTATCAGGACGAGCAAACATTTTTCTTAATAGAAGTTTTTCCACCGACATGTCGGATAACCGGTCCAAATCATATTCACATCATTGCTCAAATTGGTTTGAATCGGTACCTCGCCATGACAAACTCCAGCTCCTCACTCGTCTTATTTCAATGTCACGATGCTTTCGATCATTTAAAACCGCTCCACCTCGGGATCGTGCGTCAGAAACTTAGGGTGACAAGACGACTTCGTTGTCAAACACGACCATGTAATCCTACTGCTAGGGATTCCGACTTATGGGCGTGCGTGCGGTGCCTGCATGGGGGCCTCCTAATTTCTAAACGAAACCGACACCACAAATCTGACATCGCAAGTATCTATCTTACCTAGACATGTTGACCATATTCTCTTACGTCTCTCTATTTTAATTTTTAAATTCTCTTTGGTGTGATCATGAACGTCGTGTCGCGCCGCCACGTGGCCCTACCAACTGGCTATCCCAATTTGGTAGGGTTCTGGCTGGGGAGAAAGATGAGTGCTCGCCATTAGTATCGACAGGGACCATATCGAATATAACGTCCACGGCCAGCTTTCTCTTATATTCTTTTCTTTTGGTTGGGAGAATATTTATCTTTTGGTGTTTCTAAGCAAAATGGGTCGATAGAGATTCTTTCTTTCTTCTTCTGTGTGTGTGTGTGTGGGATTTTTATGAAGAATGTGCTATTTTCTTGATCGTATTTCCAAGTCGATTTGCTGATATTCCACGGGCTCGAGAGTTTTCTTCTATCACTAAGGCGAAAAAAGGTTTTTATTTCCATAAGAATTCATGAGTTATTATGCAACACAAAAATTAAATTATTTGGAACAAGGAGACGCGACACATGAAATTTGATGAATGGATGAGCAAGCACGCGGAATAAACTACGGTAGAGCCCAACTTGGATGCTGCATTAGGATGTCTAATCCAAAAACTTAAATTAATCAGTGGAAGAAAATTATATGTATATGAAGAACATATAAACCTTATAGACAAGTGATATGGAATATTTTAACATTACCGTATAAACTCTAAAAAGACTTAAGCAAGTCTTTAAAAGGCTTTATCTCGATCCTCATTCGAATTTTGGGATCACTGGCATGTAAAATACTCAAAGGGTATTCCCTCCTATGGGGAAGAAAAAGATACAAGAGGAATTGGGGGTGCAAGATGTGACGGTACCAACATGTTAAAATAAAGAAAACATTTTGAAAATCCGTTATCTCTATAAATCAAATGAGCAACTGCAAGAGGCTCTCATAGAGGTTAAACTCCAAATCACAAGATGTATATGAGAACATTTAGAATACTTTAACATTACTATATAAGCTCTAGGCAAACCATTGTTTTATATAATGTCGATAAAATATATTATAATTCTGCGAAAATTCAACGTCGCTGAAAATTAACTAATTTTTGGCGGGAACGAGATCAGCATGCCTCTGCCATGCATAAAAAAAGAAAGAAAGTAATATGAACTAGATTCAGAAATTCGCCTAAAATGAATCGATGCCTTTAGGCGATGCCTGCATAAAGGTGGAATAGACAAAACACAAAGCGGAAAGCAAAGCAAAGCAAAGAAAAAGAAAAGAAAAGAGGAAACATTGAATTGCTTTAGAGATTATATTTAGGGGCGTGGGACGGGGACCCCCAATGATTGCAGAACAGTACTTTGACCTATGGCTTCAATTTATTTCTCGATGCTAGTTTTTCCAACCCACCCCCATTTTTTGGAGGAAAAAAAAAATTCATTCTCTTGTGTATGTATAAATATATATTATATAAGCAATTTCAACTTTATAATGCTCGATCTCGATTAATAACATTAACTTCATTGAAGAACATAACTCGGTAAAAGATTAGGAAATACTACTCTCTTTTGGCTTGCTCGCAAGTTTCTCTATGGTGTGGCGGGCTCGACTCGACTTGTGAAATTATGTGCATTCTAACGATGGAAATGATACTACTTATAATAATGCCTAAGTGAAAGATAAATTGATTTGGTGGTGGACAAACAAGAACATATAAACAGGACCTCACGTAGAAGAAAGATATTCTGACGATGGATAGGTCGGGAATGGGTCACAAGATTTGTGGTCCACCGTTCTTATACGAAAATAAACACCAAAATGAAATCCTTGTTTCCTATATGTGTTTGCCTTTTTTAATGTTTCCTTGGAGTTTTTATCGTGTGGAATCATTTTGTTAGATATATTTAAATTATTTAAGATATTTTGGATATCTATAATATTCTGAATATATTTACAATATTTATAATATTCTAGATATTTGAATGATATTATGGATATCTTTATGCTTGATTGTAGAATATATTGTTACTGTAATAGTCAACTTGTAAAGCCTATAAATAGGCTCATGTATTCCTTGTTATTAAACACTCAAATATACAGAAAATTCTCTATTTCTCTCTTCTGCATTCTTCTTCACATTTGACAAAATGAAGATTGCATACAAAGTTTAACTTAGAGAATCTTACACCTAGATAAGAGCTTAACCACAAATCCTGATGCCTTCACTTCGCTCTAATCCGAACCCGTCAACATATCAAATTTGACTAACCTTTACTCAAAAATTCAATCCAATGACCTATGTATCAAAATGGGATTGTTAATCGTAATTGCTTCACGACACGTCAATAATATGTGAAGGGATTTTCTAACACAACTTTCAAGTGCATTTTAACACACACTTTGCATAAAATTGAATATATAATTATATTATCTGTCTTCCATTTGTTGTGGACACCAGAAGAGCAAATGGGTTCGTCCTTTGAGAAGGGCTCGCGGGGCCAAAAGAGGACATGGAGCGTAAAGGGAGACAACTGTCCTACAACATGAACTAAAATATCTTCTTCCGACCATTTAAATCCCTTCACATGTACATTACTCCCCATCATGTAGGAAAAACTCCGTACGCTCATTTGAAAAAAGAAAAGAAAAAACTAGAAGAAGGTTAAGTAGCTAACATCTTACCTACATTTCTTGAGTAATAATATTGAAAATATCTAATACTTAATGCACGGTTGATGTAACCTCGGGGAATCACTTCCATTCAAGTTGGTTTCCACGACTTGGTTTGACAATCTACTTCAATGGATTTCCCGTCACGTGATTTGAGTTATCAACTAATTTTTTATTGGTAAACCAGAAGATCCTCTTAGGTTTTAAAGAAGGGAATTTTTTTTTTACTATTGGCACATAATGAAACCGATGTTGGGTATGTGAATTCTCCTATTACTGTGAACGGGGCACTAACGTAAGACGATGTAAGTATCCTAGTTATTTGTCGCGAATACAATTGTCTGCGTTGACTGTGATAGACGTGAAATGTGTAAAGAAAACGATTTGTGCGGGCCGACTACTCAATAGCGACCCTAACCGACTCAGAGGAAAACCACCGTTCCGAAATTAGTGATGGGTGAAGTATGATAGCCATTGAATTGCTCGATTGACTCGTCTCATTAATTTTTTTTATCTCCAACCTCCTGAGAAAAAAAAAATGTCGTTTTCGAACATAAACGATTACAAAATAAGTTAAGCCAGTTTAAACTCAATCCCTGTAATGTGTTCATCACAGGACTCTATTCTATGTTAAAGACATTCGAAGATTGAAATTCCTTTTTCCTCGAGCCGAAACACTTTTCCTCTCTCGGGTGCCATAAAAGAGGAAATTAGAAGGAGGAGAAGAAAAGTATAATCGCGCAGCCACGGCACAATCTCACCAGCGTTTAAAAACGAAAGATCCGAACCCTAATTAAAGCCCTAACCGCCCCCAATAAAAGAAAGAAACCGCGTCCTCCCCTCTCTGTTTTCTTTTCCTCTCTCTCGTTCCTCTCTCTTGTTCCTCTCCCCTGCCTTTTTCTCTCTCTCCGTTTCACGAGACCGCATAAATACTTGACCTCCCCCTGCTGAATCTCCCCATCTCACTTTGCCGCTTTCACTTCCCTCTCTCTCTCTATCTCTTTCTCTCTCTAGACGCCATGGCCGTCCGCAGACGCTCCATCGTCGTCGTACCCTTCTTCTTCTTGTTCTGCTTCAGCTCTGTTTCCCTGTCGAAGCAAGAACAGAGCAACCATCCCCAGAACAAGTCGTCGTCGTCGTTCTCTCTCTCTTTCCCTCTCAAATCCCACTCTCTCCCCCACCACAAGTTGCAATCTCTGCGCTCTTCTCTCGGCGGCTTCGCCGCCTCCGCCATCGCCGTCAAGTCTCCGTTCAAGTACTCCATGGTCCCGGTCGTGTCCCTCCCCATCGGGACTCCCCCGCAGACCCAGGACATGATCCTTGACACCGGGAGCCAGCTCTCCTGGATCCAGTGCCACAACAAGGCCAAGAAGAGATCGCCGTCCGCGGCCGCGGCGGCGAAGAAGACGGCGGCGGCGGCTGGTGGGCGGGCCTCCTCGTCGTCGACGACGTTCGACCCGTCTCTTTCCTCCTCCTTCTCGGTCCTCCCCTGCAACCACCCACTCTGCAAGCCGCGCACCCCGGACTTCACCCTGCCGACGTCGTGCGACCAGAACCGGCTCTGCCACTACTCCTACTTCTACGCCGACGGCACCCTCGCCGAGGGCAATCTCGTCCGCGAGAAGTTCACCTTCTCGAGCACCCAGGCCACCCCTCCCCTCATCCTGGGCTGCGCCACCAGCTCCGGCGACGACAAGGGCATTCTCGGGATGAACCTCGGCCGGCTCTCGTTCGCCTCGCAGGCCAAGGTGTCCAAGTTCTCGTACTGCGTGCCCGCCCCTGCCTCCCGATACGGGCCGTCCCCGACCGGGTCGCTGTACCTCGGCGACAACCCGAACTCGAGGGCGTTCCAGTACATCGGCCTCATGACCTTCAGCCAGGGTCAAAGTCAACGGATGCCAAACCTGGACCCGCTCGCCTACACGGTGGCCATGCAGGGGATTAGGATCGGGAGCCGGCGCCTGAGCATACCTCCGACGGCTTTCCGGCCCAACGCCGGCGGGGCGGGCCAGACCATGATCGACTCGGGCTCCGAGTTCACCTACCTGGTGGACGAGGCCTACGATAAGGTGAGTTAGAAAAATATTTCATGTCCGACCTATGCTCGTGTCCTGAATCAGAGTTTTACAATTTCGAAATCCAAACATCTATTATTCCATTCGCTACGACATGATATTGTTTTCAAATTAACTGTCATAACTGATGCGCTGCGAATCACTGATTTTAGGTGAGGGAGGAAGTGGTGAGGCTCGTGGGGCCGCTGATGAAGAAGGGGTACATGTACAGCGGAGTGGCCGACATGTGCTTCGACGGCGACACCGCCGCGATCGGGCGGTCCATAGGCGACCTGGCTTTCCAGTTCGAGAAGGGGGTGGAGCTCGTGGTGGCCAAGGAGAAGGTCCTGGCCGAGGTGGACGGCGGGGTCCACTGCCTGGCCTTCGGGAGGTCCGGCATGCTCGGCGCCGAGAGCAACATCATAGGCAACTTGCACCAGCAGAACCTGTGGGTCGAATTCGACCTGCCCAACCGCCGAGTCGGCTTCGGCAGGGCCGACTGTAGCCGATCCTAGGGCCCTGGAAAAGACCCTCGACGGGGACGTGCCAGTTCCGATGTCGTGTCGTTCACTCGGAGGGCTTGAAAACTACATGAAAATTGACATGGTTTGTACAGCATAGGGAGTAAAAATAAGGGAGTAGGGGTTGCGTTGGACAATGACATAGAGGAAGAGATAAATGTCGTAATTAAAGAGGGGTTGTCCTACAATCTGTAGTGGGGGAAATTAAGGCAAACATGGGCCATGCAAATTGGCAAAATTAGTGTTGGTCCCCACCCTTTTTTAGGGTTTTGCGGTATGTTATGTGACGTGGGTATCTAGAGTGACTTAGAGAGAGGCTTGTTACAGCAGATATATGTGAATATCACAGTGTACATGTAAGGACTTAAATCTTGAGTGACTTTTGAGCCTTTGTTTAGACACGAGCAAGATCCTTTGTTATATAATTCCTAGTACGGGACGAGGGCCTTGACGTATGTAATTTAGGGGACAAGTAGACAAGGGCCTGCTGCTATCTTCCAAGCGCTTTCCCATTTTTTTAATTTTTGGAAGGGCAAAAGGGAATGCTTGATTGATTGATGGGCGTGTTTTAGTATTATATACTGCGGAAAGAACACGCGTCAACGAATGACTTTGCTTTCTCGTACAGCTTATGCGTTGAGAGAGAGAGAGAGAGAGAGAGAGAGAGTAGAGGCATGCTGAGAGGTCAAAACGACGCTGGATTTGTCTTCAAAGAAGAGAACAGAGAGAATAGTCCTTGGGTGCTGGTTAGAATTTTTGCGATTACCCTTGATCTTGATCTGGGTTTTAAGAAAGGATGGAAAGGAATGTAAGCGAGAACTTTGTCGACATACATGTGTCATGGGTCAATAAATTTTTGACTGTGAAATAGTCTATGCGAGGTTTGGTGAGCTAAGTATACTAGGCCAGCCCTCTTTCTCAAGATTATTCCTAAAGATAGTATGGATGCAATCGCGCTTAGTTTCACTCGATAAGTAGCTTATGCAGCCTTTGATGAGTCAAGAATACCAAGTGCTACACAGGCTATTTTGCTATCAAGAGTCAACTCCTGACACATGTCTATATGGTGTTGGAACATGACTTAGCATAGAGTTCGATACTTTAGAAGTTTTTTTTTTTTTGGTCGAGATACTTTAGAAGGTTTTGAAGGTTGAATTTGATACTTCCACCTAGTTTGGTGAATGTTAAGCAAATGTGACATCTTGTTTCAAAAGATTAAGACGTGTATTTACGCTTAAGTAAAAACAAAACATGCTTCTTTCACTTTATGTTGAAATTTAATATATTATTTAAATTACAACATATTACGAAACAATTGTGTGCAAGTTTACATGTTAATATTTGAGTGTTTTGAATTGAGGAGTTTTGAACTTAAAAAAAGAAAGAAAAAAGAAAAAAAGAGAGAGACTCGAGTGTATGAAGTGTAAAATTTAGATTAAGTGAAAAAAAAAAAAAATAGTAGTCAATCTAGATTAATTTTTATAGAGCCGCTTGCAATTAATAGACCATCCATATAATGGAAACAAAACGGGCGTGATTGACATAATGTAGTAAATTACCTCTTCTTGAGTTAAGTGCCGGTAAAAAGATTGAACTATTTTGAAGTAAATAAAGCAGGAATCAACCATAAGGTGTTGGGCAATATGGTAAGAAAATTTGCTCCTTGTGATATGTATTCAAGCCTTACTAGAGGCATTTAAAGAATAAAATCCTAAATGCATTATACCAATGAAGGGTAGTGCACCCTTAAAATTGATTGAGGAGTGCACTAGTTAGAGTGTAGACACCACCTAGCTTTGAAACCAGAAAAACTAAAACATATTGCACATTTAATTTGTGATCACTTCCATCTCTCTGGTTTTGAAAATAGCACTTAAATAGCCACGCTTTATTTTTTGTGAGATTACTTTATATCTCCACATCAATTATCCTTACGTCTCTATTTATGAAAATGACAATTTATATCCAAAATGCCCATCGTAAATTCGAAATCACATTTAGAAAAAAAACATTCCAAACCAACTAAAAATCAAGTCACCCAGTTGCCAAATTGAAGTTGCAAAGAGAGGCAATTCAATTTGCAACTTCAATTATTCTGACGTAGAACTTTTTTTGACATATGTGAATGATTGGCTTTTAGATCGAAGGTGAGATATGTCTTTTGCATATTCTTAAAAGAAAAAAAAAACAGAAAATGAGAAATATAAGAAGATAGGAATGTTGATGCGAAACAAGACATGGCCCTAAGATGGGCCAAAGTGGACAGCTCTGGAACCTTTGACAGCGTCCGAAGGAGCAACTCCCGTCATTTTCAACTTTGGAAACCTCAACGGTGCCGTCGCAGAATCCCGCCATTGATAAAGGGGACAACTTCATACGCATTGCACCGAAAAAAGATGGACCTTATACTCGTCCAGTTTTCTCAGTATCATGTCTTGAACAGAACTCAAACCTCCGTGCTTTTTTAACACGAAATCTGGAGCCTTGCATCAGGCAGTTAGATTTCACGTTACTTTACACAAATTTAAGGCGAAATCACGTGCATTATACATGCGGAGATGGCAGATGCTACGTGACTGAACATGATTTTTGCATATCAGTCTTCTTTGTAGTTGACAAAGAATAATGCAGAAGATAGATTTGAAGATTTTTATGGAATCACAGCCAACTATTCTAAAAGTTTAAGTTATTAGATGAATATATGATTTATTATTTAAATATTCTAACACTACGTCTCACGCTTAGTTTGATCTGTATGTGAAAATTTAATTGAGCAAGCAAATAGAACCTGAGGGAGGCAAATGAGATCTAGAAAGTTTCTAACTCAAGACCTCTAAAACATAAAGTGGAAAAGAGAATTGAGAAATTTCTGTATAATTCAATGTATCATAATGAGGATTATATCAACCTATTTATAGACTTTTTGAGAGACCATCAAAGGTAACATATATCAATCAATATATACACAATTAAAAGAGATATTGCATAATTTTGAGATATATTTATTATCATATAGATTTCCTAAATACCTCTAACATGTATGTTTTAGGAAACAGTTTTCTCTTTCTTTCTCTCTCCAAAAAGGAACTTTGATACTTAAAATGCAAAACGCGGACATTTGAAGTCATGGAAGACAGCAGATCAACCTCATATCCCCTGCAGACACGCCATCAGTCTTGCAGGCCAGAACCTGAACTTGGCTGTATGCCCTATCTGGTAATAACTGAGGCCCCGGTCCCAACACGACTCTGTATAGTCCTCTATGCAACTACCCGACGCTTGCTTCATTAAACACTACGCGCACAAATCGATTTTGTTGCGAATTGAATGAACTCTTTATTAAACCAATCTCACTACTGATGTTTAGCTACCAGTCAACGCGTGCATTGCTGTAAACGACTTTTTAAAATTCATCCTTTCAAACCGATTTCTGTGGCGGCATTCGCGTTCAAGAAACACGGATTCTTATTAAAGATACTTGACTATTATCTTTGTAATTGATAGAACATTTGAATATTAATCGGCGACTTCATTCGACAATTTGAATTTTTAGAATAATTAATAATGAGCTCACAAAATCTTTCAAGATATTATAGTAAGAAGTCTAATTTCAAATCTCTTTGAATCCTCTTATTTTTCTCTTTTATTATATGTGTACATGATGGGATAGACGCTAGAATATTTAAATATTATAACACGAGTATCCTTTTCTTTTTTTTTTACATAAAAGTTACCACGGAAATCTGACCCAAACAAGATCCTAGACAAATAGATATGCAATGTTGGAGCAAAACGGAGAAAAAGAAAAAGAAAAAAAATATCAAAAGAGATGGGGAGATAAATGGGGTGATTTTCCAAATCTAAAAATCAAGAGAAATTTAAATAAATCAAAAATAATTTTGGCTTAAATACTATAAAATTTGCATTTGTAATTAACTTTTATTAAATTAAAAAGCAAAAATTTTTATATATTTTTTTGAAATCCGTCACCAATTGAGATTGCAATTTGCTCCTATAATAAAAAATATGTTTATATTTTTATATAAACATAATTTTTATATAAAAATATAAAAATATAAACATAAAATATATATAAAAATAGATATGTTTATATAAATATATATTTATACGGAGAAAAAAATAGATATGTTTATATTTATAAATATATATTTATTACACATCAAATATAAAAAAAATAGATATTTTTATATTTTTATATTTATTTTTATTTGGGCGGTCCGATCGGCTTTTCCCTTCAGAAATGAATACTTGGAAGTTGTTTTTCAACTTTCCAAAAAACCTCTGGTGTTATTTACTATTAATCTTTACTGCTTTCATTGAATATCCTATTTATTTTTCACAGAAATAATAGCGGAAAAAATTATCTGGGCATTCTCCACAAATATTCTTTTCTTTTTCCCAACAATGCAATAAATATGTGGAGCAAGATGACCTTAAAGACAAAAGGGGCTAGGGGTCGAGAAACGAAAGAGCAAGCGGCAAAGATCTTTGCTGTAACGAGGAAAAAGGCGGGGCCTCCTCAAAAATCACATGAAATCTGGCTTCGAGCGATGGAGAGGAGTGGCGGTTTTGAGCTTTTTGGAACGTCGGATTTTGGTACCATTTATTCCCGACACGCTCACATGATATTTCTACGGTCGTGAAGACACAGAGCTTAAACCTTCGATGCGATCGCCACTTTTTGGTTTCTTTCTTTGTTTTCTTGCGCTTTTAACCCTGGAGGGGTTGGCAATTGCTGATTGGAAGGAGGGTGGGGCGTTCCTTCGTCGTTGGCAAATCGATGCAAATATCCCTTGACGAGTCGTTTGTAGTTCTGTCCAATCGCCTTCGGCCCATGTGAGAACTTTGCCAAGCTCATCTCAGGATGAGTTTGCCAAACCGATGTTAGGACCACCGACAGCCGAAGGAACTATCCATAGATCCGTCAAACGGATGACTTGGTCGAATACGATCAAATCCAAAAAAAAAAGGACCCATTTATCTCATTTTGATTCATACCCGATCTGGCACTTATTCAATATATACTCAACCTGACTCATATTGCTAAAATACTTTTATATTCAACCAAATTAATGAAAACTCATACATGAACTGAGGTTGTTTGAAATTTGAATAGTTTATTCATGATCTAGTCCTGTCTCAAAATTTTGTTGCCTGCAATTTCTCAATTTTAAGGTTGTCAAATTATGGATTTTGTCGATGGATGCCTTGAAAGGTTGAAGTAATTGACGAGAAAAGGAAAAAGTTGATTTTTAATGCCTTGAGCTTTCTTCGGAAACTATGTAATGAAAATTGAATCCTTGCCCTTTAGTCTAATGTTGCGAATAGTTATCATTAAGGTGCTCGTTAATGTCATTCTTTCATTATCACAAAAGCAATGTCATCGTTAGTTGATTGTTTTTGATACGGTAGAACAAAATGGAATGAAAATGAGTGGAATGATAATAATTCTAATGTCTTTGTTTGGTGAGTTATGGGAATAGGAATTTTCGTGCTTGGTTGATGTGGTAGCGGAATTGTATAAGAATTACCTAATCATTTAATCTTCGCCGCACTTGTCTTACCATTTATCTATATTGATATGTGTAAAATAATATGATAAATAAGTATAATGGAATAATATTTTTAAATTTGCAATTATTAATTATTTAATATTGATTTATTATTCATTAGTTGCAATTTTTTAAATATACTTTAAATTAGTAAATATTTTTGTAATATATTCTTAGCTATAATGTATAGTTATCTAATCCTAAACATTTAATAATATACTACCATTAATTGAAGTTCTTAATTTAATTATTACCGAATAGGATAACATTAATTATTCTTAAATATGACTTAAAATACCTAATTTTTAAATATAATGAGGATGTTCATTATTCATTAGCTTTAATTAAAAATAAACCACCTGGGATTCGCCCAGTGGCCACCCTTCCAACACTGGAAGGGGAGGTGAGGTTCAAATCCCCACATTCTCGGGGAGAGGATGGGGTGGGGACGCGTAAGTTTCAAGTGGGTTTTGACTCCACGCCCGGCAAGAGCGTGGCAAAAGTCCGAGTGAGTGTGGAATAGGAATAAAGTAGAGACCAAAAAAAAAAAATAAAAATAATTAACTATCTATAAATAATTTAATATTTCTCAATTAATTATTTCTAAATTAGTTGAATTTTAACTTCTTATATTTTATGTAGGAATAAGGAAGGGAATCATGATTCCTCCACTGATTTTGTCAATGGAATGCCCATTCCGCCACCTCTGGACACCATCCAAGCATGGGTTGGATGGAACGAGAGCACTTTACAACCAAACATGCGATGAGAGATGTGAGTGCGGGTTTGGTTAAATCCATGAAAAATCAAAAGTCAAAAGCACATTTTGACTTTCCAAATAAAACAAAATTCTTTCAATTAATTGAAACAATGGAAAAAAGCTTCACATAAGCCTAAATCACTTTATATGTCAATACTTTACCTAAATTCAAGAGACTTGAAACATTTTTTTTTATTAAAATAAAAACCAAATCCCAATGCCAACATAAAAATACTTGTAAATGAATAAAAAGATTTAGAGCTAAGCAAGCCTAAAATGTTTCACCTTTGTTGTCATTTCACTAGGTCCTCGAGATCACTGAATATAAAACAACTTAAAGGTATTATCTTCTTTTGAGGAAGACAAAGATATAAGGGGAATGAGGGATATGACGCGTGTAACATTAATATCAACCACCACTATATGTCAAATGGACAGGTCATTGAGGTCCTCATAGCAGCACAAACTCCCTTTATTTGGTGAGGTTACATCTTATCCGAATACCAATGATCCGGAGGAAACCTGATTTTTAAGAGGTCAAAAGCACATTTTGACTTTCCAAATAAAACAAATTTTCTTTGATTTTGTTGAAACACAGGAAAAGCTTCCCAAAGCTTAAGTCACTTTATTTATCAACACTTGCCCAAATTCGAAAAGACTTGAAACATTTTATATTAAAATAAAATCCAAATCCCAATGCCAAAATAAAAGTATGTTTAAATGAATGAAAAATTCAAATTAAGGAGAAAAACAGACCAAAATTAAGTACACCATGTTTTGCCAAAACGAATACCAATTTTTCGTTTCGAATAGTCAAATTGAAGACCTAAGAAATAAGCATGCTTTGCAGTTGCAAGATTTTATGAAGCCGGAACAATCGATTTTCCCTTTTTACAACCCAGGAACACGATCGTAATTAGCCGGCTACTAGAAGGGAATTAGCGAGTAATCACCGCCATAATCCCCACTGGAATATGAGTTTTATAATGTAGGAATCGGATCCCAACCACCAATTTCTGAGACATGAGTATGAGAATGCCCTTTCCATTGGGGAATTAGCGAAGTAACTCGCCGACATAACCCCCATTTGAATCCGAGTCTTTTAAGGTAGGATACGGATCCGAGCCCCCAATTTCTGAGACGTGTCACGTGAGTATGAGAATGTCCTTACCACTAAATCAATCTCGGAATGGGTGGGAAGCCAGAGCAACGATTATCGCGTCGATCTATTTTTGCGCGACCTTAGAATTAATGAGTTGACATTGGCACGACTCTTAAGATTAATGGGTTGACCCCAAGACAATAAGTTGATGGGTCAACGTGATTGCAGGTGCCGCTATGACGAAAAGTCAACTTGTCGGCATGAGATCAACCCATCAACACAAACTTGACAACAAATTTCCTTAATTTTTCATAAAATCTATTCACAAATTGCGATAGTTTATTAATTTGAAATCTAAATAGTGATTAGCATGGAAAATAATACTATTTGAGCTAATTGTGTCTGAACGGGTTACAAGCATGTTGTTATGTCAACACTAACCACTTAACTTGAAGGGTTACACAAGTCAATTTCATGTCCAACGGGTTGGACACAACCTCAACACAATTATTAGTCACCTCTTGTAAGTTGATACAAAATTGACCCACACATGGATAGTCTCGACTTAAAATTGATAAGTTTGCATTTTGTTTGAGTCATGTTATCGTGTCATGTCAGAAATTGCTATCCATACTCTAAACGGTTGTCAAGTGCAGAATAAATGGCCATTCCACGCGGGCCTAAATCTCCAAATGAGTACTTAAAGTGGCTTATCGTTTGAAAGAGGGTCAGTAATAATAAGTAGAATCTCAAGACTGTGGTCCATGGGTTACAAATTGAAGGCAATATTTGTCTCCATATCTCCTATGCAAACCTTATGATAACTCGTTAAGCTGAAAATACCGGAACTAATGATGAATCGACCTTTCATTTTCCGATGCAAGCAATGACTATTCCGAGGTTTTAAACATGAAGGGATTAAGTAGCTGAGCTCTCGTCTCCTGTAATTGTTGGAGGTTGAATCGGGACTGGACAAAATTATTTGTGTTCATTCATTCATAAAACAAGAAAGATAAATATATAGGATTTCTAGTGGGTGCCGAGCTCTGGTAATTTAAGTGAGATTAGGGGTCTGCTTGTTTGAAGAAAAATTGTTTCAAAAATATGATTTTCTGACTTTTCAGTATTTGGATATCCGAAAATTAATCAATTTATAGAAAACGTTTCATGTGAATGGAAACAAGTTTAGATTTGGGAAAACAACTTCTCCTTTTAGCAAGAAGGATATCATTTTCTCTAAACCATCTAACAAATAAAACTTACTATTTTTTTAAAATGAATTTTATAGATTATCACAAAGTTTTTAGCAAAATAAATGCACCTTAGCAAGATATTTGAGACGAATCGGGTTTAGTTTTAGGATAGGGTCAGTAATTCCACATCAACCTGGCTGCCTGTGCTTATGCATGCGACTGTTTTGCTACTTAGATTAAAGGGAAGCTTAAGGATGTCATCCTTAAATTTTCTAAATAATCCATAAACACCCTAATATTTTGGTACGGTATGATAAGGTGTATATAAGAAATAATACATTATTCCTATAGCCTTCCAAATATTCTAAAATATTTTAATATAATATTTTTTTTGGTAAGGTATTTTAATACAATATTTCATATCTCTAATAACTACTTAAATTCTTCCAAGCAATATGATCTTCATATTTCTTAATTTATAGACATAATTACCATCTAAATGCATATTTGTGCCCTCTTTTGTTAGTAGAGTATAAATCCATTGATGGAAGAAATGATTGTCCACAAATAACCCATTCTTGGAGATTCGATTAGGTCCAAGAACGTGAAGATTGGAGATTCAATTTTTTTCTTTTGCAATTTATGTTGAGGAAAATTATTTTCTTTCATCTTTCATCGACATTCCCTTAATTACAACCAACTTTAGTCCGCCATTGTTTAAAATCCAACATGTTGCCAAGTCAAACATAAGTAGGGTTCCCTGATGATGACCTCTTCTTAATACATTCCTCGCAACTTTCTCATTGAAATGAAAATATTATTCTATTTTGAAAAACTCAATATCTAAACTCGCTTATCATAAAAATATTTGATGCGCAATTTTGGAAAGAGTTCAAGGTTGAATTCGAATAAGAAGCCGCCCTAAACATTCCTTCCACATTGATGCACAAATCCCAATTGCGGGATGTTCCTTTTTATGAGATGAAGATGTTGACCTCCCTATCATCATCATCATCGTCATCATAATGGCCAGTTCATGTTTCCACGAGAGGGCAAATGCTCATGAGGCGAGTTAAAGAGAGGTTAATAAGTACTAATTGCCAAATGAGTTCAAAGTGAAATCAATCCCCTCTTGGAAAAGGACGTGCGCTAGAGCCAAAAGAAGAGAGAAGTGTCATGATGGGTGGAAGAAGCCAACAAAAGAAGAAAGAGAGAAAAGAAAGTGCAAGAGAACAGCTGTGGCCAGAAGGCAAGGCGTGTCGTTGTTGGAAGAAGGCAGAAAACCTTTGACCAGAACGAATATACAAATGAATAAAGAGGGATGGAGAAAAGTAATGGAAATACAATGAAGTGGAATAAAGCAGGATCCAGACACGCACGCTCGTTGAATCTTGGGAAAGCAGAGACTGGTCGCCCAATCAATCAATCTTTTCCGCGGACCATTCCTACCGTCTTCTTTGACGACCTCGGAATTGTTTGTACAGATTTGGGCCTTATGCTCCTCATTCATGTAGATTTGGTCTTTGGACCTTATGGCCTTCGCCCATGTTTGGTTGTTTTGGGCCTCTATGGCCTTATGCTTATGTTTGTAGTCCTTTCGGCTTATGCACCTGTATTGTCTAAGGGATTCTACTGTTTTTACTGGTTTTATTCCTTCCTATATCCACGGTTGGTGCATCTCAAGGCTTAGATTCTGAAGACGTTGATTTTTACAGTTTCATCGTTCTTCAGGAAGAAAATTCCAAGACCAGACCGGGGAAAGTGCTCGGCGTGATCGTGCTTCCTGTCCTATTTTAGATCAGAAGCTTCAGGCTCGGGGTAGTTCCCAACACCAAATTTGTGACACCCTTAATCCGATCCCGATTGTTGGAACGGGATCACATCGGTGGCCAATCTTTGAAGCGAGATTACAATGAGGATCAGTAAACCATGAAAAGATTGAGGAGGCCACTTTGGAGTGAAAACTCGATTTTTCATCGGCCGAATGAGAAAATTCGGAAAAGTGAAAATGGGCACGGACAAGGACCTGCGTGGGGCCAAGCCCATGAGTGGGCCCAATGGGCCCCACGGTCATGAAGAACAGCCCAAGGGCCTCATGCCCAAGAGAGGGGCGGCCCAAGGGGCCGTGGGCCCTTTAAGCCCACTTTAGCCTCTTGCAAAATCTAGCATTTAATACACCTATCTGCTTGCATAGTGCCAAATCTTCATGCAAAGACCCAATTGCCCTTTCTTCAAGCGAGGGACAAAAGGGCGAAGTTGAAAAAGGCAAATGGAGGGGGTGGCCACAAGTTTGAAGGAAGATTGAGGAAGACATCCTAGCCTAGCCTAGCCTAGCCTAGCCTAAGCTAATTTCCCATGTTTGCATATTCAAGCCATTAATGGCTTTGGATTTTGCTTCTTCATGTGTCATTCCTTTCATGGTGGAGAGGGTTTTGTGAGATTGAAAAGTATAAACATTAAAGGCTTGATCTCTCACATTCTCTCTCTCCTCTTATCCCTCAAGAACTCATGGCACCCTCTCTCTCATTTTATTACTTTGGCTTTCATTCTCACTTTTCCTCTCTCCTTGTTTTAGTTGAACAACCCCTTCTCCATTTCCATCTCCCTTGCAAGCCATTTCCCCTCTTTTCCTCTCCAAATCTCACTAGCCGCCGTCCACCATCCACATCCACCATTGAGCCGCCATTCTCGCACCACCATTCTCGTTGCTGTGCTGGATATTGGAGCTGAAGAGGAGGCCGACCAACCGCCTTCCTTTTCCTTCTTCTCTCTCGGCTTGGACCATCGCGAAGCTAGAGGCCATTCGCCCGCCTTGCCACCGCGGTTCCTCCATCATGAAGCCACCATAGCCCCTCACCGTGGGTTGTTGATATGTGACCAGTAGCCCTCGCCGCCGTCTCGCCTTGCCATCTCTTCACCATCGGGTACTATGCTTGGAATTGAGAGTGAATGGCTTTCTAGTCCTTGCTTAGGGTTGTGGTTATATTTAGGATTTAGATTAGGACTAGATTAAAGTTAAGTGATGCTTTGATGATGTGATAAGTAGGTTTAAGCGATAGGTTATCGTAAGGTTCCAATATGTTATCGCGATAGATTATCATAGGTTTCGAAAGGTTATCGTGATAGGTGATCGGAGGATTCCGATAGATTATTGTGATAAGTTATTGTTGGTTTTCATAGGTTATCATGGTAGGTTATCATATTTTCCAATAGGTTATCGTGATAGGATATCATAGGTTGTGCTAGGTTATTATGACAAGCTTTTTTTATATTTGATAAGTTATCGAAATATGACAAGTAGACATGTGATAAGTTATCATGTTGTAGTATGTGACAAGTTTTAAGTTATTATGATATGTTATATTAATGTGAGATAAGTTATAGGATATGTTATGATGACATGCTGATAGGTCATCATTATAACTCATGTTTCGTTGCAATGAATTATCTTACTTTAATGATCTATATGCCATGGGTTCTAATGGTTGGTGCATTGTTGGGGGTTAGTTTAACTATGGAGTGTGCTTATGCAATTTTTTTTTTTTAGAATGGAAATTGGAAATTGTTTATGGTACCTCATAATTATAACTAATTATTATGTATGTAAGAATGTGTGGAAAAAGGACATGTTGAAATGTTTAAGTGATATGCTAATGTGATGTGATATGAGATGCAAGGATGACATGGTTGTATGTGACTTATGTTATTACATATTGTATGAGCATTACATACTCCTATATCGATTAATGAGAAAGAAATGAATTGGGCTTGAGTGATGGTATGCTCATGTAATCACTTAGATACCATGATGCATATAAGTATGCAGGATGATTGAACCGTCTGGATGCGTATGATTATATGAGACGATACCTGATTAAGTTTGGATGGTCCACGTTAATGGGATGCCATTCGTGATAGATTTTGGAATGAAGCTCCTCAATTGGAATGTCATCTTGAGGCATATGCATATGCAATAGGGCGAGACAATGCTTAAATATACTGGAAGACCATCGACCTTTAGGTTGGTCGTGGCCCTAAGCAATTGTAATAATCTGGACATATACGTGTGAAACGTGCATGAGAATGATATGCAATTATGTTTGGATCGTTGGATGGCATTGGTGCATGATTATGAGATATTGCACGTTCTTATTTCTACCTCATAAATATGTGATTTGTTATAAGAATTGCCTATGTGCTTATGTTATGATGGCTTTGAGGAAGTGAGAGAACAATTAATGTTAATAGTTAAGGCAAAGTAAGGACTTTGCTATTGATATGCCATCGATAAATAACTCGCACGTTTCGGCCGACTCCGAGGTGAATTGCCTCCCTACATGAGATGATAACTTATTTATTGAGTTTTATCTCATTGTTGTTTGTTGAAATTTTTTTCAAGCCCTAAGAATGTTTGAGCCCTATCACCACATGAGGTTCGGGGTCCCTATTAAGCAAAGTCAAGAAGTTACTCAATATCCAATTGAGGAGTTCAATGCATGTTTGCGCTATGTAATGACGATCTAGGTCGATGAGGGGCTCCAAAACTTAGTGCCCCACTGCTTTTTAGCCTAGTAGGGGACAACCTGTACAGCCCTATTCACGATTTTGACGGACTTCCGAATGTAGGGTTAGGGAATACCGACTAGGGACACTATAGATCTGGATGTGCCTAATGGGGTAGTGTCTGATCCGGATATCAATCCTGATATGATCATCGAGTTGGAGCTTGGTAGCGGGGTGCATCATTTTTTGGAAACCACCCTCGTAGTACAAGAGGTGCTAGATTTACCCCAAGACCTTTTTTGGAGAAGGTTGTGGCCACACTTTTGGGCTGTTTTGATGTGGCGTACCGAGTGTTGCTAAGCTTGTGTGTTAAGTTTCTATGTAAATGGCTTGCATGGTATGTTGACATTATGGATGCATATATGTGTGTGTATAAGTGTGTTTTGAAAACTATCCTTGTCTAATGATTGGGTCATTCCTTTATGTTTCCGCTTGTGTATATAAGAGATAATACGATTAGGTTGGTGACGCCTCCCGAAATGTCGCAATCAAATGGCCTAAGTAACTTAAGGGATGCAGCTCATTCGAAGAGGATCGGGACGTGACAAAATTGAGAATCGTTTACTAAAGAGAGGGGATAAGGACACCACAAGTTTCATTACTTTCGTATGACTTTCACTTGAGTACCATAACTTTTTATCGACCACTTGAGTTTCATAACATCTTAAAAATGTTCGCTTGAATATTGTAACATTCGATTGATCACTTAAGTAGGACCACTTAATCACCAGTGTGTATATTTTTGAAAAGTACTTTCAAAGTACAAGTTACCTATCAAAATTAGATTGTTATATCAAGTAACCAATTATAATTTGTTATCCACTTAATTTTCAAAAAGAGCACATTGATCATGCCAACGAACAACTCATGTCCTTAAATTAAAGAGCCGTTATTGCATGACCCCGCTACATGTGAGCCCAATGCAAATACATTGTTGGATCAAGTGAGGGGTTCTAGGTAGAGCCCACATGATTCGACAGTATGCCGGGATCATCTCATGATTTTTTAAATTAGAATGTACATGATTAACGGTCTAAATTTTCCTTTGCATCCCATATTTGATGGACCAAATTATATGTGTCGAACAATATGTTTAGGTAGGTGGTAGGATAGAACTTCCCTAACACGATTTAGAAGATTTGATGTTATGAGTGGGACCGACTTGATCTGAGGTTGTGAGGGCTCAGCGGCAACCTCCATCTGCCAAGCGAGCAAAGGGAGGGAGAGACAGAGATAAGGGTGTGAGGATTTGAGGGGGCTGGGGGGATGAGTGCTGAAGGCGGCCGTCGCGCATGACACAGAGTTGCGGCTTTTTCGAAGTTGGTAGTAGTGACGACAGCTTTGTTGACGAGCTAGCTGAGGAAATTCATCAAACGGATGGATCGGATAAAAAAATATCTAATATAAATTGATTCATTTTAACTCATTTTGACCTATATCATGCAATCCAAATCAAATGACCAATATTTAACTCATACTAAATCAATACTCGACTCTACGCATATTGTTAAAACACTTATATATTTAACTCAATCTAGAAAAATGTGTAGCCAAACTAAGGTGAAAGCACGTAGTGAGTGAGTGTGAGATCAAAAGATATTCATAAAGGTAGATTGGATATAAGTAAATTATGAACCCATTAAAAACATATACTAAATCTATTTATGATCCATTTACCAAATATAACTAACTCATATGATAATCTAACTCATCAAATATGGGTTAAGAAGTTGGCCATTTGATGAAAACATGGAGCAAATCCAATGGTCGTGGATAGGGAATGAGCATGAGGACACAGTTAGCCCTTCACACGATGGAATTAATATCTTGGTCGTGCTAATCGTTATATACTTCTGTGTTGTTGCCCTCCTTTCGCTTGGGTTTAAAAAATATTTTCTGGTTTTGCCCTTCAAAAGTTTTTAGGAACTCAAATGAAAATAACTTACTGAAGTTCCAAATAAAAGTTTCAGTACTTCGATGCTTAATAAAAGTTAAGTTTAATGCGGTACAAGTGAAGCCAAAAATCGTTAAGGTCATTGAAAAATTCGAAATACATTCTGTAAAACTTACTCGTGATTAGTCCATGCCTATTGGGATGATGCATGGAAAAAATGAAAAAGAGCAATTAGTCGTTAGACCAAGAAATGAGCAAGCAATCATAGCGAAAGATCATGTCAAGACAACAGCTAGCTAACATAGGATTACTTGAAACCTGCAAATATCCCTTTATGTACTTCCTCAAGAATTCTTAAACCAAATCAATGTAATTAAATCAGATGAATACACACTTGAAGTTGAGGACAAAAAAATGATAATACACACTTGAAGCAGCAATGAAAGAAATGAAACAATGTCGGATGAAAAATCAAAGTTAAACCTAACGGTCCATATCTAGTTCACCACCCCGCATTTCCTCCTAATCTCACCATCGCTCCCGGTGAGGACATCAATCGATCCCATCTTCACCATTGCCGCCGTGAACTTGTTAGCCCATGCTCCGCCATTATTTGCATTGCTCCTCACGATATTAGCCGTCGAAGGGCTGTTAAAAAGAGTCTGATCAGAAGTCAATAGGCCTCGGTGGTTCTTCAAATTAGTGTAGTACTTGTTGTCTAGCCTGTTCGGCGTGACCAAGTCCAATGGCACAGTGGGATCGCTAGCGCCTCCATTGTTCGGACACTTAGATTTCAGTTGACTAGCCAACTTGGTGTCCATTGAAGGGTCTTGGGTGTGAGTGGCATTGAAGGAGTACAAGCGGTCCGAGAAGGAGGAGCAATGCTCCAATCGAATGTGCACCGGATAGCGTCACCATCTCGTCCAGAGAGAGGCCTTTTCTCGCAAAATTAGCTTCTAATTGTTGCGCATTGAAGAAGAAAGGAGGAAGATTCTGGGAGGGCTCGTCTTTGAGTGAGACCAGCCCATCGCGGCGACCCGCTGGGACTGCGTAGTTGATGCTGCCGAGTTTGTAGGCACTGTCGCGTGCTGCGAATGCAAGAATGTCAGCGCATGAGACCTTCTGCGGGCATAGAGACTCTAGCTCAGCCTTTGCCTCGTCAATGACTTCAAAACCTCGTAAGCTCGGGTTGTTCGCTGGATGTTCCTTCTCTGATGGGTTGCCTGGGGTCGAATCTAGCAAGATTGAAGCATCGCAGCCCTATTATTGGATCAAAGAACAACAAAGCAATTATCAGGATAGCTGAAGTGCATCTGCATAAGAAATATAGATTATTTTGTGACCGGTCAGTTAGACAAAACTTAAAAGGGCTGGACCAGTGATAGAATGTGAGATGTACTCCCCACACTCCCATCTCATCGATATCTTTTGTACTAACAAAAGATAGGCATACGCTTTTTGCTTAAAAAAAAGGTTTTCCTTGCATTACTATTTCTCCTTAAAGGAGATTATAACCACTACTTCTGAAATGTGTAAAGAAGTTCTTGCATACCCGAACAAAGCAATCATGGAAGTGCATTCTAATAAGCCCAGCACCGATGCCAGGATTCTCGGCCACCGCTTTGTTCACAGCTTTCCGGACGACGGACTCCGCAGACGGGCAAGTGGAGCGGTAGAATCCCACTTGGAGAGTTGCTGAACCCGAGTTCAGAAAGGTGATGAACGAGAACATGGCACAGAAGAAATAGGTTCTCATAGTTCTCATTCCCAAGAACGAACCGCAGGACAGAAGCTGACAAAAAATGGATACTAATATGCTGGAAAATCAGGAGCGCGAGAGAGAGGAAAGTTTATCGAGATCACTTGCGAGTGAGAGAGCTTGTAAGCAGATGACAACTGTATAGAGATAGAGAGAAGAAACCAAGTGATGGGGATGAAGAGAATATGAAATGCTCAATGCGGCTTTATAGATGGGCACCGGAAAGTGACAATCACATTCCTTTTAATAAAATATCAAAGGTTGGCGCTGATTGATTCGCATAAGAAACCGCGTCGTGCAGCTGTGCTCGTGCAAGCATTAGACGTAAAAGGAGAAAGGAAGAAGGTGCGCGAGTTTGGACTTTGAACAGTTCTTCGTGCATGGAGATTTTCAAGAAAGGGAACGGCCCGATTGCGTTCTGACTTTCAAAGATGTCAACTTCGCGATATAGACGAGGATTTATTGAGATGACGTCACCTTCTCGGCAGTATTTTATTTCTTCGTACTTTTATGGTACGTTGGTCAATCATGCTGGCCGCAGTTCTTATCTAATCTTCCAAAAGTCGCACCGCACCGCGTATTGTTTATAAAATTAAAATCTAATTATTATAAGGTGACTATGTACGTACACGGGTGTACAATAATAATTGCTGCACTTTTATTTTAGTGGAAAATTCACTTTTGCACCACCATTATTACAATGCAAACATATTGCAATTTAGGTCTTTATAATAGATCATGGAAATTTGAATGATGTTGGCTTAGTTTGTATACGAATTGAAGCATCATTAAATCTTAATGTTCTCCCGAGGTGTCGTCAGATTTAAGAGATATTCCAAAGGATATTGGTTTTGTTTATGAGGTTATAGAAATCACGAAATATGATAGGATCATTTTCATTGTAGAATAGAGCGAGAGAATATTACTTTGAACAGTTCTTCGTGCATGGAGATATATTATATATATTTAGACGGCCCAATTGCGTTCTGACTTTCAAAGATGTCGACTTGGCCATGTTGATGAGGTCGTACCTCGTCACCTTCTCAGTAGAATATCAATTCCGATTTCTGTTGTGTGTTTGGAGTTTTGTATTGTATAAGGATTACGTATATGGGCGTTGGTCAATCATATTGGCTTCAGTTCTTATCTAATGTTTTGGAACTCACTCCGCACCGCGAAGCGATTATTAAATTAAAATCTCTTTACCATAAGGTAACCATGCACATCCACGTGTGTACAAAGGATTATTGCTGTTACTTTTTCAGCGAAAATTTTACTTTTGCACCGCAACTATTACAATACAAGTATTTGACGATCTGCGTATTGATATGGATTATAGAAATTTCAATGAATTCTATCGGTTTGTATGAATTGAAACATCATCATCTCTTGATGTTTTCCCAAGGTATCATCGAATTTAAGAGACGTCCATAAGATTATTGATTTTCTTTATGAGGCAAGAGAAATCATGAGAGATGATAGGCTCATTTTCACCGTTTATTAGTGTTATGACTAGATCTATCACCTAGTGGGGGTGAATAGGTGATTGTATGGAGATGAAAGAGTTTAAACAAATATTACAGCTAGACAACTTTTGCCAAAATGGTCAGATTTTACTAGTGTACAATTCTATCACAATTAATAAAAATGAGTAAATGATAGAAAATTGCACACAAAGGTTTATAGTGGTTCGGCTCTTGCAAGCCTACATCCACTCTTTAGCGCTATAGCCTATTGGCTGAAATCTACTAGAAAAATCAATAAGAGGTTATAAGTCCTAAGCTTTGAGCATTCAAGTTTGTGTAAACAACTTCTCACACTCTCAGCCTCTAGAAGGTTTACACAATATAGCTTAGCGAAGGCAAATGTGTATAATCACAAAACACTCTTCAGACTTAGGAATTATAAGCTTTCAATTCTTGTGAATGCCAATTCTATCCCTTCAGCTTTGAGACCTCCTCTTATATTCCTCCTAGTCCAAGCTGACCGATAGACATATTTTCAGAAGGATCATCTAGCCAATTTACCCGTTGGTCCTATATCTAGTTGAGAAGACTTGATAACTTCAAGATCGCTAGGGTTGATGCTTTCCATAATTTCCGCCGCCCATATAGCAGTTCGAGTTTCAAAAAGTTGAGTGTTTGTAAATGGAAAGAATGTTTCGCCTCTAATAAGAAATTCTAGGAAGGTTGAATCTCCGATAGATATTAGGAAGATTTTCCTTTTGAAACTTCTTATGAAAATGACAAGGTAACCAACCAATCGCTACTAGCGAGTATATTTGACTCATTCCTAACCATTTGACATAATAAATAAGGAATGAAGAATAAATCGCAATTTTATATCCGATTGATATCGTCTAATCCCATTCCATCAGACTTTCCACCTAAAAATACATTTTATCTTAAACAAATTCTTTAAGTTATGTCAATTATCAAAACTACTTAGGGAATATTTTCTCAATAATTAGAGTGAAAAAAGATTACTAAAAAGCAATTTCAACAAAAAAGACCCCTTTCAATTCTACTGAAACTTCCGCTGATTTATTTAGTAATCTAAATAAATTGGGATAGTTGAGTTTTAAGCTGGCATGGTACACTTCTTGAATGACTACAATGTCTCATCTCCACTAATTATTTGAAGATAAGCTTTAAACTACGATGAAATAGTAACACAAACAAGGAAAATTGTCCAAAAAATCATAAACATATTATACTTTTGTCAATTTTGTTCTAAGCCTTTCAATTTTGTCAGTTGAATCATAAACATTTTCACGTTTTGCCAATGTAGTCCATTCGGTCAATTTTGGTTAGAAATTGTTAATGTAAATGCCAACTGTCATACATAGCATAGTCAGCGATGATATAGACAATTTTTAAATATTTATAGATATTTTTTATGTTTTCTTTCTTTCGCTTTTCTTTGCCGATTGTCAAGCCTTGGAGACAGTCGAAGACTAGCCAAAGGCAATGACCGGAAAGGGTCACCCTTGTTAGCCTTATGCGAGGGTTACCCTCAACAAGATTTGGTGAGGGGTGACCTTGTTGACCTGGGGCGACCCCGTTGACCTTGGGCAATGCTCGACCTCACCAACTTTGGACAAGGCTTGACCTTGCTTGGATCTGGTGAGGGCAAGCCTTGTCGAGGCTAGCAAGGTCACCCCTCACTAGATTCAGATGAGGTTCAACCTTACTTGAAGTTGGCGAGCTCGACACTCTCTAGTTTTCAGCAAGGCGACCTTGTTAGATCCTAGTCAAGGTGATCTCCCTTGAGGCTAGCGAGGGCAACCCTCATCGGTTGTTGCCTTTGGCTGGTTGCTTAGTCATCGGCCATTAAAAAGGCTTGGTGACCGATGGAGAAAAAAGAAAAAAAAAGAAGAATGATAAAAAAAAGAATAAAAAAATTAATAAAAAAATCGAAAAAAAAAAATTAAAAAATTTGTGTACATCAATGTCGGCTATGCTCGTAGGATGTTTGGCGTATATATTTGTGATTTTCACTCAAAATTGATTGAATGGACTATATTATCAAAATGTTTATGACTCAATTAATAAAATTGAAAGGTTTATGATTGGATTGACTAAAAAAAACAATAAATATAAGACTTTTAAGACAATTTTCCCAACACAAACATATAACCTTTATCACTAACTAGCTTTCGAAATCCGTGCGAAACTATTTTGTTGTAGAAAAACGCCAATCAAAGATGCACCAATCGAAGAACAAGTAGAAAATGATGAAAGAAAATCAAAATCACATGAGATACAAAATTTATGAGGAAAGCCCAAAACGGGAAAAACTACGAGGAGAGAGAGAGATTTTACTATCTTCAACAAAGATTACAGGAGTACAATCCAAAAAGCTCTAAAACCACTTGATAAGCCATGAGATCTAAATATCCAACAAGAAAATAGGAAAAAACAAAATAGGAAATTATATAGAAGTTAGGGTTGAAGATGTGTTATTAAACACAATTCTTTTAGTCTCCCTTAAAAAATCCCTAAAATAAAGGTGCATGGTTTAAAACACCCTTATTTCTTAATTTCAAAATCAAAACTCAACAAATCTCCATATTGACTTCAAATCTCTAAAAGAGCATTATACCAAATACCACAAGATCTCTCTCCGTCACCAACAAAAGTGACCACACGAGGCCACCCCAAAACAGTGAAATCAAGGATGCACACCTCTAAGCCTACGTGAGTGTACTCGGTGTAGGAAACAATGGATGAAATGCCACCAACTCCACCTAAGCAACTCAAATGGCGAAAACGCCAATTAAGTCCAAGCAATGCTTGAACTTGATCAAAGGAACTGCTTTGGTTAAGATATCTATTGGATTATCTATCGTAAATACTTTTTTCATCGTAACCATACAAAGTGATATTGTATGTCGATATGTTTTGTCCTCTCATGATACATCATGTTCTTCGTTAACTGGATAGTACTTTGGTTATTGTTGTTGGATAAATTCTCTTCAGATATTTTTGAAGTCGACAAAACATTTCCATCAGTCTAGTCTGAAGACTTGCAGACTCTACTGGCAAAGTCTAAAGATCAAAGTCTGACGATATCAAGACTCAAGTTTCAAAGTCTACTCTCATGGACAGTTTCCAGACCGTCAAGTTAAAAACTTATATTCTGATTCTATCTAATATGGTTTTGGTTCCAACGACTAAGAAATATCTTTCGACTGGAATCAGCACTACAAGTTCTTATATTCGTATCTGAATAAATATAGATTCTCTAAGATTCGCAACTTATACTTGGAAGGTTCTACTTATGGAAACCAAGATCCTGATTGTATGTGCGAGTAGGATTGATGGGCTATCTACACTTACCTTAAAGAGCTCGAGATCTCTCTAAATTGATTTTGTCCAACGGGTTGATTGGAAGAACTTCTTTTGAAGGTGCCAACGGTAATGAAGGCATGGAGAAGTATGTAAGAGAGACGCTCAAGTTGTTTAAGTGTGCCGGATAGAAAAATTCCAAAGTTTGAGTCTCCTTGTTATCTTGTGATCTTATTCTTCGAGCAATTCTTGTAATCAAAAGAGAGACCAAAGTGTGGTGAGACCTTGAGGAAGTGTAGTAGAGTTTCTACACTGTGAATTCAAGGGCGTGAGATTGTAAACACTTTTTTGATTCTTAGTGAAATCCAGCCGTAAGGGCTGTCCGTGCTTTGGAGAGTGGACGTAGGCTTGATCTAAGCCGAACCACTATAAATCTGGAGTCTTGATTCTCTATCCCTAATTCTTTTATCTTTCATTACTTTCATTTGTTGCGATTGTTGTTTTTAATTCATTAATCTCTCATTCGGGTTAAAATTTATAAAATCGCTTTATAAGAAGTGTCTTTACTTCCGAGTAAAAGATCTATGGCTAGTATATTGCCTACAGGGTTGGTTGAAGGTCAAAACAATACCAGACCTCCATACTTTGTTGGAAAAGACTACAGCATATGGAAAAACAAGATGAAAGCATTCCTAAGATCGAAAGATCCTTTGGAATGGGAAGTGGTAGATAAAGGAATCATTCCTGCTGCTGCATCAGAATCAGAGAGAGAAAAAGAAGTTGCTGGTCATATTCAGATGACTCAAGAAGAAAAAACCATGAGACAGACTCTTGACGCTAAAGCCATTTACTCCTTATATTGTGCTTTATCCCCTACTGAGTATAACATAATATCTTCTTGTGATACAGCAAAAGAAGTCTGGGATAGGCTTCACATTACCTATGAAGGGACTGATCGAGTGAAAGAAACAAGGATCAATATTCTTTTGGGACAATATGAAGTCTTTAAGATGAGATTAGGAGAATCAATAACTGATATGTTTAGTCGTTTTACTGAAATTGTGAATGGTCTTGAATATCAAGGACATCCAATCTCAGGACATATGAAGGTCAACAAACTCCTACGTGGACTCTCTAAAGACTGGAATTACATAAAAACCTCAATAAGAGAGACACAGAGGATTGCTCCACTCTTTGTAGACGAACTGGTTGGAACTCTTTAGTCTTACGAAGTAGAGCACACCAACGAAGAGGAAGATTCAAAAGGTAAGAAATCTATTACCTTAAAGTCTAATGATTATTCTGATGTTACAGACTCTGAAGAAGATCTAGATGATGAAGAACTGGCACTCATGATAAAAAGATTCAGAAAGCTGAACAGAAAGGGAACGGAATTCAATTGGAAGAAACAAAGCTCACAAAAGTTTCAAAACAAATCAACAGAGGAAGATGATTCTAACAAAGAAGTGACTTGTTTTGAATGCAAGAAAAAGGGACACATTAGACCCAACTGTTTTTTGTTAAAGAAAAGAAAAGGAAAGACTGAGAAATACAGGAAGACACTCAAAGTAGAGACCTGGGTGATACCGAATGTGAAGAAAGTGATGATGATTATGCCAATATCTGTTTAATGGCAAAATCTGATTCGGACTCGAGACCTTGATACGATACTGAGACTCGACGGTGAACTCGAGGTTAGTAATCTAAAAATTCCTGTCAATGTTTCTAAGTATATTGATGAACTTTGTCTTAGTCTAAAAACTTCTCTTAAAAGGATCTCCGAATTAAAAAAGGAGAATTCTACATTGAAGTAACAAGAAAAACTTTGGAAAGAAAAGTTTGAAAAGTTGGAAAAGAACTTTACTATCATGAAAGTTCCCTCCAAGAAAGTGACAATGTTGTACTAAAAGAAATCTTCAAGAATAGCGAACAGGGGACCACAGGGCTCGGGTGAGGGGCTTACGCATTTTGATCTCACTGATGAAGGTGACTTTCCAAGTGAACAAGTGCACCAACACTCTCAACAGTGCTTCTTTTCAACTGGATCTCATGTTCGTCATCCGCAACATACAGAAGAAATCATTGAAGATATCGCACCTGTAAAGTCTCTTAAGCCTGCGTTTGTTTATAGGCTTTATTTTGTATTGAAGGAATGAGGTTATGCAATGACTTTCATTGATGAGTTTTTGAAAGAGAAAAGGCTATAAAAATGAGACACATTTTCTCACTATGATGGAGAGATCGGGCGTTGTTCCTGTTGAAACGGCAGCAAAAACCTTTGCGAACTTTCCTAGTGACCCTCGCTTTGGTAGTATAAATCAGCCTGAGAGGAAAGATGATGATGAGAAGATGTTTGTACATTTTAAGCCTAGGATGGGTGTGGCTGCAACTCTTCGAGAAAAGAATGACGAATTGTTCCGATCTGAGGAACACAAGAAAGTGTATAGGAAATTGCTGAAGCGTGGAGTGATGAACCCACGAACGGTGGATTTTGATTTTCTGGATCTGTTGAGCATCAATTTGAGGGAGAAGTTTGAGAAGCTTCAACTTCATAAATTCTCAAATCCGAGAGCGAGGTTGCTTATTCCGAATTGACAAATTGCTTTTATTCCAACCTCGCTTTTCTTGATGTCAATAGTTTTTCCTTCAATGTGAGAGATAGAGAGTATGTGGTTGACAAAGATACTCTGGCGGATGTAATTGGTGTGGAAAGAGGAGCTTTCCAATCAATCTCTGTGTCTGTGAGTCATGCAACTCTAGAACTTGCGAGAGACAGAAACACAGAAGGTCGTCTCTCCTACTCAAGGATGAATGCTACAAACACTCTGCTTCACAAGATAGTGATCAACTGTCTCAGACCGAAATCGACATCGAAGACAGATATATCCATCTTAGAAGCCAAACTGATGTATGCAATCAAGATTGGTCTAAACTTCTCTTTGCCCCATACTATCATGTTTCACATGTACAGGTCTATGGCGAAGGACAAGGGAAAACTCCCTTATGCTGCTCTCATCACTCGTCTTTTCAGACATTTGAACATTTAGCCTCCCCACATTCTCTCTGTGAAAACTATTGATCAAATGGTCATTGCTCTGAGGATGATTACAAAAATGCGCTTGAAAGATCTCAATAAGAAGTTGGAGTAGTTCAAGGAGAAAACCCCTGTTAAGACTAGACTAGACTCTTCTGCTGCTAAGAGGAAAGGAAAGGAACATGTGACTGGTCCTATCAAGAAGAGGCGGGCAATTATCTTGGAGGATGAAGATGATGAGGATGATATGCCTATCTCTGCCTTTGTTTCTCAGCATTCTCGCTCCCGTGTCGGCGAGAACCAGAACAACAAGTTGCAGAGGAAACTGAGAAAAGGAACCAGGAAAAGGAATCCTTGCAAGAAGAAGAAGAAGAAGAAGGAGAAGAATCAGCAAAGACAAACTCCCAGCAACAACCAGCAGACTCACAAGCCAAAGAAGATCAAGCAGATTCTCCAGCAGAAAAGGAGGATCAACAACATCTTGCCACTGAGGAAACCCCTCAGCAAGAAGAGTACTTATCCCCTCCAGAAGGCATTGAAACAGGGGGAGATGTCCAAAGAAAAAATATTCCTCTTCTCTTGACATTTAACAATGCAAGTGTTAGTAGATCACCTCCTGATGTAGAAGATGTTCATGTTGCTCATTTTCCTAAGGAAGAAGCAACATCTCCACATGATGATCTTCCTGCTGATATACACTCCACTGGCTTAACTCCATCATCAAACCGAGTTGATGCAAGCACATAAACTGACAATTCCGTTGATTTCGGAAGGTTGCTTGAAATCATTTTGGAGCTCAAAGGCCAAATATATGCAATGGGGTGTGAATTTCAGACTTTGCAGAATGAGAATCATGCTATGTTCATCTCCTTATATGATCAGATTAAAGATGTTCAACATCAGGTTCAGGCCACTACAAGAGGCACTGCTCTCACTCAACTACAGGAGGACTTGAGTAAGTTGGAAGGAACTGTCAAGTCTATGGAGGACTTTCAACTTATTCGCATTTCTCGCGCTCCTTGATTTTCTCACTTTTTTATGATGACAAAAAGGGGGAGAAGACTCTGCAGATTTTCACTCTATTCATTCATTCCAAACTTTCACTTTTTAAACTTTTTAAACAATAATTTGTTTGACATTTATGATTTTGACTTTATCTTGAGTTTTTGAAATGCTTGCTTATTACTGCATTACTTTAAGCTGTTAAAATAGATAAAGATAGTTGATATCTGCACAGGACTAATGTGTTTTCTGTGGATGCAGATCTGTGTACATGATAAGTCTGTGTACATGACATCTGTATATAGGACAACTTATACTATCTTTACTCTAATCTTTTATGAGATATCATCGCTAGCTTAAATGTTGTATTGCAAGGCAATAGTATTCAAATCTGCAGGAAAGTTTTGTCACCATAAAAAAATGGGGAGATTGTTGGATAAATTCTCTTCAGATATTTTTGAAGTCGACAAAACATTTCTATCAGTCTAGTCTGAAGACTTGCAGACTCTACTGGCAAAATCTGAAGATCAAAGTCTGACGATATCAAGACTCAAGTTTCAAAGTCTACTCTCATAGACGGTTTCCAGACCGTCAAGTTAAAAACTTTTATTCTGATTCTATCTAATATGGTTTTGGCTCCAACTGCTAAGAAATATCTTTCGACTAGAATCAGCACTACAAGTTATTATATTCGTATCCGAATAAATATAGATTCTCTAAGATTCGTAACTTATACTTGGAAGGTTCTATTTATAGAAACCAAGATCCTAATTGTATGGGCGAGCAGGATTGATGGGCTATCTACACTTACCTTAAAGAGCTCGAGATCTCTCTAAATTGATTCTGTCCAACGAGTTGATTGTAAGAACTTCTTCTGAAGGTGCCAACGGTAATGAAGGCATGGAGAAGTATATAAGAGAGATGTTCAAGTTGTTTAAGTGTGCCGGATAGAAAAATTCCAAAGTTTGAGTCTCCTTGTTATCTTGTGATCTTATTTTTCGAGTAATTCTTGTAATCAAAAGAGAGACCAAAGTGTGGTGAGACCTTGAGGAAGTGTAGTAGAGTTTTTACACTGTGAATTCAAGGGCGTGAGATTGTAAACACTCTTTTTTATTCTTAGTGAAATCCAGCCAGAAGGGCTGTCCGTGCGGGAGAGTGGACGTAGGCTTGATCTAAGCTGAACCACTATAAATCTGGAGTCTTGATTCTCTATCCCTAATTCTTTTATCTTTCATTACTTTCATTTGTTGCGATTGTTGTTTTTAATTCATTAATCTCTCATTCGGGTTAAATTTTATAAAATCACTTTAGTTATCTATTCACCCCCCTCTAGGTGCTAATACTAGTCCTAACAATTGTAAAAGATAGTGGAGGCTGCCCCCTACTCTACACCAAGTTTTGTAACTAAACGCTTCAATTAGAGAGCTTTCCTATACTGCTTCCGCCATTGCCATGTATTCTGCTTCGGTGGTAGACAAAGCAACCATGTCCTGCAAAGTTGCTCTCCAACCAACTGTGGAACCACCAAGCGTAAAAACATAACTTGTCAAAAATCTCCTTTTGTCGAGATCGCCTACATAGTTAGAATCAACGAAGCCATCAATTGAATGTCCTATATCACAACCTATATTAAAGACTAAACGCACATCTGAGGTATTTTGGATGTACTGAAGAATCCATTTCATAGCTTGCTAGTGGTCTTTACTCAAATGTGCCATTCACCTACTCATAACACTAACAATCTATGAAATATTTGGATGAGTGTAAGTCATAACATACATGAGACTACCCACAACACTAGAATATGGAACTCAAGACATCTCATCTTCATCTTCTTTAGTTTTAGGCAACAAAGAAACCGAAAGCCTAGAATGGGATGCCAAAGAAGTACTTATAGGTTTAGCATTCTTTATGCCAAAGCACTCAAGCATTTTCTCCATATACTTCTTCTGCAAGAGGTATAACTTCCTAACTTTTTTGTCTCTACGAATTTCCATACCTAAAATTTTCTTGGCAACTCCATGATCTTTCATCTCAAATTTCCTATTAAGTCATCTCTTCAAATTTTATATCTCTAATAAGTTCTTCGCTACAATAAGCATGTCATCCACATATAATAATAAATAAATAATAGAACCATCATGTAATCTCTTATAGTATACACAACGGTCATGCGCACTTTGCGAGTAGCCATGACTCAACATAAATTTATCAAAACTCTTGTACCATTTCTGCGGATATTGCCTAAGATCATAAAAAAACGTTTCAACCTACAAACGTGATCTTCTTTACCCTCAACAATGAATCCCTTGAGTTGAAACATATAGACTGTCTCCTCAAGCTCACCATGCAGAAAAGTGGGCTTAACATTAAGTTGCTTAAGTTCTAGATCATAAAGGACTACTAACGTGAGGACACATGAATGGAACTATGTTTCACAACTGGAGTGAACACTTCATTGAAGTCGATCCCTTTTGGGGGCTACGCATTGACTGGTTTCGTTCGTTGAGAACCTCCTCTGAATCCTCCAATCGTGGTTAGGATATTATTGCTTCGTTTATGTTAATTCACCTTTGTGGTAAGGAAATATAGTTGTATTATTAATGTTGAGCCTCTAGTGTATGACTAGGGGAGAATGCTATGTGTATCCTACTATTATTTATGATTAGTGGAAGTTTTTGGACAAACTTTTGTTGCTGGCTTTGTCTTCTTGTCATTTTGCCTACTGGTTGTTGCCGGGGTCAAGTTGATTTTTGTCAATTTAGTTTTGAGGGAAAAATTGATTGTAGATTGAGTTTGTCTTTAGTGAATTGTTGCCTAATTCTCCCCAACAATTTTGACCAAAAAAAAAAAAAAAAAAAACAGAAGTAGCAAGCTAAAAGAATTGAAATAAACCGCTATATATGTCCTTGTAAACCTTTCAAGAAGTTACAACCTTGCAATTCCTCCTAATCTCGCCTTAGCTCCAAGGGAGAGTATATGTCAATCCACCTTCATCATTGGCACCACAAACTTAGTAGGCCATACTCCGCCATTATTCACATTCTTCCTCATCATATTTGCTGTCAAAAGGGCTATTAAAAAGCGTACAATAAGAAGTCAATAGTCCTCAATTGTTGTTCAAATTAGTGTAGTACTTGTTGTTGAGCCTTATTTGTGTTGGTTCCTCCTCTTTTGCCTGGGTTCAAAAAATATTTTCATGCTTTGCCCTTTAAATTTTTCGAAAAACTCGAATGAAAAAAAAAAACTTATAAAAGTTCCTAGTAAAAACTTTAATAATTCAATATTTAATAAATGGGCTTTGCTAGCATAATAATCTTTGGGTTACTTTGAGAATAATAGTTTGTCGTGAGCCACAAATTATTAACGTAGTGGATCTCATAACAATTTATAATTATCTATCATATAATTTTTTATGATCCAAAATAGATTGTTATTCTTATAGTAGAATAAAAATTGTCAAATAATCATTTTTAAAAAAATAAGAGTTTACAATTAAAGCCAAAACTAATAAAATTCATTAAAAATTTGAATACACCCTATTATACTCATTCGTGGTAAAAATAAAAATATATAGTCCATGCTGAGCCGATGCTTATTTTGAGGAACTCAAATGAAAATTTTTTTATAAAAATTTCAAATAAAAATTTCAGTAAATCGATGTTTAATAAAAGTTAAGTTTCATGCTGTACAAGTAAAACCAAACACCGTAGAAGTCATTGAAAATTTGAAATACAGCCTGTAAAACTCACTTGTGATAAATAAAAGAAAAAAGTCCATGCTTATCGGGATGATGCATAGAAAAGATGAAAAAGAGCAATTAGTTGTTAGAGCATGAAATGGGCAAGCAATCATAGTGAAAGATCATGTCAAGACAACAGCTACCTTACATAGAATTACTTAAAACCAGACAAGAATCCCTTTTATCTATTTCCTCAAGATTTCTTAAACCAAATCAATGTCATTCCATCAGATAAATACACACTTGAAGTTGAGTACAAGGAAACTATAATACACACTTGAAGCAGCAAAGAATGAAACAATGTCAATGAAATTCAAAGTTAAACCTAATGGTCCATAACTAGTTCACCACCCCGCATTTCCTCCTAATCTCACCCTCGCTCCCCGTGAGGACGTCGATCGATCCCATCTTCACCATTGCCGCCGCAAACTTGTTAGCCCATGCTCCGCCATTATTTGCATTGCTCCTCACGATATTAGCCGTCGAAGGGCTGTTAAAAAGAGTCTGATCAGAAGTCAATAGGCCTCGGTGGTTCTTCAAATTAGTGTAGTACTTGTTGTCTAGCCTGTTCGGCGTGACCAAGTCCAATGGCACAGTGGGATCGCTAGCGCCTCCATTGTTCGGACACTTAGATTTCAGTTGACTAGCCAACTTGGTGTCCATTGAAGGGTCTTGGGTGTGAGTGGCATTGAAGGAGTACAAGCGGTCCGAGAAGGAGGAGCAATGCGAGACTCCAATCGAATGTGCACCGGATAGCGTCACCATCTCGTCCAGAGAGAGGCCTTTCCTCGCAAAATTAGCTTCTAATTGTTGCGCATTGAAGAAGAAAGGAGGAAGATTCTGGGAGGGCTCGTCTTTGAGTGAGACCAGCCCATCGCGGCGACCCGCTGGGACTGCGTAGTTGATGCTGCCGAGTTTGTAGGCACTGTCGCGTGCTGCGAATGCAAGAATGTCAGCGCATGAGACCTTCTGCGGGCATAGAGACTCTAGCTCAGCCTTTGCCTCGTCAATGACTTCAAAACCTCGTAAGCTCGGGTTGTTCGCTGGATGTTCCTTCTCTGATGGGTTGCCTGGGGTCGAATCTAGCAAGATTGAAGCATCGCAGCCCTATTATTGGATCAAAGAACAACAAAGCAATTATCAGGATAGCTGAAGTGCATCTGCATAAGAAATATAGATTATTTTGTGACCGGTCAGTTAGACAAAACTAAAAAAGTCCTGGACCAGTGATAGAATGTGAAATTTACTCCCTACATTCCCATCTCATCGATATCTTTTGTACTAATAAAAGATAGGCATACGCTTTTTGCTTTAAAAAAAGGTTTTCCTTGCATTACCATTTTTCCGCAAACGAGATTATAACCACTACTTCTGAAATGTGTAAAGAAGTTCTTGCATACCCGAACAAAGCAATCATGGAAGTGCATTCTAATAAGCCCAGCACCGATGCCAGGGTTCTTGGCCACCGCTTTGTTCACAGCTTTCCGGACGACAGACTCCGCAGACGGGCAAGTGGAGCGGTAGAATCCCACTTGGAGAGTTGCTGAACCCGAGTTCAGAAAGGTGATGAACGAGAACATGGCACAGAAGAAATAGGTTCTCATAGTTCTCATTCCCAAGAACGAACCGCAGGGCAGAAGCTGACAAAAAATGGATACTAATATGCTGGAAAATCAGGAGCGCGAGAGAGAGGAAAGTTTATCGAGATCACTTGTGAGTGAGAGAGCTAGGAAGCAGATGACAACTGTATAGAGATAGAGAGAAGAAACCAAGTGATGGGGATGAAGAGAAGATGAAATGCTCAATGTGGCTTTATAGATGGGCACCGGAAAGTGACAGTCACATTCCTCTTAATAAAATATCAAAGGTTGGCGCTGATTGATTTGCATAAGAAACCGCGTCGTGCAGCTGTGCTTGTGCAAGGATTAGACGTAGAAGGAGAAATGAAGAAGGTGCGCGAGTTTTGGACTTTGAACAGTTCTTCTTGCATAGAGATTTTCAAGAAAGGGAACGGCCCGATTGCGTTCTGACTTTCAAAGATGTCAACTTCGCGATATTAAACGAGGATTTATTGAGATAGCGTCACCTTCTCGGCACTATTCTATTTCTTCGTACTTTTATGGTACGTTGGTCAATCATGCTGGCCTCAGTTCTTACATAATCTTCCGGAAGTCGCACCGCACCGCGTATTGTTTATAAAATTAAAATGTAATTATTATAAGGTGACCATGTAACGTACACGGGTGTACAATGATAATTGCTGCTCTTTTTTTGGTGGAAAATTCACTTTTGCACCACCATTATTACAATGCAAACATATTGCAATTTAGGTCTTTATAATAGATCATGGAAATTTGAATGATATCCATTAGTTTGTCTATGAATTGAAGCATCATTAAATCTTAATGTTCTCCCGAGGTGTCGTCAGATTTAAGAGATATTCCAAAGGATATTGGTTTTGTTTATGAGGTTTTAGAAATCACGAAATATGATGGGATCATTTTCACTGTAGAATAGAGCGAGAGAAGATTACTTTGAACAGTTCTTCGTGCATGGAGATATATTATATATATTTAGATGGCCCAATTGCGTTCTGACTTTCAAAGATGTCGACTTCGCCATGTAGACGAGGATCGTAGAGACCTCGTCACCTTCTCAGCAGCATATCAATTCCGATTTCTGTTGTGTGTTTGGAGTTTTGTATTGTATAAGGATTACATATATGGACGATGGTCAATCATGTTGGCTTCAGTTCTCACCTAATGTTTTGGAACTCACTCTGCATCGCGGAGCGATTATTAAATTAAAATCTCTTTACCATAAGGTAACCATGCACATCCACGTGTGTACAAAGGATTATTGTTGTTACTTTTTCAGCGAAAATTTTACTTTTGCACCGCAACTATTACAATACAAGTATTTGACGATCTGCGTATTGATATGGATTATAGAAATTTCAATGAATTCTATCGGTTTGTATGAATTGAAACATCATCATCTCTTGATGTTTTCCCAAGGTATCATCGAATTTAAGAGACGTCCAGAAGATTATCGATTTTCTTTATGAGGCGAGAAAAATCATGAGAGATGATAGGCTCATTTTCACCGTTTATTAGTGTTATGACTAGATCTATCACCTATAGGGGGTAAATAGGTGATTGTACGGAGATGAAAGAGTTTAAACAAATATTGCAGCTAAACAACTTTTGATGAAGTGGTAAGATTTTATTGGTAGACAATTCTATCACAATTAATAAAAATGAGTAAATGATAGAAAATTGCACACAAAGGTTTATAATGGTTCGGCTCTTGTAAGCCTACATCCACTCTTTCGCGCTATAGCCTATTGGCTGGAATCTACTAGAAAAATCAATAAGAGGTTACAAGTCATGAGCTTCGAGCATTCAAGTTTGTGTAAACAACTTCTCACACTCTCAACCTCTAAAAGGTTTACACAATATAGCTCAGTGAAGGCAAATGTGTATAATCACAAAAGACTCTTTAGACTTAGGAATTATAAGCTTCAGTTCTCGTGAATGCCAATTCTATCCCTTCAGCTTCGAGTCCTCCTCTTATATTCCTCCTAATTCAAGCTAACCGTTAGACATATCTCCAGAAGGATCATCCAGCCAATTTACTCGTTGGTTCTGTATCTAGTTGAGAAGACTTGATAACTTCAGGATCACCGGGGTTGATGCTTTCCATAATTTTTGCCGCCCATACAGCAATTCGAGTTTCGAAAAGTTGAGTATTTGTAAATGGAAAGAATGTTTCACCTCTAATAAGAAATTCCAGGAAGGTTGATTCTCCGATAGATATTAGGAAGATTTTCCTTTTGAAACTTCTTATGAGAATGACAAGGTAACCAACCAATCGCTACTAGCCATTGCACGAGTATATTTGACTCCTTCCTAACCATTTGACATAATATATAAGGAATGAAGAATAAATCGCAATTTTATATCTGATTGATATCGTCTGATCCCATTCCATTAGACTTTCCACCTAAAAATACTTTTGATCATAAACAAATTCTTTAAGTTCTGTCAATTATCGAAACTACTTAGGGAATGTTTTCTCAACAATTATAGTGAAAAAAGATTACTAAAAGGCAATTTCAACAAAAATGACCCATTTCAAATCTACTGAAACTTCCACTAATTTATTTAGTAATCTAAATAAATTGGGATAGTTGAGTTTTAAGTCTGCATGGTACACTTCTTGAATGACTACAATGTCTCATCTCCACTAATTATTGGAAGATAAGCTTTAAACTACGACCAAATAGTAACACAAACAAGGAAAATTGTCCAAAAAATCATAAACATATTATACTTTTGCCAATTTTGCCCTAAGCCTTTCAATTTTGTCAGCTGAGTCATAAATATTTTCACGTTTTGCCAATGTTGTCCATTTGGTCAATTTTGGTTAGAAATTAGTAATATAAATGCCAACTGTCATACGTAGCATAGTTGGCGTTGATATAGACAATTTTTTTTCAAATTTTTTAATATTTATAGATTTTTTTTTTTTTTTTTTTTTTTTTTATGTTTTCTTTCTTTCGCTTTTCTTTGCTGATCGTCGAGCCTTGGAGACAGCTGAAGATTAGCCAAAGGCAACGACCAGCAAGGGTCACCCTTGTTAGCCTTATGTGAGGGTTACCCTCAATGGGATTTGGTGAGGGGTGACCTCGGTGACCTTCCGGACAAAATCCAAAATTATGTGTTAGGCCACACCGAAACACATGCACCACATGTTTCTTAAAAGAGTTAGGCCTTGTTTGGTTCAACATTTGGAATGCTCCTTTGGGCTCTAAAGGGGTTTGGCCAAATGCTGTGGTGTTTGGTTCAATTTTTTGGGGACCAATAGTATAATAAATCACACTATCAAAGCTCACATACAGTTATGACTCGTGTACACTTCCTCTTATCACTGATTATAAAGCATGAATTGACAGCATGAATACACAGCAAACATCAACAAAAATAAAGCAAGAAGAAGACTCTAAGCACATGATTTGTTTAGTTCATTTCCACCCAACCTCATCACTTCTCTTGGACTCAATATATAGTCATCCATCCTCATATAATTGTTCCCCATTGCAATCCTCAAGTAGCTATTGATTCTACCATACTCAATAGTAGGTCATCACTAGAAATCATTAGAACAACTTTTAATATTGACAACATCTCTCTGAAAGTGGCAATTTTGTAAAGCAATGTTTGTATTTTTGTTGGTCTTGCTCGTTATTGCCATAGTTGCTCATGATGAACTTTGGTGGTCTTTCTTTTGGAATCCAAACCTTTGTAAAGGCAATATTCAACTTGGCTAATGTTCTAACCAGATTATCTAATGACCAAATGCCTTTCATGACTAAATATCAGCACAATCCCTACCTTGGGCGACGCTCGACCTCACTAGCTTTGGACAAGGCTTGACCTTGCTCGGATCTAGCGAGGGCAAGCCTTGTCGAGGCTAGCAAGGTCACCCCTCACCAGATTTAGATGAGGTTCAACCTTACCTGAAGTTGTCGAGCTCGACACTCTAGTTTTTGGCCAGGCGACCTTGTCAAATCCTAGTCAAGGTGACCTCCCTTGAGGCTGGCGAGGGCAACCTTCATCAGTTGTTGCCTTTGGCTGGTCACTCGGTCGCTGGCCATTAACAAGGCTTGGCAACCGGTGGAGAAAAATGAAAAAAAAAAAAAACAAAGAAAGAAAGAAAGAAAGAAAGAAAAGAAAAGAAAAGAAGAATGATAATAAAAATATAAAAAATTAATAAAAAATCGAAAAAAATTAAAAAATTTGTGTACATCAATGTCGGCTATGCTCGTAGGATGTTTGGCGTATATATCAATGATTTCCAATCAAAATTAATTGAATGGACTATATTATCAAAATGTTTATGACTCAATTAACAAAATTGAAAGGTTTATGATTGGATCGACTAAAAATGCAATAAATATAAGACTTTAAGACAATTTTCCCAACACAAACATATCACCTTTATCACTAGCTAGCTTTCGAAATCCATGAGAAACTATTTTGTTGTAGAAAAATGCCAATCAAAGATGCACCAATCGAAAAACAAGTAGAAAATGATGAAAGAAAATCAAAATCACACGAGATACAAAATTTATGAGGAAAGCCCAAAACAAGAAAAGCTACGAGGAGAGAGAGAGGTTTTACTATCTTCAACAAAGAGTACAAGAGTCCAATCCAAAAAGCTCTAAAACCACTTGATAAGCTACAATATCTAAATATCCAACAAGAAGATGGGAAAAAACAAAATAGGAAATTAATAGAAGTTAGGGTTGAAGATGTGTTATTAAACACAATTCTTTTATAGTCTCCCTTAAGAAATCCCTAAAATAAAGGTGCATGGTTTAAAACACCCTTATTTCTTAATTTCAAAGTCAAAACTCAACAAATCTCCACATTGACTTCAAATCTCTAAAAGAGCATTATACCAAATACCACAAGATTTCTCTCCGTCACCAACAAAAGTGACAACACAAGGCCACCCCAAAATAATGAAATCAAGGATGCACACCTCTAAGCCTAAGTGAGTGTACTTAGTGTAGGAAACAAATGATGAAATGCCATCAACTCCACCTAAGCAACTCAAATAGCGAAAACGCCAATTAAGTCCAAGCAATGCTTGAACTTGATCAAAGGAACTGCTTTGGTTAACATATCTATCGGATTATCTATCGTAAATACTTTTTTCATCGTAATCATACCCTTAGCAATCTCATCACATACAAAGTGATACTGTATGTCGATATGTTTTATCCTCTCATGATACATCGTGTTCTTGGTTAACTGGATAGTGCTTTGGTTATCGTAAAAGATAGCGAAGGCTGCCTCCTACTCTACACCAAGTTTTGTAACTAAACGCTTCAATTAGAGAGCTTTCCTAAACTACTTCTGCCACTACCATGTATTTTGCTTCGGTGGTAGACAAAGCAACCGTGTCCTGCAAAGTTGCTCTCCAACCAACTGTGGAACCACCAAGCGTAAAAACATAATTTGTCAAAAATCTCCTTTTGTTGAGATTGCCTACATAGTTAGAATCAACGAAGCCATCAATCGAATGTCCTATATCACAACCTATATTAAAGACTAAACCCACATCTGGGGTATTTTGGATGTACCAAAGAATCCATTTCACAGCTTGCTAGTGGGCTTTACTCGAATGTGCCATACACCTACTCATAACACTAACAGCCTATGAAATATTTGGATGAGTGTAAGCCATAACATACAAGAGATTACCCACAACACTAGAATATAGAACTCGAGACATCTCATCTTCCTCTTCTTTAGTTTTAGGCAACAAAGAAACTGAAAGCCTAAAATGGGATGCCAAAGAAGTACTTATTGGTTTAGCATTCTTCATGTCAAAGCACTCAAGCATTTTCTCCATATACTTCTTTTGTTAAAGGTATAACTTCCCAACTTTTTTGTCTCTACAAATTTCCATACCTAAAATTTTCTTGACAACTCCATGATCTTTCATCTCAAATTTCCTGTTAAGTCGTCTCTTCAAAATTTGTATCTCTCATATGTTCTTCGCTACAATAAGCATGTCATCCACATATAATAAAGAATAAATAATAGAACCATAATGTAATCTCTTATAGTATACACAACTGTCATGTGCACTTTGCGAGTAGCCATGACTCAACATAAAATTATCAAATCTCTTGTACCATTGCCGCGGAGATTGCCTGAGACCATAAAAAAACGTTTCAACCTACAAACGTGATCTTCTTTACCCTCAACAACGAATCCCTTGGGTTGAAACATATAGATTGTCTCCTCAAGCTCACCATGCAGAAAAGCGGGCTTAACATTAAGTTGCTTAAGTTCTAGATCATAAAGGACTACTAACGCAAGCACACATGGATGGAACTATGTTTCACAATTGGAGTGAACACTTCATTGAAGTCGATCCCTTTTAGAGGCTATGCATTGACTAGTTTCGTTCGTTGAGAACCTCCTCTGAATCCTCCAATAGTGGTTAGGATATTATTGCTTTGTTTATGTTAATTCACCTTTGTGGTGAGGAAATATAGTTGTATTATTAATGTTGAGCCTCTAGTGTATGACTAGGGGAGAACGCTATGTGTATCCAACTATTATTAGTGATTAGTGGAAGTTTTTGGACAAACTTTTGTTGCTGGCTTTTTCTTATTATCATTTTGCCTACTGGTTGTTGCCGGGGTCAAGTCGATTTCCATCCGTTTAGTTTTAAGGAAAAATTGATCCTAGATTGAGTTTGTCTTTAGTGAATTGTTGCCCGATTCTCCCCAACAGTTGCGACCAAAAAAAAAAAAAAAAAAAAGTAGCAAGCTAAAAAAATTGAAATAAACGGCTATATATGTCCTTGTAAACCTTTCAAGTAGTTACAACCTTGCAATTCCTCCTAATCTCGCCTTAGCTCCAAAGGAGAGTATTTGTCAATCCACCTTCATCATTGGCACCACAAACTTAGTAGGCCATACTCCGCCATTTTTCACATTCTTCCTCATGATATTTGCCGTCAAAGGGCTATTAAAAAGCATGCAATAAGAAGTCAATAGGCCTCAATTGTTCTTCAAATTAGTGTAGTACTTGTTGTCGAGCCTTATTTGTGTTGGTTCCCCCTCTTTTGCCTGGGTTCAAAAAAATTTTTCGTGCTTTGCCCTTTAAAATTTTCAAAAAACTCAAATGAAAAAAAAAAAAATTATAAAAGTTCCAAATAAAAAATTTAATAATTGGATATTTAATAAATGGGCTTTACTAGCATAATAATCTTTGGGCTACTTTGAGAATAACAGTTTGTTGTGAGTCACAAATTATTGACATAGTAGACCTCATAACAATTTATAATTATCTATCATATAGTTTTTTGTGATTCAAAACAGATTGTTATTCTTACAATAGAATAAAAACTGTCACATAATCATTTCTTTTTAATAAAAGTTAACTTTCATGCAGTACAATTAAAGTGAAAACTAATAAAAGTCATTAAAAATTTGAATACACCCTATGATACTCATTCGTGATAAAAATAAAAATATATAGTCCATGTTGAGCCGATGCTTATTTTGAGGAACTCAAATGAAAAAAACTTATAAAAATTCCAAATAAAAATTTCAGTTGTTCGATGTTTAATAAAAGTTAAGTTTCATGCGGTACAAGTGAAGCCAAACATCGTAGAAGTCATTGAAAATTTGAAATACAGCCTGTAAAACTCACTCGTGATAAATAAAAGAAAAAAGTCCATGCTTATCGGGATGATGCATAGAAAAGATGAAAAAGAGCAATTAGTTGTTAGAGCATGAAATGGGCAAGCAATCATAGTGAAAGATCATGTCAAGACAACAGCTACCTTACATAGAATTACTTAAAACCAGACAAGTATCCCTTTTATCTATTTCCTCAAGAATTCTTAAACCAAATCAATGTAATTAAATAAGATGAATACACACTTGAAGTTGAGGACAAAAAAATGATAATACACACTTGAAGCAGCAATGAAAGAAATGAAACAATGTCGGATGAAAAATCAAAGTTAAACCCAATGGTCCATATCTAGTTCACCACGCTGCAAATCCTCCTAATCTCACCCTCGCTCCCGGTGAGGATGTCGATCGATCCCATCTTCACCATTGCCGCCGCGAACTCGTTAGCCCATGCTCCGCCATTATTTGCATTGCTCCTCACGATATTAGCCGTCGAAGGGCTGTTAAAAAGGGTCTGATCAGAAGTCAATAGGCCTCGGTGGTTCTTCAAATTAGTGTAGTACTTGTTGTCTAGCCTGTTCGGCGTGACCAAGTCCAATGGCACAGTGGGATCGCTAGCGCCTCCATTGTTCGGACACTTAGATTTCAGTTGACTAGCCAACTTGGTGTCCATTGAAGGGTCTTGGGTGTGAGTGGCATTGAAGGAGTACAAGCGGTCCGAGAAGGAGGAGCAATGCGACACTCCAATCGAATGTGCACCGGATAGCGTCACCATCTCATCCAGAGAGAGGCCTTTTCTCGCAAAATTAGCTTCTAATTGTTGCGCATTGAAGAAGAAAGGAGGAAGATTTTGGGAGGGCTCGTCTTTGAGTGAGACCAGCCCATCGTGGCGACCCGCTGGGACTGCGTAGTTGATGCTGCCGAGTTTGTAGGCACTGTCGCGTGCTGCGAATGCAAGAATGTCAGCGCATGAGACCTTCTGCGGGCATAGAGACTCTAGCTCAGCCTTTGCCTCGTCAATGACTTCAAAACCTCGTAAGCTCGGGTTGTTCGCTGGATGTTCCTTCTCTGATGGGTTGCCTGGGGTCGAATCTAGCAAGATTGAAGCATCGCAGCCCTATTATTGGATCAAAGAACAACAAAGCAATTATCAGGATAGCTGAAGTGCATCTGCATAAGAAATATAGATTATTTTGTGACCGGTCAGTTAGATAAAACTTAAAAAAGTCCTGGACCAGTGATAGAATGTGAAATGTACTCCCCACATTCCCATCTCATCGATATCTTTTGTACTAACAAAAGATAGGCATACGCTTTTTGCTTTAAAAAAAAGGTTTTCCTTGCATTACCATTTTTCCGCAAACGAGATTATAACCACTACTTCTGAAATGTGTAAAGAAGTTCTTGCATACCCGAACAAAGCAATCATGGAAGTGCATTCTAATAAGCCCAGCACCGATGCCAGGGTTCTTGGCCACCGCTTTGTTCACAGCTTTCCGGACGACGGACTCCGCAGATGGGCAAGTGGAGCGGTAGAATCCCACTTGGAGAGTTGCTGAACCCGAGTTCAGAAAGGTGATGAACGAGAACATGGCACAGAAGAAATAGGTTCTCATAGTTCTCATTCCCAAGAACGAACCGCAGGACAGAAGCTGACAAAAAATGGATACTAATATGCTGGAAAATCAGGAGCGCGAGAGAGAGGAAAGTTTATCGAGATCACTTGTGAGTGAGAGAGGTAGTAAGCAGATGACAACTGTATAGAGATAGAGAGAAGAAACCAAGTGATGGGGATGAAGAGAATATGAAATGCTCAATGCGGCTTTATAGATGGGCACCGGAAAGTGACAATCACATTCCTTTTAATAAAATATCAAAGGTTGGCGCTGATTGATTCGCATAAGAAACCGCGTCGTGCAGCTGTGCTCGTGCAAGCATTAGACGTAAAAGGAGAAAGGAAGAAGGTGCGCGAGTTTGGACTTTGAACAGTTCTTCGTGCATGGGGATTTTCAAGAAAGGGAACGGCCCGATTGCGTTCTGACTTTCAAAGATGTCAACTTCGTGATATTAGACGAGGATTTATTGAGATGGCGTCACCTTCTCGGCACTATTCTATTTCTTCGTACTTTTATGGTGCGTTGGTCAATCATGCTGGCCTCAGATCTTACCTATTCTTCCGAAAGTCGAACCGCACCGCGTATTCTTTATAAAATTAAAATGTAATTATTATAAGGTGACTATGTAACGTACACGGGTGTACAATGATAATTGCTGCTCTTTTTTTGGGTGGAAAATTCACTTTTGCACCACCATTATTACAATGCAAACATATTGCAATTTAGGTCTTTATAATAGATCATGGAAATTTGAATGATATCCATTAGTTTGTATACGAATTGAAACATCATCAAATCTTTAATGTTCTCCCGAGGTGTCGTCATATTTAAGAGACATTCCAAAGGATATTGGTTTTGTTTATGAGGTTAGAGAAATCACGAAGTATTATGGGATTAATTTCACTGTAGAATAGAGCGAGAGAAGATTACTTTGAACAGTTCTTCATGCATGGAGATATATTATATATATTTAGATGGCCCAATTGTGTTCTGACTTTCAAAGATGTCGACTTCGCCATGTAGACGAGGATCGTAGAGACCTAGTCACCTTCTAAGCAGCGTATCAATTCCGATTTCTGTTATGTGTTTAGAGTTTTGTATTGTATAAGGATTACGTATATGGACGTTGGTCAATCATGTTGGCTTCAGTTTTTGCCAATCAAAGATGCACCAATCGAAGAACAAGTAGAAAAGGATGAAAGAAAATCAAAATCACACGAAATGCAAAATTTATGTGGAAAACCCAAAACGGTAAAAACTATGAGGAGAGAGAGAGGTTTTACTGTCTTCAACAAAGAGTACAAGAGTACAATCCAAAAAGCTCTAAAATCACATGATCAGCCACCGGATCTATATATCCAATGAGAAGATAGGAAAAAACAAAACAGGAAATTATATAGAAGTTAGGGTTGAAGATGTGTTATTAAACATATTTCTTTTATAGTCTCCCTTAAAAAATCCCTAAAATAATGGTGCATGTTTTAAAACGCCTTTATTTCTTAATTACAAAGTCAAAACTCAACAAATCTCCACATTGACTTCAAATCTCTAAAAGAGTATTATACTAAATACCACAAGATCTCTCTCCGTCACCAACAAAAGTGACCACACGAGGCCACCCCAAAACAGTGAAATCAAGGATGCACACCTCTAAGCCTACGTGAGTGTACTCAGTGTAGGAAACAAAGGATGAAATGCCACCAACTCCACCTAAGCAACTCAAATGACGAAAATGCCAATTAAGTCCAAGCAAGCTTGAACTTGATCAAAGGAACTACTTCGGTTAACATATCTATTTGATTATTTGTCGTAAATACTTTTTTCATCGTAACCATACCCTTAGCAATCTCATCACATACAAAGTGATATCGTATGTCGATATGTTTTGTCCTCTCATGATACATCGTATTCTTGGTTAACTGGATAGCACTTTGGTTATCGTAAAAGATAGCGGAGGCTGCCTCCTACTTTACACCAAGTTTTGTAACCAAACGCTTCAATTAGAGAGCTTTCCTATATTGCTTCTGCTACTGCCATGTATTATGCTTCGGTGGTAGACAAATCAACTGTGTCCTGCAAAGTTGCTCTCCAATTAACTGTGGAACCACCAAGCTTAAAAACATAACTTGTCAAAAATCTCCTTTTGTCGAGATCACCTACATAGTTAGAATTAATGAAGCCATCAATTGAATGTCCTATATCACAACCTATATTAAATACTAAACCCAGATCTAAGGTATTTTGGATGTACCGAAGAATCCATTTCACAGCTTGCTAGTGGGCTTCCATTTCACAGCTTGCTAGTGGGCTTTACTCGAATGTGCCATATACCTACTCATAATACTAACAAGCTATGAAATATCTGGACTAGTGTAAGCCATAACATACGGGAGACTACCCACAACACTAGAATATAGAACTCGAGACATCTCATCTTCCTCTTCTTTATTTTTAGGCACAAAAGAAATCGAAAACCTAAAATGGGATGCCAAAGAAGTACTTATAGGATTAGTTCTTCATGCCAAAGCACTCAAGCATTTTCTCCATATACTTCTTCTGCGAGAGGTATAACTTCCCAACTTTTTTGTGTCTATGAATTTCCATACCTAAAATTTTCTTGGCAACTCCATGATCTTTCATCTCAAATTTCCTACTAAGTCGTCTCTTCAAATTTTGTATCTCTAATATGTTTTTCGCTACAATAAACATGTCATCCACATATACTAATAAATAAATAATAGAACCATCACATAATCTCTTATAGTATACACAATTCTCATGCACACTTTGCAAGTAGCCATGACTCAACATAAAATTATCAAATCTCTTATACCATTGCCGCGAAGATTGGCTGAGACCATAAAAAAAAAAAACGTTTCAACCTATAAACGTGATCTTCTTTACCCTTTACAACAAATCCCTCAGGTTGAAACATATAGATTGTCTCCTCAAGCTCACCATGCAGAAAAGTAGGCTTGACATTAAGTTGCTTAAGTTCTAGATTATAAAGGACTATTGACACAAGCAACACATGGATGGAACTATGTTTCACAAATGGAGTGAACAATTCATTGAAGTCGGTACCGTCTGGGGACTACGAATTGACTAGTTTCATTCATTGAGAACCTCCTCCGAATCCTCCGATCGTGTTTAGGATATTATTGCTTCGTTCATGTTAATTCATCTTTGTGGTGAGGAAATATAGTTGTATTATTAATGTTGAGCATCTAGTGTATGACTAGGGGAGAACACTATGTGTATCCTTCTATTATTAGTGATTAGTGGAAGTTTTTGGACAATATGTGATTTTTCCAACATTGGGTTTAACTTTTGTTGCTAGCTTTGACTTCTTATCATTTTGCCTATTGGTTGTTGCCGGGGTCAAGTCGATTTTGATCGGTTTAGTTTTGAGGGAAAAATTGATCCTAGATTGAGTTTGTCGTTAGTGAATTGTTGCCCGATTCTCCCCAATAGTTTCGAACAAAAAAAAAATAACAAAAGTAGCAAGCTAAAAAAATTGAAGTAAACCCCTATATATGTCCTTGTAAACCTTTCAAGAAGTTACAACCTTGCCATTCCTCCTAATCTCGCCTTAGCTCCAAGGGAGAGTATCTGTCAATCCACCTTCATCATTGGCACCACAAACTTAGTAGGCCTTACTCTGCCATTATTCGCATCTTCCTCATAATATTTGCCATCAAAGGGCTATTAAAAAGTGTGCAATAAGAAGTCAATAGGCCTCAATTGTTCTTCAAATTAGTGTAGTACTTGTTGTTGAGCCTTATTTGTGCTGGTTCCCCATCTTTTGCCTAGGTTCAAAAAATATTTTTGTGCTTTGCCCTTGAAATTTTTTGAAAAACTCAAATAAAAAAAAAACTTATAAAAGTTCAAAATAAAAACTTTAATAATTTGATATTTAATAAATGGACTTTGCTAGCATAATAATCTTTGAGCTACTGTGAGAATAACAGTTTGGTTTGAGCTACAAATTTTTGACGTAATGGACCTCATAACAATTTATAATTATCTATCATATAGTTTTTTGTGATCCAAAACAGACCGTTATTCTCGCGGAATAAAAACTGTCACAAATCATTCATTTTTAATAAAAGTTAACTTTCATGCAATACAATTAAAGCCAAAACTAATAAAATTCATTAAAAATTTGAATACACCCTATGATACTCATTCGTGATAAAAATAAAAATATATAGTCCATGCTGAGCCGATGCTTATTTTGACGAACTCAAATGAAAAAAACTTATAAAAATTCCAAATAAAAATTTTAGTACTTCGATGTTTAATAAAAGTTAAGTTTCATGCGGTACAAGTGAAGCCAAACATCGTAGAAGTCGTTGAAAATTTGAAATACAGCCTGTAAAACTCACTCGTGATAAATAAAAGACAAAAGTCCATGCCTATAGGGATGATGCATAGAAAAGATGGAAAAGAGCAATTAGTTGTTAGAGCATAAGATGGGCAAGCAATCTTAGTGAAAGATCATGTCAAGACAACAGCTACCTTACATAGAATTACTTAAAAACAGGCAAGTATCCCTTTTCAGATAAATACACACTTGAAGTTGAGGACAAGGAAACTATAATACACACTTGAAGCAGCAATGAAAGAATGAAACAATGTCGGATGAAATTCAAAGTTAAACCCGATGGTCCGAATCTAGTTCACCAGCCTGCAATTCCTCCTAATCTCACCCTCGCTCCCGGTGAGGATGTCGATCAATCCCATCTTCACCATTGCCGCCGTGAACTTGTTTGCCCATGCTCCGCCATTATTTGCATTCCTCCTCACGATGTTAGCCGTCGAAGGGCTGTTAAAAAGGGTCTGATCAGAAGTCAATAGGCCTCGGTGGTTCTTCAAATTAGTGTAGTACTTGTTGTCTAGCCTGTTCGGCGTGACCAAGTCCAATGGTACCGTGGGATCGCTAGCACCTCCATTGTTCGGACACTTAGCTTTCAGTTCACTAGCCAGCTTGGTGTCCATTGAAGGGTCTTGAGTGTGAGTGGCATTGAAGGAGTACAAGCGGTTCGAGAAGGAGGAGCAATGCGAGACTCCAATCGAATGTGCACCGGACAGCGTCACCATTTCGTCCAGAGAGAGGCCTTTTCTCGCAAAATTAGCTTCTAATTGTTGCGCATTGAAGAAGAAAGGAGGAAGATTCTGGGAGGGCTCGTCTTTGAGTGAGACCAGCCCATCACGGCGACCAGCTGGTACTGCGTAGTTGATGCTGCCGAGTTTGTAGGCACTGTCGCGTGCCGCGAAGGCAAGAATGTCAGCGCATGAGACCTTCTGCGGGCATAGAGATTCTAGCTCAGCCTTCGCCTCATCGATGACTTCGAAACCTCGCAAGCTAGGGTTGTTCGCGGGATGTTCCTTCTCTGATGGGTTGCCTGGGGTCGAATCCAGCAAGATTGAAGCATCACAACCCTATTATTGGATCAAAGAGCAACCAATTAATTATCAGGATAGCTGAAGTGCATCAGCATAAGAAACATAGATTATTTTGTGGCCGTCAAGTTAGACTAAACTTAAACGTCCTGGACTCGTAATAGATTGTGAAATTTACTCCACACACACCTCATCGATAACTTTTGTACTAACGAAAAATAGGCATACGCTTTTTGCTAGAAAATGGTTTTCCTCGAGTTACTATTTTTCCGCAAACAAGATTATAGCCACTACTTCCGAAATGTGCAAAGAAGTCCATTCATACCCGAACAAAGCAATCATGGAAATGCATTCTAATAAGCCCAGCACCGATGCCAGGATTCTTGGCCACCGCTTTGTTCACAGCTTTCCGGACGACGGACTCCGCAGACGGGCAAGTGGAGCGGTAGAATCCCACTTGGAGAGTTGCTGAACCCGAGTTCAGAAAGGTGATGAACGAGAACATGGCACAGAAGAAAGAGGTTCTCATAGTTTTCATTTCCAAGAATGAACCGCAGGACAGAAGCTGACAAAAATGGGAACAATATACTGGAAAATCAGGAGGGAGAGAGAGAGAGAGTTTGTCGAGATCACTAGAGAGCGAGAGCTGGAAAGCAGATGACAATGAGATAGAGATAGAGAGAAGAAACCAAGTGATGGGGATGGGAAGAAAGATGAAATGCTCGATGTGGCATTTATAGACAGGCACCGGAATGAGACAACTCACGTTCCCCTTAATACAATATCAAAGGTTGGCGCTGATTGATTCGAATAAGAAACCGTGTCGTGCAGCTGTGCCCGTTCAAGCATGAAAAGAAAAAGAGATGAAGAAGGAGCGTGAGTTTTGGACTTTGAACAGTTCTTCGTGCAAGGAGTTTTTCAAGAAAAGGAACGGCCCATTTGCGCTCTACCTTCAAAGATGTCAACTTCGCGACGTGGGCGAGGATTTGTAGAGACGTCGTCACCTTCTCGGCAGTATTCTATTTCTGATTTCTTTTCTGGGATAGTGGTACTTTTATATGTACCTTGGTCAATCATGTTGGCTTCAGTTCTTACCTAATCCTTTTGCAACTCGCACCGCACCGCGTGGTGTTTATAAATTAAAATCTAATTATTACAAGGTGACTATGTACGTACACGGGTGTACACCGATAATTGCTGCTCATTATTTAGTGGAAAAATCTCAAATAGGGACCTAAAGTGTCATCATTTTCTCAAAAGAGAACCTGAAGTGGAGTTTGACTTAAATAAGAACCCTTCGGTCATTTATTCTCAAAATAGGACCTCACTCACCGACCGATGAACAGATGCATCTCTGATACATATTTTAGTGGCTTGATTAAGGTATTTTAGTCCAAAAAAATTATTTTTTCATTTTTGGATGTCCTGTTCTTTTTTTTTTTTTTTTTGGGTCAATGGTTGTGTTGTTCAAGAACACTAAACTTAGGGAAATGCCGGTGAGCGCCAGCCACTGGTATGGACCGCAAGGGCTTGACGCCCATCGCTGGCAGCAGGCAAGGGTCGTCGAGCCCATGCAGACCACAGGCAAGGGCTTGTAGGCCGACCCTCGCCAGATTTGGCGAGGGTTGGCCTCGCCTTGGGCCAAGGCAGGCTCGACGCCCATCGTCGATAGCTGGCAAGGGATTGTAGGCCAACCCTCACCACATATGGCAAGGGTGGCCTCGACCACGGCGGCGAGGGCTATCCAAATCGAGGCCCTATAGGGAGGTGCTTGAGGGCAAAAGGGTAGCTAGAGAAGCCGTCATCTAGGAGGGATCATGGGAAGAAGGGACGAAGAAGGCGGCATGGGCATCCCAATCATAATCTTGGTAGAAAGACGAGATTGTCGGTGGAGCAGCAGGTGAAGGTAGGGGAGGTCCCCCCTTGCGCCCATTAGTGAGGACCTACAAGCCCTTGCTCATAGCCAGCGAGGGCTCGATGGCCCTCTCTGGCTGCGGTCGAGGCCACCCTCGCCAAATTTGGCGAGGTTAGCTTGCAAGTCCTCACTCGTGGCCAGCGAGGGCTCGACTATCCTCGCCCGCTGTCGGCGATGGGCGTCAAGTCCTTACTAGCCTAAGGCGAGGCCAACTCTCGCCAACCCTTACTAGCAACTAGTGCTCACTGGCCCTTCCCAAGTTCGATGTTCTTGATATGGGCAAGAAGAAGACGAACAAGGGACGAAGAAGATGATGAACAACACACCATTGACCCAAAAAAAGAAAAAGAAAAAAGAACGGGATAATCGAAAATGAAAAAGAATTTTTGGACAAAAATACGCCTAATCAGGCCATCAAAAGATGCATCTATTCATCGGCTAGTGAGTGAGGTCATTCTTTGAGATAAATGACCACCATGGGTTCTTATTTGAAACAAACTCCACTTCAGGTCCTCTTTTGAGAAAAATTGTGCACTTTGTTTCCCTATTTGGGATTTTCCCTTATTTAGCGGAATATTCACTTTTGCACCACGGCAAATATCTTGCGATTTAGGTATTTATAATAGATCATAGAAATTTGAATGATATCCATTAATTTGTATACGAATTGAAACCTCATCAAATCTTAATGTTCTTCAAAGGTGTTGTCAGATTAAAGAGACATTTCAAAGGATATCTGTTTTATTTATGAGAGAAGAGATCACGAAATGTGATGGGATTATTTTTAGGAGTAAGCATGGTTTGGGTGGGCGGTTCCACCTTAGAACTGGGAACCACCCACTAATGATTGATTTTGAAAAACTGAAACTGGAAACTGCTTGGTTCCATGGAACCATTGAGAACCGGTTTGGTTCCTAAGTGGGTCTATAGAACTAGTCCCATCAGGCTTCACGTACTCAGTGTAATGTTTTCTGGCAAGCCAAAGTACAGCAAAAAATAAATAACTTCCCTACTCTTAATTGCAAAATCAGTAAAAAGATTGAACTCATATTAAAAGTTGAGAGCTAACGCTATGAGTCGATGGGCATTGAGCTTGAGAGTCGAGATCGTGGGTAAGAGATAGAGAGATGACTTATACGAGATGAGAGTAAGATAAGATGAGCACTTAGTTAATGGGTGTTAAGCTTCGAATTAGGGATTTTAGAGTTTTCATTTTTCTTAAATTTTTTTGTCGGAAATTTTTCTTAAAAATTAAATATATATTTATACATTTGAGATCTAGTTCAAGTGGGTGGGTGGGCAATTTCATACCTAGTATTGAGAATCGAACCAAAACCCATCGGTTTCAATTTATTGGAATTGAGAATCGGACCAGTTCCCTTGAGAACTACCAACTTCAATCCGATCTGATCGGGTCAGGTCCGAGTGATCCGAGCGGTTTGCGATTCTTTTGCACAATCCTAATTATTTTCACTGTAAATTAGAGTGAGAGAAGATTATTGCATGGTAAATTCAACAAAAACAACACCTTTCAATTTTACCCGAAACATATGCTAATTTATTCAATAATATAACTTTGACCCAAAAATTTAGTAATCTAAAATAAGGTGAGAAAATTGAGTTTCGAGATGGCATGGCACACTTTTTGAATGACTACAATGTCTTATCTCCACTAATCACTTGGAGATAAGCTTCAATCTACCACCTAAAAGTAATAAAACATCTTACCTTTATCACTTACTAATTTTTTAAAATAGAAAATCCAGAATATCAACAGTAACAATAGTAATAAAAATACTATTTTCTATTCTGGTTAAGGGAAGAATGTGGTGAAAGAAACTGTTCTTCAACAACTATAGTGGCCTGACTTCTAGAAGATTTCATCGGCCTTATGCCTTCTAATGCATCCAGATGGATCATGTAACACACATCCTGCAGCTTGAGAAAGCTAATTTGGAAACATACATATTAACAATGTGATTTATTGATAATTTATCAACACTTTTATGAAGTTGCCATTGTTATACTAAGTTATTAACGTTTATTTGCATAACTTATCGATGTCTCAAGTTTACTTTGGGTGCGTTTGTCTTTATAAATATGATCTTCACAAAATGGGTTTCCAAAATCAGGAAAAGTATTGGTACTAAAGAAATTCGGACGTTGGATTTAAGAGGTTACCGAATTGCTTTAGAAATCGAGAAAAGTACTAACAATATCCTAAATATATTGCATTGGTACTAATTTAGTACTAAATTTTTAATTGGACAAATAAGTTATAAATTTTTTTCGTATTTTGCCAATTGAATCCATTATGTCAATGTAGGATGGAAAATTGCTAACATGGATATTGATCATCTTACATGCCGCATAGAGTCATCAATATGCGGCATGACTAATGCTAACGTAAATATTCTTTTTTCCTTTCTTTTTTTTTCCCTTTTCTTTTTGCCGATGGCCGAGACACATGCCATGGCCGGCAAGGGCCACCCTTGCCGTGCATTGCTTGGGCGGGTTGGCCTCACCTGTGTTAGCAATGGTGACCCTTGCTCAAAAGAGGACCATGGGTAGTGCCAGCCATCAAAAATGAAAGAAAAGGAAAGGAAAAAAAGAAAAATATATACCAATTTTTTTTTTAAATGTCCACATCAGTGTTAGTTATGTCACGCAGGACGATTAGCATCTACGACAATAATTTCCTATCTAAATTGATTGGATGGATTCTTTTGGCAAAACATGAAAAATGTCTAAGATTGAACCAATCTAATAGAAATGTTTATAATTTTTTTTCAAATAAAAAAAAAAAGTTTAAGATTGAATTGGTTTCATTGTAATAAATTTTGGATTTTTTGGTACTTTTTTCATTAGAAAGCTACCGACACAAAAATTAAGTCAAAATAAAGGAATGATTACAACAGTAGAATTGGCCCATTCTATTAGATAAATACACACTCGTTATGGGTCTAAAGATAAATACGCACTCGAAGTTCAGGAAAAAGAAGAAAATAAATTACACACCTATTTTTGTGTCAGAAAATAGATTACACACTTGAAGTAGCAATGAATGAATGAAACAATGTAGAAAAAAAATCGAAATGAAAGCATATATATATGTTCTAATAAACCTTGTAAGCCACTGCTAGTTCACAACTCTGCAATTCCTCCTAATCTCGCCCTGGCTCCCGGTGAGAACATCGATTGATCCCATCTTCACCATTGCAGCTGCAAATTTGTTAGCCCATGCTCTGCCATAATTAGCGTTCCTCCTCACAATATGTGCCGTCGAAGGGCTATTAAAAAGCGTTTGATCTGAAGTCAATACGCCTCGGTGTTTCTTTAAATTAGTGTAGTACTTGTTGTCGAGCCTGTTGGGAGTGACAAAGTCCAATGGGACCGTCGGGTCGCTGGTGCCACCATTGTTCGGACACTTCGCTTTCAGTTCACTGGCCAACTCGGGTTCCATTGAAGGGTCTTGCTTGTGCGTGGCGTTGAAGGAGTACAAGCGGTTCGAGAAGGAGGAACAGTGCGAGACTCCGATCGAATGCGCACCGGATAGCGTCACCATTTCGTCTAGAGAGAGACCTTTCCTTGCAAAATTAGCTTCTAACTGTTGAGCATCCAAGAAAGGAGGGGGAAGATTCTGGGACGGCTCGTCTCTGAGGGAGACTAGCCCATCGCGGCGACCGGCCGGGACTGCATAGTTAATGCTGCCGAGCTTGTAGGTGCTGTCGCGGGCTGCGAATGCCAGAATATCGGCACAAGAGACCGTCTGGGGGCATAGATACTCTAGCTCGGCCTTCGCCTTGTCGATGACTTCGTAGCCTCGTAAGCTTGGGTTGTTCGCGGGATGCTCCTTCTCTGATGGGTTGCCCAGTGTTGAATCGAGTAAAATTGATGCATCGCAACCCTATTATTTTTTCAAAAAATACGAACATCATCAGAATTGCTGAAATGCATCTGCGTAAGGAATGTCGATTATTAAGTTACTTTTATGTTAGACTAGGTGAATATACTCGCATCTAACTAATATCCTTTGTAATAACAAGATACCAACATAACTTTTTTCGCTAGGAAAAATTTATCGTCGCTACTGCTTATTGAAATCGAGATTGTTACTGCTACTTCAGAAATGTGGTAAGAAGTGTTTGCATACCCGAACAAAGCAATCGTGGAAGTGCATTCTAATAAGCCCAGCGCCAGTGCCAGGATTTCTGGCCACCGCCTTGTTCACGGCTTTTCGAACAACAGACTCCGCAGCCGGGCAAGTGGAGCGGTAGAATCCGACTTGGAGAGTTGCTGAACCTGAGTTCAGCATGGTGGTGAGCAAGAAAATGACACAGAAGCCGAAAGAGGTTTCCATAGTTTTCATTTCCAGGAATGAACCAGGATAGGAGCTGACAAAGGGGTAAAAAGATTATCGAATGTGAAATCACTTGAGAGTGAGTTTGGAAGAAGATGAATACGATATGGAGGTAAGAGAGAAACCGAGTGGGCGATGGAGAGAAGATGAAATGCGAAATTGGTCTTTATAGATCGGATTGGACGTGTGACAATCACATTAAGATAATATTAAGGTTGGTTTTGATTGATTCGTAGAAGAAAGCGTGTGTTGCAGCTGTGCTTTTGCAGGCACAGATAAGAAGAAGCAAAAGAAGAAAACGAGGAAAGCTTCAACGTGAAGGCGGACAAGCGTGAGACTTTTTGGACAGTTCATCCTGAACTGGTCTTTAGGGGAAGAAAAAACAAATATCTCTCTTCGAAGCATTGCAAGGGACAGCGTTTGCCTGCACTTTTATGGAAAAATTGTTCAAAAAGTCATTCCAATTAATTTTGGCCTAAAATTGCTAACGCGGTAGTTGTGTCATATAGGATGGTCAACATCTACATTAGTGATTTTCAACTGAAATTGGTTTGAATGACTATATTGACAAATCATTAAAAGGATTAAGACTAAATTAGCAAAATTAAAAAGTTTAGTATTGAATTTCCCGATTTTCAAAGAAGTCAACTTGGTGGTGAGAGGGCTGCTGAGAGATTATCGTCACCTTCTCAAGTTCTTAGTATTGTACTGATTCTGATTTCTTCTTTTGCGTTAGTACTAATAGATCGATTAATATTTGATTATGCGGGCGTACGTGACTTTGGTTCGGTCAACCAATTTAGCTTCACACCACCGCGTAATGATTTTCAATTATATTATTAATATATTACTGCATGTGACGAACGTATTTGTTCAAATTATTGTATGCAAAGGATGAGAATTGACTAAGAATAATCGGATCATTCACTACAATATATTTGGGAATTTGAGACTAGAAAGTTGCCTTTAGAGATCGATTATTTAGCTCTTAAGCTTTCAGTGGCAGATAAAAGCATCCTGCGCACCCAATTCGCGGAATCTATTCAGTGGTTGATTAGCCGTAGATTATTTGGCTCATTAAACATTTATTGTTCGAGTGTTAGTGACTTACACATGAGTAGTCAAAAAACCTAGGACGCGCACCAAGGTCTCAAGCCCGAATCCCTGACTATAGGGTATGAGCATAAACACTGGTCTTAGGTTCGTCGAAACTAAGCCCGAGAACTCAGTGCCCGTGCTTGACTCCCTAGCATGCCGCCTCAGGTTTATAGAGGCCTAGCCTAGTCCGTGCACTTGAGCTTGGGCCCATTGAGATGGAGTCTAAATGCTAGCGCTTAGGATTGAGACCCTAGTACCCTGAGACTTCGATACTGATGCTCGTGCTTGGATCCATCAAAGCGAGGCCCCAAACCTAGTGCTCGAGACTGTTCCCTACTCTTAGACTTAGGTCCATCAAGGTTGAGCCAAAGACCTTAGCACCCATGCCTGAGTGCATTAAGGCCCAGACTTGGTCCTTGGGCCCAGGCCTAGTATCAATGGACCAAAGTGTGGGGGAATCGGGCATGAACACGGGCTAGCTTTGATGGACTCAGGCTCAAAAGTCATAGAATTGGGCATGGGTGTTGGGGTGTGAGGCCCAACCCCAAAAAACTTGGGCACAAGCGCCGAGGACGCGAGCCCAACGTCCCAGGCACATACATCGGTATCTTGGGCCCAAGCACAGTGGCCAAGGTCCTAGGCCCAAGCATTGGGGACGTGGCCCTATTGCCAAGGAACTGGGAACAAGCGTTGGAATTCTTATGCCCAAGCGCGATATTTCTGATCCAAACGTTGATTTTAATCTTATTTTGAAAAATGATTTTTGATTTTTATAAGAAAAAATCATTTTCCTGAATTTAAGTTTTGGTACCAAAACCTTTTTTGTTGACTAGAAAAACATTTCCTGTAAATTTGTTTTCCTAAGAAAATCAAATATCGAAAAATGATAGAAATAAATTACCAAAAAATATTTTCTACAAAATAGACAAAACCTTGATGTTGAATATCTTGCCTCTTATAACATACTATAGCAACAATCATTTTGATGAGCCTTTAAGATGGTTATCTTCTAGTCAAACTTGTGGACGAATTTTGAAGATAAGGCACAAGATTGAATAGTCAATAATACAAGTTTCCGTGTTATTAATTGCATTTCTAAATTCTTAGAAGTCTTTAATGTTATGTAAGTTTCAAGAGTCAAAGTTCTAAATACCTAGGCTCTTTATTATACTTTCTAGTTCCCAAGTCCTTTTAATGCTTCAGTAGTCCCCTAGATATCATCTATGCTATAATTAGAAAAAGACTCTCATTGTGAGAGCATACCAGACTTTGAGGAATGAAAATATTTGAGATTACCTTTGTTTTAGTGAATATCTTTGGAGAGTGGATAACTCTTATTTCGATCTCTTCATCCTTGGAGAGTGGATTACTCCTCGGTATTTAGCCAAATAACACTTTATCCTCGGCTGGTGGTTTTCCTTTAAGCCTTGGTGGTGAGTTTCTCCTATCCTGAAATTCTTTAGCCTTAGCGGGTGGCTTGTCCTTGAAGCCTTGGTAGTGAACTTCATCTATCCCGATCCTCATCCTTGGTTGATGGCGCGTCCTCTAGACCTTGGTGGCAATTGTTTTCGATCCTTGCATTTACATTTCATCTTTCAATAACCATCCCCATACACATCGTTTCCATACACTTAACTAGAAAATTTCCCCTTTCCGAAATCACTCACCCACATACACATCACCATGGCATGTGTCAGCCATCGGTAGAAATTAAAAGGAAAAAAAAAAAAAAGAAAAAAGAGAAAAAATATATTTTTTAAAAATTTTCATATTAGTGTTGATTGTGCCACGCGATAGCAATTTTCATCCTAAATTGGTTTGATGGATTCAATTGGCAAAATATAAAAATGTTTAGAATTATATTGATCCAATTGAAATGTTTGTAACTTTTTTTACCCAGTGGAAAAAGGTTTAGGATGGGATTTGTTCCAATACAATAGATTAAGGATTTTTTTTTTATATGTACTTTTCCCTTTAGAAATCTACTGGCATGAAAGATAAATCAAAATAAAGGAATGATTGCAATAGTAGAATTGGCTGCAATTTGGTAAAATACACACTTTTTTCGGTCAAAAAATAAATACACACTTGAAGTTCAGGAAAGAAGAAACTAAAGTACACAATTGAAGTAGCAATTAATGAATGAATGAAACGATGTACAAAAAAAAAATCAAAATAAAAGCTTATATATGTTCTAATAAACCTTGTAAGCATCTGCTAGTTCACAACCCTGCAATTTCTCCTAATCTCGCCCTGGCTCCCGGTGAGAATATCGATCGATCCCATCTTTACCATTGCAGCTGCGAACTTGTTAGCCCATGCTCCGCCATGATTCGCGTGCTTCCTCACGATATATGCTGTCGAAGGGCTATCAAAAAGTGTCTGATCGGAAGTCAATACGCCTCGGTGGTTCTTCAAATTAGTGTAGTACTTGTTGTCGAGCCTGTTGGGCGTGACAAAGTCCAATGGGACCGTCGGATCGCTGGCGCCTCCGTTGTTCATACACTTTGCTCTCAGTTCACCGGCCAACTTGGGTTCCATTGAAGGGTCTTGCTTGTGCGTGGCATTGAAGGAGTACAAGCGGGTCGAGAAGGAGGAACAGTGCGAGACTCCAACCGAATGCGCACCGGAGAGTGTCACCATTTCGTCTAGAGAGAGACCTTTTCTTGCGAAATTAGCTTCCAACTGTTGAGCATCCAAGGAAGGAGGGGGAGATTCTGGGACGGCTCGTCTCTGAGGGAGACTAGCCCATCACGGCGACCGGCTGGGACTGCATAGTTAATGCTGCCGAGCTTGTAGGTGCTGTCGCGGGCCGCGAACGCGAGAATGTCGGCGCAAGAGACTGTCTGGGGGCATAGATACTCTAGCTCGGCCTTTGCCTCGTCAATGACTTCATAGCCTCGTAAGCTTGGGTTGTTCGCGGGATGTTCCTTCTCTGCTGGCTTGCCCGGTGTTGAATCGAGCAAAATTGATGCATCGCAACCCTATTATTGTATCAGAAAACAGGAACATTATCAGGATTGCTGAAATGCATCTGCATAAGGAATTACGTTACTATTGTACTCTATACTCACATCTAGCTAACATCCTTTGTAATAAAAAAATATCACAAGAATGCTTTTCAATAGGAAAAGTTTATAGTCGCTACTACTTATCGAAATTGAGATTGTTACTGCTACTTCAGAAATGGGGCAAGAAGTGTTTGCATACCCGAACAAAGCAATCATGGAAGTGCATTCTAATAAGCCCAGCACCAATGCCGGGATTTCTGGCCACCGCCTTGCTCACGGCTTTTCGAACGACGGACTCCACGGACGGGCAAGTGGAGTGGTAGAATCCCACTTGGAGAGTCGCCGAACCAGAGTTCAGCATGGCGACCAGCAAGAAAATGACACAGAAGCCCAAAGAGGTTTCCATAGTTTTCATTTCCAAGAGTGAACCAGGGTAGGAGCTGACAAGAGGGTGGGAAGAATATCGAATGCGAAATCACTCGAGAGTGAGGGTCTGTAAGAAGATGAAAACGATATGGAGGTAAGAGAGAAACCGAGTGGGTGATGGAAAGAAGATGAAATGCGAAACAGGTTTTTATAGATCGGCATTGGAGGCGTGACAATCACATTAAGATAATATTAAGGTCGGTTTTGATTGATTCGTGGAAGAAAGCGTGTGTTGCAGCTGTGCTTTTGCAGGCACACATAAGAAGAAAGCAGAAGAAGAAAAGGAGGAAAGCTTCAACGTGAAGGCGGACGAACGTGAGACTTTTTGAACTGTTCTTGGTGAACTGGTCTTTAGGGGAAGAAAAAACAAAGATCTCTCCTTTAAAGTATTCCGAGGGACAGCATTCGGCTGTCCTTTTCATGAAAATTATTTAAAAAGTCCTATATCTACTCTAGGGCGACTAAGGCCACTATCCATTGACGATTTATTAATATTATTTTTTCTGTCAATTTTAGATGGAAATCACCAACATAAACTAACGCCCACATCAGAAGAACTATATTACTAAATTGTCAAAAAATTTGACAAAAATTAAAAAAAATTGAATTAAATTGGTCATCGTATAAGACTTTTTGAATGATTTTTTCTATTTTCAAAAATATTAACTGGGTGATGAGAGGGCTGTAGAGAGCTCATCGTCTCCTTCTCAAGTTCGTAGTAGTGTCATTCTGATTTCTTTTTTCATGTTAGCAGTGATAGATCGATTAATATATGATTATGCGGGCGTACGTGACTTTGGTTCGGTCAACCAATTTAGCTTTGCCCCACCGCGTAATGATTTTTAATCATTTCATTATGATATTGCTGCATGTAACATACGGATGTCTTCGTATTATTGTATACAAAGGATGAGAATCGTCTAAGACTAATCGGATCATTCACTCAAATATATTTGGGAATTTGAGACGATAGAAATTTGCCTCTAGAGATCGATTATTTGGCAATGAAGCTTTTAGTGGCAAATAAATTAAGTATCCTGCATACCCTAATTGCAGAATTATTTGATTAGTCGTGGATTATTATTCACCTCTAATTTGTATATTTAAGTGACTAATATTTTGCCTGATAACATACTTATAGCAACAACCCTTTTGCTTCTGTAGCATTTTTTAAGAGCAAGAGATAAATTTGCCTTAAATTGCATTTGTCGTGGAAAATTAATTAGTTGTCATATTTGTGGCAAATTACCTAAGTTCTAAAAATCTTATTATAAGGACAAAAATGTTTACCTCCTATAGAGATCTTTTTAGTCAAAATAATTTGAACTTGTAGCTTTTTTAAGATTTAATGAAAATAATTCTCCAATGAACAACATGGATCTATTTCAAATAGTTGTATTCGAGCTGCCCATCCTAGTGAATTCTTAACCTTCATTGATCAATCCAAGGTCAAGGGCACTTCTTCTATGTATCTGGGTGATTGATTCTCAGTTCAATCAGTTTCCATCTAGGAATCGGGAACCGGACCGAGAGGACTATTTCCCATTTTTTGGGCCCAGGGACCGGACCGGACGGTCCTAGCACCGAGAACCAGACCACACCGATTGGTCTCATCTCATAGAACTAGCCACTTAGCAAAAAAAAAATTAAAAAACTAAAAAAACTAAAAAAAAAAAATACTAAGAGTTATTCTAATGTAGGGTTTATTGTTATTTTTAAGAAATTTAAACATATATATTTTTTCAAAAAAGAGTTGGTCCGGTCTAATTTCCTCCCGAAGCCGAGAACCAGACCAACCGGCCGGTCTGGTTCGGTTCGGATGGTTCCCAATCTAGTCAATCTGATATGCTCACCCCTAGTATACATATAATCTGAAAAGGAAAATGTTGATAAATAACAAAGCTTCCTGACAATGTAAATTTTAAAAAATCATATATAGTAAGATGAAATCACAACGCGCTTAGAAGGAATGGCTGAGCACCAATGGCTCCAATGACATCTCCAACGATTGGCAAAATTATCAGCTCAATACTAAATAAATCGTACAAATATTAGTTCAATCCTAAACTTTTCAATTTTGCCAATATAATCCTAAACCTATTTATGAAATTCCACGTGATGAAATTTCCACAGCAATAGGCTTGGAAGGACTTCATACACGCCTTAATTGGCTAAACTGAAAAATTGATGATTGAATTGATATATGTACAATAGATTTATGATTTAATAGGGTAATTATTCCTTGAATGATTTTGTAGCTTCTATAAGGCTGAACTAGAGGTTCATCATCTTTTGAAGAGACTCGGAATATCTCTAAAAGTCTTGTCCTAATGCTTGCCCTCCATTTGGATCTTTACGAATGCTAGATTCCTTTGCCGCAAAAACAGAGGTGGAACCTTAAAAAACATATACTCTACCATTGACGTTGTCCTCCAAATTAGGAATTTTATGATTTAGAAATGTAGCTACAAATGTATTTGAAAATCTGATAAGTTATTCGATAATAGAGATTGATACTTACGACTATATTCAACAAAGCATGGATATAATTTTCTTACTTGATTGCTTAGAGGACGACTTTGATGGGATAAGAGAGAGCTTTAATTTTCGAGCCATCCTGTTGGGTCGTGAATTTGCACAAAAGATCACTTTTTTTGCGCTAGAAACACAAAAGATAACTGATAAGGTTATAGGTACATACATAAAACTTGAAACTTACAAGAATTACTTCCTAAACATAACCTAACGGTGCTTTTATTGATTATTATAAAAAGTCTTAAACCTATTGCATTTTTGTCAATTCAGTCTTAAACCTTTTAATTTTGTCAATTGAGTCATAAGCATTTTCACATTTGGTCAATTAAGTCCATTTGGCTAATTTGATATGGAATCATTGACATAGATATTATTTGTCCTACGTGGTGTGATCAATGCTAACATGGACTATATAAAATAATATTTTAATATTTTTTCGAAATTATTTATTTAGTATTTTCTCTTTCCTTTTTTTGTCCTTCCCTTCTTCTTCTTTCGGTGATTGGCCAGAGGCGACCTTGCCATAACTAAGCGAGGTCGGCCTCGCCCAGACATGGTGAGGCTCAACCTCGCTAGATTTGGCGAGACTTGACCTCGCCTAGAGTGAACGAGGGCAAGCTTCACCAAGGATGGCAAGGTCACCTCTGGCTGGTCACTAGGAGGAGAAAGGGAAAAAAAAAAGAAAAAAAAAAAGAAAAGAATAAATATACTTGAAAAAATATTTAAAATATGATTATAAATTGTTCACGTTAGTGCTGATCACATCACATGAAATGACCAATATTCATGTAAGCGATTTGTAGTCAAAATTGGTGGGATTGACAATTAGCAAAATGTTAAAAAGTTTAGGATTCAATTGATAAATTAAAAATGTTTGGGATTAAATTAGCAAAAGTGTAATAAGTTTTAAATTTTTTGAACAAATTTCCCTACTATAAACTATTTTATAGTCCACCCTTCCACATGGGAATGGGGAGGTGGGGAATTCAATTCCCCACCTTTTCAAGGGAACTGGGTGGAAATGTTTAATTCCACATGTGTGGAGTTTGATTTCTACACTCTACAAAGAGTCAAGGTAAAGATTTTAGAGCAAGTTGAGAATTGAGTAAGATAGACAAAAAAAAAAAAAAAACTATCATGTTCTAGCATTTAATTAGACATCTTATTCATAGATAAGTTAAATAAATGTTCAAAGAGACTTAGAAAGAAGGAAAAGATAGAGATCAAGTTAAATGTGGAAATAAGACATAGTATCTTTTTGAGATCAAGAAAGAAAAATTATTGGGATTAAGAATAGGGTTATATTATATCATTGTGATGAAAAAGGCGCCCAATCTATCATCTTGGGCAGGAAAATTTAGGGCCCAAAATTTATTATTTGCAAATCACTTAATGGAAAAATAGATTTGTAAAGTCAATTCAGGTTCTCTATCATTTAAAGCCAAATAAAGCTTCTCCATAAATAATTAAATTTGAAGCAGGAAGAATAAAGATAAAAGATCCAGAAAAATGATTCGATAATATTAAATATTTTCAGTAAAAGTAATGAAGAATTTTCCATTTACTTTGATATTTCTTAGCGGTAGAATACATTTATATGTAATAATTCAATTCAACGACTATCATTCAGTCTATCTTATAGAGGGAATTCCTTTGTTGTTTTAAGATTTTCTTTTTAATATGAAATGAAAGAAAAGGAGCCTAAATCTTCATTCACATAAACTTTTCTAGTGGTGGCAAAATGAATTGTAAACCCTCTTTTTGACTCATTCTCAACTCATTCTCAATAGTTTAATCCCCTCTGGTGGTGAATAGATGGAAGGGTTAATCAGGTGGTGAATAGATTTAATCACCTTTTATTGCAGGTTTGAATGGGTTATCGTAGATAAAGTTTACTTGAATTTAAGCTAAATTGCGTATGAAGTAGACCCATTTTCTAACCTTTGTTTTTATTCTCAGCATTGGATTATCTATCAATTTTACCAAGGGAAAATTCACCTCTCCTCCCCATGTTTTTCTTTTCCCTTTTTTTCCCGCGTCGTTTCCCCTCTTTTCCACTACAACGCGTTGACATCGACAGTTGAATTTAGAATAAAAAGAACGACTTGCCCTTCCTATCTTCATAAAACATCACAGTAAAAGCTCATTTTCAAGTGAAGATGAGAAATTTAATTTTCACATTTTATAACAATTAAGTGACAATTTAAATAAAATTGCTTTCAGAACTTCCATTCAAAACGGAACCAGTCTACTAATAATTGAAAATCACGCTGCTTTACTACGAAAGAGCATAGCCAAATATGTTTTTGAAATTGTTATCCCTACAAGATTTCAAAACTTGTACCGATAGTCAAGCATCCATTCTCACTTTGCGTGCGTGAGCGTCTCTGAGGAGGTGCAAACAAAAAGCTACCGGATGTGCTCCGGTCACCGTGGCTTACTGGTTCCTAAACGCAAAGCGATTCACGAGAGCAATGGAGCATTGCTCGTCACTTACGCCAAATCCATCCCCCTTTGCCTCTCCACCGTCTTCACACTCCCATCCATAATTCAACCCTTAAACTCGTCCATGCAAGTTTTCTTGTCCATGCGCTCAGCCACGTCTCCATGTTGCTCGTGTGCCACACAAAGTCCTAGCCGACCCGAGCTCCTTCACTAACTCAGCAAGTTTGTCAAGAGAGTCACTCATTTTTCAGAAACAAAATTTAAAGACAAAAATTGCCAAGAATTAAAGCCCAGATTGGTTAGGTATAATTCATTAAAATCGTATTGCATAAAAAATGTGTCAATTCAAATTGGATTATTTTCTATCTGCCCATTTGACAAGCCCAATCTGCATCAAGAGCTACGCATTTCATATTTTTTTTACAGACATAAAGCAGACATTTCTTGATGAGTAACAAATACATGAGTGAAAATGAATTAAGAAAACATGTTTATCGAGCCAACGGTCCAACAACATGGCCCAGCATGCCTCAAACACGCAATGATGAGCCTGCCTCCTGTCCCAGCCCGCGTCCCCTCCACGCATAGACCCCACCGAACGAGGCCGCCTCACAAGCCTCGGCTGCGTCGGTAAACCCCCTCACAATTCGAAAATAACTCGTGTGGATCTGATCCCAATCCCGCACCTGGCCTCTGCACTAACATCGAGACTGGCGACTACGCCGATGATTCCGGGACATTCTCTGCAAGCGCTGCATCGCACGGTCGTGCACAAGCTTTGCTGTCTTTGAATGTTTCCCCCGCGTCCTCCGCTCGCTCTCTGCCCTTCTCCTCATCGAAAGCAAGGTGTTTCACCGTTGGTCAGCCCGGTCACGGTCTCTTTGATCTTACTGTCGTTCATCTTACTTTAGCCCTCCGATCATCATGCTGGTTGTACCGCATCTTGACTAGACTCCTCTACTTGTTTGACTATTAACATAATCCTTTTTCTTTCGCCAATTAAAAAAAGAGATAATATCAAATTATCTTGTGATGATAATCTCTCAAAGGTTCTTTCGAGAGTAGAATTTATTTCAAAATACCCATTAAATGTAATAACTTTATTTCAATAAACCCCTAGCTCATTGTTGGCTGTCAAGAGTGCACGAATCTTGCGTGCACGATTCCTTTTACAAATCGTGAGATAATTTCGTCTTAGAATTATGGTGCCATTGGCCATGCGGGAGTGAGGGCCCGGCGTCTTTGTCGGGTTTAGGCGAATGAACGAATGCGTCTGTGTGTGAATGAAAGAGAGGTTGAGGTTGACTTCGTGTTGTCTTATTGAGAGACTAAGGCATGGACAAAACAAATGGAAAATGCTGTTAAATATGCACTTCTTCACAAGATATGACTAGAAATAGTAGAAATCACAATCAGCCATGACAAAAACATTACCTCCAGAGACTAAGGCATGGACAGAACAAATGGAAAACGCTGTTAAATGAGCACTTCTTCACATGATATGACTAGAAATAGTAGAAATCACAATCAGCGATGACAAAAACATTACCTCCTCTCTCTCTCTCTCTCTCTCTCTCTCTCTCTCTCTCTAGGGTCTGTGGTTTTTATTTTCATTTTCATTTTTTTTTCAAATTCCATGCATTAATTTGTAATTTCAGGACGGTCATAGCCTTTTAATTTGTGCAAAATTGTGCGCGAGATTCACGAGCTCAATGGTCGACCGATTTTCGTACCCGATGGCGATAAGTTCAAGAGGTTTGTCTAGACAAAATCATTAAATTTAATTGTGTTTTGAAATAAAGTCTAATGCAAGGAATTAAGATTTTTGAAATTATTTCCACGAAAGAGAAAAGTCTGCCATCTTTACCAATCATAGAGACCTAACTGTTACATATGATATAGCCGGTGTGAACATTAGAGTAGCACACTTTATCACTTGATCGAGTTTTTGTATTATGAAGAAGATCAATCAATAGAGATTGAGTTGAGAAGAGTCGACGATGATGACCAAAGTCATAATATTAATGACAGAGTAAATATGGAATCGTAATTTTGTTTTGGATTAATAGTTGTACATGATAAATGGTATAATTATTAAGACAACAATTCATTTTTTTTTGTCATAAGACAAGAATTCATTTATATGCAAATTTGCACAATTTTACAGCCTAGATCATTTAAATGTAAAAGCTACTAATTTGTACTCCAATGAGAAATTTAAAATTTATAAAAACATAAATATGTCTAGAGGAAATGAGAGTAGAAGGAAAAATAAACAGAAGTTGAAATTTAGAAGAGATAGATTTTTTTTTTTGGTCAATAAAGTGCAAGATTAATGATAGTTATATTCCATGTATTTGATTTTTGATTTTTAAAATTTTAACATTTAGATTTTTACATAGTTATAGCCTTTTTTAAAGGCTAATTTCCTTAAAAAAACCCCTCAAACTATACATGTAATTTCAATTCTACCCCGAACGTTTTTAGTCTTAAAAAATCCCCTAACTTTACTCTGATACCTATCTAATAATTGTGACCGATTTCATCAAGATTATTACCATAAGCTCATATAAAGGTTTTATCGGGTCTTGATGAGACACAATTTTTTATAATAAACCTCTAATTGGCCATAATGTTGATAATCTTGAAGAAACTAGTGTCAATATTTAAACACGTGAGGTAGATTTGTAATTGAGGTGAAAGCTCAGGAGATTTTTTCGATAAAGAAAAGCTCGGGACACAATTAAGATTTCACTAAAAGTTGAGGGCCTTCTATTTAATATAGAAATTAAAGGATATTTTGAAAAAGAAAAGACGGAAGCAATTACCAGAAAAAAAAAAATTGTCCATTTCCATTATACCGCTGTAGATTAAATCATTTAAATATGCTAGTGCATTATCCGGCAAAAAAAAAAATGTTTTTAAGACAAATATCGCAGGTTGTACTTTTCTTTTTTTTTCGCAGGTTGTACTTCTCGTTCGTGTTTTTATATTTTGGAGGGCTTTTTTTTTTAAATAATATTTTATTTTCTTGTTTCCGTTTGATTTTTTTTTTTTTTTTCCCGATTGTCTTTTATCATATGATGTTACCGACTTCCCTCGCTCCATTTCAGCGCTCTCCCCATTAGGGCACGCTTCGTTCCCTCTCTTCCCCCCCTCACTCTCTCCCTACTCCTCGCGAAATCCCTCCTCCTCCTTCTGCATCGGCTAATCGGACGGTCGTCGGAGCCGCCGCCGCCGCCATCCTACTCCTCCTCCTCCGTCGCCGCAGCGAGGCCGGGAGAACGGTAGGCGTTTCTCTCCTTTCGCGATTCTCGCTCCGTTTCTTCCGTCGCTTCCCCCTCTGCCTTTCGATCGAGGAGCAGTCGATTCCTCGCTCGATTGGACGGAGCCGTCGGGTCCTCGATCGTTTTGCGTTTTGGGCCATTCCTTCGATTTCTTCACGTTGCAGTTCGTTTCGTGTCGTTTCCGAAGGGTGCGCTTAGGGTTTTGCTCGAAATGAGGGATTTTGCTGGATTTTGACCGCCGGGGGTGATATTTTCCAAGTGTCGATTCGAACGAAAAAAATTCTCAGGACGATTTTCGTAGTGTAGGGTAGGGTGGCCTTGTTAAGGACTGAGGAGTGTAATCGCCGGCCGTGTGGGAGCGAGAGGGAAGGGAATACGCGGCCTGGTATGGCGTTGATATCCGGGATTGTACAATTTTCGATAAGTAGGATAATTATGTCGACAGAGTAGAAGGCATGTTTATCTGAATATGCTGGAGGAATATGTGGAAGATAATGCAGGGAGAAACGAACTGACTGAAGATAATGAAAAAGTTTGGGCTTGTTTTTGTTTGAAAATTATGTTTTAAGCAGTAGCTGACTTACTATTCCGCAGACAAATATTGTCATTAGTATATTTGCTATTGTAGCGTCATGGTTGAATTTATATGCGCCTTTGATCGTAATCTTTTATTCAATTGACCTTGTGAAGGGATGTGTGTGAGTTGAGGTGCCACTTTAATTGTAGCCTTGACTTCCTGATCTGTTCCTTAATGTAGCAAAGCAGTGGCTGCCCATCTTCCTGTGGATCTACAAATTGCTCATCTAGTGATTAAAAATGTGCTAGATCTGACTTGGGCTACGCTCCCCACTTGCATCACTTCAGGTTGGACGGTTACGCCCATTAGATTACAATTAACAAACTATTACCAAATGTGTCTTATATATTTGCATCTGTTTATGCATTTTTTAATGGCCATAAAATTGGTTACGTCATGACTATGTATCCATTACTGTAAAAGGCAGTTTGCATTAGCCTCAGTACTGTTTCTTATTTGAGAAAGATTAACATGGGAAAGAAAAAGGGGAGATTAGATTGGAATTTATCACGCATAATTTCTTTGCATGCAACGCGTAAATTCTTTGAAATACAGTGCAATGAGCCTTCTGACGTTATGAATATATGGGCTCTAGATGGTTCAATCTCTTGACACATTGATAAACCTGGACTCTCTTCTGCCACGAGTTTATTTGCATGTTTGATAAGGAAAATATCAGCTCTTCTAAGAATTTTCTTCCTATGCATCCTATGCTGTATGTCCTATTACAATGAAAATAAGAAACTTGTATTGCATTGTGTTGATTTGTATTTCATTTGCCTCTTATCAGGCTGGTGTTAAGTGTGGTGTTTGTAAATGGGCGATCATCGAAGTGGAAATGGGCAAAGCATTAATGGAAAGGCTTCAGCGGCTGGACCTACGTATAAGATTCAGTTGGAAAATTTTGCGAAGCGTTTGAAGACTCTCTATACTCACTGGAATGACCATGGGAATGACTTGTGGGGTTCTTCTGATGTTCTGGCAATAGCTGCACCTCCTAATTCAGAGGACCTTCGGTATCTCAAATCTTCAGCTTTAAACATGTGGTTGCTGGGTTACGAGTTCCCAGAGACTATAATGGTTTTCATGAAGAAGCAGATCCACTTTTTATGCAGCCAAAAGAAGGCAGATGTACTTCGACCTGTTGAAAGAACTGCTAAGGAAGCTGTGGGAGCCGAAGTGGTGATTCATGTGAAGGCAAGAAGTGATGATGGGACTGCTCTAATGGAGGCAATTTTCAGTGCCATCCGCTCTCTTTCTAAGGCAGATGGTCAACAAGTACCTGTTGTCGGGTATATAGCAAGAGAGGCTCCGGAAGGTAAGCTTTTGGAGACATGGGCTGAAAAGCTTAAGGCTGCTGATTTTCAGCTTGGTGACGTGACCAATGGGTTGTCCGACTTGTTTGCTGTCAAGGATGATGCTGAGCTTTTAAATGTGAAAAAGGCAGCACATTTGACGGCTAACGTGTTGAAGAATTATGTGGTTCCGAAACTAGAGAATGTTATTGATGAGGAGAAGAAAGTGACTCATTCATCGTTGATGGATGAAACTGAGAAAGCCATATTGGATCCATCTAGAGCTAAGGTAAAGCTGAAGGTGGATAGCATTGATATTTGCTATCCTCCTATTTTCCAGAGTGGAGGAGAGTTTGACCTGAGGCCCAGTGCAGCCAGCAACGACGAATTACTCTATTATGATTCTGCAAGCGTGATTATATGTGCGGTTGGATCTCGTTATAACAGTTACTGCTCTAATTGCGCAAGGACATTCTTGATTGATGCCAATCCCTTGCAGAGTAAAGCATATGAAGTGCTTCTAAAGGCCCATGAAGCAGCAATTAGCATGTTGAAGGCCGGGAACAAGCTCAATGCAGCCTATCAGGCAGCCTTGTCAGTAGTTGAGAAGGATGCTCCTGAACTACTACCAAACTTGACGAAGTCAGCTGGGACGGGAATGGGTCTTGAATTTCGGGAGTCAGGGTTGAACATTAATGCCAAAAATGAGAGAATTATTAAAGAAAACATGGTCTTTAATGTATCGCTTGGTTTCCAGAATTTGCAGAACCAGATGAACAACCCAAAGAACCAAAATTTCTCTATGCTGCTTGCTGATACAGTCATTGTTGGAAAAGAAAAATCAGATGTTGCCACTCATATGAGCTCTAAAGCTGTGAAGGACGTGGCTTACTCATTCAATGAGGATGAGGAAGAAGAAGAAAGGCCAAAACCCAAACCTGAGGCTAATGGTTCGGATGCATTCATGTCCAAGACAACACTCAGGTCAGACAACCAGGAATCAAAGGAGGAGCTAAGAAGGCAGCACCAGGCAGAATTGGCCCGTCAAAAAAATGAGGAAACTGCACGGCGGCTTGCTGGTGGACGCTCCGGGGCTGGAGACAACAGAAATGCTGCCAAGACTTCGACGGACCTTGTTGCTTATAAAAGTGTGAATGATTTACCACCTCCTAGGGATTCCATGATTCAGGTTGACCAGAAGAATGAAGCTGTTCTTTTGCCTATATATGGGAGTATAGTCCCATTCCATGTCGCAACCATAAGGACAGTCTCAAGCCAGCAGGACACCAATCGCAACTGCTACATTCGGATTATTTTTAATGTCCCCGGAACTCCTTTCAATCCTCATGACAGCAACACGTCAAAATTCCAAGGTGCTATCTATTTGAAGGAGGTAGCTTTCCGTTCCAAGGACTCCAGGCACATAAGCGAAGTTGTGCAGCAAATAAAAACTCTTAGACGACAAGTTATGGCTAGAGAGTCCGAGAGAGCTGAAAGGGCAACTTTAGTTACTCAAGAGAAACTCCAGCTGGCAGGGAACAGAATGAAGCCAATAAAGTTGTCTGACCTTTGGATCCGTCCACCTTTTGGAGGTCGTGGACGAAAGATACCTGGTACACTTGAGGCTCATGTTAACGGTTTTCGGTATTCTACTACCAGGCAGGATGAGCGTGTAGATATCTTGTTTGGGAATATTAAACATGCATTTTTCCAGCCGGCAGAGAAGGAGATGATAACCCTTTTGCATTTTCACCTGCACAATCATATAATGGTTGGTAACCGGAAAACCAAGGATGTGCAGTTCTATGTCGAGGTGATGGATGTGGTCCAAACGTTAGGTGGTGGGAAGAGATCTGCCTATGACCCTGATGAGATTGAAGAGGAGCAACGGGAGAGGGATAGGAAGAACAAGATTAACATGGATTTCCAGAACTTTGTGAACCGGGTAAATGATCTCTGGGGCCAGCCCCAGTTTGGTGGGCTGGACCTTGAATTTGATCAGCCTCTAAGGGAACTTGGCTTTCATGGGGTTCCCTACAAGGCTTCAGCTTTCATTGTTCCAACTTCAACCTGTCTGGTGGAACTGATAGAGACTCCTTTTCTTGTGGTGACACTGAGCGAGATTGAGATTGTGAACTTGGAGAGAGTTGGTCTTGGACAGAAGAACTTTGATATGACTATAGTTTTCAAGGACTTCAAGCGGGATGTACTCAGAATTGATTCCATCCCTTCTACTTCTCTTGATGGAATCAAGGAATGGCTCGACACAACAGACATCAAGTACTATGAAAGCAGATTGAATCTGAACTGGCGACAGATATTGAAGACCATAACTGAGGATCCACAGAGCTTCATAGATGACGGAGGCTGGGAGTTTTTGAATTTGGAAGTCAGTGACTCAGATAGTGAAAAATCAGAGGAATCAGACCAAGGCTATGAACCATCTGATGTGCAGTCCGAATCTGATTCGGCGGAAGACGAGGCCTCTGATAGTGAGTCGTTGGTGGAGTCTGAGGAGGATGAGGACCAAGATTCAGAAGAAGATTCAGAGGAAGAGAAGGGGAAGACATGGGAGGAGTTGGAGAGAGAAGCAAGCAATGCAGATAGAGAGAAAGGTGATGAATCTGACAGTGAGGAGGAGAGAAAGAGGAGGAAGATGAAGGCTTTTGGGAAGGGTAGAGCTGGTCCTAGTGGTGGCATGCCAGGTAGAGCTGGTCCTAGTGGTGGCATGCCTAAGCGAAGAAAGATGCGGTAGATGTTATTGTAGCTTGTTTAGAATCTTGGGTTTAGCTTTGCTTGGTCAAGCTCTTTTTGGTTCTCAGTTCGTCCTGTCTCTGTAAAATGCAGTTATGACTAACATATTTTGAATGGCTTAGGTTTGATCACCGAGATGCATTCCTAGTTTTAATTTGGGCTTCTGCATGCAATTTAGCGTCTGTTGTGAATGATACTGCTTAGAAAGTAAACTATCTTCAATGTCAATTAAGGAGAAATCTCTTCTTCTCTGATTGTTTAATTATCTTTTAACTGATTGTGTGATTGCTGCTTTTGCTTCCAGCCTTACACCCTTCCACCTGTTTGTTGATTTGTTTGTTGTCTATGCTGATGTGCATTTTTAGTGCGTAGCGATATATTCGTTTTCAAGGACCTCTCTTCAACTCTATTTTGAAGAAGCGTGTACCTCTGTAGTGGCGGTGGAGCACGAGGTGAACCGGATATAAACTATACCGCTAAGTGGGTCAATTTGTGAGTGATTGGAGCAGTTAACTAGGTCTTCTTTGGGAGAACTTGGAGGAGTTGGAGAACTTTTATTTGATTGTCCTGAAAAAAATGAAGAGACAAAAAGGCAAAGCTGTTTTACTCATAGAAACACCCCGTCGATGAAGAGAAGACGGAAGGGAATACTTGGAATCGTCCTGTCACACCCGAAAAACTACCGGGATGGGGTGACACGGCCGTTCTTCCGCTCTACCAGCTGCTTAGAGTATGATCATCACCTGCAATTCATAAGTTCACAAACTGATCCCGCCTACCTGCCATAAGTAAATTTATGCCTCACATGACCATTCAAGCCTAAAATCAACTTTTATTACACCAAATATCGTCACGTAACGCATCAAGAATTTAAAGATAAATTCACCCTCTCAAAATCCCACCTCGAGAACCATAAGATACATTTTCGGTATCATGCTTCTCTGAATCACAATCCATGATCACTTACACCAAAAGAAACATAGATCAGAGTACGCAACAAAAGAGTAACACGTTATATGCTAACACACAAATCTCACAACAACCGAAAGAACCTATACCCAGAAGTCATAACTTTAAGCCCTGATACCACAAGACGTCACTCCCTCCTCCACCTAGGATGTGTGGGCTGTGACACGTCCTGCCTAAAACAATTTACCCTCATCCAACGCCACACTCGTTCCCAGGCCAACTCATAATAGGCTTTCCACAGGATCGTGGTCTCTGCAATCAAGGAAGTGACCGCATACGGGTCCATGTTGGATGCAGGTCTACTGTACTCCAGATAACCCTTCCCACCTTCCTCGATGTCTCTTCCGACGCCATTTGATCCAACTCGGCTCGCAACGAAACCCTGCTGAAAACCCACGTGTCAATCCACCATTCTATAAGGCCAGCTTGCCAATCCAAATAGGGCTAAGAGCAACAATAAACATGCTTAAAGTTCCAAGATCCAGAGGCATCTCATTTTCCTACCCATAGGAAGGTGTTGATGTCAGCTATCTCAGGGCACCCAGTGAAATAATATGCCCAGATCCGTTCCTTGCCCCTCAGTGCAAACCTCTCCATTGCCTTTCTGATGGCTTCATGCCCCCCATCTTTCCTCATTGACTCGGTGCTGCAACCCGGCCAAAAATTTTAGTTAAAGATATGAGCACCAAGTCTCCTCTGCTTGTTTGCACGTGCAGAAACGGGGTCAACATAGGAAAGCATGGACAAGATTCAGTGATATTTTGTTACCTGTAATCTGTGCGTAAACCTGCTCCATTCCTGTCTCCCTGGTATTAACAAAAGCCATGTGATGAACTTGAAGTTGTCGTGCACGAAACTGAAGAACCATTAACATAAAGGGCATTGGACTGACCCGAATAAGCTTGGCATCGAATGAAAGGACAACGCCGGCACTCTCTGTGATCCTCTGGTTACACCAACATGACTAAATAAGCAAAAAAAACTCTGAAGCGGGTGTTACTACTGCATGATAAGACAACGTAGGCTGTTGCATTACCGCCAAAATATAGCGGGCTACCCAGAGTTCATCTCCAGCTGAGATGCCCACGGCACCGACTTGGAATTTCCACTACACAAGAATAAGATAAGAGAAGTGTTGAAAATTAAAAAAGTTAGCTAGGAAATTAAGAATCGATGACATGTAATGTGACTACTTTCGAAACCGCCCTCGATGCCGCTGATGTTGATTCCAGCATACAGCAGGCCTCGTAATGGGATTTCGCAATGTCTCTCCCAAAAGCCCTGTCTGCGCCAATGCCATGGTAGTATGTTCCCCGTTGAAGCATAATGATTTAAAGTACAAGATCTGAAAGACCTGATGCCGCATACAAAAAATTTGTAGACATCTGCTACAACATTATGCATCAATTGAGAAACTCCAGGTTCTGAATAAACTTGTCAGAAGAGTATATGATGCGGTGCGCTTGCTCCCTTCTTTAGTTTAAAGGGATGATGGTATATGGCAAAGGAGACGGGTTTAAGCATAAGTGACGATATACCTGAGGACCCGCAACAGAGACATCTGGCTGCAAGAGGGTGTACACTTGCACAATCGTGTAGCTGTTTTCACGTATCAAACCCGTACAAGCGGTCAGGGAGTCGAATAGGGAAAGAAATTAGAAAATGAAAATGAGAAAATGCAAAGAATGAAATTACGAGGGTTTTGCAGCAACGACACCAGGATGGCTGAATATCTTGTCAGCTTCATGCCTCTTGTTTGCCGGGATCGGCAATCCAGCTGGAGTATAGGCGTCACACATGACCTAAACCAATGACGTTTCGTCGATAACTATGCTATTAACATCAAATCAAAACTGATAACTGGACAACCCATTCCACTAAATAGAAGAAGAACTGACCAGGATATTGTTACCCTTCCTAAATGGATCCTGGAAAATTGCTTGGGGACTGTACGTCATTGAGTCAATACCAAAGACGGGTAACAAGTAGTCAGTATTCAGACTACCTACGAGCTCTGATGATAAAAATCACTGATCTGACTAGATTTCTATCAAACGAGCCCAGACTTATGACTACAAACAAAAATCCATATGAAGTAATAATACAAACACTTACTATAGGATCACTCCACTATCCTCCCCGGGCGCCAGATTACCTATCGAGCCATCAAAGTTCAACTTGGGAAGCATTGATGGATCACTGACGGGGCCAATAACAACCTACAGATTAATGGAAGTAGGAAATCCACGTCAAGTCTCGGGAAAGGAACATATTTACGAGCTACGAACCTCCTATTGCTTGATCATCTAAACAGAAAGGAACTCACTATTCCCATGCTTCTGAGGCCCGTACCAGATCCCCCGGACCTTTCCAAAAATAGCCAAAACATAAAGAGTCATCAGATACAGAAAAGGACGGATACGAAATATAATGAACAAAATTAGAGGTAATTCCTTAATCAGAACTGGAAATACAGCAAAATAGCATGCCTAAAATCAGATCGGGATCGAACTGAACTTCAAGAAGATAGAGAAATCAACAGAAAAGGACAGATTCGAAATATAATGAACAAAATTAGAGGTAATTCCTTAATCAGAACTGGAAATACAGCAAAATAGCATGCCTAAGAAGAACTAACCAGGATACCGTTGCCCCGCCTAAATGGATCCCTGAATTTTGCGCGGGGACTGTACATGTCATCGGAAAACATGCATCCAATGAAATCAAGTAAAAATCGGAGAAACTGTGCCAAGAACATTAGCCACTTTCCAAACAGTAAAAGACTAGCACGGTCACCATTTAATTTCAACCGACCACAGCAGACTCATACCAATACTGCAAGGAAGCAAACATTACTCTTCTTGCTGCATCACTAATCCGCATAAGCTCAGAAGAAACCGGCGAATGTCGCAAGAAAATGAAGAGAGAGAATAAGGCCAAACGGTTCTACTCGTGCAAACACCCGGCAATGAAGAGAAAACGGAAGGAAATACCTGGAATGGTCTGGTCTAAAACAATTTCCCCTACCCTACCCAACGACGCCACGCCACACTTGTTCCCAAGCCAAGTGATAGAAGGGTTTCCAGAGAATCGTGGTCTCTGCAATCAAGGAAGTGACCACATACGGGTCCATGTCGGATGCCGGTCTCCTGTACTCCAGATAACCATTCCCAGCTTCCTCAGCGTTTCTTTCGACTCCAATTGATGATTCTCCTACCCATAGGAAGCTGTTGATGTCAGCTTTCTCGTCGCGTCCAGTGAAATAATATGCCCAGTTCTGTTCCTTGCCCCTCAGTCCAATCCTCTCTCTTGTTGCCTTTCTGATGGCTTCGTGCCAACCATCGTTCCTCATTGACTTGGTGCTGCAACCCCAAAAATTTTAGTTAAAGATACGAGTGCCAAGTCTCCTCGACTTGTTTGCACGTGCGGAAAGGTGTCAACATAGGAAAGCATGGACAAGATTCAGTGGCGTTTTGTTACCTGTAATTTGTGCGTGCACCTGCTCCGTTCCTGTCTCCCTGGTCTTAACAAAAGCCATGTGATGAACTTGAAGTTGTCGTGCACGAAAATGAAGATTAATATAAAGGGCATTGGACTGACCTGAATAGGCTTGGGATCGAACGAAAGGACAATGCCAGCAATCTCCGTGACCCTCTGGTTACACCAACCTGACTAGATAAGCGAAAAAAAACTCTGAAGCGGGTGTTACTGCTGCATGATAAGACAACGTAGGCTGTTGCGTTACCTCCAGAATATAGCGGGCTACCCACAATTCATCTCCAGCTGAGATGCCCCTGGCAGGACCGACTTGGAATTCCCACTACACAAGAATAAGATAAGAAAAGGGTTGAGAATTGAAAAAAAATGGCTGGGAAATAAGAATTGATGATATGTAATGTGACTACTTTTCAAAAAGATATATTTTCCAACCTGGCCTGGCATGACTCCGGCCTTGATGTTGCCGATCTTGACTCCAGCATACAAGCAGGCCTTGTGAAGGGAGGTCGCGATGTCTTTCCCAAGAGCCTCGTCGATAATACCACAGTGGTGTGGTCCCTGTTGAACCATAATTATTCAGGGTACAAGATCCGAAAGACCTGATGCTGCATACAAAAAATTTGTATACATATCTGCTACAACATTATGCATCAATTGAGAAATTCCATGTTCTGAATAAACTACTGGGAAGAGTATAAAATGCGATGCACTTTTTCCCTTCTTTTATTTGAAGGGATGCTGGTTTATGGCAACGGAGACTGGGGTCTAAGCAACCGTGATGATATACCTGAGGACCGTGATAGCCAACAACAGGATATCCAGTTGACCACTTGACACCTGGCTGCAACGGGGTGTACTCTTGCTCAATCCCATACCTGTTTTCACGTATTAAACCCGTATGAACGGGTAAGGGAATCGAATGGGGAAAGAAATTAGAAAATGAAAATGAGAAAAACAAAAGGAATGAAATTACCAGGGCTCTTCAGCAGCGACATCAGGATGGTTGTGTCACACCCCGATTCACAAGAAAAAGGGGCATGACACGGCCGTCCTTTTTACCAAAGGACGCAGCCTCAACATAACCAAAATTCAACCCAAAAATAATATATATACATATATATATATATATATATAACAAAAAATGGTATTTGGTTACAATATCAGAGTATATCTATAATCCACAAAAGATCAAAACATAAACCTTATAACTATGCACAAGTCATACCAAAAAATTTCCACAAAAAAAGTCCTCCCCGAACAAACGCTCACGCTTACTCGTGACTCGCTGAAGAACCTGAAAAGCAAGTAGATGAGAGGAGTGAGCTACCATGGCTTAGTGAATAACACATTTCTTCTAAGCGGATCGAGAAATCACTATGCACATTTTAAAACACAAATACAACTCAAATATCGAAAGTACCAATGGTCGAGTCCATTAGTCAATCTCATAAAACACGTATCAATGGTCTATTCCATTGATTAATCTCATCAAATCACATCGATGGTCAATTCCATTGACTAAACTCAAATCACACGTCAATGGTCTACTCCATTGACCAATTCATGCTCAAATGTCTAACCACGTCACGCGTAACGCCCGTGACGAGGCACGACAAGATTCCCTTGGCAAGGTCTCCACCTATTATTAGCCGGTGGCTCGGCCCACAGGGATATCCTAGATTAAGTATGCGCATACCCACACCCCTTAGGGTCCACAGAGATATTGAGCACTAACCACAAATCACAATATCCAGTAATCCAACATCAGAAAGGAAGTCATGTCACAACTCGAAATTTGATAAATAAATATCAAAGCATTTTTCGATTTTTTTATAAAGAATTTCACAAACTATTTTCAAACAACAATTTCAATAGAAATCGAAATATAACTCATTTCAAACAACAAATATGGCAGTAATAGCTCGATCCTGTTTTATGCAACAAAAGATGCATTTCATCAACTCATAAAGTATATAATTCACCATGTTTCTCAAAACATGAGTTTAAAATATAAAGAAGAAATAGTGTCACTCACCGGGGAAAAACCAAAAATCAAATACGACGCTCACTCGAACCACGCACTCGGATCCCTAATAATTAACGGAAAAACAATATCAAAAGGCCGAGTAAAAAGGAATATTCTTACAACGACTCGCCTAAACTAGGCCTATTAGTCAATAAACCGACACCTACGCGCCACAAAAGCACACAAAAAGCAGAAACCCAACAATTTCAGCTAGGCGTGGTCCATGCGCCAACTTCGTCACGCCATAACTCCCTCCACAAATTTCCGTTTCAAGCCATCTTGCAGTCTTTAGAAAGCTCTTTTAATGTACAACAACAACCCCAACTCAGCTGCCCCAAAACAGAACCGAAAACGACAAAAAAAGAGGCTCGAAGCTACTGCCGCTACAGTACCAGATTGCGTCCCCAACTTCAAAATTCCGTTCGGACAAACCACAAGCTCAAATCACGATCCGTAAGATGCTTTATAGCTTCACAACATCCCAAAGTACCATTTCTATAAAAATATACAGCTTAACGACTCAAAGATCGGGCTTCGCCACACAAATATCCAAGAAAACCGAATTTCAAGCCCTAATTGCGGCGATTGCTTGAAGTAGGTGATTAAAAGCTTCGATTCCTTACCGGCGTTGCAAAACACACTTGAGTCGGCTTGATGAGGCGTTCGGATCACGAGCGTGCCAAAATTTTTCCTTTTTTTTCCTTTTTCTTTTCTTTTCTTTCTCTCTTCTCCCCTGTTTTTCGTTTCTGCCCTGCTTCTGCCGATCTCTTCTCTTTCTCTCCCTCTTTCTCTCTTTTTAAAACCCACGAAGGTTCCACAGTTCTCTCCCTCAGCCGCCCTTTTTTGACTTTTCAACCCTTTCTTTTCCTTTTCTTTTATTAAAGAGCCCATATATTACAGGTTGAATATCCTGGCAGCCGCATGCCTCTTGTTTGTCGGGATCGGCTCTCCAGCTCGAGCATAGGCGTCGCACATGACCTAAACCAATGACGTTTCGTTGATAACTACGCTATAACATCAAATCAAAACTCATAAAGGAACTCATTCTGCTAAATAGAAAAAAGAACTCACCAGGATATTTTTGCCCCCCATAAATGGATATTGACCGCCGGGGAAATACTTCCAAGTGTCGATTGGAACGAAAAAAAGTTCTCAGGAGAAAAAAAAAAGAAGCCCTTTCATTATTATTCATTGTCAATAAACTTAATAAACAAAAATGATTTTTAATCGTTTTTGGCACTTCTTTTCCCCATAGAGATATTGAATAGCAGGAACTACTTTTTTGACCATTGTAATTTTGAAAATGAACATTGAAATGTCCCTCAAAAGTAAGTAAATAGATTCGAAACATATAAAATGCGGTTAATCCTGCTGTGGAACAAGCTATTATTGCGAAAATAGGTGAATACAACCAACTATCATTAAGAATTTCATCTTTGGACCAAAAACAAGCAAGGGGGATTTAGGGCGCGAATGATAATCATTCTAGCCAGAAATTGATTTCTGGAAAAGAAATAAATTTTTCGATTTTTATTTCTAAATGAGTTTCTATGCAAAAATACATGTTTGATAACTACAAAAAAATTTTACTTTAAACATAGAAATTCGTTTGATAACGATACAAAATTTTTCCCTTTTGAACGGCGGCTGGCGGTGGATGGCCGCCGACGACCGACAACCAACAACCGGCGGACGGCGGACGATGGTAGTCGCAGCAGTTGATGACCGACGGCCGGCGACCAACAACCGATGACTGGCGGACGGTGACCGGCGACCGGCGGACGATGGCAACGACGATTGGCAAACGGTGGTCTGCGGTGACGGATGAATGATCGGTTCATAGCAAGAACGAACGATGATGAGAATTTTTATTTCTCATTTCTGTTCAAGAAATAGAAAAGTAGAAAATTTTTACTTTTGATTTCTACTCCAAACCTATTTTTGAAACAAAAATTTATTTCAGAAATAGAAAAATGAAATAAGTTTATCAAACTGATTTCTATTCCAGAAACAAGTTTGGAATAGAAAAATTGTTTCTGGAACATAAATTCTGATTTGTCATGCACCCTTTAGTGTAGGGTAGGTGGCCGTGTTAAGGACTCAGGAGTGTAATCGCCGGCCAGTGTGGGACCGAGAGGGAAGGGAATACATGGCCTGGTATGGCGTTGATATCGGGGATTGTACAATATTCGATAAGTAGGATAATTATGTCGAGTAGAAGGCGTGTTTATCTGAATATGCTGGAGAATATGTGGAAGATAATGCAGGGAGAAACGAACCGACTGAAGATGATGAAAAAGTTTGGGCTTGTTTTTGTTTTTTTTTTTTTTTATCGGTCCTACACTAATCCTATTCTAACAATTACTCTCAGACTTTTCCCTACCTCCTTTGATCGTAATCTTTTATTCAATTGACCTTGTGAAGGGATGTGTGTGAGTTGAGGTGCCACTTTAATTGTAGCCTTGACTTCCTGATCTGTTCCTTAATGTAGCAAAGCAGTGGCTGCCCATCTTCCTGTGGATCTACAAATTGCTCATCTAGTGATTAAAAATGTGCTAGATCTGACTTGGGCTATGCTCCCCACTTGCATCACTTCAGGTTGGACGGTTACGCCCATTAGATTACAATTAACAAACTATTACCAAATGTGTCTTAAATTTTGTAGGGATATTTTGAACTTTTTAAAGTAGTATAGATATGGATAGTTATATATTTGCATCTGTTTATGCATTTTTTAATTGCCATAAAATTGGTTACGTCATGACTATGTATCCATTACTGTAAAAGGCAGTTTGCATTAGCCTCAGTACTGTTTCTTATTTGAGAAAGATTAACATGGGAAAGAAAAAGGGGAGATTAGATTGGAATTTATCACGCATAATTTCTTTGCATGCAACGCATAAATTCTTCGAAATACAGTGCGATGAGCCTTCTGAACAGATATAGGGGCTATAGATGGTTCAATCTCGACACATTGATAAACCTGGACTCTCTTCTGTCACGAGTTTATTTGCATGTTTGATAAGGAAAATATCAGCTCTTCTAAGAATTTTCTTCCTGTGCATCCTATGCTGTATGTCCTATTACTATGAAAATAAGAAACTTGTATCGCGTTGTGTTGATTTGTATTTCATTTGCCTCTTATCAGGCTGGTGTTAAGTGTGGTGTTTGTAAATGGGCGATCATCGAAGTGGAAATGGGCAAAGCGTTAATGGAAAGGCTTCAGCGGCTGGACCTACGTATAAGATTCAGTTGGGAAATTTTGCGAATCGTTTGAAGACTCTATACTCACTGGAATGACCATAGGAATGACTTGTGGGGTTCTTCTGATGTTCTGGCAATAGCTGCACCTCCTAATTCAGAGGACCTTCGGTATCTCAAATCTTCAGCTTTAAACATGTGGTTGCTGGGTTACGAGTTCCCAGAGACTATAATGGTTTTCATGAAGAAGTAGATCCACTTTTTATGCAGCCAAAAGAAGGCAGATGTACTTCGACCTGTTGAAAGAACTGCTAAGGAAGCTGTGGGAGCTGAAGTGGTGATTCATGTGAAGGCGAGAAGTGATGATGGGACTGCTCTAATGGAGGCAATTTTCAGTGCCATCCGCTCTCTTTCTAAGGCAGATGGTCAACAAGTACCTGTTGTCGGGTATATAGCAAGAGAGGCTCCGGAAGGTAAGCTTTTGGAGACATGGGCTGAAAAGCTTAAGGCTGCTGATTTTCAGCTTGGTGACGTGACCAATGGGTTGTCCGACTAGTTTGCTGTCAAGGATGATGCTGAGCTTTTAAATGTGAAAAAGGCAGCACATTTGACGGCTAACGTATTGAAGAATTATGTGGTTCCGAAACTAGAGAATGTTATTGATGAGGAGAAGAAAGTGACTCATTCATCGTTGATGGATGAAACTGAGAAAGCCATATTGGATCCATCTAGAGCTAAGGTAAAGCTGAAGGTGGATAGCATTGATATTTGCTATCCTCCTATTCTCCAGAGTGGAGGAGAGTTTGACCTGAGGCCCATTGCAGCCAGCAACGGCAAATTACTCTATTATGATTCTGCAAGCGTGATTATATGCGCAGTTGGATCTCGTTATAACAGTTACTGCTCTAATTGCACAAGGACATTCTTGATTGATGCCAATCCCTTGCAGAGTAAAGCATATGAAGTGCTTCTAAAGGCCCATGAAGCAGCAATTAGCATGTTGAAGGCCGGGAACAAGCTCAATGCAGCCTATCAGGCAGCCTTGTCAGAAGTTGAGAAGGATGCTCCTGAACTACTACCAAACCTGACGAAGTCAGCTGGGACGGGAATGGGTCTTGAATTTCGGGAGTCAGGGTTGAACATTAATGCCAAAAATGAGAGAATTATTAAAGAAAACATGGTCTTTAATGCAGAACCAGACGAACAACCCAAAGAACCAAAATTTCTCTATGCTGCTTGCCGATACAGTCATTGTTGGAAAAGAAAAATTAGATGTTGCCACTCATATGAGCTCTAAGGCCGTGAAGGTCGGGGCTTACTCATTCGATGAGGATGAGGAAGAAGAGGAGAGGCCAAAAGCCAAACCTGAGGCTAACGATGGGGACGTATTCATGTCCAAGACAACACGCAGGTCAGACAACCGGGAATCAGGGAGGAGCTAAGAAGGCAGCACCAGGCAGAATTGGCCCGTCAAAAAAATGAGGAAACTGCACGGCGGCTTGCTGGTGGACGCTCCGGGGCTGGAGACAACAGAAATGCTGCCAAGACTTCAACGGACCTTGTTGCTTATAAAAGTGTGAATGATTTACCACCTCCTAGGGATTCCATGATTCAGGTTGACCAGAAGAATGAAGCTGTTCTTTTGCCTATATATGGGAGTATAGTCCCATTCCATGTCGCAACCATAAGGACAGTCTCAAGCCAGCAGGACACCAATCGCAACTGCTACATTCGGACTATTTTTAATGTCCCCGGAACTCCTTTCAATCCTCATGACAGCAACACTTCAAAATTCCAAGGTGCTATCTATTTGAAGGAGGTAGCTTTCCGTTCCAAGGACCCCAGGCACATAAGCGAAGTCATGCAGCAAATAAAACTCTTAGACGACAAGTTATGGCTAGAGAGTCCGAGAGAGCTGAAAGGGCAACTTTAGTTACTCAAGAGAAACTCCAATTGGCAGGGAACAGAATGAAGCCAATAAAGTTGTCTGACCTTTGGATCCGTCCACCTTTTGGAGGTCGTGGAAGAAAGATACCTGGTACACTTGAGGCTCATGTTAACGGTTTTCGGTATTCTACTACCAGGCAGGATGAACGTGTAGATATCTTGTTTGGGAATATTAAACATGCGTTTTTCCAGCCGGCAGAGAAGGAGATGATAACCCTTTTGCATTTTCACCTGCACAATCATATAATGGTTGGTAACCGGAAAACTAAGGATGTGCAGTTCTATGTTGAGGTGATGGATGTGGTCCAAACCTTAGGTGGTGGGAAGAGATCTGCCTATGACCCTGATGAGATTGAAGAGGAGCAACGGGAGAGGGATAGGAAGAACAAGATTAACATGGATTTCCAGAACTTTGTGAACCGGGTAAATGATCTCTGGGGCCAGCCCCAGTTTGGTGGGCTGGACCTTGAATTTGATCAGCCTCTAAGGGAACTCAGCTTTCATGGGGTTCCCTACAAGGCTTCAGCTTTCACTGTTCCTGTTAAAATATGTCTCGAGTTTGAGTCCAAAGTGAAATTCCGAATATTTCAAATTAGATATGTTGCGGATGTTCGAAATTTAGCAAAGAAGATATGAAGATCAACTTCCCAAAGTTTGAATCTGCGTTGGAGAAATTGGCCACTGAAATAGGAAAGTTCAACTTTGACTTGGATTTGGATTTTGTTTAAAATATATAGAGATATGTTTTGGATAAAATCGTTTTAGATAGAAAACAGAATCCTATTAGAAGTTGGCATAATAATAAGGGTTTTACTTATATATAGACTTATGGTCATGGGTGGTAGTGGTGGATCAGAAATTGTTTAGAAGCGCCGCGTGAGTGCTTGGTGTTCCGCCATTGATCATGAAGAGTTGGTCTTGAAATGCCGTCTAGTTGTCGAGTGCTTGGGAGGGATTTTCTTTGTCGTTCTTACTCGTGAATTACATCCAAAAAGTTTAGTGTTTGTAGCCGATTAAATCTTGAGGTAAGATTTGCGTGTAATTCTTTCGTGAGATTGAGAGATTATTTTCGAGGAATTTTCGGGGCTAAACACTGTGTGAGTTATTGGTTGTAATTGGGGCTTGGGAAACACCGAGAGAGTGTTTGAGTAACTTGAGTGTGTAATCTCCTTGTATCGCTTGATCTATAGTGAAATTCACTGCTGCTCTCTTCGTAGACGTAGGTCTTTACGACTGAACCACGTAAATCTGGTATTCGATTTATTTTCTTTTTTTGTCTATATTATTGTTCGATCGCTCACTTAATCGCAACAATTGGTATCAGAGCCAAGCTTTGGCTAAGTTGAAGCGAATCGATGGCGACAGAAGAAGTAAAAGTGAGAATCGACAGATTTGATGGGAAGGATTTTAGTTTCTGGAAGATGCAAATTAAAGATTATCTTTACCAGATGAAACTGCACTTGCCCTTATCTGGAGAGAAACCAGAGACGATGAAGCAAGCTTATTGGGATTTGTTGGATAGACGAGCTATGGGTGTTATTCGGCTAACGTTGGCTTGTAACGTTGCGCTTCTCTTGATTTGATGCAAGCCCTGTCGGATATGTACGAAAAGCCCTCTGCGATCAACAAGGTCTATTTGATGCGACGCCTGTTTAATTTGAAGATGAGCGAAGGTGCGTCAGTTGCAGATCATATCAATGAATTCAATGTAATTGTTAGTCAATTGAGTTCAGTTGAGATTGATTTTGAAGATGAGGTACATGCTTTGATTCTGCTATCCTCTTTGCCTAATAGTTGGAATACTACTGTTACTGCTGTTAGTAATTCTTCTGAGTCAACAAGTTTGACGTTTGATGGGATTCGAGATTTAATTCTGAGCGAGGATATATATATATATATATATATATTGGTAAAGGTAAAAATGTATTATAGCTTTGCACAAATATACAAGAAAGACGAAACGGCTCCTAAGCTTACACTCTCAACAGAAGAAAGAGAGTGGAAGGGAGCCGAATTGACCAAGAAAAAGAAAAGGACAACAAGCTAAGACCGATCGATCAACAAGCAGCACACTAGTGTAGAACAAAAGAAGACCACCAGGCCGCCAAAAAAACAAGACAGGCGCCAACATCGTAAGAAGACGAGGTGAAGAGATCAGGGGCAGGGCGGATGAGCAATCTCCTCACGGCCATCAAAGATAGTAGGGTCAAAACTCCAGTTCCTCTGAAGCCTTCTATTCCTCGGGGTGTCGGGGACATGATAGAAGGTAGTAGCTTTATCTTTAACATTCTTGATGATGTAATTCTTCATAGCAGCAGGAACCATAGATTCTCCATGAAAGATAATAGCATTCCTTTTATTCCATATGATATAACACATAGCTGCAAAAGAGTGGCGAGCTATGCTATTATAAAAATCTTTGCCCTTGAGGAAGGACACAACCCACAAGAGGTTATCTTTCCAAGGTCTTGGACGCCAAGGAAGATTGCAACGAGTAGCTCAGAAGTAAGCGATAGAGGTCGGCACGCGGCATTCAAAGAACAAGTGGTCAATGGAGTCCGGGACTTCATTACAAAAGGCACAAGTGGCATAATCGATTCTACCGTAAGAGAGAGGTAACTGCTGGGTAGGCATACGGTTTTTAGCAAGAAGCCAGAGATTGAATTGGAACCTGGGGGTGATGTCATTAGCCCAGATGAGAGAAGCCCAAGAAGCACGGCTGCCTTTGCTTCTCAACCGGTCCCAAGCTGAGCCGATCGAGAAACATCCCGAAGGGTGCCAACACTAGGTAAATTTATCCGGTTCCTGGCTAAGCGCTGGTGTGGAGATGCCCCAGGTTCCCAAAAGGTTGCGCAGGGGAAGACCCAGTGGCGAGAAGATGTCAACTACAACCGCCGAGAGAGGAAGACCCGAGCTCTGGATAGTAAAAGACGGTAGTAGGGCATGAAGAGGGCCTTTCAGGTGCCACCGATCGAACCATAAGGAAACCGAAAGACCATCCCCAAGCCTCCATAAAAAGGACATGCACGAATCCCTTCTTAGTTGTAGAATCTTCTTCCACGCCCAAGAGCATACTGTGGGGGCGGAAGCAATGCAGAAGTTCTTTTTCTTTAAAAAATTGGAGTGGATCCAGTGGCACCAAAGAGACTCCTTGTCCGTGAAAAGGATCATATATACTTCGACATTGCCACCAAGTTGCAGTCTTTTAATTTGCGAATTCCAAGACCACCCTCCAACTTCGACCGACAAACGTCATCCCATGATACCTTTGCCCCACCCTGACTGAGGGCGGCTCCTTTCCATAGGAATTGTCGCAGAATCACTTCTATACTGTTAAGGACTGAAGCCGGTAATGTGAAGATACTTAACTAGAAAGCTTGAATTGAATGTAAGACTGACATGATCAATTGAAGCCTTCCAGCAAAAGAGAGCAAGCGATGGGCCTAGGACTTTGCTCTAGCAGTGATCCGTTCAATTAAGGCAGCGCAATCTGATTTGCTAAGTTTAAAAGAAATAATAGGCACTCCAAGATAACGAACCGGAAGCGAACCTTCAATAAAGCCAAAAGCCAACGGGATATAATTCCGAAGAGTCGGAGAGCTGCCTGACAGGAAGACTTCGCTCTTATTCTTGTTTGGAAGTAATCCACTCCAGGAGGAGAACAAGTCGAGGCCCTTCTTTAGTAAGGTGATGGAGCCCCAATCAGCCTGGCTAAAAAGGAAAACATCATCGGCGAAAAATAAGTGAGATAGCTCGACTGACTTACATTGCCAATAGTATTTGAATTCCTTGTGGGTGGTGCGATCTCTTAGAATTCCGGAGAAGACCTCCATCATTAAGGTGAATAGATAGGGGGACATAGGGTTGCCTTGGCAAAGACCACAGCCACTCAAGAAGAAGCCATGTAATTCCCTGTTGCCCGAAATGGAGTATTTCGGAGTTCTAACACAAACCATAATTAATTGAATGAGGAAATCCGGGAATCCAAAAGCCTGAAGCGTTAGCTGAAGGAAATCCCAGTCTACGGTGTCGTAGGCCTTCTAGAAGTCCAATTTGACTGCACATTTTGGGAGATATGGGTCCAAGTGAAAACCAACAAAAAGCTCCTGAGCTAGCAAAATATTATCTCTAATCCTTCTGCCTTTGACAAAGGCATTCTGGGAAGGGTCAATGATATCACCCAGGACAGATGCAATACGATTAGAAATAATCTTCGTGATGATCTTGTAAATTGTATTACAACATGCTATGGGCCTGAAGTCCGTAACCGCACAAGCATTAGGCACTTTAGGAACTAGAGTGAGTATGGTATTGTTTACCTCACGCAGGAGCTGCCTCGAGGAGAAGAATTCCCTAACCGCCTCCAAGACAGAATGCCCCACAATCTCCCAATTTGTCTTGAAGAATTCCGCCATAAACCCATTCGGTCCCGGAGCCTTCCCTTTAGGGAGGGAAAGAAGAGTCATCCGAATCTCATCATCCAGGATTGGGGTAGATAGAGCTCTAACCTGGTGCGATGAGAGAGGCCTTCGAATAAAGTCTTTAACCTCCTGCAAGGACGGCTTGAAAAGGGATGGATTAGGAGCAAGCAGGTTAGAGAAAAAGGATACAAAGACCTGCGGAACCAGCTCATCGTCCGAGATCTGCTCACCCAACTGGTTGGTAACCGAAAGAATTCTATTACGCAGTTGTCTTTTCTTGACGGAGAGGTGAAAGAAACGAGAGTTGCGGTCACCTTTTTGAAGCCAACGAATTCTTGATTTTTGCCTGTAGAAGGATTCCTCATCCCGGCGCAAATCTACAAAGAGGCGACGCCTCGTTTTCTCCAGGTCAGCAAGATCAAGGTCTGAAGGATGAAGCTGAAGGTCATTCTGCACAAGGCGAAGGGCTTCTCTGGCTTCTTCGGCCCTGGCTGAGATGTTGGAGAAGGCTTCTTTGAGCAAGGATATTCGTAGAAGAGAATCTGGAGAATCTGTATCTACTGCTTTAATAGATGAAAATAAAGGAAGATCTAAAACACGTGTGGGTAACAGTAGTACTAATATGAACAAACATAGTCAATTTAGGACTGCTAATGTTGTCTGTTGGAGCTGTGGCAAGAGGGGACATCTTAGAAGGGATTGCCTCAAGTTGAAGAATGAGAAGGGTAAGGGAATTATGGTTGATTCTGCAGATAATGTTGCAGCTGTAGCAGATAATGTCGATTATGTCTTGTCTGTCATTGATTATTCATCGTTTGATGGATGGATTATGGATTCTGGTTGTTCTTTTCATGTCACACCAAATAGAAACTGGTTTATCACTTATCAGTGCACGGGTAGTGGTAAAGTCCAGTTAGGGAACAACGCTGAGTGCGATGTTGTGGGTGTTGGTGATGTTAAAATCAGAATGCATGATGGTATTGTGAGGACATTGACTGGAGTAAGGCATGTTCCAGAATTGAAAAAGAACTTAATTTCCTTGGGTGCCCTAGATTCAGCTGGTTGCAGGTATTTTTCAAAAGGTGGAGTTTTGAAGGTTGTTTGAGGTGCCCTGGTGATAATGAAAGGAATCAAGCACGGAGGCCTGTATAAACTTCAAAGTAAGACAATGACAAATTTCGCTGTGGAGACGTCGAATGCATTTGTTCGAGAGTCTTTTACTGCTCGAAGAAGACCTGGAGGTTTGTGCCAATGCACAAGTTTGATGCTGGTGTCAGGATCTCGCAGTCAAGAGCTTTGATCGAGATGGAGACTAGTAAGTCGATCAAGCATGTGCGGACTGACAATAGCATGGAGTTCTACTCGGAGCTGACAAATAAATTCTACATGAAAGAGGGCATAGTGAAATGCCGCACTAGTGCTAATAAATCACAACAATTTGCAAAATTGACGAGCAGAACATTACTAGAGATAGCCCGTAAAATTATCTCTAGTGCTAGTATTGCTAGGAGAATTCTAGCTGATGTGTTAAGTACGGTAAGCTACCTGGTGAATAGATCCCCATCAACTGCTATTGAATGGCAGACTCCTGAAGAAGTATGGTCAGGTAACGTTGTTGATTATTCTATTCTTAAAATGTTTGGTTGCCCGTGTTATTTTCGAGTGAGTGATGGTAAGCTCGATTGGAGGGCAATGTGCATATTCAATGGCTATGCACAAGGTGAGTGGGGCAATTAGTTGTGGTACCCGGATATAAATTCACCTGTTGACAGCAGATAAGTTACCCTTGATGAGTCTCCAGTACTTTTGGCTATGAGTGATTATAGCAGTATTCAAACAGATCTAAACGGTGTTCAGCTTGAGGTGGAGTTGCGACCAGAAACTCCTAAGGTAGCGTGTACGAGTACTAGCAAAGTAATCGACACAGATGGTGCTTGTAGCGAGGTGGAGCTTATAGAATCAATAGTTGCTGTAACTGCTGAAATTAACAAGGTACGTATTCGATCTCCTGATAGATATGGATGCAACAATGGTTTTGCTTTATCTGCGGTTAAAGAGGTTGCGTCGGAAAATCCTTGCGAAGCAGTTAAAGATGCATGTGGAGTTGGTATTCTGATAAAGTCCTCGATTATGGCGAAGTTCAAGCGAAGCTTGGACTTGGATAATATCTGTGGCGGTTGAGCCCATCAGGGCTATGGAAAAGTAGCAGCAGAGTTTGAATTTTTGTGAAGCGATTGCAACTTGGTTCAAACATCGAGCCAATGTGGAGATTGTTAAAATATGTCTCGAGTTTGAGTCCAAAGTGAAATTCCGAATATTTCGAATTAGATATGTTGCGGATGTTCGAAATCGAGCAAAGAAGATTCGAAGATCAACTTCCCAAAGTTTGAATCTGCATTGGAGAAATTGGCCACTGAAATAGGAAAGTTCAACTTTGACTTGGATTTGGATTTTGTTTAAAATATATAGAGATATGTTTTGGATAAAATCGTTTTAGATAGGAAACAGAATCCTATTAGAAGTTGGCATAATAATAAGGGTTTTACTTATATATAGACTTGTGGTCATGGATGGTAGTGGTGGATCACAAATTGTCTTGAAGCGCCACGTGAGTGTTTGGTATTCCGCCGTTGATCATGAAGAGTTAGTCTTAAAGTGCCGTCTAGTTGTCGAGTGCTTGGGAGGGATTTTCTTTGTCGTTCTTACTCGTGAATTACATCCAAGAAGTTTAGTGTTTGTAGCCGATTAAATCTTGAGGTAAGATTTGCGTGTAATTCCTTCGTGAGATTGAGAGATTATTTTCGAGGAATTTTCGGGCTAAATACTGTGTGAGTTATTGGTTGTAATTGGGACTTGGGAAACACCGAGAGAGTGTTTGAGTGACTTGAGTGTGTAATCTCCTTGTATCGCTTAATCTATAATGAAATTCGCTGCTGCTCTCCCCGTGGACGTTGGTCTTTACGACTGAACCACGTAAATCTGGTGTCTTATTTATTTATTTTTTTCTGTCTATATTATTGTTCGATCACTCGCTTAATCACAACGGTTCCAACTTCAACCTGTCTGGTGGAACTGATAGAGACTCCTTTTCTTGTGGTGACACTGAGCGAGATTGAGATTGTGAACTTGGAGAGAGTTGGTCTTGGACAGAAGAACTTTGATATGACTATAGTTTTCAAGGACTTCAAGCGGGATGTACTCAGAATTGATTCCATCCCTTCTACATCTCTCGATGGAATCAAGGAATGGCTTGACACAACTGACATCAAGTACTATGAAAGCAGATTGAATCTGAATTGGCGACAGATATTGAAGACCATAACTGAGGATCCACAGAGCTTCATAGATGACGGAGGCTGGGAGCTTTTGAATTTGGAAGTCAGTGACTCAGATAGTGAAAAATCAGAGGAATCAGACCAAGGCTATGAACCATCTGATGTGCAGTCCGAATCTGATTCGGCGGAAGACGAGGCCTCTGATAGTGAGTCGTTGGTGGAGTCTGAGGAGGATGAGGACCAAGATTCAGAAGAAGATTCAGAGGAAGAGAAGGGGAAGACATGGGAGGAGTTGGAGAGAGAAGCAAGCAATGCAGATAGAGAGAGAGGTGATGAATTTGACAGTGAGGAGGAGAGAAAGAGGAGGAAGATGAAGGCCTTGGGGAAGGGTAGAGCTGGTCCTAGCGGTGGCATTCCTAAGCGAGCAAAGATGCGGTAGACGTTATTGTAGCTTGTTTAGAATCTTGGTTTTAGCTTTGCTTGGTCAAGCTCTTTTTGTTTCTCAGTTTGTCCGGTCTTTGTAAAATGCAGTTATGACAAACATTTTTTGAATGGCCTAGGTTTGATCACCGAGATGCATTCCTAGTTTTAATTTGGGCTTCTGCATGCAATTTAGCGTCTGTTGTGAATGATACAGCTTAGCAAAGTAAACTATCTTTTATGTCAATGATTAAGGAGAAATCTCTCTATTCTGTCGACTGTTTAATTATCTTTTAATTGATTTTGTGATCACTGCTTTTGCTTCCACCCTTCCACCTGTTTGTCAATTTGTTTGTTGTCTATGCTGATGTGCATTGTTAGTGCATAGCGATATATTTGCTTTCAAGGACCTCTCTTCAACATTCTTTTGCAGAAGCGAGTACGTCTGTAGTGGCGGTGGAGCACGAGGTTAAGCTTATATGAAGCGGGTCAATTTTGGAGTGATTGAGCAGTTAATTAGGTTTTCTTCGAGAGAACTCGAGGAGTTGGACAACCTTTATTTGATTGTTGACGTTCGCTGTATAAAATTTCCGAAGAGAAATTGCTGCCTTGCACCTGTGGTGTATGGCAGCTTTAATTCTTGAACTTAGCGGAGAGCTCAGTTTTGTCGTGCTTGGTCAAATGAGACCATAAAAGAGAGCGGCCGCCATCGCACGCCTGATTGTAGGCATGTTTTGATAGCATCGCTCAATAAGGAATACAAACTTCCGGAATTGAAGCACGTAACTCCTGACTGACTCATGTCCACGATACAGAGTCCTTTTATTCTTTTTCTTTTTTTTTTTAAATAGCTTATATTCAATCAACTTCGTGAGATTTCTTGTCTTCCACGATTGTAAATACATCAGAAAACTTACCGTGCTCGTGAACTTTTGCACGTTTGCAGTAGGAATTGGATCAATCAGGTCAGCTACTGGATGTTTGCAAAGAGAGGGGGTGGGGCCTCCACCATCGTTCCCTAGGTCCGCCCCGACCTAGAATTTACGAACGAGAATACTCGCCGTATCACTATCATCAGCGAACTCCAGGGCTGTTCAGTATGACTCCTACATTGACGTATGAACACTTGACTAACTCCTGACTGACTCATGTCCACGATACATACGTCCCCTGACTGACGTATGAAATCGAAGATTCGTCTTCGCTGAGTTCATTGCACCCAGAGTCACTGTAGAATTTGGATAGAAGAAGGTGTCAACTGTGTACGTATTGGAGCCGCCGACGAAGGGGAAGGTTCGTCTCCATGTGTGTGCGATCTGAGTTTTTGTTGATTCTTCTGGAATGGTGCTGAGAAGTTGTGGACTCTTGTTTTACTGTGATTGCATCATGAATCTAGTTGCATTTTACTTTTTTTGCGATCTGGTTTTGTTGCAATTCTCTTCCTCATGCTTTATTTTTGGAAATGTAGTTGGAAGTTGCGCTCTGATGAATTGATGATTAATGTGAAAGCAACATTAAGATGAGCGATCATATTCCTTCTACATTCGATTCCGACCTCCGATTTGCGTTTCTGCGCCTTCGCTGCACGGAAATGGCTGCCAAGGCTGAGCTAATTGCATGCCTGCCTGCAAAAATTGAGATGAGTGAATTGTGAATTAGGTTGAAATTGCTTATTCAATGCTCAAGGATGGATGGGGGAGTAGCTTCTTAGGGATTGAGTTTGTATTCTATGGAGTTTTTAACGTATCTTCAGTTTGGAGTGCACTCGCATTGAAAAGATGGTTAAATCTTTCATTTGGTTTGTGCTAAAGATAGATTTATTGGTTCAAAGAGGAAATTTCCAATTGTTTTGTCAATTTTGTCTTTTGGTAACGAGAATATTGAAGGAGGGTGAAGTCATGTAGAATCAAACTATCGTATGAACAGTAATTGAGCTTAATTCACATTGAGTGAAGTCCTCTATCTTAAAAATATGTGTGTAGTATTATCATGCTCTTCAACATTATTTAATTTCTATATTCAAAGGAATTTGGTTTTCAAACTCATAACATTGTCTGTACTTCCTGATGGTTAGATGAGCTAATGTCCTGACTGTGGGCATTAATGGTTGAAGTTAGCTAGATTTGCGTATTTAAGCTGGATGATCTTGTCGATATATTTGTCAATAAGCTAGTTGAGCCTCCTATCTGCTTGCAGTTAGGCATGTCAATGTAAATTACCTTTTCTACTCTGTTCTTGTTCGAATGAGGTGGTTGCTTTAGCTGGTGGATAAGATTGTATGGCAATGGCTGTGGTGATGTATGTGATTATGTCCAACACATTTTAGTTTCCTCTATTACGTGGTCTGCAAAAGCTGCCTGGTTCTTTTTTACCCTAATTTCTGCTGTCTACTTACAGTTCAAGGCGGCGATTCTACCGGCACTAGTACAGGTCCCTTCTCTCTCTCTCTCTCTCGAAGTGGAATTGCAGGGATTTTGAGCAAAACCAATTGGTTCAGTCTATTAGCATAGAGGATTTTGTTGATAGTTATTATTGCTGGTGATGGTTGATGCGTTATTGCTGTTCTATTGCATTAGTTCATGCAACACTAGAGATTGCATTAGTTCTTGCTTTAACTTAATGTATTCTTCCTTTTTTGGGTGAGGGAAGAACAAAATATTGACTTTGGCTGGGTTTTGCACAAATAAAAGAGATATTGTGCTCTAAAGATGGTTATCTGAAAAGGAAATTATGAATGTAGAAATATGTCATTTACAAATTATTCAATGTAGGTTAGGTCCTGTTGTTTGCTCTGTGTCCCCTGTGTCCCCGCTTTTGCTTTCTCTTTGCGCCGTAGATGTTGCTGATAAGGTTGCTTATTGCTTACTTTCTTGTGACAGGATATGGGCAATGCAAATCTTCTTTTGTCACATTGAGTTGTATTTAATCATTGTTCTAAGATAACTAGATTGTAAAGGCAATCCAGAGGAAGACCACAGAAAATGATAGGACGGGCTATCTCTGCAATGTCCCTCACAACTTTGGGAGTGGTTTCAGAGAAGGTGATGAGCTTTGCCCTTGTTTGATTGTCTTTAGAGATAATGTTATTTTTTGCACTTGCTGATGGATTTTTTTTTTTTTATTTGGCTTTCTTGCTAATTTATGGAGCTTATGATGATGTAGGTACTGAAGCTGTGCCAAGGAAGCACGGCTTCTGCTTAATTGTTATGATAGTTTTGGGGCATGATCATGTAAATTTGAAGGATTTAGTTATTGATATCTAGATGCAAGGAACTTTTGGCATATACGGTTGCCCTTTTATGTGTTTTGTTTTTGTTTCATCTATTGTGGCATTATTTGCAATTTTGAATGAGCAAAGATTAAGCTTACCATTGTTTTAGAACTGTCTAGTGATGTGGTAGTCGGCCATTAATGCTCTTGCGATGCCTACTTGTCCTTGGTTATAACTTTAATCTCTCTCGATTGAAGCAAGTTGCTAAGTCCTATTATAGCAATCCTGACAGTGAGAGTGTGCCCCTTCTCAACCTATACCATCTCACGAGATGTTTGGTATGCAGCGAGATGGTTATTTGGAGGCAAAAATGTATCCTATTTCCTCCAACATTTAGACTATGCCCAACTTAAATCTTTTGAAAAATTAAGAGACGGACAATGACATGCCCAATGCAAGTCACAATCAATATATTACCTTTTCAATATAATGCACACGATATATTGCCTTCTCGATACCAAGTACAAAGATAAAGACCAATTCAAGGTTAATTTCACTTTCTCAATGCAGTAGATTGATCTCCCCATAAATGTTTCAGAAGACCTATTTCATGAAGCTGACTGACAAGCTTCTCCTCCTTCAGAGTGAAAGGGCCGCGTTTATGTCTAGATTGAGATTGTTCGTCCATCTTAGCCGGCAACTCTTACTGCAACGAAGGAGACCTAATTGCAATTACACAGCAGAAATCTGGGTAAAAAATAATGAGATAGCTAATGCAGACCACGTAATAGAGAAAACCGAATATTGGTGAACATAATCACATACATCACCGCAGCCACAACCATACATTATCCATCAGCCAAAGCAACCACCTCTTTTGAACAAGAACAAAGTGGAAAAGGTATTTTACATTGAAATGCCTAACTACGAGCAAAACAGCAGGGCTTAACTATCTTATTGTGCTTCCTCAATACTATAAGCTAAGAGCAAATAATATTCAATTAAGTTGGAGAAACACATTGACAAGATTATCCAACTTAAATGCACAAATCTAGCTAGCTTCAACCATTAATGCCCATAGTCGAAACATTAGCTCATCTGACCATTAGGAAGTACAAACAAGGTCATGAATTTGAAAACCAAATTCCTTCAAATTCATAAATTAAATGATGTTGAAGAGCATGATAATATTACATGCATAATCTTAAGATTGAGGACTACACTCAATGTGAATTAAGCTCAGTAATTGTCCATACAACAGTTCGATTCTACATGACTTCACCACTCATTCAATATTCCCGTTGCTGAAAGACCAAAGTGACAAAACAAGATGGAAATTTCCTCTTCTCATGACAAAATCTATATTCAACACAAACTAATTGAAAGATCTAACCATCCTTTCAATGCGAGTGCACTCCAAACTAAAGATACATTAAAAACTTCATAATCTCAGATAATAAATAAATCGGAATGCAAGAGTTTCTTGAACTTGTGAGGGACATTGTGGTGATACCTCATCCTACCAGTTTCTATGGTCTTCCTTTAGATTGCCTTCACACTCTAGTTATTTAAAAACAGTGATTAGATACAATTAAATATGAGAAAAGAAGATTTGCACTTGCCATATGCTGTCAAAAGAAAGAAAATAATAAGCAACCTCATTACTAGCTCATGACATCTATAGCGCTAAGAGAAAGCAAAAGCGGGGACGACATAGAGCAAACAGCATAACCTAATCTACGTTGAAGAATTTGTACATGACAAACTTCTATATTCATAATTTCCTTTTCAGAGAACCATCTTTAGAGCACAATCTCTCATTTATTTGTGCAAAACCCAGCCAAAAGTCAATCTTTTGTTCTTTTCCCCACCCCAGAATACACGATTGACTTGTGCAAATCCTACATTGAAGCAAGAACTAATGCAATCTCTAGTCACATGAACCTAATGCAATAGAACATCACTAACACATCATCCATCACCAGCAACAATCACTATCAACAAAACCCTCTGTGTTAATAGACTGAAAAAATTGGTTTTGCTCAAAATCCCTATAATTCCATTTCGCACGCCGGGGGCAGGGGTGGCTAGCGCGGGGGGTGGGGGGGCGGGCGGTGGGGGGCGGCGGCTATGCTGAAGCCAGTAGGGTTGCCACCAAGGAAGTAATTGATGATGCGGTGGAAGATGGTGCCGTCGTAGTTCGAGGCAAAGCTGAAAGAAGTTCCTCACGGCATTGGGCGCTTCTTTTGGCCAGAGCTCAATGTCGAGTGGGCCGTGGGTCGTGTTCAGCACTACCTTCCCCTTCGTCGGTGGCACCAACACATGCACAGTCGACGTCTTCCTCTATCGAATTTCTACAGGGCCTCTGGGAGTGGTGATCTCGATGAGACGAATCTCCGATTTCGGAGTCTCCTCCTCAACTCCAATGTTCTAGGGATTTTTGTAGCTTGATTGAGGAAGAAGAACACTCAAATGACGCCGACAGTCACCGGTACCCGAAATGTTACCAAATGATCGAGAGACGTAAAGTGGACGAGATCGTGGACGGGATGAGGCATGATGACGAGCTCGTCGGAAGGACACAATCAGACCGAGGCCCATAAGTTGTCAAGGCTGAGAGAGATGGTGCAGCCATACTAGATGCCGCCAGGGTTCCCAAGAGACCGGCGCAAGCTGATGAATCGTAGCCGCCGATGAGGCTCCGGAGGCGACTGTGGAGTCGAAGGGATCTCGGGACCTAGTGTTAAATATAAAAGAACAGGAGTTAAAGAAGAAGAAGAAGAACAGCAATGGCACGTGTTGAAAAACAATCAACAAAAGGAAGCAGAGGACTTGCCGATACAGAAAAGATGATCAACGGTGAAGAACTTATGATGAAGACCAGCTTGGCTCGACATCAACCTGAAGTAGAGAATGACATGGATCGCCAAGATATGCAAAATTAACACGTGTGCTATAAGCTGTAATCTGTTAGTGGTAGTCTGTTTTTACTAAACAATCTACATTCATTTTTTCTGTTAGTAGTTCTGTCTTTCATATAACTAGAGGCGTGAGGTTAGAGAAAGGAATAGAGAAAAGAGAAGAAAGAGAAGAAGGAGAAGAAGGAGTTCGACATAAAATAGATAGAGAGAGAAGGAAGAGAAATCCTCCATGGATGTTCGGTGTTACAGAAAAGCTTCTGAAGGATGATCAAAGACTGCTGAAGATACAAGTAAGATAGAATAGAGGAAGTAGAACAGGGGATCTTTATTCATTGATCTTCCAGATACATTGTACTTCAATGATTTGTTAATACAATGAAACATGAAGCATTTTCAGAATTGATTGTTCTACACTAGTCTCTGTTCTTTATCTTCATCTGCTTATTGTTCATCTTCATATCTCCATCTGGTTCTCCATCTTCACATGGTATCAGAGCCACTGGTTGATTCACTATCTCGGATGAAGAAAATTTTATTCAGAAAATGCTATTCATGTCAAAAATGGAGAACCTAAAGCAACAGCAACTTCAAATCCTATAAGGATTCATTAGTATTACTGATATCTTCTCTCTCAAGCTGAAATTTTGTGATAATGGCAATAAGAACACCAAAGTATCCTTTTCCAATACATGTGAACATCTCGAATTTTGTCACAATCAGACTTACCGAAGGAAATTTTCTGTTATGGCAAGCTCAGGTTCAAAGATTTCTGAAAAGCCAAGAACTATTTGGCTTTATTAATGGTGATATTCCTTCACCTCCTCGAATGCTGCAAAATGATGTTGAAGGTTGTGAATCTGAACTAGTTAATCCTGACTATGCTGACTGGACAAGAACAGATAAGTTGGTATCATCTTGGATCAACGGAGCTGTCATTGAGAATATTTTGAGTCTAATAATTGGCTTAGATACATCTTTTGAAGTATGGCAGACTCTTCTAAAGCGATTTACACAGAAATCAATTGCTAGAGAATTTGAACTCAGAGGGAAACTACAATCTTACCAGAAGCTTGATCAAACTCTCTCTGCCTATCTTAGAGAATACAAATCTATATGCGATCAGTTGAATGCAATAGGCAAACCTGTGGATGAAATAACCAAAATTTTTGGTGTGCTGGAAGGTTTAGGTCCTGAATATGAAAATCTTCGAACCACCATATATTGTTTAAAGCCTCAACCTGATTATGATGAGGTTATTGCTCAGCTAGAAAGGTTTGAGTCAAGGATGAAGACTTATCCCGTAAGTCGGTTCAATCCAAATTTGGCCTATTTTGGGCGAGACAATCTCGATACAGCCTAAAAGAGAATACGATGGAGAGTATCTTCCTCAAACCTCTGGATTTATAGCTCAAAGAGGAAGTTACAAAGGTGGCCGCAGTTATGGTCGTGGTAGAACTGCTACTAATAGAGGTTGAGGATTTGGTTATGCTGAAAGAAATTAGCACTATAGAGGAGAAACACCAATTCAAGTGCAAGGAGATCAACACTTCAGACAAAGAAATAACTTCTCTACTTCTAATCAGGGATTTCGACCCTATGCCAACTACTCCCAAAGGTACCAGAATACCAAATCTTATCCTTCTTTCTCATTAAATTCAAGTAAAAATCTACAAGATGAGAAAGACACAGGTTCTGCCAGATTGGAATGTCAAATATGTAAACGTCCTGGGCATGATGCTCTTCGTTGCTGGTATCGATTTGACAATTCTTATCAAGTAGAAGATGTTCCAGCAAAGATTGACAAAGAATGCATATTGAAGATCCAAAAGGAAGTGAATAGTACCACGATATCGGTGCTACCCCACATCAGCACTAATCCTGGTATTCTTCATACTCTTTCTAAATACCAAGGATCTGATACTGTGATGGTAGGAAATGGATCGTGCTTACCTGTTACACATATTGGTAACACTTGTTTAAATACATAAGGTAATACATTACCTCTTAATGATGTTCTCATAGTTCCAGAAATAAAGAAGAATCTTCTTTCAGTTTCAAAGCTCACAGATGACTATCCTTGCTCTTTTATCTTTGACAAACTTGGTGTTTATGTAAAGGACAACAATACCAAAGTAACAGTCAAGCTCGGAAGGAAGACTAGAGGTCTTTATCAAGTTGATACAAAGACAACTGCAGCTTTCTTTACTCAAAGACAGAAAACTGTTGATAAAGACTTATGGCACCAGAGGCTAGCTCATACAAATTCTCAGACAGTGCAATATCTACAACAACAGAAGCTGATCCAATTTAATTCAACTTCTTCCAATGTTTGCAGTAACTGTCAAATAGCAAAAAGTATAGCTCTATCCTTTCCATTATCAGATTCTACATCGAACTTGCCATTAGAAAAGATTCACTGTGACATCTGGGGACCCTCACCAGTCAATTCTTTTTAGAAGTTTAGATACTATGTGATTTTTGTTGACAATTTCTCACGATATAGCTGGCTATATCCTATGAAGTTGAAGTCTGAGTTCTATGATATTTTTGTTCGATTTTAGAAATTAGTTGAGAAACAGTACAATCATCAAATCAAAGTTTTCCAAAGTGATGGAGGAGGGGAGTTTGTCAGTAACAGATTCCAATGTCATCTACAAAACTGTGGCATAAAACAACAACTATCTTGCCCACACACTCCAGAACAGAATGGGATTCCAGAGAGAAAACATCGTCACATTGTAGAACTGGGATTAGCCATGTTATATCACTCCAAGGTTCCACTAAAATTTTGGGTGGATGCCTTCGTCACAGCAAATTATCTTGTAAATATACTTCCAACACCTAAACTACAGATGGATACTCCCCATAATAAGATTCATAATAGTCAGCCACAGTATAATCATTTAAGGGTGTTTGGTTGTGCATGTTACACATGCTTAAGACCCTATACAAAACACAAATTTGATCCTCGATCCCTTACCTGTGTATTCCTGGGATACAGTGACCTGCATAAAGGATATGGATGTCTTGTACCTATTGATAATCGCATATATATCAGTAGGCATGTGATTTTTGATGAAACATTTTTTCCCTTCACAAAGAGGGTGATCAATGAATATGGACAGTACACACCTTTATACAGACAATGGATTGAAGAAGTTCAGTTACTCGAACCTCCAAGTACTGACACAACAATCACTAGTTCTCCTCTTCAGTCAGCATGCAAAAGCCAGTATCATCCTACAATGGATAGTTATTACGATGAACAGATGTCACAAGTTACTTCATCAGCACCAATGCAGAATGAACTCATCACAGAAACACCACCATTATCTGGCTCTCCATCATCACAACCTGAACTATCTACTAATATTAGCCTTGAACCAGAACAACACAATCCTGGATTATCTTCTTCTCAAAGTAATCATGTGGTTCATCATATGCAGACTCGACTCAAAACAGGTATTATCAAGCCAAATCCAAAATATGCTTGTTTAGTTGAGTATCAAGTTCCTGTGGAACCAAGATCCATTAAGTCAGCATTAGCTGATAAAGCCTGGTATAGTGCAATGCAAGAAGAAATGAGTGCTCTGTATGACAATCATACCTGGACACTGGTTCCAAGAACAAACCAGATGAATGTGGTAGGCTGTAAGTGGGTCTTCAAGACCAAACTGACATCTGATGGGACCCTAGACAGACTAAAAGCTCGACTAGTAGCTAAAGGATTTCATCAAGAAGCAAGACTTGATTTTACTGAGACTTTCAGCCCTGTTGTGAAACATGCTACAATTCGCATAGTATTGTCCATAGCTCTAACAAAACAATGGCCAATACATCAACTTGATGTGAAAAATGCCTTTCTTCATGGAGACTTGAATGAAACTGTCTACATGGAACAACCTCCTAGCTTTATATATCCTCAAAAATGAAGCCATGTCTGTCTACTTCACAAGCCTTATATGGCCTTCGACAAGCTCCAAGAGCTTGGTTCGACAAGTTCAGTAACTTCCTCCTTGAAATTGGTTTTTTCTATAGTACAGCTGATCCTTCCTTATTTGTCCTTCATACTGAATCACATACAGTATTACTCTTGCTATATGTCGATGATATCATCTTGACAGGTAGCTCATCTCAACTTCTAACCACATTAATTCAGACTCTCAGCCGTCAGTTCCATATGAAGGACCTTGGATATCTTCACTATTTCTTAGGCATTGAAGCTAAACGCACATTACAGCATTTATTTCTATGCCAAATGAAATATGCTGTTGACCTAATCAAACGAGCTCATATGACAGATTGCAAACCAATCTCCACACCTTTGCCACCTCGATCAGTTCTCATGGACAATGCTGAAACTCAGCTCACTGATCCTGTTGAATACAAAAGCCTGGTAGGTGGTCTTCAATACTTAACAATTACTCGACCAGATCTAGCTTTTGCAACAAATCTTCTCTGTCAAAAGATGCAACATCCAACAGTGGCAGACTTTCTACAACTAAAACGAGTCCTTCGATATGTCAAAGGGACTGTCCACCTTGGCTTCTATCTCCACTCCAGGAGTTCAACCAGTCTCTATGGATTCTCAGATGCTGACTGGGCAGGATGTCCAATCACTCGCCGATCTACTACAGGTTTTTGTACCTTTCTTGGCTCTAATTTGCTTTCTTGGTTAGCCAAGAAACAATCCACTGTCTCAAGGTCATCCACAGAAGCAGAGTATCGAGCACTAGCTTCTACCACAGCTGAACTAACTTGGATCAGCTTTGTCTTTCGTGATATTGGTATCCCTCTTCCAGCAGCTACATCTTTATTTTGTGACAACAGATCAGCTATTTCTCTCACAGCAAATCCAATCTTACATGCTCGTACAAAGTACATTGAAGTTGATTTTCACTTCGTTCGTGAAAAGGTGTCTTCTGGGTCCATTCAGCTTCACCATATTCCCAGTCACCTTCAGTTAGCTGACATTTTCACTAAACCCATCTCCCGATCAGCTCATATGTCTCTTCGCACCAAATTGGGAATGGGATCATTCACCCTTCCCAATCTGCGGGGGAATGTTAAATATAAAAGAACAGGAGTTAAAGAAGAAGAAGAACAGCAATGGCACGTGTTGAAAAACAATCAACAAAAGGAAGTAGAGGACTTGCCGATACAGAAAAGATGATCAACGGTGAAGAACTTATGATGAAGACCAGCTTGGCTCGACATCAACCTGAAGTAGAGAATGACATGGATTGCCAAGATATGCAAAATTAACACGTGTGCTATAAGCTGTAATCTGTTAGTGGTAGTCTGTTTTTACTAAACAAACTACATTCAGTTTTTCTGTTAGTAGTTCTGTCTTTCATATAACTAGAGGCGTGAGGTTAGAGAAAGGAATAGAGAAAAGAGAAGAAAGAGAAGAAGGAGAAGAAGGAGTTCGACAGAAAATAGATAGAGAGAGAAGGAAGAGAAATCCTCCATGGATGTTCGGTGTTACAGAAAAGCTTCTAAAGGATGATCAAAGACTGCTGAAGATACAAGTAAGATAGAACAGAGGAAGTAGAACAGGGGATCTTTATTCATTGATCTTCCAGATACATTGTACTTCAATGATTTGTTAATACAATGAAACATGAAGCATTTTCAGAATTGATTGTTCTACACTAGTCTCTGTTCTTTATCTTCATCTGCTTATTGTTCATCTTCATATCTCCATCTGGTTCTCCATCTTCACACCTAGCAGCTACGACCGAGCGATGGTCTTGGGGGAGACGACGTGCCAGAGGCAGATCTCAGTAGCACCTGCGACCGACGAGGTTTTTGGGGGAGTGGAGGCGGAGATGGAGGCGGTCGGGCATGCCGAAGAAAGAGAAAGAAGGTGTCTTCTTTTTCTTCTTCTCGACTCGAGAAGACAAAAAATGCTTACAAATTGAAGAGAGAGAGAGAGAGGTTTTTGAGCGGTAGGAGCATTAATTGTTGCTCCGCTGAGACTCGTTTCAGTCGGCGGCCAGAGGAGAGAGAAAAAGAAATCCACCAATTTTGACTTTTCATATTTTCCAGCCAGTTCAAGTCAAGGACATGTGTGAAAAAAAAAAAAAGTCAAGGACATGTGTCGATTTGTTAGTGGAGCCACCTAGGCTCGTACGTGGATAATGACGTGGAGATTGCTAACCAGTGTATATTTTCTCCCTCAATCCTTTTTCAGTCGGTTGACAGGAGAGAGAAAAAGAAAGTCCTGTGGTGATTGCTAAATACGAATGGATGGCAGAGAAGTCTCGTGCAAACCTACCAAGATCTTAAGTTTCATAAGACAATTTTACTTTTTCTCTTTTCTGGTTTCTTTCCAATGGGGAACCATATCGACATGTTTTCGGTTCATCACAGGCACAAGTACTTTTATCACCATCTGATGAGATGTTTGCTTGTTAGCAGCAAGGGTTGCTCCATTAGCTAACGATGGAGTGATGAGATTTCGACCCACACAAGAGTCGAATAACTTTCACCGACGAATGCATTACTAGTGTACAATGCCCACAAGAAAAGATATAAATGTAATATATGGGCTTTAAAAAAAAAAGGAAAAGAAGGTGTTTGAAAAGTCAACAATAGAGGTTGAAGGAAAGCAGAGGAAGCTTTTAAAAGAGAGAGAGGGAGAGAAAGAGGAGCACGGGCAGAAGCAGGGGAAAAAAATAAATAGGGAGAGGAGAGAAAGAAGAGAAAAGGAAATTGGGAAAAAATTTGGCACGCTCGTGATCCGAATGCCTCATCAAGCATATTCAAGTGTGTTTTGCAACGCCAGTAAGAAATCAAAGCCTTTAATCACCTACTTGAAGCCATCACCGCAATTAGGGCTCGAAATTTGGATTTCTTGGATATTTGTGTGGCGAAACCCGATTTTTAAGTCATTGAACTACATATTTTTTAATAAATGGTACGTTGTGAAGCTATAGCATCTTACGAATTGTGATTTGTCCAAAACGAAATTTTAAAGTTGGGAGCGCACTCTGGAACTATAATGAACAATAGCTTCGAGCCTATTTTTGTTGTTGTTTTCGGTGCTGTTTTGGGACTGCTGAGTTGGGGTTGTTATTGTACGTTAACAGAGACTGTAAGACGACTTGAAACGGAATTTTGTGGAAGAAGTTATGGCGCGGCAAAGTTGGCATATGAGCTACGCCTACTGGAAAACGATGGGTTTGCGAGCTTTCGTGGTGCACAGGTGTCGTTTTATCAACAAATATGCTAGTATATGCGAGTCGTAATAAAAATATCATGTTTTTTTACTTGGCCTTTTGATATTGTTTTTCCGTTAATTGTTAGGGATCCGAGTGCATGATTCGAATATGCGTCGTAGTTAATTTTTGGCTTTTCCTAGATGAGTGACACTATTTCTTCTAGTATTTTAAACTCCATGTTTTGAGAAATGTGGTGGATTATATATTATATGAGTTGATAAAAAGTATATTTTGTTGCATAAAACAGGATTGAGCTATTACTGCCATTTTTATTGTTCGAATTGAGTTATATTTTGAATTCGATTTGAATAGTTGTTTGAAAATGATTTGTGAAATTCTTTATGAAAGAATCCTAAGATATTTTGAAGAATGTTTTGATATTTATATATCAAATTTTGAGTTGTAATATGACTTCCCTTCTGATGTTGGATTACTGGATATTGTGATTGATGATTGGCGCTCAATATCTCTGTGAATCCTGAGTGTGTGGGTACAGCATACTAGTCTAGGATATTCTTGTGACCCGAGTCATTGGCTAATAATAGGTGGAGACCTTACCAGGGGGAATCTTGGTCGTCTTGTCATAGGCGTTACACGTGACCATATATAGACATTTGAGCATAAACTAATCAATGGAGTAGACTATTAACGTGTGATTTGAGTTTGGTCGATGGAATAGACCATCAATGTGATTTGATGAGATTAATCAATGGAATAGACCATTAATACATGTTTTAGGAGATTGACTAATGAACTGAACCATTGGTATCTTCGATATTTGAGTTATGATTATATATTATGATAAAGTGAGTTACGATTGTGTTTTTAAATGTGCATGGTGATTTCTTGATCCGCTTAGAAGAAATGTGTTACTCACCGAGCCATGGTAGCTTACTTCTCTCTTATACTTGTTTTTCAGGTTCTTCAGTGAGTCGCGAATAGGCGTGAGTGTACGTTCAGGGAGGACTTTTGGACAATTCCTCTTGCTCTTCTAATGACCTCCATGCGAATGGCAATGTTAATTGGACAGACTGTTGGTCTCAGCTAGGAACGAAGGCGATGGCAAGGCTCGATAGATTTGAGGGGTAAGTAGGAAAGTAAGGGAAGATGTTGGAGTGTGCTTCTACGAATTGATAAGGGAATTGCAGTTCTTCTTTTTCTCACACCTAACGGTGAGTGTCCCTTCTATTTTTGTCGTCAGCATTCAACTGGTAGGCTGTTTCATTGGCGCTGGCCTTGTAGGTGTTCGAAAGCATTAGGTGAGATTTGGCGTTTTATCGTGGTGAAGCTTCTCTACTCCTGACGTACCAAGTAATTAGATTAATTATTTCTGATCCAAATCGTCATTTTCATCGTAATTCCTTGCACAGATCCGAGCCCTTTGTTTTCCCATTTTATGCCTCTCTTCTGTCACTCCTTTTAAGATACAATATTGCAATTTGCTATTCCTTTTAAGATACAATATTGCAATTTGCTGATATAGCTTGTTATTGGATGAACGACATGGGGTTACACCAAATTGTACGTGGTCCAGCATCAACAGAATCTTTAAGCGCACCGATCATTGTTACACACATTCCATGTCTTGTTGGTTGCATTCGCCCTGCAAGTTTTGTACCTGTTGCTGCGATGTGCGTTCGGCCTTGGCTGAGGGGCTAGGGAAGGGAAATTGTCAAGACACAAATGAGAAATGTTATGTTCATAAATACAAAGCTACCTTAAAGTCTATTCAGGTGGGTTCTATTTTGTATTTAGTTGATCAAATAGTCCGCAATGAAGCACGACATAATCTCCCCTAGTTTACGTAGGTTGAGTGTGGATGTCTGACTTCACATGGGTTCCTCTTCCAAACCAACCACCCCCACCCACCCCCCTTCCTTCTCCTCTCCCCTCCCCCCACTTTAAATGGTGAAGAGGCCATAGGAATTCCAAGACTGCAAAGTCGGGCAATTTGATAACAGACGTCCGCCTCCCCTGGATCCATCTCTTGCACAAATCCCATTGGGAATGTCGAGGGCGACCGTCGCTCTTCTAGTTCTTCGGTATATCTTGAAATTTGGAGACCTTTGTCTATTCACGCGACAGCCTGAATTTTGGAATAAGTTCAGATAAAAGGAAAGGACCAAGGGCTGGCCGTACTTCCGGCTTTAAATGACATAAACATTGGAAAACATGCATCAAATGAAATCAAGTAACATCGGAGAAACTGTGCCATGAACATTAGCCACTTTCCAACAGTAAGAGACTAGCTCTGTGACCACTTAATTTCAACCAACGACAGCAGACTCAAAATCAATACTGCAAAGAAACAAATATCACTCTTCTTGCTACATCACCAATGTAGCAAATGTCCCGAGACAATTAAGAGAGCAAGAAAAAGGCAAAGCTGTTTTACTCATAGGAACACCTGGCACTGAAAAGAAGATTGGAATCGTCCTGTCTAAAAACAATTTCCCTTATCCAACGACGCCATGCCACACTTGTTCGCCAAGCGATACCAGGGTTTCCAGAGGATCGAGAAAGAGTGGGATACCAGTGATACCAGAGTCATTCTTTGTTCAAAACAGTGGGATCAAAACCCAAATAACAGAAAACTAACAATTTAAGACACGGAGCCATACTCACAAACAAAGGGAGTGCAGAACAGGAAATACAACAAGACAAAACATGCCTAAGATCGAGAACGAACCAAACTTCAAGAAGATAGAGTCATCAACCATGGGATCAAGGCCCAAATAACACAAAACTAACACAATTTAAGACACGGAGCCATATTCACAAACAAAGGGAGTGCAGAACAGGAAATACAACAAGACAAAACATGCCTAAGATCAAGAACAAACCAAACTTCGAGAAGATAGAGACATCAACGCTACCAAACACGTTAAATCCTCCTTGGAGTCACCAATCAAGTTGTTCTCTGTAATTGTCCCATTTAAAACAATTTGCCCTATCTAACGACACCATGCCACACTTCTTCCAAGGCAGAGTGATACCAGGGTTTCCAGAGCATCGAGAACAGTGGGATACCAGTGATACCAGAGTTGTTCTTTGTCCAAAACAGTGGGATCAAGGCTCAAACAACACAAAACTAACACAATTTAAGACACCCGGAGCCATATTTGCGGACAAAGGGAGTGCAGAACAGGAAATACAACAAGACAAACATGCCTAAGATCGAGAACGAACTTCACTTCGAGAAGATAGAGACATCAACCATACCAAACACGTTAAGTCCTCCCTGGAGTCACCAATCAAGTTGTTCTTAGGAGCACAGAACAGGAAATACAACAAGCCAAACATGCCTAAGATAAAGAACGAACTTTAACTTCGAGAAGATAGAGACATCAACCATACCAAACACGTTAAGTCCCTCCCTAGAGTCACCAATCAAGTTGTTCTTTGTCATCGTCCCCTCTAAAACAATTTCCCCTTATTCAACGACGCCACGCCACATTTGTTCCATGGCCGAGTGACACCATGGTTTCCAGAGGATCTTGGTCTCTGCAATCACGGAAGTGACCACATATGGGTCCATGCTTGATGCAGGTGTCCTGTACTCAAGATAACCATTCCCAGCATCAAGAAGATAGACATCAACCGTACCAAACACGTTAAATCCTCCTTGGAGTCACCAATCAAGTTGTTCTTTGTAATTGTCCCGTCTAAAACAATTTGCCCTACCCAACGACACCATGCTGCACTTGTTCAAAAGCTGAGCATTACTAGGGTTTCCAGAGGATCGAGGAACAGTGGGATACCAGCGATAACGGAGTTGTTCTTTGTTCAAAACAGTGGGATAACACAAAACTCACAATTTCAGACACACAGAGCCATATTCACGAACAAAGGGAGTGCAGAACAGGAAATACAACAAGATAAACATGCCTAAGATGGAGAACGAACTTAACTTCGAGAAGATAAAGAGACATCAACCGTACCCAAACACGTTGAATCCTCCTTGGAGTCACCAATTAAGTTATTCTTTGTATCTTCCTGTCTAAAACAATTTTCCCCTTATCCAAAGACAGCATGCCACACTCGCTCCCAAGCCAACTCATAATAGGCTTTCCACAGGATCGTCGTCTCTACAATCAAGGAAGTGACCACATACGGGTCCATGTTGGATGCAGGTCCACCGTACGCCAGATAACCCGTCCCACCTTCCTCAATGTTTCTTCCAATCGACTCACCTCGGCTCGCAAAACCCTGCTGAAAACCCCAGTGTCAATCCACCATTCTATAAAGCATCTAAAGATGCCAGCTTGCCAATCCAAATAGGGCTAAGAGCAACAATAAACATGCTTAAAGTTCCAAGTTCCAGAGGCATCTGATTCTCCTACCCATAGGAAGTTGTTGATGTCAGCCGTCTCGCGGCACCCAGTGAAATAATATGCCCAGATCTGTTCCTTGGCCCTCAGTCCAATCCTCTCTATTGCCTTTCCGATGGCTTCAAGCCCACCATCGTTCCTCATTGACTCCGTGCTGCAACCCGGCCAAAAATTTTAGTTAAAGATTGCAAGTCTCCTTCGCTTGTTTGCCTGCCCAGAAAGGTGTCAACGTAGGAAAGCATGGACAAGATTCAGTGATGTTTTGTTACCTGTAATTTGTGCGTGAACCTGGTCCGTTCCTATCTCCCTGCTATTAACAAAAGCAGTGTGATGAACTTGAAGTTGTCGTGCACGACAATGAAGAACCATTAACCTAAAGGGCACTGGACTGACCTGAATAGGCTTGGGATCGAATGAAAGGACAATGCCAGCAATCTCCGTGATCCTCTGGTTACGCCAACATGACTAGATAAGCTAAAGAAACTCTGAAGCGGGTGTTACTACTGCACGATAAGACAACGTAGGCTGTTGCATTACCTGCAAAATATAGCGGGCTACCCAATATTTATCTCCAGCTGAGATGCCCATGGCAGGACCGACTTGGAATTCCCACTGCACAAGGATAAGATAAGAAAAGTGTTGAAAATTGAGAAAATTAGCCGGGAAATAAGAATTGATGATATGTAATGTGACTACTTTCCAAAAGGATATGTTTTCTAACCTGGCCCGGCATGACTCCGGCCTTGATGCTGCTGATGCTGATTCCAGCATACCGGCAGGCCTCATGAAGGGAGGTCACGATGTATCTCCCAACAGCCTCGTTGATAATACCACGGTGGTATGGTCCCTGTTGAACCATAATTATTCAGGGTATAAGATCTGAAAGACCTGATGCCGCACACAAAAAATTTGTAGACATATCTGCTTAAACATTATGCATCAATTGAGAAACTCCAGGTTCTGAATAAACTTGTCAGAAGAGTATATGATGCGATGCGCTTGCTCCCTTCTTCAGTTTAAAGGGATGATGGTATATGGCAAAGGAGACAGGGATTTAAGCATAAGTGATGATATACCTGAGGACCGGCAACAGAGACATCTGGCTGCAAGAGGGTGTACACTTGCACAATCGTGTAGCTGTTTTCACGTATTAAACCCGTACAAGCAGTCAGGGAGTCGAATAGGGAAAGAAATTAGAAAATGAAAATGAGAAAATGCAAAGAATGAAATTACGAGGGTTTTGCAGCAACGACACCAGGATGACTGAATATCTTGTCGGCTTCATGCCTCTTGTTTGCCAGGATCGGCAATCCAGCTGGAGTATAGGCGTCACACATGACCTAAACCAATGATGTTTCGTCGATAAATACGCTATTAACATCAAATCAAAACTGACAACTGGAGAACCCATTCCACTGAATAGAAAAAGAACTGACCAGGATATTGTTGCCCTTCCTAAATGGATCCTTGAAAATTGCTTGGGGACTACATGTCATTGAGTCAAGTCCAAAGACAGGTAAGAAGTCATCAGTATTCGAGATACTTACGAGCTCTTATGATAAAAATCACTGATCTGACTAGATTTCTATCAAACAAGCCCAGACTAATGACTATAAACAGAAATCCATATGAAGAAATAATACAAACACTTACTATAGGATCACTCCACTATCCTCCCCGGGCGCCAGATTACCTATCAAGCCATCAAAGTTCAACTTGGGAAGCATTGATGGATCACTGACGGGGCCAATAACAACCTACAGATTAATGGAAGTAGAAAATCCACGTCAAGTCTCGGGAAAGGAACATATTTACGAGCTACGAACCTCCTATTGCTTGATCATCTAAACAGAAAGGAACTCACTATTCCCATGCTGTAGATGACCGTACCAGAACCCCCGATCCTTTCCAAAAGTAGCCAAAACATAAAGAATCATCAGATACAGAAAAGGACGGATTCGAAATACAATGAACAAAATTAGAGGTAATTCCTAATCAGAACTGGAAATACAGCAAAACAGCATATGCCTAAGATCAGATCGGGATCAAACTGAACTTCGAGAAGATAGAGAAATCAACAGAAAAGGACGGATTCGAAGTATAATGAACAAAATTCGAGGTAATTCCTACTCAGAACTGGAAATACAGCAAAATAGAATGCCTAAGATCAGATCGGGACTGGACTGAACTTCTAGAAGATAGAGAAATCAACAGAAAAGCACGGATTCGAAATATAATGAACAAAAGTAGAGGTGATTCCTAATCAGAACTGGAAACACAGCAAAACAGCATGCCTAAGATCGGATCGGGATCGAACTGAACTTCGAGAAGCTAGAGAAATCAAACGCACCAGAAGACAGAAGAAGAGGATTAGCGACAAGTGAGGCAAGTGAGCGAGGACTGACCATATGTAATCGGCGAACACCTTCTCGGTGGCGTCGGAGAGGTTGTGGTCGGAAAGGAGCGACATTGCGGTGCCTCGCTCCCAAATCGAATTGGATCGTATCGAATCGCATCGAAGTGTAGGGTTTCATCGGATTGTATATATATGTGTGTTGAGTGTGTGTGAACGCAGTGAAGCTACTGTATATGTACCCATATGTGTGTATATGTACACACATGAGTATATATGTACACCACCCGCGAGGAGCCGGAACTCCGGAACTGGAACTTTAACGAGCTGCGAACCGCCCAATGGTTCCCAGAAACCGAAACAGAAAACGAACCGAACCGAACCGAAAAGAAAACCGAATCGGAACTCGAACCGGCCGAAACCGAAACGAACCGAAAACCGAATCGGAACACGAACCGGCCGAAACCGAAACGAACCGAAAACCGAACCGAGACCGTCCTAGGTCTCGAATCATCGAAACAAGGAACACCCATTTCGACGGAACCCAGGTACAGCGCTCGCTGGAGCTGAGATCTAAGATCTAAACTGGAGCCGAGCCATCTCCCCGATTCAACATGAGTAGACGGATCTCTCCCCTTGCGGTTGCAGGTGAAGAAGACGTCCTATCCGAGGTTGCGATGTGAAGCAGAGACAAGAGGAGGAAGGATAAATGAATGAAGCAAAGCAAACCCCCGAAACATACGGCACAAAAGTGAAACAGATATGGTTGTATGTTGAATCAACAAGACACACCCCAGCAAGCGCCATTTCGAGTTCGCACTTGCTCATCTTTGAACGTTCTGGCCAAACCCCCTTTTCTTTTCTTCTGGCACTGTTCTTTGAACGTCTCAACTTGAACGTCCAAACCCCCTTTTTCTTCTGGCACTTTTCTTTGAACGTTCAAGCAGTCCCCACCCCAGCAAGCGATTTCGAGTTTGCGGTTGCTCCTCTCGCGCTGCTCTCCGACCGTCTTCCCCAGAAACACCAGATCTACAATTTATGTGAAGGGTGGGTTGGATTTAACGCCAAGCAGCCGCCGCCGCCGCCGCCGCCGACCCTGCAACGCCTCCTGGGAACCAGTCCCCGGGTCTCGTCTCATCGAGACAAGGAGCGCCCGTTCCCACAGATCCGATGTGTCGAGCAGAGCCATGCATGTCGTCAGGTTTAGATCTAAAGATCTAAACTCGAGCCGAGCCATCTCCCCGATTCAAAAAGAAGTAGACGACTCTCTATCCTTGCGGCTGCAGGAGGTGAAGAAGACGACCGATCCGAGGTTGCGATCTATAGCAGAGACAAGAGGAGGGAGGATAAATGAATGAAGCAAAGCAAGCCCCTGAAACTTACGGCAAAAAAGTGAAACAGATATGGTTGTATGTCGAATCAATAAAGCACACCCCAGACAAGCAATTTCGAGTTCGCACTTGCTTCTCTTCGTCGGCTCACCTCTCGCGCTGCTCTTCCGACCTTCTTTCCCAGAAACCCCCTTTTTTCTGCCAACCGAACCAGATCTATTTTTCATGGGATGATTTTCATTCTTTCCCAGAAACCCCCTTCCCTGCCAACCGCACCAGATCTAATATTTTTCGTGGGGTTCATGGGATGATGGAGGGAGGGAGATGAACATGGGAGGGGAGAGGGATTTCCATGGGATGAGGGGGGTGGTGTTTGGGATTGTTGGTTGCGGGGTGGGGAAACGACAAAATATTGCGCACAGGGGGTCCTTGCATAATGGTTTGCTTCCGAGCGTAATATTGCGCTTATTACGCTTTGCTTTCGAGCGTAATATTGCGCCTTGCTTTCGAGCGCTTCTGCACGGGGACCCCACCTCTCATAAAATATTGCGCATAGGACTTTGCATAATCCTTGCTTTCGAGCGCTTCTGCAGGGGGCCCCACCTCTCATAAAATATTGCGCATACGACTTTGCATAATCCTTGCTTTCGAGCGCTTCTGCACGGGACCCCACCTCTCATAAAATATTGCGCCTTGCTTTCGAGCGTAATATTGCGCCTTGCTTTCGAGCGCTTCTGCACGGGGACCCCACCTCTCATAAAAATATTGCACACAGGACTTTGCATAATCCTTGCTTTCGAGCGCTTCTGCAGGGGACCCCACCTCTCATAAAATATTGCGCATACGACTTTGCATAATCCTTGCTTTCGAGCGCTTCTGCACGGGACCCCACCTCTCATAAAATATTGCGCCTTGCTTTCGAGCGCTTCTGCACGGGGACCCCACCTCTCATAAAATATTGCGCATACGACTTTCCATAATCCTTGCTTTCGAGCGCTTCTGCACGGGACCCCACCTCTCTTAAAATATTGCGCATAGGACTTTGCATAATCCTTGCTTTCCAGCGCTTCTGCACCGGGACCCCACCTCTCTTAAAATATTGCGCCTTGCTTTCCAGCGCTTCTGCACGGGACCCCACCTCCCATAAAATATTGCGCACAGGACCTCGCATAATGGTTGCTTTCCAGCGCTTCTGCACGGGGACCCCACCTCTCATAAAATATTGCGCACAGGACCTTGCATAATGGTTGCTTTCGAGCGCTTCTGCACGGGGACCCCACCTCCCATAAAATATTGCGCACAGGACCTGGTTGCTTTTGATATTGCTCAGGGTCGCGGGGGGTTTCGAGAAAATATAGCCCGGCATCTACTTGCCACCGCGTCGGCCCCACTTGACGAATATTGAGAAAATAGCAAAGTTAGAATATGGCGCAAATATGGAGTAGGGTAACCAAATAAAAACGCGGCACCTGTCACTTCGGGCCCACTTGCATTAATTTTCTGCCCTCCTCACTCTTCACTACATTTTCCTCGTCTCCTCTCTCTCTCTCTCTTCCTTTTATCTCATCTCCTCCGTTGCTTTTCCTCGTGGAACATCCATAGCCCCACGTCCGGAGCTCCTGTCTCTCTCTCTCTCTCTCTCTCTCTTTACATCATCTTCTCCGTTACTTTGTCCCATGGAACATCCACAGCCCCACGCTTGAGCTCCGACGGCCATTGGCTTCCGCGAGGAATCTGGTGAAGGCAGTGGTTCCTTCCACTTTCATTCACCATCCCTCCTCTCCTGGAAATCCCCAGTCTACTCCCCTCCCTCTTCATTCACGTAATCGCTTGAAAGCCCTAAACCTCTCTCTCTCTCTCTCTCTCTCTCTCTCTCGTCGTTGTTCAGGCGAGAAGTGATGATGGGACTGCACTAACGGAGGCAATTTTCAGTGCCATCCACTCTCTTTCCGAGGCGGCTGGTCAACAAGTACCTGTCGTCGGGTATATAGCAAGAGAGGCTCCTGAAGGTAAGCTTTTGGAGACATGGGCTGAGAAGCTTGACGCTGCTGATTTTCATCTCGGTGATCTGACCGATCGGTTGTCCGACTTGTCTGCTGTCGAGGATTACGCTGAGCTTTTTTAAATGTGAAAAAGGCAGCACATCTGATGGCCAACGTGTTGAAGAATTATGTGGTTCCGAAATTAGAGAGTGTTATTGATGAGGAGAAGAAAGCGACTCATTCGTCGTTGATGGATGAGACTGAGAAAGCCATATTGGATCCATCTAGAGCTAAGGTAAAGCTGAAGGTAGATGGCATTATTGATACTTGCTATCCTCCTATTTTCCAGAGTGAAGGAGAGTTTGATCTGAGGCCCAGTGCCGCCGGCAACGGCGAATTTCTTTATCATGATTATATGCACGGTCAGATCTCATCATAACAGTTACTGCTCTAATTGGGCAAGGACATTCATGATTGATGCCAATCCCCTGCAGAGCGAAGCATATGAAGTGCTTCTAAAGGCCCATGAAGCAGCAATTAAGCATGTTGAAGCCCGGGAACAAGCTCATTGCAGCCTTTCAGGCGGCCTCGTCAGTAGTTGACAAGGATGCTCCTGAAACTACTACCAAACTCGACGAAGTGAGCTGGGACAGCAATAAGTCTTGAATTTCGGGAGTCAGGGTCGAACATCAATGTCGAAAATGAGAGAATTATCAAAGAAAACATGGTCTTTAATGTATCTCTTGGTTTCCAGAATTTGCAGTACCGGACAAACGACCAAAAGAATGAAAATATTTCTATGCTGCTTGCTGACACGGTCGTTGTTGGAAAGGAAAAATCAGATGTTGCCCACTCATATGAGCTCTAAGGCCGTGAAGGTTGGGGCTTACTCATTCAATGAGGGTGAGGAAGAAGATGAGAGGCCAAAAGCCAAACCTGAGGCTAATGGTGTGGACGCGTTCATGTCCAAGAGAACACGCAGGTCAGACAACCGGGAATCAGGGAGGAGCTAATAAGGCAGCATCAGGCAGAATTGGCTCGTCAAAAAAAATGAGGAAATAGCATGGCCGCGTGCTGGTGGACACTCCGGGGCTGGAGACAACAGAAATGCTGCCAAGGCTTCGACAGATCTTCTACCACCAGGCAGGATGAGCGTGTAGATATCATGCTTGGGAATATTAATCATGCGTTTTTCCAGCCGGCAGAGAAGGAGATTATGACCCTTTTGCATTTTCACCGGCACAATCGTATAATGGTTGGTAACCGGAAAACCAAGGATGTGCAGTTCTATGTTGAGGTGATGGACGTGGTCCAAACCTTAGGTGGTGGGAAGAGATCTGCCTATGACCCTGATGAGATTGAAGAGGAGCACCGGGAGAGAGATAGGAAGACAAAATTTAGAAAGGATTTCCAGAACTTTGTGAACTGGGTAAATGATCTCTGGGGCCAGCCCCAATCTGGTGAGCTGGCCCTTGAATTCGATCTGTTAAAGATCAGAAGTTAAAGAAGACTGTGGCAATACAGAGAGACAAAGAAGCTCTGGATATTGCTGATGCTGTACTCATGGCTATAAGGAAAAGTACTAAAGATAGTGGACTCGAGATTGACATGAAGTGAGAGGCTGGACAACACGTGTTAATAAAGCTCGAGATTTAAAAGCAAACTCTCGTACTCTAATACATAAGTGTAGTTATTCTGTTTTAGAAATGTAACTGAAGTTGCTGAGTCTGTTTTTAATCATCTTCTTCCTCGAGTCTCTGATTCATCTTCATGTACTATGTTTCTTTCGAGCTTGAAGAACAGAGGAGAAATAGAACATAGAGAGAGAGAGAGAGAGAGAGAGAGAATTGTAGAGAAATGAAAAGCTCTTAGATGTATATACTTTTCATTCTTTGATTCAAGAAATACAAATTCTTTCCTTTCATCTACATCTTGTGTTTTGTTCTTCATTTCTTCACATGGTATCAAAGCTTGCCTGAGAGCTCTAGCTTTCTCTACTATACTACTCGAAGTTTTACAGAGCTTGTGTGATCTAGACGACAGCAAGAAGTTCAAGAGCAGATTCTTGGTTCTTTTTCCTCTGGTTCTTGTTCTGATAGTAGTCGAGAAAGCATATCTTCAAAGTTTCTGAAAATACAAAATGACAGCAAGAATACAGAAGTATCCCTTTCCGATTCATGTCAATATAGCCAACTTTGTTACAATAAAGTTAGCCGAAGATAATTTCCTACTTTGGCAAGCACAGTTTCACAGGTTCTTGCGAAGTCAGGATCTCTTTGGATTCATCAATGGCAAAACACCACCACTAGCTCAAATGGTGCAAGTTGAGATTGAAGGTAATGAAACAAAAGTGGTTAATCATGATCATACAGATTGGGTGAAGACTGATCAACTAGTTTCATCTTGGATAAGTGGAACAGTGTCTAAGAACATTTTAAGCTTGATCATCGGACTAGAGACTTCATATGAGGTATGGCAGACCCTTCTTAATCGCTTTACACAAAAGTCAGTGGCAAAAGAATTCGAACTAAGGGGAAAACTGCAAGCATGTCAGAAAAGAGATAGAGCATTGAGTGTTTATCTTCGAGAGTTTAAATCCATTTGTGATCAGCTTAATGCCATTGAAAAACTTGTCGATGAGATAACCAAGATATTTGGTGTTCTCGAGGGGTTAGGTTCAGAATATGAAAGTTTCAGAACAACAATGTATTGCCTAAAACCTCAACCAGATTATGATGAGGTTATTTCTCAGCTTGAAAGATTTGAAACTAGGCTACAGACCTATTCTGTAAACCAATATAATCCTAATCTAGCCTACTATGGACAAAGAAAGTCTGCTGCAATTTTGCAAAACTCTAATTTCAGAAATCAAAGAGAAAATAGTTGAGGGGGATATAGCTATGGCAGAGGATGTGCAATGAATAACAGAGATCGTGGAAATGACTATGTTGGGACAGGAAGAAATCAACATTACAGAATGAATAATTTGAATCTGAATCAAGAAGATCAAGTTAACAAGCTGTCACACAATTGGTCTAACTATGGATAGGGGTTCAAACCATATGCAAATCCTTCTCAAAAGTACCAAGCTACTAAGTCATATCCACCACAAAGTGCAGCTTTTGATAAGAGTATGCAGAATGCAAAAATAGCAAATAATAATCCCTTAGAATGCCAAAATTTGTAAAAGACCAGGACATACAGCACTTCAATGTTGGTATCGTTTTGATAATTCATATTAAGCAGATGAAATACCAACTGCACTAGCAACAATGCATATCGAAGATTCTCATGGCACTGAATGGTATCCAGATACAGGAGCCATGGCTCATATTACTGCAGATCCTGGTATGCTTCAACACTGTTCTTTATATAGTGGGATTGATATTGCTATGATAGGAGATGGTTCTTGTTTGTCAATCTCGTGTTGGTGATGGCTTGTTACATACAAAAACCGGCTCTTTACCACTAAATGATGTATTGATAGTCCCTGAAATCAAGAAAAATCTACTTTCTGTTTCAAAATTAACAGATGATTATCCCTTTTCTTTTATTTTTGACAAATATGGGGTATATATGAAGGACAACTGCAACAATACAACAGTGAGGCTAGGAAGGAAAGTTAAGGGATTGTATCAAGTCGACCCTAAAGTCACAGAAGTTATCTTCACTCAAATCCAAAAAGAAGTAGGAGAAGATGTGTGGCATCAGAGGTTGGCACATACCAATTTAAAAACAGTGAAGTATCTGCAAAGCCAGCACCTAATTCAATACAATTCAAGAACTCAAAGCATATGTAGTAGTTGCCAGATTGCTAAGAGTTCAACTTTACCTTTCCCTCTGTTAGACTATGCATCTAATATTCCCCTAAAAAAAGATACATTGTGATGTTTGGGGACCCTCACCAGTTCAATCTTTTCAAAAATTTCGCTACTTTGTCATTTTTGTGGATAATTTCTCTCGATACAGTTGGTTGTATTCAATGAAACAGAAGTTAGAATTTTATGACATTTTTGTCATGTTCCAAAGGCAAGTGGAGAATCAGTTTGATCATAAGATCGAAATCTTTTAATGTGATGGAGGAGGTGAATTTACTAGCAACAAATTTCAGAATTATCTACAACAGTGTGGCATTAAACAAAATATTTCCTGTCCTTATACACCAAAGCAAAATGGAATCTCTGAAAGAAAGCATCAACATGTGGTTGAGTTAGGAATAGCAATGTTATATCATGCTAAAGTACCATTAAAGTACCGAGTAGATGCATTCATGACAGCAAATTACATCATCAATCTTCTTCCTACATCAAAGTTACATATGAATTCAACTTATAGTAAATTGTACCAACAGAAACCAAGCTATACACATTTAAGGGTCTTTGGATCTGCCTGTTATCCTTGTCTCAGACCATATGCACAACATAAGCTTGATCCAAGATCTCTTACATGCATATTTTTGGGATACAGTGAAAGACATAAAGGATATCGATGTCTTCTGCCCACTAATGGACATGTCTATATTAGTCGTCATGTGGTGTTTGATGAAACAGTTTTTCCTTTCACCAATCGACTAACAACTAAGTATAATCAAGGTACTGACTTGTACAAACAGTGGATAAATGGAGTGACTTTTCTAGGCTCCATCACTACAGAACAAGTCAAGCCTAAATCCAATGAGCATATGGGACATTTGCAAGATATTGGACTAGTGCAAAATATCCACACTAATACATCAGATCCTGCTATAATACCACAGGTGCATATAATTCCTGAAGAACTAGTATGTTCTATTCAAGCACCCACTCTGCCACCAGAGATCAATACAGATCAAGCACAAATCAGCTCCCTAGTCAATACACAAGGTATACTGTCTGTTCTATTGAATAAATTCTCTTCAAATATCTTGAAGTCGACAAAACATTTCCATCAGTCTAGTCTGAAGACTTGCAGACTCTACTGACAAAGTCTAAAGATCAAAGTTTGAAGATCAAAGTCTGATGTTGTTAAGACTCAAGTTTTAAAGTCTACTCTCATGGATAGTTTCCAGACCATCAAGTTATAAACTTCTATTCTGATTCTAACTAATATGGTTTTGGCTCAAATGGCTAAGGAATATCTTTTGACTGGATTCAGCACTACAAAATCTTATATTCGTATCCGAATAAATATAGATTCTCTAAGATTCGCAACTTATATTTGGAAAGTTCTACTTATGGAAACCGAGATCCTAATTGTATGGGCGAGCAGGATTGATGGGCTATCTTCACTTACCTTAAAGAGCTAGAGATTTCTCTCTATTGATTCTGTCCAACGGGTTGATTGGAAGAACTTCTTTTGAATGTGCCAACGGTAATAAAGGCATGAAGAAGTATATAAGAGAGACTCTCAAATTGTTGAAGTGTGTCAGATAGAAAAATTTCAAAGTCTGAATCTCCTTGTTATTTTGTGATCTTATTTTTCGAGCAATACTTGTAATCAAAAGAGAGACCAAAGTGTGGCGAGACCTTGAGGAAGTGTAGTAGACTTTCTACACTGTGGATTCAAGGGCATGAGATTGTAAACACTCTTTTTGATTCTTAGTGAAATCCAACCAGAAGGGCTGTCCGTGCGGGAGAGTGGACGTAAGCTTAGTCTAAGCCGAACCACTATAAATCTGGAGTCTTGATTTTCTATCCCTAATCCTTTTATCTTTAATTACTTTCATTTGCAACGATTGTTGTTTTTAATTCATTAATCTCTCATTCGGATTAAAATTTATAAAAACGCTTTAGTCACCTATTCACCCCCTCTAGGTGTTAATACTAGTTCTAACATGTTCATCCTATGCAAACCAGACTCAAGTTTGGAATTGTCAAACCAAATCCTAAATATGCATGCTTGGCTGAATATAAAGTTCCTATTGAACCAAAATCAGTCAAATCTGCACTGGCAGACAAAGGCTGGTATCAAGCGATGCAAGATGAAATGGATGCCTTATATACAAATTAGACTTGGGAATTAGTGCCTTGATCTGATCACATGAATGTCATAGGGTGCAAGTGGGTGTTTAAAACTAAGCTTACAGCAGATGATCAGCTTGACAGACTCAAAGCCAAACTAGTAGCTAAGGGGTTTCATCAAGAAGCAGGTGTTGATTTCACAGAGACCTTTAGCCCTGTCATTAAACATGCTACCATTCGAATTGTTCTCTCTATGGCAATGACAAAGCATTGGCCAATTCATTAGCTTGATGTTAAAAATGTCTTCCTACATGGAACTTTGAATGAAACTGTGTATATGCAACAACCACCAGGTTTCACACATCCTCAAAAGCCTTAACATGTGTGTCTGCTTAAGAAATCAGTGTATGGCCTTCAACAAGCACCACGAGCCTGGTTTGATAAATTCAGTAACTTTCTACTTGAAAATGGCTTTTCTTACAGCACCACTGATCACTCATTATTTGTGTTTCATCATGGCTCATAAATCATACTGTTACTGCTCTATGTAGATGATATTGTGCTTACTGGTAGCTCAGCTCAGTTGCTTTCCCACTTGATTCACCTACTGAGTCTTCAATTTCATATGAAGGATCTTGGCCTTCTGCATTACTTTCTGGGAATTGAGGCTAAACAAACTTCACAAGACTTATTTCTTTCTCAAACTAAGTATGCTCTTAATCTACTTACTCGAGCTAATATGAAATACTGCAAACCCATTTCTACCCCTCTATCATTACGGTCTGCAGTCATGACAATTGATGACATATTATTGCAGAATCCACTTGAGTATCGAAGTCTTGTTGGTGGACTTCAGTATCTCACTATAACTCATCTAGATATTGCTTATGCCACAAAATCCTCTGTCAGAAGATGCAGCAGCCCACATTAGGAGATTTTCACAAACTAAAAAGGGTTCTTCGATACGTGAAAGGAATTGTTGCTCTTGGTCTAACCATTCACTCCAACAGCTCCATGCACTTGTATGGTTTCTCTGATGCTGATTGGGCAGGGTGCAGCACTATTAGGCGATCTACCACTGGTTTATGTACATATCTTGGCTCAAATCTTATTTCTTGGTCAACAAAACGACAATCCACAGTCTCTCGTTCCTCAACAGAGGCTAAATATAGAGCTTTGGCTTCAGCTACAGCTAATCTTACATGGGTCAGTTTTTTACTTCGAGATATTGGAATTGGTTTATCTGCTCCAACAACTCTCTTTTGTGACAACAAGTCAGCTATTGTTCTCACACTTAACCCTGTTCTACATGCTCGCACAAAGCATATTGAAGTAGACTTTCATTTCGTTCCTGAAAAGGTTTCTTCCAAATCCTTAATTGTTTCTTATACTCCCAGTACTTGACAACTTGCAGATATATTTACAAAATCTTTACCTCGATTACTACATTTTACTCTTCGCACCAAATTGGGCTTGGGGTATTTACCCCTTCCCAATTTGCGGGGGCATGTTAAAGATCAGAAGTTAAACAAGACTGTGGCAATACAGAGAGACAAAGAAGCTCTGGATATTGCTGATGCTGTACTCATGGCTATAAGGAAAAGTACTGAAGATAGTGGACTCGAGATTGACATGAAGTGAGAGGCTGGACCACACGTGTTAATAAAGCTCGAGATTTAAAAGCAAACTCACGTGCTCTAATACATAAGTGTAGTTTTTCTGTTTTAGAAATGTAACTGAAGTTGTTGAGTCTGTTTTTAATCATCTTCTTCCTCGAGTCTCTGATTCATCTTCATGTACTCTGTTTCTTTCAAGCTTGAAGAATAGAGGAGAAATAGAACATAGAAAGAGAGAGAGAGAGAGAGAGAGAGAGAGAGAGAGAGAGAGAGAGAGAGAGAGGAGAGAATTGTAGAGAAATGAAAAGCTCTCAAATGTATATACTTTTCATTTTTTGATTCAAGAAATACAGAATTCTTTCCTTTCATCTACATCTTGTGTTTTGTTCTTCATTTCTTCACACGATCGGCCTATAAGAGAGCTTGGCTTTCATGGGGTTTGCTACAAGGCTTCAGCTTTCACTATTCCGACTTCAACCTGCCTAGCGGAACTGATAGAGATTCCTTTCCTTGCGGCGACACTGAGCGAGATTGATATTGTGAACTTGGAGTGTTGGTCTTGCACAGAAGAACTTTGATATGACTATAGTTTTCAAGGACTTCAAGCAGGATGTGTTGGACGCAAATTGCGCAACCCCAAGATCTCCATAACCAGAACAAGAACATACATGAATGAGTAGAAAGATTAACGCACCTATTTTGGGATTCATCAAATATAAAGCGGAAGCAGAAAAGGGATTTCTCACATATCAAGGGGATCCACGCATCAAGTCCCTCTCCTTTATTGCCCTCCATATCACTGGCTCAATGAGGCGGCCCCCTCACGTTTAGCGTTAGGTAAACGCCCCTTAAGTGAGGATACATGTGAGAATTAGGGTTAGAGGAGAGACTTGAGCACTATTTATAGAGTTTCCAACTAGGCCCCCTCAATACGGGCCAGGCTCAACTCGGCCCACACTAGCCAGCCCCATATTAGACTAATTAAGAAACATTCTATCTCACCTTAGACCAATCCCCGTAAAATGGTAAACGTTAAACGGTAAATTACAATATTAATTAATATAGTCCACATTAGGAAAACTCTTACATTCTCCCACTTAGACTATATTTATTGAAATCGTACTGTATGTGCGCACATTGGTCTAGAGATAATTCTTAATAGTCAATCCTATCCCATAAAGTCTCAAACACCGAATCATGGCGGTAACTGCATGTATACACACAAAGCCTTCCATGGTCACGAGTGTTCACAACTCTATTGATATGGATCCAATATGGTAGTGTGTCAAATGGATAACATCTCTCATAAAGAAATCCCATTTGTCAGTCACCATTCTCTTACCTTAAACGTCACAAAAACTTGTGCCACTAGAGAATGTCCATTCTCTTATCTTAAGCGTCGCAAAAAAAACTTGTGCCACTAGAGAATGTCTTTATGGTTCTATGAACCCACATATGTCTTGTCCTTACAGTTAACATTTCTTTATGTATAACAAGACATATGGACAAGGCTAATAACCGGATACCCCTAGCCTTCACTCAAGGTTTATATAATACCTTGAGACTTTATCAATATGTATTCAACATAATAACAACACGTTCAAAAATACTTTATTGAATGCGAAAGTTGATACATATCAAACCGTTACAAAATGTAACGAACACAGATGAAACCTTTATCAGAGTAAAGCCAAAATAGCTCCCACTAAACAACAGCATCTCATGATGCTTCTAGGCCCATGCTAATGACATGTCGCTTAAAATACACATGGGTATAGATCTTTAATTAGTGGATCTACAACCATATCATCTGTGAAAATATGTTATATTAAAACGTCACCTTTCTGTACCGTTTCTTTTTGGTCAAAAATTTTGACCACCATATATTTAGACCCCTTGAGACCTTTGTAATAAATAAATAATACTACAAATTTGTTATCTCAATACAACCGTATGGGTCTATCTATAAAATTAAAACGATTAACTCTTTCATGAGGTTCCGGAGCCTAATAGCCCAAGCAACAGTCTAAAAGAATATTACAAACTCTACTTACATAGTAGAAGATGATATAAAACTTTATTTACTGCACTTCCTACTAACATAAATATGTATTTTGTTATTGATCTCATGTCATCATAACAGCTAGCAAAGTTTACATCTAAATACCCTACTAACTGCAAGAATTGAACATATCCACATATTAACATATAATCTTTTATCCTCTTTAAGTACCTTAAAACCTTCTTGGCAGCAACGCAATAATCGCATTCTGAATTTGACTGATGTCTGCCTAGAAGTCCCGTCACAAAGACGATATTTAGTCTAGTGCAAATTCGAACATACATTATACTTTTAAATGCACTGACACAAGGTACACCATTTAATTAGATTTTCTCAATATCTAAATAAGGACAATGTGATAGATTCAATCCATCACCCTTAACAACATGAGCAATTCCTGGCTTGCAATAATGTATATTGAATATTTCCAATATACAATCAGCAAATGTCCTCCGAGAAAATCTAATATAATATGGCAAAAACAATTCTTACAAACCTTAGTACAAAGGATAAAAGATGCCTCAAGGTCATTACTTGTAAACAAAATATCATGTACATAGTGTACATAGTGTATGAGAAAAATAAATTTCCTCCCACTGACCTTGCAATATATTGAATTACTTTGTTCTTAATTGAACAAAATAACAATACTATGAAACTTTAATAATAATGTCTGGAAACTTGCTTAAGACCATGAATTAAGATTTTTCAGTCTATACACAAGTTTACTTAAATCTGCTGCAAAATTCTCCAGTTGCACTTATATAGATTTTATATCTCTTTGATGTAACTTCATATAAAAAATAAACTATCAATGCCACGTTCACTCTGAAAGAATTTATAAAGAAATAATTATTTCTTCACTAACTATCCACCCCTCTTTCAGAGTAATATTATTATCATTTTTTTCTTATGGCATCTAATCATATACTTAATTAAGAACAAGAAACGACATTTATATAAGTTGCTAAAACAACCATGTAATGGATATTGTAATCATGCTTTCACAAATAGACTATATAGTCTGATGGCATAACTAATCGTCTTTCCCTAACAAATCTCTTTAATAAAGCTGCAACCACTTCATTCTGCACTTGAGAGGTTTAAGAAATTTCATTATAAACTATATCAAGAATAGTACCTTAAACCTCAACAAGTTTAGTCTATGGTACAGGAGATTCCATAATTATCTGTATAGGTAAAGACAAAAACACAGTAACCCCCATCATACTATTATCTTTAATAGTTTGAGAGCAGCTATCCTCTACAATTACGTCGATCTTAAAAAACTTTAGAGTATGTGATTCCATAATTCTTGTATCTTCTTTAGATTCATAAAATCAATACCCCTTTAACAATCTGGATAAGATACAAAATAATATCGAGTGGATCTAAATTCCAACGTACTTAATATTGGATTAGATAACCTCACTCCTACATGACACCTCTAACTTTAATATGATTCAATCAATTTACATCTAGTCCATAACTCAAAAGAAGTTTATGAAACGACTTTGATAAGAAATACGTTTTGTATATGAAAAAATTGCTTTCAAAATATCAACTCACAGTAGACCGATAAATTAGTCTTACTCATTACCATGTTAATTATGGTGCAATTATGTCTTTTGACAAATCTTTTTGTCAGGATTTTCAAGCATAGTAATTAAATTACCACCCCATAATATACCAAGTATTTGACAAATGACCCTTTAAACAATTCAGTATTGTCATACTTGCCAAAATACTTACCGCTGCAATTAGGCCTGACAACCTTCAAGACTAATTTTAACCAGTTTATTCTTTATCTCGGTCATTTTCCTTAAATAAAAAACTTTTGGAAACAACCTTTTAACCATATACGAGATATATATGTCATTAGGACTTAAACATAATCTTTGCAGATATGTCCTAATTTCAATATTATACAAAACATAATTTCAAGCAACTAAGGCTTCCATTATATTATAGCAGTGCAGTCCGCAGACAAACCTCTTTTCAAGTGCTCCAGAATGGAACGCTTTATGGACAGTAAACAAATTTTATTGCATTCTCAAGCAAAAAATCATATGTCCACAACTTAAAATTTGAAGCAGTAAAAACCTCAATAACAGTGGAGTTATTAATTACAGAAAAAAATGACTAAAATAACAAGCAATGTATATAATTAGCATCATGTGAGTACTGTGTAACTTGACGTACAAGTATACATCCAGAGAGTTACATGCAAAATCATATAATCACCTTTTGGCAGAATACATGACATGCAATTGTACACTCCCCACATGATAGCGGTTATGAGAATTTATTCCAATCTTCGTGAATTCATCACCTTTGGGCATATGAACCATTAGAATCAGTCACTCCTCACCATACCATCATGTATCCCTCCATAAACTAATACACAATCACCTCCTTTGAGAGTATGACTACACATTAGACCAGGAGACATCCCAATCAATATACGAGACCGAAATTTCTCAAACCCAATCAAGCGTGCCACTTTGGCGATCACTACCCAATTGAATCCTTGAAACTCTCTCATACCAGGGATATAAACTTTACTCCTCACATACACCATATACATGTGATTTTAACTTTAGTGATAGGGGCAACAAATCATCAAAATCACATATTATGCTAATTACATTACTTTGTTCATTAATAAAATCTTTATTATACAGATATATATAAATGATCTGAAAGATAGACTCCAATGAGATCACGGAACATAGTAACACAAGAAAATTCACATAACATAGAAGAAAACGTCTCTTGTGCACCCATATAACATATTACTATAACAACATAAAGAAGATAGTTGATTCAGAGGATCTATCACAAGTTAACATCAATAGCAATATAGGATATCCCAGATCGACAAGCCTGATAGCTAATCCACTATTGCTCGTGAATTTCATAAGGCAAAACATGACTCCAAGGCCAACAACTAATATATTAGCCAATTTTTTTTTTTTTAAGTAACAAAATTATCATTGTTATCAACCAATGGCCTATTAATTAAGTCAAACCAGAGAACCATTAACAAAAAAAAAAAAATGTTCAAGTTGATAGACATTAACCAGTGACCAGATAATTTTAGGAACATCATCTAATAATTTAACTGACATGTATTACCCATATTCAGCAGATGTATTAATCAGTACAATCAGTTTGGTCATGAGTTCTTAAGACGTCCATCATTCAAAGATTACCAGTGTGTAAAGGAGTATGCTTAAACAACAAAAATTTTATAATCAATACATAGCTCAATTACTATCCCATAATGGTTATATCTCATTAAGCCAACTTCAGTTCACAATAAAGTTTAATTTTTTATTAATGAATCACACCATTATAATATTTATGTGATAACATACCTGTAACCCAACACTTATATTTCCAAAATCACATAAAATATAAGAAAAATACGCAAAAATACACTAAAAATACGCGTATTTTTAGGGCTTTGTATGTATTTTCACATCCATAAAATCATTGAAAATATAAAATAAATTCACCACAAGATAGAGAATAGTCATACAAACCTGGAGCCGCAAACCACATGCCCATCGAAGCCTCCACGCACCCGCACAAGCCGCCTAAGTGTGCGGCGCGTGGAGCTCACGCGCAAGCATAGTGACCGGTCAAAACCGGTCTGACCGGTTCATGGCTCAATCGTCCGGTCCAACTGAGTGACCAGTCCGGTCAATATGTTGGGTCTGGTCTGGCCCGAGACGCTGACGTCATCATGACATTAGCACCATGCGTGTGACGCACGTGCGAGCTGCACTCCACGCATGTCGGATCGGACCTGGATCGCTGATGTCATCATGACATCAGCCCTCACGCGTGCAACACACGCACTTATGACCCCCAAATAGAAGCCTCTTGTGCTCTTTCTCTCGGAGAAGAACACAAACACGAGATGCGAAGGGGTTCCCGTTTACTATTCAGGCAGACAACAAGGTGCACCAAAATTTCATAAAAGGATCTAAAAGGCATCTCGACTAGGACATTAACTTAGATGCACAAACTAGAGGCAACACCATCTTACAGACAATCGCCGTCCTCCTCCCAATCTAAGTCAGCTCAAAGTCCAAGTCCGCCAGAGGGCAGTAGATAAAAAAAAAAAAAAAAAAAAAAACAAACAAACAAACTGTCGAATCGCATCTCAGATTCACAATCGAGCACAAACTATTTACAAATTGATCATACAATTAACCCCAAACAAGACAACACAATCAAAGGATCTACACTTCTCACATCCTGCGAAACCTAGAATAACCGCAAATCTTCCACCACACCACTTGTCAGACAGAAAGCAGCTCACAATTATAGGTGTCACGATTACTAGATCACAGATCCCACCACATAAATTACTATCCTTAGAAAAGGCTCACATCGTTCCACCTCAAAACCAAACGGCGAACCGTCGATCGGCCATGTGGGAGCCCTAGCCTTCAATCTAAAAAAACTCCGTAGCTCTCAAAGGAAGAAAAAAACTTGCTTTACGACAAGAAAAACAGATTATCGACCACAAAACCACAAATTGCAGAACTCAATTAAGGCGAGGGATGGCACCACGAGCTGCGCCCCGTGCATGGAAGCACATGAGGGCACGTGATCGCGTGTGCACGATGCCCTAGTGGCGCGTGGCCACACATGGGGGCGCGTGGGATGCGTCTCCAACGCCCCAACGGCGCGTGGCCGCACGTAGGGGCGTGTGCGGCCTCCCCCGGCGACGCGCCGCCCACGGATCTTCTTGTCTCGTCGAGCCCAGTTTTTAATTTGTGATTTAATTTTATTTTTATTGAACAAAAAATCTAAAAAATCACAAATTAGGGCAAAAAACTTATGCGTTCGAGTTCTAGGGTTATGGAGGCTCTGATACCACATGTTGGATGCAAATTGCGCAACCCCAAGATCTCCATAACCAGAACAAGAACATACATGAATGAGTAGAAAGATTAACGCACATATTTTGGGATTCATCAAATATAAAACGGAAGCAGAAAAGGGATTTCCCACATATCAAGGGGATCCACGCATCAAGTCATTCTCCTCTATTGCCCTCCGTATCACTAGCTCAATGAGGCGGCCCCCTCACGTTTAGCGTTAGGTAAACACCCCTTAGGTGAGGATACATGTGAGAATTAGGGTTAGAGGAGAGACTTGAGCACTATTTATAGATTTTCCAACTAGGCCCCCTCATTATGGACCAGGCTCAACTCGACTCACACTAGCCAGCCCCATATTAGACTAATTAAGAAACCTTCTATCTCACCTTAGACCAATCCCCGTAAAACGGTAAACGTTAAACGGTAAATTACAATATTAATTAATGTAATCCACATTAGGAAAACTCTTACAGGATGTACTTAGAATTGATTCCATCCCTTCTGCATCTCTCGATGGAATCATGGAATGGCTTGACACAACAGACACCAAGTACTACGAAGGCGACAGATATTGAAGAACGTGATGGGGGCTAGGAGTTTTTGAATTTGGAAGTCAGTGACTTAGATAGTGAAAAATTAGAGGAATCAGACCAAGGTTATGAACCATCTGATGTGCTGTCCGAATCCAATACAGAAGAATATGCCTCTGATAGTGAGTCTTAGGTGGAGTCTGAGGAGGATGACGACCCAGATTCAGCAAAAGATTCCGAGGAAGAGAAGGTGAAGACATGGGAGGAGTTGGAGAGAAAGCAACCGATGCAGATAGAGAGAAAGGTGATGAATCTGACAGTGAGGAGGAGAGAAAGATGAGGAAGTTGAAGGCCTTCGGTAAGGGTAGAGCTGGTCCTAGTGGTGGCATGCCTAAGCGAGCAAAGATGCAGTAGACGTTATTGTAGCTTGTCTAGAATCTTGATTTTAGCTTTGCTTGGTCAAGCTCTTTTTGGTTCTCAGTTTGTCCTGTCCTCTGTAAAATGCAGTTATGACTAACATATTTTGAATGGCTTAGGTTTGATCACCGAGATGCATTCTTAGTTTTTATTTGGGCTTCTGCATGCAATTCAGCGTCTGTTGTGAATGATACAGCTTAGCAAAGTAAACTAACTTCTATGTCAATGATTAAGGAGAAATCTCTCTCTTCTCCCGATTGTTTAATTGACTCTTAACTGATTGTGTGATCGCCGCTTTGGCTTCCAGCCTTCCACCGTTCCGCCTGTTTGTTAATTTGGTTGTCGTCTTTGCTGATGTGCATTGTTAGTGCATAGTGATATATCCGTTTTCGAGGATCTCTCTTCAACATTCTTTTGAAGAAGCAGGTACCTGTGCAGTGGCGGCGGAGCACGAGGTTAACCCTATATAAACCATTCAGCCTGAGCGGGTCAATTTGTGAGCGATTGGAGCATTTAATTAGGTCTTCCTTGAGAGAACTTGGAGGACTTGGAAAACCTTTATTTGATTGTTGATGATCGCTGTTTAAAATTTCCAAATAGAAATAGCCGCCTTGTGCCTATGGTGGATGGCAGCTTTCCTGAACTTAGTTGAGAGCTCAGTTTTGGCGTGCTTGGTAAAATGAGACCTTGAGAACGCGGCCGCCAATACGCACCTGGCCGTGGCATGTTTTGATGGCATCTTTCAATAAGGAACACGAAGTTATGGAATTGAAGCACGTAACTCCTAAGTGACTCATGTCCACGGTACAAGTCCTTTATTTTTTTTCTAAAATAGCTTATGTTTAATCGACTTTGGGAGTTTTCTTGTCTTGCACGATCGTAAGTACATAGAAAACCTATCATGCTTAAGTTAACTTTACACGTTTGCGGTAGGAATGGGATTGATCAGCCCAGCTACTGGATGTTTGCAAAGATATGGGGTTGCATAGGGTGTGGCCTCCGCCATCACTCCCTAGGTTTGCCCCGACCAAGAATTTGTGAACGAGAACAATCGCCATATAACTAGCATATGACAAACTTGCTGTTTCTCTTTTGTGGTTTTTTTCTATTTCAGAATGATATCGACGCATTTTAGGTTCATCACAGGCGCAAGTACTTCATCACTGTCTGATGAGATGTATGCTGGTTGGCAGCAAGAGTTGCTCGATTATATAAGAGGGAGTGATAAATTTCGACCCCAATCGAATAACTTCCACCGACGTATGTATACTAGAGTACAATGCCCACAAGAAAAGATGTAAAATTGTGCTGAATCCTTAGCTACACAGTGACCCAACGGATGACGTAGAAGATCAAGGACGATGAGGCGGAGCTGGCTTGTGACTCTGCGAGTCTTGAGAGCGATTGAGTCGATCACATCTTCAGGAGCCCCACACGTCAACGTGTGACTCTGCCAAAGCACCTTCACTTTCCTCCCTAATTTGCTGCCCTCGTTACTTTTATTTTTCCGACGTCGATGATGATGAGCTCTGGCTCTAGAATAACCATCCTTTTCACGCTGACGGTATTCTATGAACCGGTCCAGTTGCCTGCATATAGCTTCTACTTCATATGAGTCGAGCAGAGAATTCTCCTTCTTACGGATTCCTCGATTGTGTCTTGGAGCCTCTGTGGTGTCAGGCTCGGATTTGGCCATCTTCATGGCTTCAAGCTCGTAACGAGATGGTTTAGGACTAGGACTTGGGCACGAGGCCGTCCCGAAATACTCACGAATAGGCTTCTGCTCCAACTCGGACCAACGCGAGTAGCAAGCCCTCGCAGCTTCTTTGACAGCATCAATGCCATCATCAATTCCTATTGCTCTTCTAATGACCTCCATATGAATTACAATGCTAATTGGACAAAGAGTGTAGGTTTCAGTTAGGAACGAAGGCGACGGAGAGGTTCAATAGATTTGAAGGGTAAGTAGGAAAGTAAGGGAAGATGTCGGAATGTGCTTCTACAAATTGATAAGGGAATTGCAGTTCTTCTTCTTCTCATGGAAAGGTTATATAAGATTGCTCACACCTAACGGTGAGTGTCCCTTCTGTTTTTGTTGTCGGCATTTAACCAGGCTGTTTCATTAGCGCTGGCTTTGTAGGTGTTCGAAAGCATTAGGTGAGATGTGGCGTTTTGGGCCTATTTCCTCATGGTGAAGCTTCTCTCCTCCGCCTGACGTACCAAGTGATTAGATTAATTAATCCTGATCCGAATCGTCATTTTCATTGTAATTCCTTGCACAGATCCGAGCCCTTTGTTTTTTGTTTTATGCCTCTCTTTTGTGGCTCCTCTTAAGATTCAATATGGCAATTTGCCGATATAGCTTGTTATAAACCGCCGCACGTTGGATGAACGGCATGGGGTTTCATCAAATTGTACGTAGTCCGACACGGACAGAATCTTTAAGCACATCGATCTATGTTGCATACCTTCCATGTCTTGTTGATTGCATTCGTTGTGTGCTACCGCAAGTTCTGTACCTGTTGCTATGATGTTCGTTGGGCCTTAGCCGAGAGGTTACGGAAGGGAAATTGTCAAGACACACAAGAGAAATGCGATGTACATAAATACGAAGCTACCTTAAAGTCTGCTCAGGTGGGTTCTATCTAGATCGGGAATTAGCCAAGATGAGTCATGCGTTGCAGACCAGAAAGATCTCATGCTTTTAGCATCTCAAAACCCATTTCCTTTTAGAGCTTAAGTGTATTGGAAGTCTTAAAATTTATCACGAAAGTGCAATTGAACTTTAAAACTTTCAAAAAGTGCAATTAAATCTTAAAACTTATTACAAAAGTATAATGGGCTTCTAGAATTTGTCAAGAAAGTACAAGCGACTCTTAAAATTTTCAAACAAGTGTGATAAATGGAAACCGTTGATTGGACTAATATGACAAGTTTTATTACTTATTTACACTTTATGAATGTTTTAGGACTTGACTGTACTTCCGTGACAAGTTTTAGAATTTAATTGTACTTTTGAAAAATTTTAGAACTCAATTAAACTTTCTTGATAAGTTTTAGGACTTGTAATACATTTATGCTTAAAATTTAATTAAATATTTCGAGATATACATCTACTCCCCACGAGCAATGACAATCCGTGCGACTGCATCGATATACCTCCAAAATGAGTACCATCTCCGCTCCTGATTGCGCTTCACTGAATAGAATCGAACATCTTGAATAGAATCTAGACCCCAACTGAAGTAATGCTTGCGGAGAATGAATTTCCTCTCTTATTGGATATGTAGCAGACGTGCTTTTAGTATTATGCTTCTTCATTTTGTATTAGTTGATTATGAAGTCCGCAGTGAAGCACGATATTATCTCCTGCAGTTTATGTAGGTTGAACGCGGATGTCTGACTTCACATATAACTGCGATATATGGGTTCTTTTTCTTTTTTTTTTTTTTTTTTTGTTGTTGTAGTGGTGAAGAGGCCTTAGGAATTCCAAGACTGCAAAGTCGGGCGATTTCATAAAAGACGTCCGCCTGGCCTGGATCCATTCCTTGCGCAAATCCAATTGGGAATGTCAAGGGCGACCGTCGCTCTTCTGGTTCTTCGCTATATCTTGAAATTTGGAGACCTTTGTTTATTCACGCAACAGCATGAATTTTGGAATAAGTTGAGCTAAAAGGAAGGGACCAAGGGCTGGCTGTACCTCCAGCTTTAAAATGACATAAACATCGGAAAATATGCATCCAATGAAATCAAGTAAAATCGGAGAAACTATGCCGATAACATTAGCCACTTTCCAACAATAAAATACTAGCTCTGTCACCATTTAATTTCAACCAACGACAGCAGACTCAAATCAATACTGCAAGGAAGCAAATATCACTCTACTTGCTACATCACCAATGTAGCAAATGTCCCAAGAAAATGAAGAGAGAGAAAAAGGCAAAGCTGTTTTACTCATAGAAACACCCGGCAATGAAGAGAGGATTGGAATCGTCCTGTCTAAAAATAATTTCCACTATCCAACGACGCCACTCCACACTTGTCCAGAGGATCGAGAAACAGTGGGATACCAGCGATACCAGAGTTCTTATTTGTTCAAAACACTGGGATCAAGGCCCAAATAACACGAAACTAGCACAATTTAAGACACGGAGCCATATTCACGAACAAAGGGAGTGCAGAAACAGGAAACACAACAAGACAAAACATGCCTGAGATCGAGAACGAACCGAACTTCGAGAAGATAGACATCAACCGTACCAAACGCGTCGAATCCTCCACGGAGTCACCAATTAAGTTATTCTTTGTAATCGTCCTGTCTAAAACGATTTTCCCCTTATCCAAAGACAGCACGCCACACTCGCTCCCAAGCCAACTCATAATAGGGTTTCCACAGGATCGTCGTCTCTGCAATCAAGGAAGTGACCACATAAGGGTCCATGTTGGATGCAGGTCCACCGTATGCCAGATAACCCGTCCCACCTTCCTCAATGTCTCTTCCAATTGATTCACCTCGGCTCGCAAAGCCCTGCTGAAAACCCCAGTGTCAATCCACCATTCTATAAAGCATCTAAAGATGCCAGCTTGCCAATCCAAATAGGGCTAAGAGCAACAATAAACATGCTTAAAGTTCCAAGTTCCAGAGGCATCTGATTCTCCTACCCATAGGAACCTGTTGATGTCAGCCGTCTCGCGGCACCCAGTGAAATAATATGCCCAGATCTGTTCCTTGGCCCTCAGTCCAATCCTCTCTATTGCCTTTCCGATGGCTTCATGCCCACCATCGTTCCTCATTGACTCCGTGCTGCAACCCGGTCAAAAATTTTAGTTAAAGATACGAGCGTCAAGTCTCCTTCGCTTGTTTGCACGCGCAGAAAGGTGTCAACGTAGGAAAGCATGGACAAGATTCAGTGATGTTTTGTTACCTGTAATTTGTGCGTGAACCTGCTCCCTTCCTGTCTCCCTGGCATTCACAAAAGCAGTGTGATGAACTTGAAGTTGTCGTGCACGACAGTGAAGAACCATTAACCTAAAGGGCATTGGACTGACCTGAATAGGCTTGGGATCGAATGAAAGGACAATGCCAGCAATCTCCGTGATCCTCTGGTTACACCAACATGACTGGATAAGCTAAAGAAAATCTGAAGCGGGTGTTACTACCGCACGATAAGACAACGTAGGCTGTTGCATTACCTGCAAAATATAGCGGACTACCCACAATTTATCTCCAGCTGAGATGCCCATGGCAGGACCGACTTGGAATTCCCACTGCACAAGAATAAGATAAAAAAAGTGTTGAAAATTGAGAAAATTAGCTGGGAAATAAGAATTGATGATATGTAATGTGACTACTTTCCAAAAGGATATGTTTTCTAACCTGGCCTGGCATGACTCCGGTCTCGATGCTGCTGATGCTGATTCCAGCATGCTGGCAGGCCTCGTGAAGCTATGGCCACGATGTATCCCCCAACAGCCTCGTCGACAATACCACGGTGGTATGGTCCCTGTTGAACCATAATTATTCAGGGTACAAGATCTGAAAGACCTGATGCCGCATACAAAAAATTTGTAGACATATCTGTTACAACATTATGCATCAATTGAGAGACTCACGGTTCTGAATAAACTTGTCGGAAGAGTGTACGATGCGGTGCACTTGCTGCCTTCTTTAGTTTAAAGGGATGATGGTATATGGCAACGGAGACAGGGGTTTAAGCATAAGTGATGATATACCTGAGGACCAGCAACAGAGACCTCTGGCCAGGAGAGGGTGTACACTTGCACAATCGTGTAGCTATTTTCACGTATTAAACCCGTACGAGCGGTCAGGGAGTCGAATAGGGAAAGAAATTAGAAAATGAAAATGAGAAAACACGAAGAATGAAATTGCGAGGGTCTTTAATTCCTGAACTCAGTTGAGAGCTCAGTTTTGGCGTGCTTGGTAATATGAGACCGTAAAAGAGCGCAGCTGCCATTGCGTGCCTGATCGTGGCATGTTTTGATAGCATCGTTCAATAAGGAATACAGGCTTCTGGAATTGAAGCACGTAACTCCTAGGTGACTCATGCCCACGATGCAAATCCTTTATTTTTTCTTAAAAGAGCTTATGTTTAATCGACTTCGTGAATTTTCTTGTCTTGCACGTTATAAATACATCAGAAAATTTACCATGCCTGAGTGAACTTTACACTTTTGCAGTAGGAATGGGATCGATCAGCCCAGCTACTGGATGTTTGCAAAGATGGGGTCACATAGGGTCTGGCCTCCATCACTCCCTAGGTCTGCCCCGACCAAGAATTTATGAACGAGAACAATCGCCATATCACTAGCAAATGACAAACTCACTGTTTCTCTTTTTTGGTTTCTTTCATTCCAGAATGATATCGACACATTTTAGGTTCATCACAGGCGCAAGTACTTTATCACTGTCTGATGAGATGTATGCTTGTTTGCAGCAAGACTTGCAAGATTATATAAGAGGGTGTGACAAGATTTCGACCCAATCGAATAACTTCCACCAACGTATGTATACTTGCGTACAATGCCCACAAGAAAAGATGTAAAATTGTACTGAATCCTTAGCCATACAATGACCCAACGGGTGAAGTAGAAGATCTAGGACGATGAGGCGAAGCTGGCTTGTGACATCCTGCCAGTCTTGAGAGCGATTGAGTCAATCACATCTTCAGGAGCCCCACATGTGAACGCATGCCTCTGCCAAAGCACCTTCACTTTCCTCCCTAATTTGCTGCCCTCGTTACTTTTACTTTTCTGATGTTGATGATGATGAGCTTTGGCCCTAGAATGACCATCCTTTTCACGCCGACAGTATTCTATGAACTGGTCCAGTTGCCTGCGTATAGCTTCTACTTCATATGAGTCGAGCAGAGAATTCTCCTTACGGATTCCTCGATTGTGTCTTGGAGCCTCTCTGGTGTCAGGCTCGGATTTGGTCATCTTCATGGCTTCAAGCTTGTAACAAGACGGTTTAGGACTAGGACTTGGGCTCGAGGCCATCTCGTAATATTCACAAACAGGCTTCTGCTCCAACCCGGAACCATGCGAGTACGAAGTCCTTGCGGCTTCTTTGACAGCATCCATGCCATCATCAATTCCTCTTGCTCTTCTTATGTCCTCCATACAAATTGCGATGCTAATGGACACGACTGTTTAGTCTTAGCTAGGAATATAAGGCGACAGCCAGGTTCGATAGATTAGAAGGGTAAGTAGGAAAGCAAGGGAAGATGTTGGAATGTGCTTCTACAAGTTGATGAGGGCATTGCAAGTCTTCTTTTTCTTAGGAAAAGGTTATATAATATTGCTCACACCTAATGGCGAATGTCCTTTCTGTTCTTGTTGTCAGCATTCAACTGATAGGCTGTTTCATTGGTGTTAGCTTTGTAGGTTTTCGAAAGCATTAGGTGAGATATGGCGTTTTCGGGCTATTTTCTCATGGTGAAGCTTCTCTCCTCCTGACGTATGAAGTGATTAGATTAACTAATCCTGATCCGAATCATCATTTTCATCGTAATTCCTTCCAGAGTCTTTCACTTCATCAGCCCATAGACTCAGAAGACACGGGACTGAGCCCTTTGTTTTTTTCTTATTATATGCCTCTCTTTTGTCAATCCTTTTGATTACAATATAAAATTGCAATTTGCTGATACAGCTTGTTATAAACCACCACACTTTGGATGAACGACGAGGGGTTACATCGGACAGTACGCATTCCGACAGCAACAGAATCTCCAAGCACATTGATCGATGTTGAATATTTTCCATGTCCTGTTGATTGCATTCCTTGTGTGCTGTTGCAAGTTTTCAAAACCGTAATGTCAGGAATTCGATAATAGGACATCCATCCGGCCTGAGTGCATCCCCTGCACAACTCCATTGTTATTTCCTTTTTGTTGTTGCACGCACGGTAAGAGAAGACAGCTTGAATTTTGAGAGAAGTTGAGCTAACAGGAAGCCCGGCTGGCTGTACTTACTTCCGGCTTTAAATGGGCAAATACATCGGAGAATACGCATCCAGTATAATCAAGTAAAATCGGAGAAACTTTGCCAAGAACATTAGTCACTTTCCAATAGTAAAAGATTAGCCCCGTCACCATTTATTTTCAACCAACTACAGCAGATTCAAATCAATACTGCAAGGAAGCAATCTGCTCGTCTTTGCTGCATCAGAAATCAGCACATGCTCCGAATAAACTGGCAGATGTCGCAAGCAAATGAGGAGAGAGAAAAAAAGAGCCAAAGCTATTGTACTGGTAGAAACACCCAGCAATGAAAACGAAAGGAAATACTTGCAGGGTCCTATCTAAAACAATATTTTCCCTGATCAAGATAGACACACGGCGATCGTTCCCAAGCTGAGAGAAACTCTATGGTTTCCAGATAATGGTGGTCTCTGCAATCATGGAAGTGACCACATATGGGTCCATGTTTGACGCAGGTCTCCTGTCCTCAAAGTAACCTTTTCCAGCTTTCTCAGTGTCTCTTCCGACTCTGATTGACGCGCCTCGGTTTGCAACGCCCTGCCGAAAAATATTCAGCATCAATCCCACAATCAATAAAGCATCTAAAGACACTAGCTTGCCAATCTGAATAGTGCAAAGAGCAACGATAACCATGATTAACATTTCATTTTCAAAGGCATCTGTTTCTCCTTACCCATAGGAATGTATTGATGTCAGCTGTCTCATGGCGCCCAGTGAGACGACGCTCATTGCCTTCACCATATGCAGCAATGTGTTCCTTGTGCTTCAGTCCAAGCTTCTCTATTGCCTTTTTGATGATGTCATATCCGCCATCGCTCCTCATTGACTTAGTGCTGCAACCCAGCCATAAATATTCAGCAAAGATTTGAGTGGCGAGTCTCCTTGGCTTGTGTGCACGTGCAGAAACGTGTTAATATAGGAAAGCATAGACAAGAGTCAGTGATGTTTTGTTACCTGTAGTTTGTGTGAGCGCCTGCTCCATTCCAATCTCCCTGGTGATAATAAAAGCCATCTGATGAACTTGAAGTAGCCATACATAAGCATGAAGAACAATTAATATGAAGGACAGTGGACTAACCTGGATAGGCTTGGGATCGAATGAAAGGACAATGCCAGCAATCTCTGTGATCCTCTGGTTACAGCAACATGATTACATAAGCAAAAAACCTTTCAAGCAAATATTACTATGGCATGATAAAAAATAACGTAGGCTGTCGCATTACCTCCAAAATGTAGCGGGCTACCCACAATTCATCTCCAGCTGAGATGCCCACGGCAGGACCGACTTGGAATTCCCACTACACAGGAATAGATAAGAAAATGGTTGAGAGTTGAATAAATTAGCTGGGAAATAAGAATGGATGATATGTAATGTGACTAATTTCCAAAATGATATGTTTTCTAACCTGGCCCGGCATGACTTCCCCGTTGATGCCGCTGATGTTGATTCCAGCATACAAGCAGGCCTTGTAATGGGAGTCCACGACATCTCTTCCAAAAGCCTTGTCTCCGCCAATGCCACAGTAGTATGGTCCCTGTTGAACCATAATGATTTAGAGAACAAGATCTGAAACTACTGATGCCGCATACAAAACGTTGTAAACATATCTGCCACATCATTATGCATCAATTGCGAAACTCCATGTTCTGAATAAACTTGTAGGAAGAGTATAAGATGTCAAGCACTTGTTCCCTTCTTTTATTTAAAGGGATGACGGTCTATGGCAACAGAGACGGGGGTTTAAGCAACTGTGATGATGTACCTGAGGACCAGGATAGCCACCGAGAGGCCATCCAATCGGCCACTTGACATCTCGCTGCAAGAGGGTGTACTCTTGCTCAATCCCATACCTGTTTTCATGTATTAAACCCATGTGTATAGCGAGTGAATAGGGAAAGAAATTAGAAAATGAAAATGAGAAGGCCAGATGGATGAAATTACCAGGGCTCTTCGGCAAGGACATCAGGATGGCTGAATATCTTGGCAGCGGCATGCCTCTTGTTTGTCGGGATTGGCTCTCCTGCTGGAGTGTAGGCGTCACACATGACCTAAACCAAAGACGCTTTGTTAATAACTACGCTATAACATCAAATAAAAACTGATAAATGGAGAACTCATTCCGCTAAATAGAAAAAGCACTCACCAGGATATTGTTGCCCCTCCTAAATGGATCCTTGAAAATTGCTTGGGGACTGTATGTGTCATTCAATTGTTACCGAGACAGGTAAGATGTCATTAGTATTCTAGATACATACCAGCTCTAAATAAAAATCACTGATCTGACAAAAAGTTATATCAAACCAGACTTATGTATGGCTATAAGCAGAAATCCATGTGAAGGACAAACACTTACTAAAGGATCACTTCACTATCTTCCCCAGGGGCCTGATTAGTGCTCGACCCGTCATAGTTCCATTTAGGTAGCTTTGATGGATCGCTGACGGGGCCATTAAGGGTCTATAGACAAATCGAAAGAGGAGTCCACGTCAAATATCAGGAAAGGGACAGATTCACGACCTACCGAACAACCGATTGCGTGATCATCTAAAAAGAGAGGAACTCACTCTTGCTTTGCTTCTGAGGTCCATACCAGATCCCCCAATCCTTTTCAAAATAGCCAAAACATAAAACATCATCAGATGCAGAAAAAGACGTGACTTGGAAACTTAATGAACAAAATCTGAGGTAACTGTTTATCAGAGTTCTAGCACAAAACAAATGCATCAAACTACTATCTTCCGCCGCAAATCTGTTTTAAAGGGAAAAGAGAGAGGTCACAGAGAAACCCGATGAGCAGAGCAACCCAAAGGATTGCTCTGTTCTAGCGGCTAAAAGAACAAACAGTCAGCCTGCAAAGCAAACGGAGACCAAATCCGACTGTATCTGAAAGAACCACCGGGCTTAAACACGTTAATTTCTTCTTCTCACCAATCAAGGACAACACGGAAGCTAAAAAGAGTTCTTCTTTTTTCAACCCAGTGAGAGAAAAGTCCAAAGAACACCGAACTAAGACAATCAAAGAAACAAGAAGCCATATTCATGAACAAAAGGAGTTCAGAACTGGAAATACAACAAATCAGCATGCCCAGGATCAGGAACTTCGAGAAGATAGAGAAATCAACTGCACCAAACAGAACAAGAATACCCTTCTTTCATCTGAGTGGATTTACACAGAGAAATGCAAATATTAGGAATCAGAAAACCCGAACAAGCATGCATCGAGTAAGACGCGATCCACGAAACAGAGTACTTGAGTTCACGAAACAGAGATCGCGATTAAAAAAAAACAGAACCAGCAAGCACAGAAACAACCGAAACCCAACACGAACGAGAGGCAAAACACAGCGAAACGCCACGACGGTATGCAGAAAAACTCGAAAAAAAAAAAAAGTACACGGCAAATGGGCAGGTAGCACGACAGAGGATTGGCGAGGAGCAAGCGAGGACTGACCATATGTACTCGGCGATCACCTTCTCGGTGGTATCGGAGAGGTTGAGGTTGAGGAGATCTGAAAGCAGCGACATGATCACGGAAGACGAAGCAGCGATATGAAATCTCTCTCTCTCTCTCTCTCTCTCTCCTCCTCGATCGATGTACACGATACAGAGACGATAACAGAGGCGAGCTCTGCCGCCGTTTATATAGAACAGTACCGAGTTCGTAGCTTAAAAAAAGGGAAAATCGATATCTCTATTTTACTTTTCTCTTTTGATTTCCGTTTTGTTTTGGCACAATTTTTTTTTTTTTTTTTTTTTTTTTTTTTTATGATTCACTAAGAAACGACGTCGTGATTCGTGACGCGAGAATGCAGACTAATATATTTTTTTATTGTCAAGAGTACTTGTTATTTTATCTCTTCCCCATAAAAAGAATATCCAACGAGAATTTCAATGTGGTATATTTATCCTGGAATTCCGTAAAACGGTGATGTTTTTATTGAATAGATATTTATAATTACACGTATATGTGTGTGCGTATGTGAAGTTGCAGATTTTCTACCATGTGATCTGATTTTTTTTAGTATAATCGATAGATAAAACGAATAAAAGTCAATTGTATTAAATCAAATTTTGCTACATTTTATTGCTTTTCGTGAATTTTTTATTCGCATAATACCGCGATAGCTCTTATGACAATTTGACTGAAAAGATATGATGAAATGTCAACAAATTTGCATTGCCCACACTTTGCACAAATTTTGTAGATCAAACTATTCTTTATAAGAGAAATATCATATGATTTATTTAAAAGATTACATTGAAATAACCCTAAGCCTCCAAAGTCCTAGTGAGCCCTAAGCACCGTCTACCTCATTCCACAAAATCATGATCTCTATACCACTCATCACCAATCGTTATCATTATTTGTCACTCGTATAAAGATGTAATTTGGTGTTTAATCACAAAAAACTTGATCACATTATTGGTAATTTTCCTTTGCTTTTGACATTGATTTATATTTGATATGTAGACCACAAATTAATGAAAAAAGGAGAAAGAAAAAAAAAGAGACATTGTTGTATCGTAGCAATATCTCATAATTGTTAAATTTAGGATGCAAGTTTGTCTTCACAAAAAGTCTGAAAAGTGAAATTAATATCGAAAGAAAATCGTTTAGAGGGATTTATAATCTTTTACGGTTTCCTAAAATTAAATAAAAGAATATCTCTTGTCACGATAGTGTCAATATAAAATTTTGATTCGTAGAAAATCAGAAGCCTTATTATGGTCGAGATAAGGACGCCTAGCAAATTCTCTTCTTCTGTTTTTCCTACCAAGAATGTACCATTTTCCTATCATTTCTTTCTCTTCTTTTTTTTTTTTTTAATTCCACGTGCATTAATTCTCTAATCGGTGACCTCGTGTTCGGTGACTCAATTGAATCTCGTGAAAGAACTAAATAAGAGGTGGATGAGTTTTTATAATTTCACGAGATTATTTCAATGAGAATTTATGTAATCATGATTGTCTTCCTTATTACATAGGGTAAGATGCACACTTTTCGGTTTAATAAACAAATTATGTCGATCGACACTAAATGCGGTCGATTTTTTATAATATTGTGAAATCAAAAAAGCAAATAACATTGATGAGAATTACATTCACTTGAGATTTTGAGGCATTCCATTGAAACATTTACTATTAAAGTATTGAGCTTTTGGAGTGATTTTGACGTCGAGACACTTCTCTTTCTGTCTCTTTTTTGCACTCTTTCATTTTTTTTCATAATAAATTCTGGCAAATTTGTGTCGAACCGATAATAAATCGAGTACCTCTCGAGAAAGATAATCTTCATGCGAAATTTTCCAAATTTTAGGGAAAAAAAATGGGGAAATTCAAAAGGTGTTTGCGGTCCAGAGGATGGTCTTTATCCAAAATGATTAGTCAAGTTGGGCACGTTTCCCCTCAATTCTCTTGCGTGCAGCCTCCTTCCGTTGAAAGGAGATTAACATTTTTCCCTATTTAAGAAAAGTACAAATACAGTAAAAAATCTTAAATTATACCTATTATAATACAAATACCCCAAACTCTTTTTGTATTACCAAAAAAATCCTAAACTTACCAACTATACTATAAGTAATCCCAACTTTTTTGGGTCAAAAAGAAAAATAAGTATACTTTATATTTTGAAATTCTTTATGACAAAAAAGGTTTACAATATTTATATTATAATAGGCAAGTTCAAAGTTTTTAGGGACAAAAATGTGCAGAATATTTGCGTTGTACTGAGCATAATCTGAAGTTCTCTAAGGTATTAGCACTTAAGGAAATTATTAAGTAAGTATTGACTAATGTCGAGAGAACTTTCCAATCCATCCAAGAGCAACGTGACAATCGCAAATTCCAAAATAAACCCCCCAAAAAAAAAAAAAGAAAAAATCGGATTATACGAGTCGTGATTATTTTATTGACCGGAGAGAAAAGAATAATAGTATGGTTTAAAAAATTAAAAGAGGTATAAGAAAAATAAAATAAAATTCCCAAGAAAAAGTTCGCATTTGCCGATGCGACCGACAGACGGGCTCTGCCAAAAGCCGATTGGGGGCGGGTTAATTGATCGTACGGTGAAGGACTGTTTTAAGCGGGGATTTCGTCGTTTCCGGGCCCATTCTTCCTTTATTTTCTTTTGCTTTTCTTGTTCCCGTGTTTTCCCGTCCCCGCGGTTCGCGTTGCACCGATCGCCACGAGTTCGTCAGCATCGATCCGATGGGGAAAGAGTTCGCCTCCATCTCGCTGTCTTCGGCCCATTGGTCTGCTCCCGAGGTCCTGCATCGAAACTCCCAATCGGAACAGTCCGTGGGACTTCCCAATGGATAAGATCCCTTCCGCCCTTACTGTTGAAAACAAGACCGCCTTTGCCTCGCTTTGCCGCTCTTTCATGCCCATCTCTCCGTCTCCCTCCCCGTGGAAAGAAAGGGTTCGACAGTTTTTCCAGAGACTTCTTGGGCCAAATTAATCAGACATTCGAGCTCGAACTCGATCCTACTTTTTTACAGTACTTTAAATCGAGTTCGAGCTTTTTCGAGGAGTTAGGCATTTGGCAATCCTAGTTAACATTTGAATTTTTCCTTTTTCCAATTTATTTTTGCATTTACAAAAGGGTTCGGGTCGATTTTTCGGAAAGATTTGCTGCTCTTTCTTTGAACATTTTAGTTCGAGAGTGACTCGGATCTGGAATACGATTTCTTTGCGGATCGAGTCGATCCCAAAATTGCAGAAGCAAAAATTTAAATGAGCCACGCTCAAGTGTGAGAGTGTTTTATGTGCCATTAGAGGCGGAGCTGAGACGATGTTCGCTTCAGTGTTTGTCACGTGGCAATTGTTTTATTGCGTGGCTCAATAATTTTACTAGATATTTATATATCATCTTATGCTCCTATTGCTCATTTCAAAAAATAGATAAAGTGGAGATTTAAATATCTTCAAATGCAAGATGAAATTAACAGTCCTGGGAATTTAAGTCCTTCATAGAAATATTTTATCTATAGTTTAACTTAACCAAACTAAGAATAGGATAAAGAGGTACGTTTTTTTTCTTTTTTTTTTAAAATTTCCAAACTTGCTTTTTTCTTTTGCGTTCTAAAAAAAATAGTACATAGTCTGTACAATTACGGAGAACCCATTTCTCATATTGAGTTTGACTTAATATTCACTAAGTTTAAACCTTAAAATAAAAGATTTTTTTACTTGAATCATGCATGCTTAAATTTTTATTTGAGATTTGATCATATATTTATTGGGCAAATACTGCAAGAAACCTCAAACTATGCTCATTGCGGCACAAATATTCCGAACTTCTTTTTATGTCATTAAAAACTCTAAACTTACCCATTTTAACACAAATACTCCCAACATTTTTTGTAACACAAAAAAAAAATCCATATATATCCTCTATTTATTTCCATTAAAGATATATTTGTCACGTTGATATAAGCTCGGGATTTTATATACACAAAAGAAGTTTGGAGTATTTGTGTCACAAAGAGCAAGTTTAGTGTTTTTAGTGACACAAAAAAAGTTCAGGGTTCATATATTATAGTGGGCACATTTTGGGGCTTTTGCGGTATTAACCGTATTTAATTTAGGTAAAATAAGTTATTCTGAATATAAATGACCATTATAAATTGTATATGTTACAAAAACAATACAATCGAATCACGATAAATTACTCATATTTGATTTATTCAAAGAAATATATCTCAAAAAATTTCATGCACACAATACAAGTTAGTTTGGGAAAAAAAAAAACTCATGATAGTATATTTGTCACGCTGATATAAGTTTAGGATTTTTAGCGACTCAAAAAAATTTGGGATATATATGTCATAGTGGGCACATTTTGGAGCTTTTGCGGTATTAACCCTATTGAATAAGTTATTTTGAATATAACTGACCATTATAAATTGTATATGTTACAAAAACAATACAACCGAATCATGATAAATTACTCCTATTTGATTTATTCAGAGAAAAATACCTGAAAGAGGTTTTTACACACAATACATGTTAGTTGGGAAAAAAAAACTCACGATGGTAAACTTAGATGAGAATTTTATCTCTTTTGAATAGAATGTGAAAATATTGACGAAGATAAAGTATTTTGAAATAAATTTTTAGTTTTATATAACATATATTATATATTGAATCGTAATAAATTTTACTATATATCTTTCTTTTATACATATCAATGTTTTGGATAGGAAAAAGGGAAAAAGATCAGTTTCAAAGCTAAATTATATATTTTTATTACAATTAATCAGAGAGAAGTTCTTGATTTTTAACTAAATTTCATCTCCAAAAACTCTCCTGTCTCCTTATGTACATTTGACTTTATATGTTCAACTTTACAAAAATGTTATTTTTTAGTTTCTGTACACATATATGTCCAACGCATTTATAGTACTAACACAAGTGACAACATTCTCGAGATCATAAAAAATGCAAAAATACCGATCTACATCGATAAAACACATATATCAACAACTGAGAGAATGTTTCCTTCTATGCTCACTATAAGTCACTTCATTTTGCTTCTATGCTTTCTACGCGTCGAGACATTTGAAACAATTTTATCAAGTGTCTCGCATTCATCCAATAAGTATTGTTTTTATTAATTGTAATCCCTAAGCTTCATCTCTTATTAAGTTTCAAATAAAAAAGAAGAAATAAAGATTAAGTATTTGAAATGCACTTTTAAATGATAATGGCACTCATTAACTTTACATGATTTTTGACCAATTCACCAATGAAGATGCAACTCAAAAAAGATTATTGGTCCTAGTGGGAAATGGGCAGGATCTGAATATTTGATTCTTAGCCACATCTTTTGAAAGTGAAGATGCGAGATGCTTGTTAACTACTCATGTTTCAAAGGCTCTAATCCTATTCTCTCTCTCTCTCTCTCTCTCTCTCTCTCTCTCTCTCTATAAAGAAACTTGCACATCATTATATTTGACTTCACATATTGTCTATTTTAATATGAAGATCACATCTGAAAGCATTTTAATTTTATTATATTCTTCAAGGGGGATGAATATTCCACTATTGAAATTCAATAATATAGTAGCGGGGTCACCTAATTGAATCTGATGCCCGGAATCTCTTCTACGGTCAGAATATGCAAAAAAATAAAAAAAAAAATACTCTTCATATAATAAATTTCGATGAATCTTCTGATTGATTTTCAGGCGCCAGCTAATAAGGCGAAGAATAAAGACAAAAATTTTGTTGTTGATAATTGAATTCATACGCAGCTTTTGACCTAACTTTATTGATTGCTTTTAAAACCTTATCAATGAGAGATGGAAGCAAACGTAACGCAAGCGAAAACCGAAAAGGCAAAAAGAAATTTAGATTTGGTGGTGTTGGAAAAGAGAGTAATGCATCACGGTGTTTGCCTCTTTTGTGCGAAAAATTTTGTGGGATCATCATTGATTATTCACAGAACTTAAGTTATTAGATACAAGCATGATTTAATATTTAAATAATTTAACATGATGGACATTATGATATGTTTTATATGAATTTTTTTTACTATGACAAAACTTATCCAGCGAAGCAACTGAAGATAAACATATGAATGATTTGGTACCTTTATTTGCATTTAATTAAAGGGATTATTTACTGATTTTGATAAATGAAATCAACAAAATATCAAAAACTAGCAATGAGATTCATGCATGATCCCATAAATTCACCTATTTTTTATGTAGTTTTGACGAGATGATTGACCTTATCTATTATATTGTTTGTTTACAAGTCTTCCATATGAAATTTCTTTTTGTTTAGGAAAAAATAAATTTTCCTCTTTCAACTGAGATTAGACATCTAATGATCCATTTCTTCTCAATATTTTTGCCCTTTTTTTTTTTTTTTCAAATATTAACATATGAAAAAAGGGGGAAATCCTTATTCTTGAATGTGACAATGTTTGCTCTGTCAATTGCCCTCACATATTTCAACATGGAAGGGGGAGGTGGGGGTTCGAATCCCCACCTTCCGGGGGTTGGGGTGGGGACAAATTAATTTCGGGAGTGAGTTTCGACTCCCACGCCCCAGAAGGAGCGATAACAAAAGTGAGCGTTAGAATAGACGTAAAGTAGGACCGATCAAAAAAAAAAAACTGCCCTCACATAACCAGACCAAAAAGTTTTTTTTTGCCTATAAATTAAAATCATACAGCATAAATTACGTAAACGAAATGAGAAGAGCCTTTCCTGATAAAGAAAATGGAAAACCTCCCTTTTGTATTGTGCCGTCAATACGTCACGATTGAAGGAGAAGACTTTCATTTTGCCTATCCGATAGCTTGATGTGATTTCCATTCATTCAAATGAATAAAATAAGCCAAAGTCTTATATTCCGTCCCACACGTAATTCTCTATTCGCTAGGGCTCGTTAGTTGACCTTCTTTTATACAATAAATGTTACACGATCTTAGGATCCGTTCGTTTCGCGAAAAATATCATGTTTTTCGGAAAACATAACTTTATTTTCCAAGTGTTCGACTAAAACCTAAAATTTGAGTGGAAAACATTTTCCATCGTTCGTTAGCTCATTTAATTGTTTGGAAAAAATTATCAAAAATTGAATTTTAATATTTTTAATTGACCAAAAAATTAATTTTATTTTTATATATTTTTTTTTAAAAAAATGAATTTTTAATTATTTATATTTTTAAAAAATCGAAATTTTTATTATTTATTATTATTTTTCTTTCTTTTTCTTTTTCTTTTCCTTCCTCCTTCCTCCTCCTTCGCCGCCGGCGCCTCCTTCTGCCCGATGATGGCCGGTTTGCTCGGCGCTCGACCAAGACCGGTGGCCGAGATCCTAAGCAAGCTCGAGGCTCGGCCAATCTCGCCCGAGCTCGCCGCGAGCTTCGCGGGCTCGCGAGCCGCGAGCTCGCCGGATCTGGCGGCGAAGCTCGGGCTCGCCTAGATCGGGAGCCCGAGCTCCGCCGCCAGTCCGGCGAGCTTGGGTGAGGCCCGAGCCCGCCCTAGCTCGCCGGATCCGGCGAGCCGCGAGCTCGCCCGGGCCGGCGAGAGCTCCGCCTCGCCCGATCCGCGGAGGCCCGATCTTGGCTTCGCCCCGGATTGGGCTAGGCGGAGCCTCGTCGGCCTAGGGCGAGGCCGGCGAGGTCGCCGGCCGCGAGCTTGCGGCCGGTTCCGACGCCGCCGTGGCCGGTCGCCAAGCACCGCCAAAGAAGAAGATGAAAAGGAAAAAAAGAAAAAGAAAGGAAAAGAAAAGAAATTAAAAACTTGATTTAAAAAATAAAAAATAAAAAGAAAGCATAAAAATAAAACGAAAATGTATTAATAAAAAGAAGTAAGAGGGAAGAAGTCATGGAAAACGTTTTCCCCACTTTAAAGGTTGTTTTTTCCAATGATGGAAAACATTTTCCTTGACTAGTTCATTTTCCGTGAAACGAACACCGAAAATCCTAAAACATTTTCCTAGAAGTCATTTATACAATAAATGTTACACGATCTTAGTGTTTACTAGAATGATTCTTCTATAAAGTAATGCTGTGCGTAGTCAAGAATCTCTATTCGCCATTCGTTGTTGTGATTATATATATCAAGTAAAATATTATATACCTTCAATCCAAGCTAACTATTTGTTTCGAAAGGAAACAGTGCTCATGGGATAGAGCATACCGAATTATATCCTTTTATTCATTACATTCCGTACTACATCATACTTGGTGGGAAAAGTCTATGTATTTCAAGTTGTCAAAATATTTTGTGTGAGCCAATCTGTGTGTTTTAATGTGCAGATGAAATATCTTCGAGATTTACGAGTCCATATGCAAATGATGTTAACACCAGCAAGTTTGTGCTGGTAGACAACTTCCATTTTCTGCAAATGGAGAATAAGATACTGAGTTCAATGGGACCACAATATACTTGGAAGGACCTAAGTGTAAGAGGTTGGCAAGTAGGGGATTTGGTAAAATCATCAAATCTAGATGGACATCTTTAGAGGAAGTTTGCACTACAGATAGAGTGGGCAATACTCCATGTGTCTGAAAACGAAGGACCAACTCTATATGAATTGTGATTCGAATTCAAATTGGTCATTTGGAACTAATTTAAAGTCTTGAAACCCAGAGAAAAGCTTTTGAGAAGTTAGATGGGTTTGTCATTTTGTGTAAGTAAAAGAAGTGCCAAGTAAGTTCATAAAGACAATTTGGTTTACTTCGAGGAAGGTTCAATAATTACCTCCAGGTGAATGTTCAGCCAAAAAAATAGCCCTTGCAACGGCTACTTTGACTTATTTGAAATCTCCAACATACCAAGAAAGTTTGAAGGGCTGGATATATCCGTCAAAGTAAGAGTTGAAATGCGGTTGAGGAGATCAAAATGCTCTCAAAACTTCCTCTTACTTCTTGTGCTTATTCTTTAAGAAAAATATTGTGATTCTCATTGTAAATATTTGAGAGTAAATGTTGTCAAAGGTTTCAAGGATTGTATTGGTGGATTTCAACTTTCTAATTGGGCTATTAGAGCTAGGAGAGTGGAGTAGGTTGATTGGAAAAACCAAATCACTGTAAATAAATTTGCAAACTATTCGATCCCTTCCTCCTTTTACATTTCTGTTGCTAGAAAATATTCTCTTTGCATTGCATATTTCATCTACAAATATTTTTCCATCCTCCACATATTGATTTGTACCAAAAAAATTTTAAATCCTACAACAACAAAATCCACCATCCTCTTGGTTGTTAAGTTCGGTTAATTTCTATACTCAGAACTAATAACATTTGCATGTACTTGCTTGATATCAAATTAACATGTCAGGTAACTTAGGGTTTCACATAAATGATAAATTTCTGTATGGCTAGAGGAGATGATTTGTTCTTTACTTCATGCCACGTTACAAGATTTGATCCGCATACACATTTGTTTTTATATTGATCATTATACATTATACAAAATCTGAAAAATGGCAGGCCTTGTTATACACTGACAAAAAGTTGACAATATCAATGCTTCTGCTTTAAAGGCGACCTAACAAGTTCTCGCGCGCTTTCCAAGACTACAAGGGCCCCCGCAAAGTTCCATTTCGTTAACGTTAAGATATCTTGAGAGGCCAAAACCCTAGCTTTGGACTATCCAATGAGCTTGATATATATTATAAATGCTACAGATAATTAAATGTTGGTCAGATTTTGCTTTGTCTAATCTTGGCATCACAACATTATCTACCTGCCCCCTTGTTCAAGCAATGCAGCCATCCATCTCGAGACAATGTGCTTAGTTAACTTACTAATCTATATCTATTTATATTAGGACTTTTTATATCATTAAATGATGCTAGTCAACTGTCTGTTTGTGCACTTCAAAAGTATCGATAGATAGATGCAAATTAATTCAATCTAGTGACTTATCCGTGCCTCTAGCATGAAAAGAATAGCACTACATTCAACTATCTCAAAGTTTTTTGCCTTGACAATTGATTTATATTAAAATGAGGTGATCGTAGAACTAAAAAGGAAAGAAAATAGATAAATAAACAATCTATATTATTATGCATTTTGTGTAGAAATATGTTAGTTTCAATAGAAATATCTATATTATAAGGTGAATAGATAAAAATAGAATATTCTAAAAAATGAGATACCATTTATTTAAGAAGAAAAGTAACATCACAAAGAATTAAAACGAAAAGTTCATATATCAAAATGTAGCTATTTAGGGTGCGTTTGGTAACGATTACTTTAAACAACAAATTCTCGATCGAAATGATTATTTTTTATTTTGTTCCTAGGAATTGATTATGAGTAAAAGAATGCGTTTGGTAATCACAAAATTTATGATTACGGAATAGAATTGCATTTGGTACCGTATTCATTGATTCTGTTCCAAATCAATTTATTTTAATTTTAAATAATTTTTTCCTTTTTTTTTTTTTTTCTCCTATTCTAATTCTTCTTGACTCGGTTGCCGACTCTCGCGAGGCCGGCCCTCGTCGGCTTGGCCTTGCCGACACCGGGTGAGGCCTCGCTTGGCCACCGATGGGGTTGGGCGAGCCTTGCCGGTGGCTAGGCTTGCCTCCGGTGAGCTCGCCGGTGGCTAGGCTTGCCTTGGCGAGCTCGCTGGACTGGTCGCCGATGACCGACGGCGGCGGACGGCGGCGGGCGGCGATCGCGGGATGGCAATCGATGAAGAAGAAGAAAAGAGAAGAAGAAGAGTTTTGATTCTTAATTTTGTTCTCGGAACAAGAATCAACTTTTTTTTATTCTTAATTCTCGTCCCAAACCGATTCTTGGAACAAATTTGTTTCAGAAACAAAAATTTTACCAAACGCGATTCTCGTCCCGAACTGATTTTGGAAACAAAAAATTAGAATCTGGCACTATTGGGATGGTTACCAAATAGTCCCTTAGTAAGTTATCGTCCATCTATCAAAGTGTAAAATGAAAATTATTTTACCCTCTTATTTAGTATTTTTAGAGGTATATAGATGACTTGAAATAGGCTCAGTGAGTATAATAGTTTGCGATTCATATATCTTGTAATATAAGTTAGTTAATTACAAAGGTCAAATTGGCTGATTTCAGGTTATAAATAAAGTGATAGCGGTCAAATTCGGGTTTTTTTTTAAATAAACTTAAATTTGAACCGGTTATAAGATAAAGCGAGACATTAAAATAAGATAAGGATATAAAATTGTATATGTATTTTGAACGACCCTAGTTGGTAATTTAAATTTGCTAAATGTAAATATCTCATTGACGTGTTTTTGGACCAAACATAAGGAAAATTGCTGCATTTATGTATTAGATGAAGTCTTCTTAAATGCAAAATGTAAGGTTAAAGCTAAAAGGTAAAGGCAAAAGTCATCACAACACAAAATCTTATAACATTAATTGAAAACATGTATCAAGGTATTAATGAGGAAAAATACAGTTTGTTGTACATGTAGTGCTTAAGAATTTATTTTATTATCATCCAAAGACGTTCATGGATTAAATCATTGTGGTAAAACTTATAATAAAGAAAGTTAACCAAATAAATAGATGAAACTCGACTTGCATAGGCGGATCCACATATTGTTAGTTGCTTATCGCAACTTGAGAGAAGTACAATCTCATACCTACTCTCCCCCTCCTTGGTTAAATGAGTAGGTCAACCAACCCGCTCTTACGTGGGTTTGAAGATTGATTTTGGAAAAACTTAGAAAAGATTATTCTTGTTTTAAAATACGATCTGTCCGTTTTAGCCTATCTAAGTGGGGTCCCACCCGAAGAGAAATTTACATTATTGAATGCCAATCTTGAGCCTAGCCACGTCTAATCTCACTCGGAGAAAGGACCCAAGTGTACGAAATTAACAACTTTTTGAATTTAAATGCATGAAATGGAAGTTTTAGAATTGAAGACGAAGGAGTCAACAGAGATTAAGAATTTTCTTCCCTTTTTCTATTGAGTGAAAGATCCATTTTAGGGTGAAGGACAGATAGGAATGGTTAACTGATAGGCACCTCGACGAATTTGTCGCTTATTATGAAATGCTAAAATACCTACCACCGAAAGTAAAGGCCGGCGAGTTGAAATTAGTTGTCCCCTTCACGTCTGCATTGTTGCAACTTAAGTGCAAAATAATTTTCCCCAAATTTGGCATCATATGGACATTACATCTCCGGGCCACTACATATATTATTAGGCCCTCATAATGTCGATACAACTACATATGTCTGTATAATGAGTCAGTGCCAACTAGATGATTAGATTATCTCTTTTCGTTTGATTTCATTTGTCTTCTCTCGTTCCCTTGTTAAGAAGGTTCTCCTAAATCTCTCCTCTAGAAGAAATTAAAAAGAAGTAATTTTAAGGGAGTGAGATATGTAAATCTTGCATATTGCATTTTGCGATATGTGTTCAAGACTATATTGCAATTTTTAACAAAGAGTATAAATTGTTATGCATCAATTAAAAGTTTTAGAACTTCAATTACACTTTACGAAAAAAATCAAGACTTGATTGTACCAATTGGAAAATTTATGATTAAATTGTTTACCGGTACATAGGTTTCAGGATTTACAAAATCATTTTGTCCGAAGAACATACGTCAACCAATTCTATGAATGCCTCGCCCTCCACATTTGAATTTCAATATCTCTCGTTCTACGATGGGTGAAAGTTATTTCCTATGCTAATTCAATTCTTTGTACATTTTCTCTCCATTTTTCTTTTTTTCCCCACACTTACACTTTCTGGTGTTTTAGAAAATAATTTTCAACTTCTTTTAGAAGGCTTTGGGTATTTCAGACTTAAGTTTCTAAGTCCCTGTATTAAGGAGAAAGTAGTTTATGCATCTGAATATGACTATTAGAGATCCACAAATATAAGATGGGGTTATAAATAATAAGACTTGCATCAAATTCCATGTTTGAGGATCCATCCGACCCACCAGCAAAGCTAATAAGTAGTCTGCTTGTTCTGTTCATACAAATAGCAAATTATAGCCTCTCTTTTTTTTTTTTTTAATGATTTGAATATATGAGGAGAAATTACAAAAATTGCCCACGTAATATTAGCCGAATTCAGCTTTGGTTCATGTACTGTAATAATTTAGCCACCCAATTATTTGCGGTGTTAATTTGAGGCAAAAATTCAATTTTTTGTTGTAATATTGACGGAATATTACAGTTAGTATCGCCACATCGACACGTGGCTCTTATGAGTATAAAGTTTCTAGAACAATTACACTTTTGATCTATTGATTTTTGACATGTTCAATATTAGTGTTTCGTCAGTTTTGAATCCCGCAACAAAATATCTTTTACCAAGTATTATATTTAAAGAAGTCGTTTTGGTACATCTAATTTATGAGTTTAATGCCAATAGTAATCAATGTTGAAATCTACTCAACAATGTCATCTAAACTCACTTTAACATAATAATGAAAGCCCATTAAAATTAAATTAGTTTGTACAATATCAAAGATGATTCGACAACTCTAAATATGAACAAATATGCCTAGACGACATTGCTTCTAACCAATCCGAGGACACAAGATCAGAATCTAATCAACAACGCTAAATGATGAGGATAACATCTAGTAGACGTTGCTCCTAAATGAATATAAGGACACAACATTTGAATTTAATCAATGGTGTTGAATAGTGATAACATCACCTAGAAAATACTATTCCTAGACGAGAATGAGGACACAATGTCGGAATCTAATCGATGACACTAGATAGTAATAACTTCACCTAGCAAACACCGCTCCTAAATGGATTTGGGGACACAATGCCGAAATCTAATCAATGATACTAGATAGTGGGTTAGTACTGGAATCTACTCAACCCGAGATATAGACAATCGCCAAGTTGAATCTACAATAGGAATCTTATGCTACAATTAAGCTAGACTAAATAAGGATAAAAGCAAAATAAAGTAATTTGATGTGTTGTTTGAGGCCTTTTTATTGGAGTGCCTGTGGTATTTATAAGCCAATTTGGTAATCATCAATGGTTGGTTACTTCTTCATCAAGAGTCACCCACATTCTATGTTAAATTGCCTAATCCATATCCGGTTTCTAACTTGTTCGATAACATTCTCATGACTTGTCCAGAAGGATTAACTGTTCCTCTTGAGTTTGGTATCCTTTTAACTATTCCTGCCTATTTCCATCGTCAATGATGTGTCTTCATCAATGACCCTTGGCTTTGACATGTGGCAACCAACTACTTCATCATGAGATTATATGTCTTTGCTTGTAAGTTCATCGAAATTGAGCGCAAAGATTTTCGGAATCTTTGGCTCTCCTTTATTTTCATAACCACTTATGGGTTGGGTCAATGTAAATTATAGCCCACATATGGCTATGGGGGCGATTTTAGAATTTTCTACCTCTCATGACCAGCACATGCTTGCAGGAGTATTTTTGGGTGTCAACAATTAGTCATTATACTTTATGAGAAATAAATTTCAACGATTTATGCTCAATTTATAGTTGCAAAACTAGTCATCAAGGCTTATTTCTTTCATCTCATCTTAACCCAAAATCTTATGGGAAATGTTAAATTAAAACGAAATATTAATTGTTAATTCTTATATTTTCAATTTTACCCAATTTGATAGAAAGTCTTAATAAGATAAAAACTACCCTATGCAAGTCTTTACAATCAATATGGTGTGGAGTTGTTGATGATGCTATAATTTGAAGGTTTCTTATAAACTTTCTAAATTATTTTAGTCATAACAGACCAAATATTACCGGGAGTTGAACTATTTTGATGGAAACCGCTTAGATGTTCCTGTTGGAATTGGACCAATGCTCACCTCTATTTCTTGGGAACCAGACCAAACCGACACTTATCAACATTTAACTTCTATCTTTTTTATTGAACAGCCCTGAGTAGGTCAAAAAAATTATAAGACTATAAGAAACTTCCACTAGTTGATGTGGGATCTCAAACTTGGGCTCTACTTTGTCTTAAAAAGTTAAAAAAAAAAAAAAAAAAAAAAAAAGCAACTTCTCTCCTCCTTTTGAGATTGATGTGGGATCTCATACTTGGGATATGTTTTGTTTTGATTTTTTTTTTCCACCTTTAGTCATCCTAAAAAGCCATTCTCACATCAATCTGCAAGATAAAAACGTAGTCTTTTTCACTTTTAAACCAATTAAAGAACAAAGGGTGCACATCCATGCATGGGCTTTGTCTTGAGAACTGGACCAGATCGATTGGTCTTGGAACCAAACCGTACTGGTTCTTATTGGTTTTCTTCCCAGTTCCAAATTTTGAACCTAGGAGTTGTGGGGTCGATTTGGGGAACCAATCACCTCTCTCAAAGGATATGTTAGGGAACTTAATATGTTGGAAATATAGTAGAGAGACTAAATCTGAAATTGTGTATGGTTATGAGGACGAGTTTTGCAATTTCCCCTTTATATCATCGGCACAAGCCATTACAGGTACACGCTTTGGATTCAACTTAGGGAAACCATCCAGCAGAGCTTCCATCGACCCTGTGTCAACAACCTTCGAACTTGCGAAAATCGGACCGATTTTTGTGGGGTCTCTCAATCCTCATTCGGTTTTATAGCTAGTCACTAAAGCAATATAGGTTTTGATTGGAAACTGCATTAGTTATATCAGACAAGATCCTATAAGCAAACGTGTGATAAATTCAAAATTGCTATACAGGTTTAATTTACTGCACTTCACAGCTCAGGAAAGGCCAATAGGTTCCACAGGGCCATTGCGAATAAGTGCATATACTTAACATGTACTCCCGTTGCAAAGTCAAATCATTTTCACAAAGAAAAAATAAGAGTAAGTGATAACTGGAAGGATGTCTTCTATACGACTTGAATGGCCATTTTTCCCACCAACCAATCTTCTGATTGTTGGGTTATGTGCACCGACATTTTATATAATTTATTATAGTTAAATTTGCATGCGAGTGATATTTATAATTTATTGCATGTCCAAGATGGAGGAATATATATCCGTTGTTGGATTACTTTCTTCCTTTAGTTAGTATAAACAGAAAAACATTATTGACCCACTCTCGTGACCATCCATGTTGGAATAGAGGCCAAAACCATGAAGGAGATGGAAGAGAGGATGTCACGGTCCAAGATTGTCGTTTTGGATTAATGGCAGCTTGTCTTGGCCTCAAACAGGGAACGACTTGTGGCGTAACATCCGAGTTCCAACCCACCATCCATCTCGCGGCTCATGTGTGATGCTTCGGGGGAGCTTTGTGAACCATTCAGTTCAGTGAGTGAATAATTGAGTCGAGTCGAGCCAATGTAGTACCAAGCTTGAACTCAACTCGACCTGAATATTCGATACTCGACCTGCACTTGAGCTCGAGCAGAGATAAAAACAATTGTCGTAAATATAATTTAGCTCGACTCGACCAAAAAAATCGAAATACTCTTCTAGTTCTAATGTATTTTTTCCCCTCTAACGTATCCGTGACTTTTTTGGAGAATCATGGTGTTATTGGGTCGAGTAGAACCGAAACAATATGAAGTTCAAGCTCCACTTGGCTCGCATACTGGTTGTTCGACATTCGGTTCCATCTTGACTAGACTAGAAAATGGACATATTCGAGCTAGACTTGATTACGATCAACTTATAAATAAATTTAAGCTCGAACTTGAATGCTATAAATTCTTTATCTTGGGTTCATGGTAGTGATATTTCTAAACTCAACTTCGAGAAATTATATCTCCTAAAATATGAGATAATAAAAAATTAAACGAAATCATAGGTGAATCTTCTGTTAGCTTGATGATCCAGTTCGGGTTTTAACATTTTCAGCTTATGTAGTTTGGATAGCAAATTTTGCTTCGCTGGAGTTTCGATACTAAATCAAGATGACACGGTTTAGATTTACTCTTTTTAGAAAAGGCAACTACACTGGAAAATCCATTTCTTTTTTTTTTCTTTTTTTTGTTAAGTTTAATTCACCCTTTTCTGTATTTTTTTTTTTAGAATTCCACATATCCTATTCGTGCAGTGAATTTTCTTACCAAGCATTTTTGTGTGCTTAAATAAACCTGCTAAGTTAAATAAATATTTATAGATCATCGCATATTATTGTATACACCAATTGAGTATACAAATCTTATATCATAGGCATTTCTCTCTTTTCTATACTTTGTTGTGTTCTTTATGCATGGATTTTCACTCTTCTATAACTTTACACATCCTATGTTCGATTTTGCGTATGATGTGTACATGATATCTTATTCGGATCATCTTGAATATACAAATCTTATATCATAGGCACTTCTCTTTTTTCTATACTTTGCTATGTTCTTTATGCATGGATTTTCACTCTTCTATAACTTTACACATCCTATGTTCAATTCTGCGTATGATGTGTATATGATATCTTATTCGGACCATCTTGAATATACAAATCTTATATCATAGGCATTTCTCTTTTTTCTATACTATGTTGTGTTCTTTATGCATGGATTTTCACTCTTCTATAACTTTACACATCCTATGTTCGATTTTGCGTTTGATGTGTACATGATATCTTATTCAGACCATCTACTCAATATGACTCATGCAATCTAACCCACAAGATCGTTAAAATATTTAATGAGTTTGAATTAACTTATTTATGTGAATTTTGTTGTCATTACGCTTTGACTATTCTAAAAGATGTCAAAGTGAGTGGCGTCCTTATCATCGAACAGGAAAATCAGCTTTGTGAATAAAGAGAGGGTTCCGCATGACTTTTACTTCCAATATCTTGTGCTAGTTTTGACTTATAGCGGTCGATACTTTACATTTTCTAATATCAAACATATTTCCTCCTTAAAAGCATGTAAATCTAACCTGAATGGCATCATATTTACTCATTATGTACCAGATTGTTACAGCTTTTTGTTTATGAAAAGGTAAAAAAAAAAAGAAAAAAAAAAGGACTTTTCCTCTCCTTTTCTTTTTCTTTATGCTACAGGACAACAGGATCTCCATCTTAATAATGACGAGTACTTTTATAGTCTCACACTCTTCGATCCACTCAATTACTTACGTTCTTTTTTGTGTGGGTGTGTCTGGTGCAGATCCTCTCGCATATCCTCCAATCCTCTCTCTCTCTCTCTCTCTCGCGGTCACGCACGAACGCCCACGAAGCACAAACTCATGTTCACCCGCATGGCAAGATCAACCCTTGCTCATTCCCTCTTCACATTCCTCCTCTCCCTCTCGTTCGTTCCTTCGCATGCCTTGTCTCCCGCGGGCACCTTCCTCTTCGGCGGATGCACCCAGCAACGTTACGTGCCTGGCTCGGCTTATGAGTCGAACCTCGACTCACTCCTCACCTCGCTCCTCAACTCGGCCACCTACTCCTCCTACAACAACTTCACCGTCGAGAGTTCGAGCCAGCAGGATGTCATCTACGGCCTCTACCAATGTCGCGGTGACCTGTCGATGCCAGACTGCACCACGTGCGTCGCGCGCGCTGTGACCAGAGCCGGCGAGCTGTGCTCAAAGACATGCGGCGGGGCCGTGCAGCTCGAGGGTTGCTATGTGAAGTACGACAATGATCCGTTCCTCGGAGTGGAGGACAAGACTGTGGTTATGAAGAAATGCGGTCCCTCGGACGGGTATGAGGCTGGGCCCATGGGCCAGAGAGATGCAGTCCTAGCGAACCTGGCAAGCGAGGGCGGGCTGTACAGGGCTGGCGGGTCGGGGGAGGTGCAGGGTTTGGCCCAGTGTGTCGGGGATTTGAGCGCGGGGAGTGTCAAGACTGCTTGTCGGAGGCGATTGGGCGGTTGAAGAGCGAATGCAGCACGGCGATCTACGGAGACATGTTTTTGGGCAAATGTTATGTGAGGTATTCGACTGGTGGAGCTGGACAACATGTGTATCCTCAAGCCCATGAGGGTGAGCTATTCTCTTAAAAGTATAAATTAAATCAATTTACCATATAAGATACCAACTAAAAGAGAAGGATAAATTGAACACAATTGAATCAGCCAATCAATTGTCGAATTGGGATTTTGGAATGATTTGCAGGTAAAAGCACCGACGAGGGATCAAAGACATTTGCCATCATTGTTGGGTTATTAGCTGGAGTGGCTCTCCTCATCATTTTCGTCGCCTTCATGAAAAAAGTTGTTGCAGGAAATGGTAAAATTTGAAATACCCATCTTCTAAATCTTTTCAGTTTTCTTCATCTCAGCTGAATTTATTGATCATTCCATATAATTCAACGGCGTTTCTTCTCATGCAGGTAAGTGACTTTGCATCTCCTCCAATCAAAATCCCAAAAGACGCTTTGAATTGCTCTTGCTTTTGAGTGGCCCCTCCCTTTTGCTTCTTTCCTTCCTTTTTTCTCCTTATGATGACTGCTGTTCCCCTGACATTGCCTTTTGAGTACTGGCTTTACATGCAAATTTCCCCAAAAAGCAAAAGATGCGGAAGCCTATGAAGGGCTTGGTGACCTTGGGAAAGATGGGAAATGATGAGTGTATTATGTCACTATACATTTTAGTGAACGGGGCAAAAAAAAAAAAAAAAAAAAAAAAAAAGGTGGTGGCTTTGCTCTCCACTTCACGTAAAGTTGCAGTGTCTCATCCGGTAGTGGAGGAGGAACTGTCCCTTTTATGCATGGTGTTCTGTTTACTTTTGAATTAGACCCATCCCTCATCAGCTGTTGCTTATTTGTTGTGCATATGAGGGGATAAATTTATCAGTTCTATTGTATGTGTAAGTAATGCAATTGGATTTTTCTTTTTAGACTTTTACTTTTCCATCACATGAATTGGGTTGAGGATTGTTGATTGATGTATACGTGCAATCTACGTTAGGCAAAATGGTCACAATCTCGAATATTTCTTGTGGGCTGGACCAAGTCATTTTGAATCTGTAAGTCGAAGTCATACATTAATTGGACATGTGAGATTGATTCTATCTATCTGAGAGAGACGGAAATTATGCATTCAATTGTGGGGGTTTTTGCCTCCACTAGGTCCTCTGATATTTTAAAACTGTTGAAAATTCTTAATTTCTATTCCGTTTCGACTTAGGAGATAAATTTTGGCCCACTAAAATTTCCCAAAAGACGTGGCAAAGCCAATCATTTTTCTTCTCAATTTGTCCCAAAGTCGACCAAGCTTGATAAAAAAAATAACTTTAAATCATAAAAATCCAGCTTCTAGATGAACAAATATGCAAAACATTCAATATCTGACTTGTTAAGCACGAGAAAAGAGCAACTTCAATCACCAGAACAAATACGCTCGATTTAGTTGTCATCACGGGATCAAATTTTCCCCCACTAGGGGACAAAAAGTACATCTTTAGACCTGCCCCAACACGTAGCTAATGTGATTGATCGGTTATACCATATCGGCTCCTATTGTGCATAACGCAGAATAACCTCCCAGATGAATGTAGGAAATATTTAGACCAAGACAAAGAAATATCGACCGTGTAGACAGAAGCTAATTCTGCACACATGGATGTCCCAACATGTGTATCAACTCATCAGCCCTAAACTTGATTGGCACTTGGGCCCATGTAGTTGGTTTAAGAATGAAAGACGAACAAAAGCTGATCTCTCAATTTTTAAGGATAGCTTTAAAGATTGATCACGAGCCTAGTAACGCGTTCGGGCCAGCCTAGACCCACCTAAGCTAACAAGCCTGTAAGATAAGCTGAGTTCATTTTGGTTAAGCTCCACCTTCAAGGTCACGGGCTAGCCTATAAGGTCACTTTGAGTGGAGAGATGTTATGACGTGGACACAGGATCTTCCGTTTCCAAACTAAGCGCTCGAGCCCCTTTGAGATTTGGTTAACATAAGGTTGCCTATAGATAAGTTGATATAAAATAAGTCTTAGGGATGGCTTTATATATAATTACTTTGGTGGGAAAATTACCAAAAAAAATCATAAACTTATTGTATGGATACCAACTCAATCATAAACTTTTTAATTTGGTCAATTTAGTCATAAATCATCTGATAATTTGCTACTAATTTTGACCTGCACTGATGTGGACAATTTTCTAATTTGTTTTTTTTGAATATTTTACAATTTTTGTCTTGTCTTTGTTTTTTTTCTTTTCGTTTCCTTAGTTCCCTTTTTTCCCCATTGGTTGATGATAGATAGAAGTTAAGAGAAAAATATAAGATTTCAGAAAATTTTAGAAAATTACAAAAATTGTTCATGTTGGCCATTTCACATAAGATACCCGACGCCCATATCAAATATTCTTGGCCAAAATCAACCAGAAGGACCACATGGATAAATTATCAAAAGATTTAAGACTAAACTGATAATATAAAAAAGTTTAAGACTAAATCGATATCCATATAATAGGTTTAGATTTTTTTTTGGTAATTATCTCTAGCGGTTACGATGAACTGGAATAGAATTCGACGTGGCCCCATTCATTTATCTTTTGTCTCTTCATGGACGCCCCGACCATTACCAAGCCGTCACCAAACGCAGAAGATCTTGTGATCTCATCTCCACAAATACTTCGGCAAGAAAATGAATTGGGCACGTGAATGTTCCTAAAGTCGGGCTTGATCATGAAAATCCATTGACGGTAGTCCCACCGGCTTTGCGTTGCCAAACTCATTCATCAATTGGTCGGCAATCATTCGTCTCATCATTGTCCCGCCGAACTTCAGGAACAGCCTGAGCCTGCAAAATCTCCAGGCCACGTCCGCCAGAAGCATATGTTCGTCTTGTCGGAACAGAAGATTCCATGCTCCCTCGCTCTTCTGGAGAATATATTCCCCTCCCTATTTTCAAATTGAGGAAGATCTTGGGCGTCCGGAAGTTAAAGGGGAGGGGTTATTCGTGTATGCAGGTCATGTTCCTGTCGTTTTTGTGTATTGTAGAGCACTGTACAAGTCGACCTGAGCGAGACATAAAAATTGGCGGGCTAGTCAACGGCGTCGGTTTAAGAAACACAAATGCGACTTGAAAATTAGTAGGGTGGCAAGACACGACCCGCGAATTTCTTGATCAAGTTATGGATTTGGGGAGTGAGATGGTTGCACGACCTGCTATGATATGATATCTACTCGATGACATGAATCTGACGGGAAATATCGTAAGTTTCCCATAGAATATGTCGACAATTTACAACAATGTTGTCAAATCAAATTAAAGTACATGTTCTGGTTAGGATTCGGCGCACAATTACAAGAAAATAGAAAATATAAGCAAGACAGTGTTCCCATTAGGATCGAGTAAGACCCCCATGCCTTCCTATCGATGGAAAATAAGAACCACATCCCAACAGTTTTTAGTCATGAATTATCATCGAGTTAAATTATTGAAAATGAATGACATGGACAATATAGTCTTTAAATATTCGTTGGCACCAATTCATTAATGTGGATTTAGATAAGCCAACTTCATGTCTAGCAAGTTTGACATGAACGCAACGCAATTATCAATCGTGTTTGGTAGATTGGCATGAAATCAATCCAAGTGTGATTAGCCCCGGTCCAAACTCAACGATTTCAGTCGTTTTATTCTATCGTGCCGAGATCTAAGGAACAAAGAAGTAAGTTAAAAAATTTATCGCACCGAGATCTGAGGAAAAAAGAAGTAAGTCAGAAAATTTATGGCACCAAGATATGAGGAGGAAAGAAGTAAGAAAATCGCACTGTTTGACATGAACACAACGCAATTATCAATCGTGTCCGGTATATTGGTATGAAATCAGTCCAAATGTGATTAGCCCCGGTCCAGACTCCAGACTCACCGATTTCAGTCGTTTTATTTTATCGTGCCGAGATCTTAGGAACAAAGAAGTAAGCTAAAAAAATTATCTCACCGAGATATGAGGAAAAAAGAAGTAAGAAAATTTATGGCAGCGAGATATGAGGAAGAAAGAAGCAAGTTAGAAAATCGCACCAGAAGGACGTGCTTACCATTTCCCTACGCATCGGGCAAATTCTGGCCAGCGTCTGGTGGCCCTGGGGGTGTTGACCACCGGTCAACTTTCTTGGCTTCGTCATATTATTTTGAACCAAAATCTCTTAATGCAGCAAGACAAAAAATTGGATTGCATTTTTGTTTAAGTGATAAGATATTAAATAAGGAATAAAATCTCCATTATGTTATCAAAACCTTTCAACAATATTCACTATTCCTTAGTGGGTAAGAACTTAATGAAAACTAGTATTCAATTTGTTATGTATTAATATATGGGATAAGTTCATTAGAAATCCTAAAACTTATCACAAAAGTATAATTAAATCCTAAAACTTGCAAAAAGTGCAATCAAGTTCTAAAATTTGTCAAATATGTGCAATTAAGTCCAAAAATTAATACTGCCAATTTTTTTAACATAAAATACTAACGTGGTATTTTTAAATTAATTTCTCTCTCCTATTTGGCAATTTTTTTTATTGTTTTCTTTTTAAAATCTTATTTAAATCATATTAAAAAACTTTAAAAAGCTAATATTTTATTTAAAAAAAACAAAACTAGAGGGGAAGAGAGAGAGAAGTGAAGGGTAGGGCAGGGCCATCCCGGTGGGTGTTGCCACCACCCATCATCGGAGGGGGCGGTGGAGGTCATCGACCCTAGGTGAGGGCGTCCAAATCTGGGTATCAATGATGTTGGCAATTGTCTGGAGCCAGCTGACATGACCAAACATTTGTCACGAACTGAAAATAGTATTTTCACATACCTAATATCTTGATATATTTTGGGGTGGCCGAGTCATAAAGCGAAAGGATATATTTCCAAATATCTCGTATCTTCCAAACACAGAGTATGTTACATAAAACAAATCTTTCCAATAACATTCAAGAATTGACTAAATACCACAATCAAATTTCTGATTTTTTGGTCTTTTTTTATAAATTTCAAGCTGATAATGCATTTCTTGACCTGTATTGCCGAAAGTGATGGTACGTATATGATTTGCCACTTTGGCTTTATCACCTTCGCTCGTTGAGAAAATTAAATTATTTTAATAAAAAAGAATTTGTGTCCAGCCCTTTCAACCTGTCAGGAGAATGGTGGGGGTCCATGGAAAAAATTGATAGGTGAACAAAAGGTCCACCCAATTTATAACATTCATTGGATGACTAGCCTAGAGTAAGACCAATTTCTTGTATAGTTTGAATTTATAAAAGAGAAAAAACAATCATAGATTAAAAAACAATCATAGATTAATTACAAACTTGTAGTTGCAAGCAGTTGTCATTAGACATGCTAGCTCTTTAGTGGGCATTTCACCCACCCCTATTTACCTCAGGCATGGATGGCTATTATATCAACCTATTCGGCGGTAGTCGGAGCATGCTCTGACGTGAAGTATACCTTCCCCGTTGTAGGGCTCCTAAATTCCCTATCTATTTTTGGGGGAATACATAAGACAGCACGGGGTCTCCCACCCTAAGGCAGTTCTCCCGCTTGTTTCCTCCTTAAGCCTTTTAAGGACTTGCTCAGGTCCGTTTCAACCTGTCAATAGAACGGTGGGGATCCATGGAAAAAATTGATAGGTGGACAAAAGGTCCACCCAATTTCTAACATTCATTGGATGACTAGCTCAGAGTACAACCAATTTCTCGTATAGTTTGAATTTATAAAAGAGAAAAAATAATAATAGATTAATTACATACCTACGACCAACAACCTAACTCGTTTGAATCTTGAGTGCTAATCAAGATTCAAGAAAATTAAGATTCAAGAAACGCTCAGTGCTGGTTACTATGGTGACATTTTTTGATGTTAGTGCTGGAAAATTTGTATGGTGGGAGGGAATGCATCTTTTCTGTGTTAGCTTATACTAGTCTTCATGCCAATTATTTATTTAGGGATAATGCTACAAAAACTAATTTCGGCTACGGATCAGTCCATAGTGGCTAGATGACCATCTCGATAGAATTTTGACGAATGGTACTTTTGAGGCCGTGGGTACGTATTTGGAGTATTGATGCCCCACGAGAAAAAGCTCAGGACTTTCTATGAGACTTTTATTATGATAGTTTTAAGTGGATTCGTTTTTCTCGAGCACTACATGTATTTGAATCATAATTGAATCGTGACGGAACTGTGCTAGAAGGTTTTTTTGGATATCACCAATACGTATCTGAGGGTATAAGTAGGACGAAATAAAGTTCGGGATATGGACATATCCCGAGAGATAGTTCAAGACTTTTTGATAGGATCTTCCCCCAATATAGTCATAAGTAGGTTTATTTTTCTCGATCACGATATGAATTCGAATGATTGTATCTGCGCATTCTTCTGAGACCGCTCCAAAAAGCACAAATCTGCACTGTTCAGAATGGGAATTTCGTTTTTTTTTTTTTTTTTTTTTTTTGGGCGGGCGGGGGGTGGAGATTGTCAAAGATCGTTTGGTGGGAAGACGGTGGGTACCGAGATGGAGGAACCACCCGCCCAAGTCAAAGCTGGGCGTAATTAAGAAAGCGATTAGCTCCTCAATCGAACTAGCAATTAGAATGATCCCGAAATTAAATTAATGTGGGAACGAAAGCGGTCCAGCTTGCAGATTTTGCCCCCGTCAAACGATGTAGGAATCTGCACAAGACCCCCGATTCCATTCGGAACGTTCTTCGCCCGTCCATCCGGACTCGAAGCCTTAGTCTTTTTCAAGCTCCTACACCATATAAAAATTACCCAATTCGTAAGTCCCGATCACCACGGCGGCGACGATACAATTCGAGGTCCCGAAGCTGATCGGCGGGGGAAAGAGAAGGATCAAACCGGCGCCCGTGCGATCGGTGGGCGCGAAATATTTTACGGTTTTTGTAGGGTTCGCGCGAGTGGACATTAAAGTGCTTTCCGAAGCGACGAGGGACAACGAGATCGACGAGAGTGCCGTAAGGGGTAAAAAAACGTGCAAGGAATTTAATGCTACGAGGATGAGGATGCGATAGCGATCGAGAAAGGTCCGCGGTCGAGCTGCGAATTTCCGGTCGGCCTCCGCTGCGAAAGAGGCGATTAGAAGTAGTGCAAAGGAGGGATTTTTAAACAGAAGATCGCCGCCGCCGCCGCCGCCGCCGCCGTCGTCCGGCGATGGTCTTCGTCTCCCTCTCGCCTCGGCCCTCGAGAGTGTCCGCGAGACTGTCTTCTGGGTACCCGCCAAGAATGTCCTCCGTCGCCGCCGCCGCCCCCCTCCTCCTCGTTCTTGCGCTGTCCTCCTGCTGCTTCTTGGACGTCGCCCGGTCCGATCTCGCCTCCGACCAGGCGGCGCTCCTCGCCCTCCGCTCCGCCGTCGGCGGCCGCCTCCTGCTCTGGAATCTCACCCTCCCGCCCTGCAACTGGACCGGCGTAGGCTGCGACCCGCCCGGGCAGAAGGTCATCGAGCTCCGGTTCCCCGCGATGGGCCTCGCCGGGGAATCCCGGCCGGCACCATCGCCAACCTCACCCAGCTCCAGACCATCTCGTTCCGCTCCAACTCGCTCTCCGGGCCCCTCCCCCCCGACCTCGCCTCCCTCTTCGAGCTCCGCAACCTCTTCCTCCAGGGCAACTCCTTCTCCGGCGGGCTGCCGCCCTTCCTGTTCGCCCTTACGAACCTCGTCCGCCTCAACCTCGCCTCCAACAAATTGTCCGGCGAGATCCCCCCGGCGTTCGGCAACCTCACCCGGCTCAAGACCCTGATTCTGGAGGATAATCAGTTCACCGGGCCGATCCCGGACCTGAACCTGACCCTCGACCAGTTCAATGTCTCGTCCAACCAGCTGACCGGGCCGATCCCATCAACGCTCTCGACCATGCCACCGTCCGCCTTCGCAGGGAACTCGCTCTGCGGGCCCCCGCTCCAGTCCTGCAACGCCACTGAGAGCGGGAAAAAGCTATCCGGCGGAGCCATCGCCGGGATTGTGATCGGCTCCGTCATCGGGCTCTTCCTGATTCTCCTCGTTCTCATCTTCTTGTGCCGTCGCAAGAGCCGTGGCGGCAGCGAGAAGCCCAAATCGCTGGACTCCCAAGCGGCCAAGGGGGCCGAGGCCGACATCGCGCAGACCCGTGAAGCCAAGAGCGTCGGCGAGCCCAAGGCAAGCAGCGCCGCGGTCATCAGCGGCGACAAGAGCGGCAACAAGAGCTTGGTGTTCTTCGGGAAGGGGGATGCGGTGGCGGCGTTCGACCTGGACGACCTGCTGCGGGCGTCGGCGGAGGTGCTGGGGAGGGGGACGTTCGGGACGACGTACAAGGCGACGCTGGAGACGGGGATAACCGTGGCGGTGAAGAGGCTGAAGGACTTGAACGTGGGGGAGGCGGAGTTCAGGGAGAGGATGAGGCAGACCGGGGCGGTGGAGCACGAGCACCTGGTGGGGCTGAGGGCATATTACTACAACAAGGACGAGAAGCTTCTCGTTTACGAGTACCTGCCCACCGGAAGCCTGTCCGCGCTTTTACATGGTGAGCGTCCGTACACTCGCCTCTTCTTCTTCTTCTTCGCTTTTCGTCATCTGTTTTCGTGTCTCCGTTGTCATGGTTCCTGCATACATTAGTAAGTGCTAAGTGCATGTTAGTTCGCAACCTGACATGGGTTTCATCAAATTCCTGAGAGAACTTGGGCACCGTCGCCGATGACAGGAGATGTCCACATTGGTTAATGAGTTTCATTTTTAAAAGCCCAATTGAAAACGCTTTTCGATGGAGGGTGATTTAGTCTTCGGTGTGTAGTCTAAAGATGCAATTTGAGCACCTCGAAAAGCTAAGGATTGAATAATCGTTTGAAACATGGTTCATGTCCTAATCCACCTGAGCTCTGGACTTTAAGTTATTGTAACATTTGCTTTTAATCCTTGGAGACGTAGTAGCCCCCTTTTTACCTGCATTTAGAACACCACTGAAGCTGCTTGTGCGGGACTTCAGCGAGTTGTCCGATGCTCTTAAAGAGACCTCATAGCTACGTTGGGATTCGAGTTCTAAATCCGCAATTTTCGGGGTTGGGGGAGGTTGACTTGCGTGGACAGAGCTAGGCTGCACATAGCTAACTTCTTACCCTGCATATTCGCTTTGACCAAAGCCTGGAACAAGTCCGAATGCTGAACTGAAAGTGCGGCGTTGGACCGTGCGTTTACTTGTTGTCACTGTCATTTTGATGTAACCCGCTTCAATTAACATTGTGTAAAAAGCCCAAGCATTGCTTTTTTCAAGAACACCATGCGATTCACCGTCCACTGGAGATTCCTTCATGTTCAATGCGTGCAAATGCTCTGGCTTTATCGTTGTCTCTGTTCATCATGCGTGTGTATTTCCCCAGTCCGGGAGCATCAACAGGCTCGCGTGAATGGTATCACTACATCACTGAAAAAATTCTCGATTCGTTGGTTGGAATTCGACTAACCACAAATTCCTTAGTCCTATCTTGCAATTCTGCTATCCGTCTTCTCCATGCGCTTTCTTTGCCCAATGTTCGCAGGAAGCTCCGCAGTCGGCAGGACTCCACTCAATTGGGACACCCGATGCGACATTGCCCTTGGTGCGGCCCGTGGAATCTCCCACATCCACTCCCAGGATACCGTGACATCCCACGGCAACATCAAGTCATCCAACGTCCTCCTCACCAAGTCCTATGAGGCCCGGGTCTCCGACTTCGGCCTTGCCCCCATTGCGACCCTCATTGCAGCTCCCAACCGCGTCGACGGCTATCGTGCACCGGAGGTGACGGACTACCACAAGGTGTCTCAAAAGGCTGATGTGTACAGCTTTGGGGTGTTGCTGCTAGAGCTGCTGACGGGCAAGCCACCCACGCATTCGCTGCTGAATGATGAAGGGGTGGACCTCCCGAGGTGGGTCCAGTCGGTAGTCAAGGAGGAGTGGACTGCTGAGGTGTTCGACGTCGAGCTACTCAGGTACCAGGATGTTGAGGACGACATGGTCGAGCTCTTGCAGCTTGCGCTGCATTGCACTGTTCAGTACCCGGATAAACGCCCTCCGATGGCTCAGGTCGTGAACAATATTGAGGAAATTTGCCGTTCAAGCATGCTGCACGAGCAAGAAGAGCACAGTGGTCATCAGATCCCAGTCGATTCAGGCGCGCTGCCTTCTTCTTCATTCGATTGATGAAGGATCATCGGTTACCTTGGCAGTTGCGGTCGGGACATTTGGGCTGTGTATTACGAGTGATTCATTGCTTCATCATTTTTTTGTTGGGCATATATATATTTTAGATGACTGGTTTATTTAACCTTCCTGTCGTCAAACGTGCAATAAGCCCCCCCCTTTTTTTTTTCATGGTAATAGTTTACTGACTTTCAATTTTTCTTTCTATTTAGAAGCAAAAGGTCATGTTTGTAAATTTTGTATCAAACATTTTTCTGTCATGAAGACAGTACTGTTCCTAAATACTATTGCCTCAAGGTCCTGGCATAGTGCAAGAATCAGTTCTGGTATTTTTAAGGGATGGAGTTGAAAGACAAACTTATACATTCTGGCAACACAACAAAGAGAAGTACTACAACAGATGAAACAAGGGACATAAAACAAAATGACTTGCTCTATCCTCAGCAAGTAGTTGCAACTTACCGTGAACAAATCAAACCTGAGTATGGCTACATTCGGTCGAAGCAAAGGAAACATATCATTATGCAGTGATGTTGATTTGAATATCGGAAAACGATACAAGGAGAACTTGCTTCTACAGTTCAGATTCTATACAAAAACTCTTATCAGGGAACACAGATAACAAATGATTAAAAAAAGAAGAGAGAGAGAGAGAGAACATGTTCCACCGCGAGAGAGAGAGAGGCTTTTGTTCGTGGTTCCACTCCTCAGCTCAAATCATCTAGCAAAAACCACTCTTCCATCAAACCCAAAAATGTTTAGGCCAAACAGTTGCTCACTTCGCAGTTTTAGAGTGCTTAATGAGCCAATCAATCACGGCATCTATGTTGACGGAATCCTTGCATGAGATCATATAGCAGCACACCTCTCTGTCTTTGATTGATTCAAGCCCTCTGCAAATAACGAGTCATGAAGTTAATTTAAGAAACAAATACCCTCTGATTGTTAAAGGCAACGGAGTACAACTTTTCCTTTTGGTTGCAAAAACAATTTGGGTAAGGTTTGACAAACTCACAGTTGATCTACCAATGCCTGCTTCGAAAGAGCTTCTGACTTGTCAATTTTGTTACCGAGCACCAGAAGAGGAATCCCAGTCAAGGAAGGCTTAATCAAGAGATCGTGCAGCTCACTTCGTGCTATAGGAACGCTGTCTCTATCAGCAGCATCGACTACATATCTGCCTTTGCACATGTCAAAAGATATATGCAGAAAAGTGAATCCAGCTGAAAGGCCAGTTAAAAAATCCAAAGATTTCACTAGTGCAGCATCATCCATCATCACCAAAAATTTAATTTACCACTAGAACAGAGGAACAAGATTAACTTGCAAATCCACGCAGCATTCATTTTTTTCAATGAATTTCTAATTTTAGTTCCTCAAATAGTCTCTTTCAGAGAACCAGCATGACATGTTAACAACACAAGTGACGGAGTCTCTCATGGGATGAAATTCTTAATCATTCATTCAAAAAAAAAAAAAAAAGTAGAAAAGGCAATTCTCCTGCCATCAGAAGGATGGACCGTTCCTTGGATAAGTCATAAATTCCAATTAAGAGGTCCTCTTCATAGTTCTAAACAAGCAAGAGGATCCTGAACATGTCCTCAAGTGCAGAAAAAACTTCTAAGAGTCAAGCAGCAACAATTGAAAACGTTTGGCCCAGATCATCAAAGCTTTGACAAAACTGTGGATTCTAGGCCATGATGCAGTACACACAAGGATTTCATCCATCCTGTTCACCAAGCATTCCATTTCAATACCCTAATAAACATCAAACTCTCGTGTGGAGTCATATAAATAATCAATTTGCAGCATATAGAGAAGATTCAAAAGTTACTTTTGCATGTGATTCCAGCACAACAATTGAAAAGTCAAATCGAAAGGAGAGATTACACAATTGCAGAGACCCCACGGCAGTAACGCTCCCACATGGTGCGGAACCTCCGCTGCCCTCCAAGGTCCCAAAGTTTTATTGTCACATTTCCTTTTGTAACTTTTCGCATATTGAAACCAACCTGCATATAACATCATAGACAAAGTACTCAAGGAAATCTCTCCGAACAATCAGGTGTACTCAAATTCAGAGTAATTCCAAAAGCAAACACTGACAGTTGGTATCATGTCTTCACTGTAGCCTCCTGTCTGTCAAACATCAAAGTAGAATGTCAAGAACATATCGCCAATATTGTCATCAAGAGCATAAAGAGTTTGCATCTACTCACAGCAATAGCATTTACAAGAGAAGTTTTTCCAGCATTCTGAAGACCTACGAGGGAAAGTTCCATTTCTTGTTTAAAAAACAAGCTGCCATGGCCAAGACGAAGTCAGCAATATACAAAAAATGCAGCATATAGAAGATAATATGTTGATCTTTGTGTGGACTGAATAAATGATAAAGAGAAAGGTGTGTCCTTTTCCTTTTCTCAGCCTTTGCATGATGAGGAACACAGCTGGATTTTCAGATCCGACCATTTACACGGATGATGAGAGCTATTTTTGCAATCATCAATTGTTGACACTACACGCAGGGCTTACGCCTGCTGAATCCTAAAAGTAGATCCTCCCATAAAAGTGTTGTTCATCACCAGACTCCAAAAAATGCGGCATTAGAAAAGAAGCATCACAAAATGATGGAATATTCAATTAATTGAAAGATGCAGATGATAAATTACTAGGAAGATAATGCAATAATCATGTCTCATGCACAAAGAAGAGTGTTCCATCATCAAATTTCCAAATTCTGACTTTGCAAGTCCGGCTAACCCTAAAACATGGTAAGCTTACCTTAACATGAAAAGTGTGCAATATGAATCATTATAAATTAGAGTTGCCAGGCATAAGCTGAGGCGGTTTTTACTACTTATAGCTTCCACCCTAAGTGTGCAAAGTTGAGCCGGGTCATGTCAGGGGAGTTTTTTTCCTCATAAAGCTTAATTTATCTTCCACCGTGAGTGTTCAGTTTCATGTCAGGAAAGTTGAAATTTAAATTTGCTTCTTAAACTCTGCTTCCGAACTCATCAACTGCTTGACTATCAAATTTGATGTGAGTCAAATTCTAACTCAAGGATAGACTACTCCACATTAGGCTGTTCAACCGTACTCAGCATCACCTTTTACAATTGGAGAGAGAAAAACCGATATGCAAGTAGGTCAAGGACAGCTCCCAATGTTACAAGCAAGATATATATATATATAATATATATATATAAATAAACACTACCAAATACAGGGAGGAAAAATAAGAAATCAATGAGTCATTGTCTGGAAGTAGCACATGAAGTCGTTAACCTCAAACGTCAAAGGTCATCAAGAAAATCAGCGCATGAAGTCACCAACTCCAGGGCGCCATAAAAAGTTGAAATTTTGAGCACCAAACCAGACACGGTTCAGCTCTTGATATCTACTCCCCACCTATCCAAAGACCCATCACCAATGCGCAAGGACATACGAGCGAATAAATAGTATACAGCCTTCTACACCAAATCAAGAACCTCACCGCCAAATGCATACAGAGGTCTCTGGCAAGCAGATCGGCGGAAGCAAAACAAGAAAAGAGCAAGGAGCGGGAACCCAATTACCTCCTGAGCCAGATGAGAAGGGAATCCCAGAGACCCATCTCTTCAAAATCTGAAATTGGATCGGAGGGGGCGATCACTGTGTTCTCTCGCAGGAGGGGACTGCAAGAAGGACGAGAAAAGCCCTAATTTTTGGTTGGGGGAGGAAACAGTGCGAGCGAGAAGAAGTGCGATCGGGGGAAGCTTCGCCGACCTAGCGATGAAGCGAAGGTATATCTGTCGACGTAGCGGAGGAGTCTTGCGTCGCTGCTCTGCTTTGCTTGCTTCGTCTGTTGTCTTGCTCTGCTACTTTGTCCCAATAACCGCCGTCCAGGTTGTGCCAGACCTTACTTTTCCGCAACCTGTCTCCTCCCTGTGGCCAGCCAAGTTTTGTGTCCGAGGAAAATTGTCCTAACGGGATCGTCCGCGAGGATAAAAAGAAAGGGAATATGGGTGAATTTCTTTTTATCTACCTTTTATTTGGAGAAATACCGGATGTTATAAAGAGCCTTTTGCAAATAAAAAGGAAATTTTTTAAAATTACTTCAAAGGTCAAAAAGGAATAGAGAGAGGGAGGGGGGCACTGTACATGACGGCGACTGCCACTATGAGTTGCCTTTAACTGTCGCAACAAAAAGAAAGGAATCATATCAAGATTCAAATACCAATGGATGCACTAAACTTAAGAGTATTTGCAATCCAGTCACTACATTTTGATTTCAATCATCAAATGCACTAAACTTTCAAACTTTTTTAATAACTAATGCATTTTGACATGAATCCAGCTAATTTTTTTACTAAACGTTGAACATATGGCATTGACACAACATTTAATCTATACGGAACTTCTCTAATTAGTCCTAAAATGATTGCCCAACTACAAATGCAGTACTAAATTTTCTAATTTTGTCATAAATGTTTATGTGAAATTCTAATAGTCATTCCAACCAAATTTAGTCGAAAATCAATGACGTGGCGGTGTAATTATAATATAGTCATTTTGGCCAAATTTTGTCAGAAATTGGTGATGTGGCATGTAATACATAGGACAATCGATGATGCATAAACCGCCATGTCAGCCATTTCCGACAAAAATTAGTCGGAATGACTATATTGGGATTTCGTGTAAATATTCAGAACTAAATTAATAAAAAAATTAAAAGTTTAGAAATGAATTAGCATCTATACAATAATTTTAGGATTAATTGAGTAATATTTCATCCAATCTAATGCCATGTAAATGTTAAGAAAAAATTGAAAGACAATTTCATTGACAATCAATTGGTTGCTCAATAATGCAAAGGACGAAAAAATAAGTGGTGATTACATAGCGAAATTGTGGCAAGAAGATTTCATAGACTTATTCTATGAATCCAAGAGGCACTTGAATCGATGTTGACACTTGAATTTTTACCAACGAATCCAAAAGGACATTTGATCTACAGATCATACCAAGTCAAGATTTCAAACACAGTTTTGAGATTCTAAGCTCAAATAGGTTGATCAACATTCGAACATGAATTTAAGGCTATGGATAACATTTGTAAATAGTATATTTAAAATTCCATTAGGCCAAAGGAATTCAATTCAAATATCAATTTGGGTCCAATTAGGATAATTCGAGAAAGTAAGCATACAATGACTAATTGGGACTAACAGGATAGGGTACAGTTTAGCCCAACGAGTTGAAGCCCAACTCGGCCCAATAGGTTGAACATATAAGAGTGGCCAAGCTTGCAAGGTACTTTGAAGAGAAATAGAATAATTAGGAATGCTTGGGTCAACCTGATTTGACCAATGTTGATCTAAGTTATCCAAACCAATACGAAAGTCAACTAATTACCACCCACAAACCATATGGCCAGCCCCTCATTGCAATAATTACTAGGGATACTGGGGTACTAGGGGTGAGTATCATTCAAGTGGGCAGTTCCCATCCTAGATACGAGAACTGTCAATAAAAAACCAATTTCAAAAAATTTGAACCAATCCCACCAAGTTTCATATGTTAGCACTATAATATACAACAAAGAATTACACAATGAAAAGAATTGATTTTGGAATAGTTAAAATTACACCTCATTAAAGACACTTCCAACCAAAGCTAATGAATCGGCAATATTAGTATGTTAGGAAATACGTAAGCAAGAGAGCACACTCACCAAACTTGTTATGAATAGGCAAAAGCAAATAGTGATCCAAACTAAAAACTAGTCAATAGCCTATATGTGTTGAAATATTTTAAGCTTCAACGAGTTGTTAAAATACACATACACAATTCTACTATGAACATTTGTCACTAAGGAACTTCAAGAAAATGAGTGAATAATCTTATTGCTTGTTGTACATAAGCACTTTCTCACAAGTTCATCTAGTAGAGTAAATTAGACAACTTTACAATGATACAACAATACGACCCAAAAAATAAAATAAAATGACACAACGACCACAACAAGATTTGTCACAAAAGTTCACAACTTGTGAAGCTTGTGATTCACTTCAAATGTTTCCGTAGTCTACATTATATATAACACATGGGAGTTTGTTGTAAGTTCGCTAGAGTAAGCACGCAAATAAAATAAATCAACTTCTCAACCAAGGATAAATGAACACGAATCCTATTCGCAAGAATAACAAGAGCAAACAACTTCTCAAGCTTTGAGAGCTCTTAAACTCCAAGTTCCAACCTCCTAAAAACAAAACAACAATAAGTATAGATGATCACTCAATATCAGTTTTATATTAGAATTACTAGAAATTAAACTAAAACATAAATTGGAAAATCTCACCACATATAAGTTGCCCTCAGACATATTTTTCTCCTCATTAAGAAAGGTTTTATACGATGGCTCTTGCACATCAAAATCAAAATCAAAATCTTTCCCTTCATTTCCCTCATCGCAATTAAGATCACAACTACTATTGATACTACTAGAACTCACAAGTTCATCACCCAATTTTTTGTCATAAAAAGTAAGTAAATTCAAACAAACATTTTAAGGCAAACTTCGCCTTATCAAACATCTCATCAACTTTCATACTATCATCATAAATATGTCTACAACAATACGTCACATAATTCACTTTAAAAAAAAAAATCTAATGTTACTGCAGTCAATATTATCATATTTGCTTTTTCGAAACTCTCATAATGTTTGTCAAACTTATCTTTAATTTCATGGCCAAAGCTCTCACCCTAGGATCCATAGCATTCGTTGCTTCTTTCAGATAATTATACAAAGAAGCTATCTCCTTGAAATAATAATTTGAAGTGATATACAAAATCTTGAACATCTTGTTGGTGGCATCATAAAACATTTTTAAAAATCTCGAAAGAATTATGGTATTTTCCTAATCAACGCTGTTTGGAGTATCGAGTAAATCTTAGTTGAGAAAAAAAGATCATTTTCATCTATTCTTTCATAAGTTTTTGTTAGCTTTATGACGGTGTTAACTTTAAGTAAGTGGAGTTCCACCTTGTAGGGACAACAAGACAAACTGAATCCTTATAAGTGCTCCTTATATTCTAAATGCAATATTAAATGTTTTAGCTCTCATAGGAAAACTCTTCACTACATTTCGAATATATGCAATCAACCAAGCTATTGCTCAATAAACTTCACCATCTAAGATTAATAGGCTATCTCTTGAAAAATTTTCTTTCAAATAACCAATGGCAACAACATTCGAACTAATATTATCTATAGTGATTGTTGATACTTTTTTCACTATTCCCCAATGGCAAACGCATTTTTCAACCATTCCTAATTTCCGTGCCCTTGTGACTAGGTACCACCACAAAATTGATGATTTTTTTTGTGCAATGTCCAATTTTCATTAATAAAATGTGTAGTAATATGTAAATAGTTCAAATTCTAAATGGAATACATGCATCAATCATGAGTGCGATACTATAATTAGGTTTACAAAAAGAAGCCTTGAATTTTTTTTTTCACAATTAAAAAATAATTTCATGCAATCTCTAGCCATTATAAATCATGACATATGCTTAAAGAGAGATTGTAATTGATGGATATAATCACGAAATACGACATGCTCAACCATCGAAAATGGTTATTCATCAACTATAATAATTTGAATAAGTATTTCCCCACATTTCTCTTGATTAAACTTCAATGTCGGTAAAACACTAGCACTCCCAATACCTAGTATTTTCCCCTATCATTTGAGTCTCATCTACTCTATGTGATGCAAATAATTTTTGTTTATTATCAATGTTGCGAGGATACTTATTACACTTTCTTGAGTACTTCAACATATTTGAAGTACGATTATCAATATGTTATGACCCCACAATAAGTGCAAAACACATCAACTTTCCCATTCCTATGAGTTATGCCTTTATAAAAATGAAGTTAGGCCGCTAATTTTCACTTACTAGGAAAATGACAAGAACAAGATACCTTGTTTGTGTTGAATACCTCTTCAAAGTCATCTTCACCTTTTCCAAGTTTTGGTAATTCCGATTCTATTATTGGCGTTATCACATCATAGGATTTATCCACCTCCAATGACATGACTTGCTAGAATTAAGCAAAACGTCATCAATGGTGGATATTAGTAGTTAAAGAAACTAATACTTTTCATTAATTTCTTCAATTGACTTTATTAAGTTGTCTTGTTGAAGAAACTATATCCCATGACATGCACTTTTCATTTTGAACAACAAGGCACATGACCACCTCACTAGAGATCAAAGCATAAAAGTTTTACATAAAAGACAATAAACACAAGCTTAGTATAGAGGACAATACAAATGCACTTCATCCCACCATCAATTATCTCCGACCATCATCGACATTAGGTATACACCATCACTCATCGGCTACGACACATACACGACCAAGACAGTGAGATATGCAATTTGAATTACTTGATTTGAATTAGAGAGAACCGCATGCCATGAGATATAAATTGCAAATCATGCATTAAACAAACAACTTACAGATTAGGGATCTAGGGTTTTAATTTTTCTAGAGCTTTTGAGCTAGACCGACTAAACAAAAAAAAACAACTTACAGATTTAAGGATTTAGATCGAAAATTAGGGATTCTAACTTACAACAAATGGAGGCAATTGAGAGTGAGAGAGGAGGCGATGACCAGTCTGAGGCATGGCTATGGGTCGGTAGGAGTCGAGACTTAGAGTCAAAAGATAGAGACAGAAAGACTGAGGTGAGAGAGACATACTAAGAGTCTAAGATGAGAAATAGTAGATATAAAGATGAGACTAAGAGAGTGAAAGCTTGAGATGAGATGAGCGAGTTTCGGATTAGGAAAATAGGAATTTTCAAAAAATTAAATATATATTATATACTATCGGTTTGGTCTAGATGAGTGGTTCTACACTTGTAATCAGGAACCAAATCGATACTCACCAATTCTAATGAATTGGAACCAAGAGCGAGATTGGTTCCCTTAGTAACAACCTATTCTTGGCTGGTCCGGTCAGGTCCAGTTCCAGATAATTCTCAGCTCCTTTGCATACCCTAATAATTACCAAAATGTCATTTTCCCAAATCATCAAAATTTTAATCCATATCATCAATCCTTTAGAGCTCTAATCATAGCCATTTTCCACCTAATTCAATTAATGAATGTGTCATATCACCTATCCATGTGAACAAACAAGAGCTAATAGGAATATTTCTCACTTATTAAAGACGTGAACGATAGCCATTATGTTCCTAGACATAATATCCAATAAGAAATCAATTTATTTTTATTCTTTGGACGATTTTTTGAGCAAATAAACGCGTTCGATAACAACATAAAGTTTTTGTTCCTGGAATAAAAATTTATTTGATAATAACATGAAATTTCCATTTCCTAAAACAAATATTCGTTTGATAACGGTACAAAATTTCTATTTCCAAAATTTTGTTTCCACATTATGTTCCCATATGTCGTGAAATAGGGTAGACAAATGGATTTTTCCTCCAACGCCAAAAATGACGATCTTCTAAAACTAATAAAAAATTCTCAAAATACAAATAATTGAAATCCTCAAATACAACATCATATTATGAGAACCAAGACAGGAAATTCTCAAATATAAAATAACGAAAATACATAACAAAAATTGAAAACATAATTTCATAGGATTTTCTGGCATAAATAATTCATTGCCATTTTATTTGCAATACTTTTCCTAAACATGTTCATCTTGATTCCCTCCTCAGTTAATGTATTGTCTATAACCTTATCTTGTGTAAATCTAAATGGGTACTCTGGATCTTCATATAAGAAAAAGTTCTTATACCTTTTGTCTTGATCACAAATATAATTATGGATAACACAATATGTAATTACAATATGTGCTCACTTTTGAATTATAAATGAAGACATGTATCTCAAAATGAAAAAAATGATTCTTTAATGTCGCAAATAATCTCTCAATGACATTCCTCGGTGAAGATTGCCCAAAGTTGAACAATTCTCTTGCTATTCTTGGCCATCTTGCTCTATCCTTATAATTATTTAGATGATACTATTCACCTTTAAAAGGAGTTAAAAATTCCAAAGTTGCTACATAACTAGAAGTAAGATATTCATATATTGGTCATGATTTACAATCACAATACAATCATAAAGAAAATTACTCATTATAGTACAAACATATATGTAGTGGTGGTCAAGGAAATTCCAAGTCAAGAGTCTTGAATGTTACCGATAGGACCTGACAATCATTAGTAGATCATTGCCAACCATACGCAAAAAGAAATTTTGTATATAAAGAACAAATACACGTCACATTTCAAATTTAAATTAAAAATAAACCCATTAAAGTGTGCTTTTGGTATAAGGACTGGTGATTTTTTAGGCTTTCTAGTCCATCAAAGAGTAATAGAAATAGATAGGAAAAAGATGAAGCCTATTTTAGAATTACCGCCACCTACTAATAAGAAGCAACTCTAAATTATACTTGGAAAAATAAATTTCTTGCGTTGTTTTATAGCTAACTTGTTAGGGAAGATCGAAGTTTTTTTCTAATTGCTCAAACTGAAAAACCAGGAGGAAATCACTTGGCAAGATAAGCATCAACATGCTTTCAATAAAATAAAGAAATATTTGACCAAGCCACCAGTTGTGATGCCACTTAAAGCGGATAGGCGATTGAAATTGTATATGTCGACGACCGATACCACAATCGGAAGTATGTTGGCGTAAGAGAACGATGAAGGAAAAGAACAGGCGATTTATTATCTAAGTAGAATGTTGAATGATGCCGAAATAAGATATACTCCCATGGAGCCTGTCATTATACTATGCATGTACAAAATTATGTCATTATAGGTTGCCGACTACAATACATGTAATTTGCAAGACATACGTGATTAAGTATATGCTCATTAGGCCAATTATAAGAGCCTAGATAGCTAAATGGGTGTTTTGCCTTATCTGAGATCAATTTTATATATATGCCGCCCGAAGCAATAAAAGGACAAGCAGTAGTAGATTTCATTGCGGAATATTTACCCACTTTAAATATCGAAGAAGATGAAAACTATGCTCGAGTGCTACCGTGTGTTTTATATTTCGATGAATCAAGTGCATCCGGATCATCGGGTGCTAAGATTATGATCGTATCTCCACAAGATCAGAAAACTAAATCCATCTTCAAACTTGACTTTCTATGTTCGAACAATCAAGCGAAATATGAGGCTTTGATTGTTGGCCTTAATATCTTAATTGAGGTGAAGGTCCAATTTGTGAAAATCAAAGGGGATTCATAATTGGTTATCAAATAATTACCGGAGAATATCAGTGTTTAAATAAAAATATAATATTACATCACATCCTAGCAAAAGAGTTATTTAATAAGTACGCCGAATGTGAGTTAATTCACGTTAGGAGAAGTGAAAATATGGGGATAAGTACACTATCAGCACCATAAGTTGTGTATAGCGCTCATTTTGGTACCAAAAGTTTATGTCGGATCACTTAAGTACCAAAAAGTTTGAAAAACGCTCACTTTGGTACCAACTCCAATCCAGTTGGCCGGAAATCCGACGCGGCACTTTTTTTATTAATTTTTGAAACTAATGTGGCTCGCCGGAGAGTACAGTCGCATCCTAACACCAAAATGACGACATTTAGTGTCTCCCCCAATTCAAAACCCTAACACCAAAATGACGCCGTTCGCCGTCCTGACGGCCCCCACGCCGGCGGCCGCGGCTCCGATCCCGACCCCGACGATGGCCACTCAGCGACCGCAGCTCCGACCCCGACCCCAACCTCAACCCCGACCGCAACGATGGCCACTCGGAGGCCGCAGCTCCGACCCCGACCCTGACCCCGACGATGGCCACTTGGCGGCCCCGACCCCGATGCTCCCTCGTGTGCCATCGAGGGCGTTCAAAAAGCGCCGAGCAATGGCGGCTGAGTGAGCGACGGCGGAGGCCGAGCAACAAAACCCTCATTTCAATCCCCAAATAAAAAAAAAAAAAAATCCCCAAATGAGTTCAACGGCGTCGTTTTTGTGAGGCCATTCATGTAGGACGGCAAAACGACGTCGTTTTCTTAAGGAGGACCAAAAACGACGTTGTTTAAGGCCTTGTCGATTTAAAAAAAAAAAAGCCACGTAATCATTTTGGCTGGAATCTTTCGCCGGTGGCACCAAAGTGATCGTTTTTTCTCCGATTTGACACTTAAGTGATCCGACGGAAACTTTTGGCATCAAAGTGAGCACCGTACACAACTTATGGCACTGATAGTGTACTTCTCCCGAAAATACGGAAGCCAATGAATTAGCTCAAATGGCATATGGGTATAAAATATCAAAGGAGCTCGCAGAACATATCATTACACAGGTAAAAGTCTAACTTTTGATAGACAATAGAGTAATGATAGCTCCAAGTTGTTTGGTTGAAGGACAAGGTGATCGAGATGGGCAAGATTGGAGTATTCCCCTCATAAATTACTTAAAAAACCCAGTTACCAATGACAAAAGATTTAAGAGACGGGCAATGAAATATTTGTTGATTGGTGACGAGTTGTATCGAAGAACAGTAGATGGTTTACTACTAAAATGTTTGGGAAAGCAAAAGTCAATGCTCGTATTGGCCGAAATACATGAAGCAATTTGTGGCGCACACCAAACTAAGATAAAAATGAAATGATTGTTGTGTCATCATATTTACTTCTGGCCAGCTATTACGAAGGATTGCATAGATTATGCTATAGGTTGTGAGCCATGTCAAAAGCATAGTCCACTCCAACATATGCTGGCCACGATGATGAAACCCATTATTAAACCGTGGTTGTTTCGAGGTTGGGCAATGGATATAATAGATAACATTTACCCCCTTCATCAAAGAAACATAGTTTTATCCTGGTGACAACAGATTACTTTACGAAGTGGGTACAAGCAGCTTCTTATAAGAATGTAATGCAGAAAGTCATCAAGTAATTTATCGAAAAACGAATCACCCATCGATTTGGAATTCTTGAGTCCATAAAGGGTAACCAGGGAACAATATTTACTGGGCAAGAGGTGTTAGGATTTTTGAAGTTCAAATGTATTAAAATGGTTCATTCGACACCTTATTATGCTCAGGCTATATTGGTCAAGCCAATGCTTTGAATAAGATCATTATTAATCTTATTAAGAATCATTTGGAGGAAAATCCGCGAGAATGGGACATCTTGTTATCAACGGTGTTATGGGCTTACCGAACATTGAGGAGATCAAGTACTAGAGTTAGCCCATATATGCTAACAAATGGACAAGAGGCCATCCTACCATTTGAAATTACAGTACAGTCTCTTATGGTGAAATTATAAGTTAACCTATCAAAGAAAGAATATGATGAGTTAATGTATACCAATGTTGATTACCTTGGTGAAAGCAGGTCACCCAGAAGCAAAAGATTGCCAGGACATACAATAAACACGTGAAACCCAAGTACTTCGACATTGGTGATTTGGTTTGGAAAACCATCTTACCTACAAGTACTGATAATGAAAATTTTGGTGAATGGTCATCAACTTGAGAAGGCTCATGTTTAGTGATGTTCTTACTAGAAATGCATATCGATTAATGGACTTGGACAAAAAAGAGTTTCAGCGATCTATTAATGGCAAGTTCTTGACGAAATACTATCCGACTATGTAGGAAATGCAAGAGATCGAAGAGAAATAAAAGACCAGAAAATTTCTAAAACTTCTTTTTATTTACATTCATTTTTACATATCTCTCTCTCTCTCTCTCTCTCTCTCTCATTTTTTTCTTTTCATTTTCTTTTCTTCCTTCCTTCCTTTCTTCTCTCCTTTCTACTCCTGCACTCCTGGCCTCGTCCCTAGTCCAACCCGCTCGAGTCAAGGTGTTGCCGAAAGGTAACCACAAAGTGGCGCGACTCCAGGTGGTCGTTGGCATTCTCGATACGTTTCTGCAGCTTATGCATCTCCTTACCAATGATATCTCTCTCTTGTTCCAAGCACTAAAAAGGACCAATTGTTCTCCAAGTAGTTCGTCAACCTTCTCAAGTAGAACTTCGATGCTTTTGGTGTTGGAGTCCACAGAGGATAGGGACTTGGCCAACATGGCCTCATTGATCTCAAACTCCCTTTGTTCAACAGGGGCTAGCCCTTTCTTCAGTCACTTCTTTGCTACTTTCGCCTTGTTGAATACAACTCCCTGGAACCTAAACAGTTGGGGTGTAAACGATGTGAAGGGTCCCTTGCACCTCCCTAAGTTCACGGTAGATCGCATCAGCATTTTCTATCTCTTCCTTCTTGCTCCAGTACTAGTGCTCCGCGATCTCAAAGGCGATGATGTCCCTCGGATTGGATTGAAAACTTTCAATACCATGATTAAAAGTTACGATGAACTATTCATAGTTGGCAACGAACGGGTCACCCTCGGGTAGGTTCTTAGGCGAAACATGAATTGCAAGATTCTTCAGCATCTCGAGGACGCCAGGTTTGGAGGTTAGTAGGCTGTACATGAGGCAGAGATAGGAGAGCAGTTCCCGCCACGAGGCAACGAAATGGCGATCATAGTAGGGAGAAGAGGAGGAAGAGGAAGAAAATTTCGGCGCTATTTCAATTTGATGAAATTGGAGAGGATTCGAATGGTGGATGGAAGTCCGGTCACAATGGACCTCACTATTTATAGGCCAAGTTTGGAAGTTGCATAGTCACGACCATTCATGAACCAATGTGATCAAGGGTGAACGTGTGTAACTGCGGTACAGCTGAGAAAATACGAATTTGTGCATTGTGGGATAATGGATTGATACGATGCACATAATTAAGATTATATTGGAAATCAAAGTAACATGATAGTTGGCCATCATGGATAGTACTTGTCCGTTGAGGTATTGAGATGAACGAGGAGCGAGTGGTCATTAAATGTGACGAAGATGGCCGACTGCGGGTGATCCGCGTGAATTTTGGTTCATGATGAAGGATAAAGATACGAGTACTTCAACAACAATGGCAAAGTGTTGAAGATACTACAAAAGTTGAACAGCACCAGAAATACTATGGCCCTGTTTGGTTTAGCATGTAGAAGGGGTTTTGAGGCTCTAAAGGGATCTGGGCAAAAGCGAAGGTGTTTGGTTCAATTTTTTTTAGCACTTTGGGGAGATACAATTGCATCTCCAAGGGGTTTAAAGGCCTTTGGAGGAATGGAGAGGTAGAGGTCCATTAGGAAGTTGCATTTTGGTAATGCAACTTCCGGTACTGTTCATCTCTCCGGTGGAGAAGACGATCGGAGGCTGACGACCGCCGGCCAAGGGCACCCGACGACCGTCGCCCGACCTCAAGTGATGCCTAGGTTGCGTGACCCAAGCGGCTAGATCTGGCCATCCGACTGCCGGATCTGGCGGTCTGGTGGCCGGATTAAAAATTAATAAAAGTCATTTACAAATGCAAATTTTACCAAACGATTTTTTGTATCTCAATGCAAATTTTACCAAACCCCTTCACCCAAAGATATTTGCATTTTGGCAAATGCATTCCCCAAAAGCCGAACTAAACGGGCCCTATAATTATGATAATAAGGAGCAAAGGGACAAAGAAAAGATGCAATAAACAGGTGCCAAAAAAGAAATTTTATTTACAAGATAAAGTTGAAACATAAAGATCATAAAGCCTTGAATACGAACAAGAACGTATGCAGAATTATATCAAGTGTTGCCTTATCCTTAACACAAAAATATGGAACTACATTTCACTGTTGCAATTGGCTTCAAAATACTCATCCCTTTTGTTCCCAAGCTCTGATAGTTTAAGCTCCAAGCAAACACAAGTTGCTTTAGGTCGGTGATTAATCTTGATTGAATCAATAATGCCTGCAAGGGAGTGATCGTTCACCTTCAAGATGTCGAAAGTAGTCCTCTATCGAGATAATTTTGCCCTTTTGAAAAAGACATTCTCTTCTAGCTTGTCTATATCCTCCAATGCTTTAGCCATGCCCTATATGACTCAAGAGTGGAGTAAAAAGAAATGGAAAATTCATTGATAGCAAATTCAATGGCTCGACATTGCAGAGGATAACGCAAGTTGGTCAAGAAAGCAAGGAGGAGGGTCTTGATCTCACACTCAATATTTATATCCTGACATATGCTGTCATAACCCTTCTTCAATAGGTCATGGAGGCGTGCCCATTTAAATTGAGTAGCTTTATGATCCTTAGATGAAATCGCCTCATTAGGGAAGAAAAGAGATAGTAAGCCAAGATCATTGGTGCCTCTTGAAATTTGAACCATACCGATGTAATTGACATCAACTGGATAGAGAGGAGAATCGGCCATAAGCTTGTCGAAGGTCCATATAGTTTGCCCATTGGACAAGAAGGAATAATTTGCATTGAATGGGTTGTCTAATGGATAAGCAAATGGAAATGAACAAAAACCAAGAGTTTACCTTCACTAGTTGAATTTCCAGAATTGAAGGCCTTTTGAATGGATACAACAAACCCAAAGGAAATTGGGTAACCTTTGAAAGGACCTCATCAACGTGGCAGGGGAACAATTGGAGCTGATAGTCATTCTTCCACTCATCGAAGAATGTAGAGCTACAGAAATAACCTGAAAAGTTGACAAAGCAAAAATACCCAAGGACATTATGGGTAATCTCCCTTTGGCCAACGCGAGATTTGGAGAAAGGAAAGTTCAGTGAATACACTATTGGCATAGATACGCCTTGAGTTAGTCCAAATTGTCATGCACAATAGTGTGGGTTATATGTCTCGAAATCCGAGCAAAGTTGCCCTCCATGATAGAAGTTTAACGTAAGGTCGGATGGAGCTAGAATACTTGACCAAAATAAACATGCATTGGTCTACATAGTCGAAGGGCTGCAAGCTTTATCATCAATCCCCAGCTTGTGAAAGTCAAAGTCAGTCAAAGATAGTAATGTGTTGAGCAAGCATTCAAATGAAGAAAAGCCACTAGGAAGAGGATGAAGTGTTCGACAAAATTTCCAGAGCCCGAATTCACTTTCGACATATGATTAATGCGCTTCAACCCAATGGATCGAAATCTGGCCCTTCTTATAAAATAGTTGAGGAAAATAAACACATAGCCAGCCATGTAAAATCCATAAAGGACCAAAAAAAAAGGTTCAAAGCGACTTCCAAATAATGAAGTCTATACATCCGTGAGACCCCAATATAATGCTACAAGATCCATACCTCCTAATCCAATGTCGATGCTTTTTTACAATGCATAAGCCATGTCGATGAACTTACGGTATACGGTCAACAAAAGATGCAGAAGATATATGACAAAGCCAATATAACAAGAAAACAACATGTTCTTCTACAAAGACGGGTCCACTAGTCCTGGCGAATCCATTCATGAATCCATCATAAGGAAAATCTAGGTTTGGAATCTTGTAAAAGAATAGACAAGCGCTTATATGTTGACGGTCGAACTCAATAAAAGGAGATAGACCAGTCAAAGACCATATATCTAGCAAGGTGATCGTCACTAGGCCAACTGGGAAGAAGAAATAGTTAGGCCACACTGCCTGAGGTTGAGCAACTCAGGTGACGCCACTTGCGGCCATGTGACCTCAGGCAAGCCGCCTCCCCACAACCACCAACACCACCACCATTAGCCGCCTCCCCACCACCACCACCAGCAACAGCTTGCCACCTCCCCATGATTTTGCCCTCTCCGATGCATCTACATCAACGACCTAGGGTGACCTCAGGTGAGCCGCCTCCCCACCGCCGCTGCCGCCGCCACTGCCACCACCAACCACCTCCCATCATCAAGAGCACCACCAACAACAGCAGCTCGAGCTGCCTCCCCATAATTTCGCCCTTTCCGCTACTCTGCATCTCATCTTCTGTTTTTCTTTTCTTTTCTTTTTTCATTTTTCTTTTCACCTCAAAGTTGCTTTACAAAATATGCACAAAAATGAGTATCCAAACACTCTTGCATTCACTAAATGCCCATTCATTCAAAGATACTTGGGGAAATGCAAAGCCATTTCCCCAAAATTGAACAAAACGTGCCCAATGGCTACTAATCAATCAATACTCAAGCGGATCAATAGATATACAGTATAACATCAAGCACTCGTTGATCTTCGCATAATTCCACACACTTGAGACTTCCTTCTTTAATCTTTTATACCAGTTGAAAAATTGATTGTCAAAAGAAAGAAGAAGCGAAAGCGATAATTAAGGGATGATCAAGTAAAAGCACATGTCGAATACTGGTTTATGGCCAGAATTTCTTCACAATGGCAAGGAAAGCATTTTGCAAGCAGAGAAGAAGGTGGCAGGAGTTTGAGATGAGGATCCAAGGTAATGCAACCAGTCCCAGTACTTTGGTCCATAAATATCAGGGAGAGCTTCCTATTTTCCTCACGCACACAAAGTGCATCTAAGTGCAACAAGTACGAAGCCACTTCAATGCCTATTGAATTTTGAGAATAGCCTGCCATTGTTTATGAGTAGAAGTGTTGGTAAAGGAAAAGGATCACTAGATATAAATAGGCCTCGAAGGTAACTAACTTACGATATTATCCTATGTTTAAGGGACGTGAATGAATTTATGGCATTTAAAAATCCTGCCATAATTTTGTTTGGGCGCGCAATGAAAAAGGTTAAGAATCAAGGCGTTACAAAGTAAAAATTCTAGAAGAAATATTAATTAAATGATTTCATTTCGAAGGCTGTGCGTACAAAAAAGATTTCACATCTTGCTAAAATTTACACATGAGTTGGTCAAAACCAAGGTTCTGGTTTAGACATTCATTGATGACATGAAGGCGTTCTGAATTTAGCTATTTTCGGCGAGCATAATCTTCTGCCTTCGCTCCCCTGAGAACAGCTACAAATTTGCACAGTCGACCTTCATTCTAGGATCTATCGTTGAACTTGGTTTCTAGCTTCTAGTGAACTTCCTCCAATTTTCTTTTAATCGCCGCCTTCCGCTTCTCAAGATTGTATTCCTCCCTCTCAAGGTCAACAATGTCATTCATGGTAGCTTACAGAGAATGGTGATCTTCTTTCATTTTTTGTTCTACCTCTCGAGATTGTATCACTTGGCTCAAAAGAAGTTTCTTCAGGGACAGTTAATGTTGTCAACCAAGTCTGGTACTGGTGATTAGTATCAAAAATAGATCAAGATCTATTGTAGAAATCCTTGAGACTTGACTTGAGATTTGGAGGCAAAAAGTCACTAGTATCATATTCGTTCAATTCACTCATCAATGACTTGAGCTGGGAAAGAGTGGACTAACTGTTTAAAATCGTGGATATACCACCACTTGAAAGAAATGGAAACTGTGCTAGCCTATTCATCAGATTATCAAGTTTGATTGAGGAAACTCATGGGGTCAAATCACCAACATTTAGAACGTGAATTGCTTCATCCAGAGCACTCAATAGTGCTAGCTAGAATAGCTGGAAAAGTCCTGCTCTCCTTATGGATGGATACCTCAACGGGAGTGAAAGGAGGAACTTGTGGCAGGGTGATACTAGCTATTAAATATGCAATGGTTAATGAAGCTTGAGAGGCAAGCACTATTGTATCCAGAAAAGTTAATGTCAGAGTTGTGCCATATACCAAAACAGAGTAAGGAAGCTTCATACATTCCACGCTAGGTGATGGTGTCTTTGATCGAAGATTGAATAGAAGTATGCTGGAATGAATCTTCACCACTAGTGGATGCTTCGATAGCTGTTTTTTTAAGATAAAGTCAATGCTCAAAAGCAAAACGAACAAATAAAGACATGATAGAAAAGAGGAAAACACTTACCACGGATTGTTAAAGAAACAAGGGTAAGCACAATTCCAGCATTCTTAGAAGATGAAAGATGAGTCTCTGTACCCAAGAAATCTTCTGTTGTGACCTTGGGAGGACTGTCGAGGTTAATCGGCTCTGTTAAAGGCATGGGATTATCTTCAACTAAAATTAAGGCCAATTCCTCGGGCAACTAGTCAAGGTTGTTTCCTTAACGAAGGGGGAGAGGTATTATTCTTCCGTTTGAGATAAGAAATTATCACGTCAAGTGTGTCTTCATCATTGATGTGTAGTGAGGAGTCAGGAGTACCTAAACAACACGGGAAAATGTTAGTGTTGACACCTAAATTTTGGTGACCCAGTCATTTATTTATTGCATAAAAATTAGGGATTAATTTTACCCCTAAAAAATATTAGAATTAATTGCATAGCATATAATTTTAAATACATTTATTTATTATTATTGCATTTGCATCGGACCGGTGGCAAATAGACTGGCGATTTGATATTTTCAGTGATATGACGGTGGATTACAAGCTCATCTTCACAAAATTTGGAATTTGAAAAAATCCTATTATCTTTGGCAATAGGCGATAAAATCGGTGGAGAATATTCAAAGAGATGAGGAAAATAAAAACATTTTGCATTCGGGAGGTTATAGACGATCTTCATGCATATTGAAAAAATGAGATAAAATATTCCACGAAGATCAATTCTTGGCCTATAAAAGGGAGCTGTGTATGGAGAGAGAGGGGGGTTTTTTCTTGGTTTCTACGTCAAAAATTCAACAAAAAGAAAAGATTTTTCGTTCTTTGGGGAGGCCACATTACATTGAATACACAGCCACATTGGGGAGACAGCCACAGAGAAGAGAGGGACATTCGTGAGGGGTAGCTAGGGGAGAAAGATGATAGGAGCCCTTCATGACTGAAGATGGTGATGCAATGGCGACATTGGTCGTCGTTCTCGTGAGTGCAGTTTGACGATCTAGTCAGACACCCACTCACTGTCAAGTTCAACAAAGTGAAGCTTTTCCCAGCTACAATACGAAGGAAAAGAAAAAAAGGGAAGCTTCTCTTTATCCACGGTATTATTTCTTTCTCTATCCCTCTAGTCTAGTCTCCGTCCGCATAAAGACGAAAGAAAGACCCCCACGGACTCCACAAATAGAAAGAAAAGAGAAGTGTGACACGAAAGCGGAGAGAGAGAAGGTTCGAGATTGGAGAGTTCGGCCACGATTGCCCCTGCCCCTGCGCCATCTCGCTCCCCGGTTGGCGTTGTGCCCGTGTTGCTGCCGCACGCTTGTTCCGAGGTCACTTCTTCCCACGTAGTGGAACACTGCCACTCAACACTCCTCGTCGCCTGTCCAGTTTCAGTCCTCCAATGAACTCCCACGACATCAGCAACATGAGCAAGACGTTCGTCTTGGAGCCCCCTCGGCGAAGTCCAATCTGATCCAAGCCCCGACGACGAAGCCTGTCGTCCCTTGAGACGAGCCAAGTCCATTGAAGCCAGCAGCCTTCCTCCGAGATGCCTGTTGCTTCCTAACGAGTTCCCGCAAAGGTCAACATTGCGCGCTGTCCATTCCTCTCTTCCTGTGTCGTGTCGTGGCCCCTAACGACAGAGAGTTCCTGCTGTTCCTCAACGTCACCTGCCCGAAGCCACTGCCATCCTCCTCCTGTTAGCGAGCAGAGTAGTTGTCCAAGGAACATCACACCGAGAGCACCACCACCGGCCACAATTCGCGATCCTCATTCAAATTTGGTAATATCATTCGCGAAATTAGGTAATTATCTTATCTAAATTTGATTTGGATATTTTATTGCCAAAAACATGCTTTTCAGTATCATATGTGCATATTTGAATGATAAGTGCATTCCCAATTAGGATTTATTGCCTAATGCGCAACCGCACGCCAATTTTTAATTCCATCTATAAGGATTTAGATAGAATAATTTATCACGCGGGAATAAAATTGATATCTTGATCTTTAAGACTTAAGATCAATTTATCAATTTTATTAGCGAAGTAATCTAATTAGATATCGTTTCCAAATTCGAACAATGAATAATATCTTTGATGACCGCGAATGATTTGATGTTTATCTCGCTTTCATCGCTTTATTTATCATAAAAATACAAAAAAAAAAAAAAAAAATGCATTTGCATATCATGTAAATTAGAATTGATTCCCTAGATAGAATTGCATGATAGAATAGTTAGATTATCTTCTAATTATATTAGAATGCATGTTTAGATGGTATCTAGGTTAGATAATATCTTTGGATTAAATTGCATGCCTAGATAAATGTCTTAAGTTAAGATAGCATTCAGATTGGTCTATTTCCAAACTTAAAATAGATAATATCTCACTTTAATTAGATTTTTATTCTTTTAGCAATTTTTTATTATGAATTTTTATTAAAAAAATACAAAAATATCATATGCATGTCATATAGAATTGGGTTCACGAAATGCATATCATTTAATGATTGTTGCTAGGTCCATTTAATTAGAAAATTACCCGTCATTAAAATTAGATCATTTGATCAGATTGCATTACATATAGCTTAGATTTCATTAAATAAGTGAAAGCAAAATTAACCGATTGCGTGTTAATTAGAAATCATATTTAGGACTGTTGATGTGAATTCTGATTTAACATTGCAGACGCTTTCGTTGCTATGAAGTAAGTCCTGCAATTTATTCATTGCTTCATTTAGGTGTTAAATTGATAGTTTGCACATCTGCATGATCACCTCACATGTCAGGGAGGTAAATTAAAATTAATTCAAGTTGCCTGCAATTTTTTTTTTTTTAAAAAGAAAAAGATAAAGGTACCGAAGCATTAGAAAAGTCTAGTATAACTAAGTCCCCGTACCCAAAATCTCTTATTCGTAGAAGTAAAATAATTCTCTCATTATTTTACTTAGGTGTCTAATTGACTTACCGTAAACTAATTAGTGGCGACTCCTAACTAATAATCTTTTGCATGCTAAATATTTGAACCTAAGTCGCGAATTGGTATGGGCTTAGGAGAGCCCGAGCTAGATTTAGACTTAGTAGTCCATTAGCCTAATCTTAGATAGTGCACCCGAAATTTAGGTTGCGACAGTTAGCACTAGAGCAATAGAACACTAAAGGGGACCAATTGGACATACCTTTAATAGCACTAGGTTGACACTTGATTAATTTCTCTTTAGAATCTTCTTCTTCTTATTCTTCTTCTGCTTCTCCTCCTCCTCATTATGCTTCTTCTTCTTGCTTCTCTACTACTTTTCCTCCTCCTCCTCCTCCTCCTTCTTCTTCTTCTTCTTCTTCTTCTTTCTTCATTTGCTTCCACCTCCTCCTCCTTCTACTTCCTCCTCCTCCTCCTCCTCCTCCTTCTTCTACTCCTCCTACTCCTCCTCCTCTTCTTCTTCTACTTCTTCTCCTTCTTCCTCCTTCTCCTCCTCCTTCTCCTTCTCCCGCTTCTTCTTCTCCTTCTCCTTCTCCTCCTTCTTGCTTTGGATTTTCTCCTAGATATTCTTACTTTGGATCCTCATGTTGAGATAGAAGTGATAAATGAGTATTAGTTCTTCTGAGGCCCCAATTTTAAGTGTTATTGATACGATTGGAGAATCAAATTCGAGAGGATACTCCAACACTTCTTTGCCCTTCTTAGTTGCTTCAACTAACCGAGGACGACATTGTTTGATATGATTGAAAACGGTCTTGGTGGCTTCTTCATATGGGCTCTCAAATGTAAAGGAGATCCATCAGCTAGTAAATTCTGCTATAAATCTTGGAGCGGGTTGAAAAGCTTTAAGGTCTGGGAAAAATTGGCTATGCATTGCCACAGTTATCTGAGAGCAGCAAACAAAGGGCTTGTTTTTTTTTTTTTTTTAAGTTATAAATCTTTCGGTTCATCAAAGGATGCTCCATATAGTAAGTAATTGGCATTGGTATACCCTAATAGAGGCCAAATTGCCTAGCACAGCACTGTGGCAAGTAAATCTTAAGCCCATGGTAAAATCTTCCCTTTTTACAAAGTCATATGAGAAGATCGACTGAAGTAAGTACACATAACTAGAATACACCAACGTTATCTAGGTACCCAATTTCCACATAAAAAAGATAGTAGAACTCAGGAGTATCATAAGGAAAGAGGTCCACATGAGCATGGTCAAAGTCTAATATCTCATGAAGGAAGTAAACAAACAGGGAAGTGTCATCAGGAACCTTTCTAGGAGATAAGATGAGTAATTGACAACCCATACTTTGAGGTTTTGGCTGTTTGATTTCGATGAAGGATTGAATGGAAGAACACAAGGAATTTTTCTAAACAAAAAGGAAAATAAAGAGCCATCCATGCTTGTAAAATCCAAAATGGACCATATAGAACCCCGATTTTTTTTGGCGTCATCGAAAGGGTAGTATGGGTAAGACTTCTATAAAGAACAACCAAAATGAGTGGACCAAGAGCTACTTTTTTTCTTTTGCAAGATTGGCAGCAAGTCTAAAGAAATCTTTAGAGACTTTAAGGGTCGGATTAAAGAATACATATTTCGACAACCAATAGAGTAGGAAAGCAATTTGCTCTTTGAAGAAAATAGGACCCGAAGTTTTACGATACTCATCAAGAAAGGTACCATAAGTAAGAACACTATCGGGAATATGGAAGTCCTCTAGGGCTTTGATTTCGTCTACCAAAATACCATCCAGAACAAACCTAGAAATGAAGAATACGTCCAAAATGGTCACAAATGGTTCCCCAAGGGAAAAAGAAGCAATTGATCAATGTGGACTAGAAGCAGACAATCAAACCCACTAAACCTCTATTTAGATCATGAACTTGCATGCTAACCTCTAGTGCCATCTCAATACTTGCACTCATCCATGACAAATGGGTAGGCAGATCATCCTGTAATCACATATGCTAGGCATGAAAATTCTCCTCAAATAAAGGGAAACTTCAAAACCTAGTTGGGGTAGACGTTTAGATATCCTTAATGGAAGAATACTGTGCCGGAGCTTCTCATTCCTTCTAGTAGGGAAGCAAGGTTTAAGAGGCGGTGGAATATGATTGTGATCTAGGAGGGTAGGCCCAAGAAGTAATGACTTCCTTATGCTCTTGGACAATACTTAGTAGTCAAAATCGATAATAGCTGGCCTCTTTAGCGTTAAGAAGATGGTCGAAGTTGGAATATAAGATTCAAGTTCGAATTTGGGAGCTTCGGTAGCCATGGAAAACTTATGAGTAGAGTATGAAGGGTTTAGGGTTTAAAGGAGAAGACAAAGTATGAAAAAGACGATGGAATGTGTTCTTCTATTCATAATAGGGGATGATGATTCAAAAAATTAAGGATACTTGCCAAAAATTGAAGCGACATATCAAGATGCAACGGGAGCCGTTGGTTCATATCGACTACGGATATGTCAAAGAATAGAAATATATAATGACCATCCGTGGCAGACTACACACAAAACAAGGTATTTCCTTTAAAAGAAATAAATTTTTAATTTATTACTTTTAAAATTGGGCATATGTTGACACCCAAAAATACCCCTACAAGCACGTGTAAGGCATGAGAAGCAGAAAGTGTTGATGGGCCATAATCCATATCGGACCAGCCCATAAGTGGTCATACGATAACGGATAATTAAGGATTTTGGAAAACTTTGGGCTGAATTTCAACAGACCAACAAAGGCATAAAATAGCATGATGAAGCATGTGGGTTGCCACGTGTCAAAGCCAAAGATTATTGATGAAGATACAACATTGATGGTGGAAATAGGTAAGAACAATTAAAAGGGCGCCAAACTCAAAGAATGAGCGGTAATACTTGCTAAACAAGCTATGAGAATGTTGTCGAACAAGCCAAAATCTAAACCTGGATAAGGTGGTTCAACATGGAACGTGCAACAACTCTAGATGAGGAAGTAACCGACTATTGATGGTTATCAAATTGGCCTATAAATACTATAAACAATCCAACAAAAAGCCCCCCAAAACAACGCACAAAAACTACTTTATATTGCATTTACCCTTACTCAATCTAGCCTAGCTATAGCTCAAGATTACCATTGTAGATTCAATTCCGGTGAGTGTCTATATTTTGAAAAGTGTTGTCAATTAGATTCCAATATTGACCCATTATCCAGCATCGTCAATTCAATTCCAACATTGTGTTCTCATCCTCATATAGGGATAGTCTTCGTCTAACGTTGTTGATTAGATTCCAACATTGTGTTCATGCACACATCCATGAGCAATATATTCTAGGTGTTGTTATTATTGTTTAGTATCATTGATTAGATTCTGACATTGTGTCCTCATATCCATCTCGAATTGTTGTCCAATTGTTCAACGTTGTTGATTAGATTCTAATGTCGTGCCCTCAATTTTGATAGAAAGCAATGTTTATTAGGTATCTTGTTTATATTTAGTGTTGTCGAAGTTCTTTCGATATTATATAGATTATTTTAATTTTAATGGATTTTCATTATTATATAAAAGTAAGTCTACATGATGTCATTGATTAGGTTTCAACATTGATTATCCTTAATATTAAACATGCAATAGGCCAATGACTTCTTTAATTTTGAGATTATAAGGTGTATAATCTTGTCCACATTTGACCCTCTCCGTCCAAAACTACCACAGAACATGAGTCTCCTTAAATAAAAACCAAAATATAGCACTTAGTGAAAGATATTTCGTTATGGGATCCAAAACCGACGAAACAATTACAAGTTGTAATGATTGACGATTGTAACTTATGAAAAAAACATTTTTTTTGTCATTAAATTTTTTTTATTTTTTTGAGTAGATTGTTAACATTGCCTAGATTTTACGATGATGTAACATACTAACGACCTACAAAGTCGAAACACCCTTGTAAATTGGAATAATCGTTTGCTTTTCCAAGTGAGGGCAATTTCTGTTAAAAATTATGAATTTGTTTACATGCTTTACAAGTATTGGTTAAAGATGGCAACTTACGGAGAAAAAAACTTTTTGCCACTATAAATTCCTAGTCGAATGATAAGATCATTTCGAGCTTATAAGTTAGCCAAGGTTCATTGGTTAATAACATACAAGAAAATATTATTAAACAAGCTTAAATACCCTAATATATTACGAACCGTCATTCGTTTTTATAAATGAGCACCGTTTTTGTTTGTGGAGTACAAATTGCTTACATACTTTACTATTAATGCCAGTGAATGGTTTTATATCTTACAAAAAAAAAAACTATTTTATCTCTATAAATTTCTAGTAGATTATTAATGCCGCCATTAGCTTATCAATTAAAACCCTTAAATATGAATAATAAATTCATAAAAAAGATTAATGAGTTACTATTACACTGACAGACCGTAAGCCGCTAACTAACATTGTTAGTAACATGAGTAGCAGATTACCAGTTGCTCAAACTCGTAAATATGATTTAGAATCTATTACCAATGTCATGTAATTACGAATTTACGATGCACTGAACAAGATGCGTATTTAATTTATAATTGTACAATGAGTGGCTGATAATTCAGGTGGAAATTTCCATTTGGAACATGATTCGGGGTAATCTGTGGACAGGAAGGAGAGAATTACTTGTAGCAATTTGCGACTAGGCAGGCCCTGCTTTGTCAACGGCGTAGAGAGGTGACATTTGAACGATAGCCAGTATCAAACTCATTCTCTCCGTACAAAAGATCAAGACACCGCAAGCAAACCCCGAATAGAAAGATGTTTCTTTTGTGCTGATCTGCACTGTTTGACGTGTCTTCGTCGTACTTCCCAAGACCTCTTCAAAGAGAAGCCATTAATGGTTTTATGCTCGTCACACACATGTGAAAGGGGTTAGTTCCAAGATCTGAATCTCTTTTTTGCCTACTTTTACGTGCATGTTTTATCTTCTGCAGCTCATACTGTCTTCCACAATAGGAATGGTTGTAGGAGAAACCTTTATGCTGAGACATTGTGTGAGAAGAGACTGTTGTTTCACCGCCAATCTCCAGTGGCTTGAGGAAGAAACTGGTGTGCTGCTCTATGACTGGGACTTTGCTTCCGAGCTTGGCACAATAGGCTCCAATAGCACCTTCAAATGATCAAATTATATACCGAAACAAGGAATGCAGATGAGAGACATTTCACTGCATTTTAAATATCTGTCACTGTTCTTATGATCGCGGAAGCCAGGGAAAGCATCAATGTCCATCAGATTGCTACCAGGGTTGCACTGACATATATGTTCATTGTGATGTTGATTTTGTGCATGTTCCTCCTCCGCAATAGGTCTAGTGGCAAGCAGTCGGAACAAATGAGTGCAGCAATCTTCAAAGTCAAACAGACAAAAATTTCAGAAGTAGTGTTGCGAGAAGAATTTTCTCGATAAGTTCTGAATACGCAGCCAGCAGGAGCTGGATCATTCATATATATATGGGTCGCCCAAAACAAGAATTTACATACATTCACATATGAGTCTGAATTCTCGAGTTCAACTCCTCGCACTTTGCTTTAACCCATTTTATGAGAGTTTCCTTTCCTTATGCGTGATGGATTTGGTGGATTCTATGGCCAACGCGTCGTCGAAATCAGCCCTCGAGAGTGTAGTGCATTCGATCTCAAGAATAGTCTTTATGACAGAAAAAGGTAGCAGTCTTCCAGTGTGGAAACAAAGAGATAATACTGCAACTGACAACTCTCAAGTACGTCAGATCAGCGAAAGAGGCGCACACAAACGTCTCTGTATACGTTAAATTAAAAACAAGATGATAATGGGTCGATCCGTGAATATCTGAATGCATATAAAGGGACCTGGCGAATATGGCATACATGCGCTATAACCATCCTAAGAACATGAAGATAATCCCGTGGCTCACGGGCCGGCCTCACTAATTAAATCCAACACAAAAAAGAATAATCACTCTTTTCCAATCTTCTTTAGATATCCATACTACTTCATATCGTCAAAGCAAACTCAACATGTCTCTTGCACGTTCATTCATTCGCACGAGGCTTTGAAATCGTTCTCAATTGCTTGACTCGATATATTGCTCTGGATGATCATGACACGTAATTTGCAAATCTCAGGCGACGTGTGATGTTCCTGAAGAGAACGGACTCGGTCAATTTACTCGCCTAAAATTGAAAGTATCAATAGTCGTCTCATACTCAAATACACAAAGTCTCCTCCCATCAGAAACCCCACATTTTTCACAATCTCACATGAATTCTTGGCCCTTTAATGAAGATGAATGGTTTTCTTCAGATGCCTTCTGGACTTGGGGATACTCTCCTCTCAACAGCACTCGATAATGGCGCACCAAACCTGTCTCGTCTGTTCTTCTCGCCACTCCATTCATCGTCCTCTGGTTCACATGACTAGGGAGTACAAGAAACTCTTTCGACGGTACTGCCTTCTACATTTAGTAAATTCTTTCTTTCAAGCATATAATTTTCTGTTTCTACAGTAACTGTCTGCGAATTCTTACGAAGGCCGATTAGTGAAGCATATGCTGTCTGTTCCTCGACAGCGCAAGCTTTTTTTTCGGGGGTGAAAAGGAAAAGATTTGTCTGTAAGATAATCAGACGAATAGGGTTCTCTAAAAGCAAAGCAAAACAGTGAAAAAAAAAATGTAAAACCCGGGGCATACGATGATAGCTCATGCATAACAGCCAAAAGCCTTGCAAGCTAAACCTGAACTGAATTTATGCCCCATTCATACAGCTACATGTACTTTACTCTTCGTTTCGATCCGGCACAGCGCTTAGATCCAAGTACTTGGATCTAACCAGACTTATTTAATATAATCAGGCAAGGAACCCTTTGAATATATTTAAGCCTTGATGACCTTTGCCCGTCGTTATCTCGATGTTAATGGACCCTTCTACAACTCCTTAGACGCAGGGTGAACTCTTTACGTAATGTTGGAACCACCCCCACATCATGTGTAGAATTCCAGTAAAAGCATGCGTGACTGAGAAATATTTATCAGTAACTTTTCTAGAAATACTCTCTCTCTCTCTCGTCCGACTGAAGCTGAGACGCGAGAGAAGTGAGAGTTGCTTTTACTTTGGGCAGGCCGAGGGCGTGAGGAGCCAAGACTTTAGTCCTGAAATGAAATAGAAGGAGACGGTTTTCTTACGCTTCCAACTCAAGCAAAGGACAAAAAAGGAGGGAGGGAGTTGAGGTGGCGCTTTCACAAAGGCAACACTGGCAAGCTTGTTAGCATTATTATTACTCTAATTATGACTTTGAAGCTGATCCTAGGTGGATAAATCTTGAGCTGCAAATTGTTTCATTAACTTTGAGAGTGCGTAAAACAAACGGCGCAATTCCCAATTCCTGAAAGTGAAACTAGTATCCAAACAATCTGATCAAATTCTTAGTTCCAAGAGAGAATAGAACTAACTACATATATATTAAAAAATTAGTAAAATGTAAACTAAACACTACCAATTCTAGTGGCTTTACAAGCTGTGATACAATGACTCTTCACTCATCGTTATTTTCGTCAATATTTTAAGATTTGTTACATATTTTTTATTGTGCACAGACACTCTTTAATAGAAAAAAAAATGACTGATTTCATTAGATTAAATCAGATTAGGAACCGATAACCCCCACTTAACCTCATGGACTAGTGGGCCAGGCACAACACACCTTCGAATACAATATAGAGGGAGCCGTCTCCTATTCATTAGTTGGACAAGGAGATGATTCTGCGTATATATACGAAGGTGGGGGATACATTATTTCTAGCTTAGCTTAGTTTTCTCGTCTCATATTCATCTGTCTCCTCTCGTTTCGTTCTCTGTCGAAATAAATCCTCGGAGCCGGTGGCCAAGTCGCTTTGTCCCTGGCTGGTTTTAGCTCAAAAGCTTGTCTGCTTTCTGTCCTTGGCTTTTCTCTCTTTTTCTTCCCGAATTGAAGCTTTGGTCGGGTGTTGAGAATGGGAAGGCAGCCTTGCTGTGAGAAAGTGGGGTTGAAGAAAGGGCCGTGGACAGCGGAAGAGGACAAGAAGCTCATCAACTTCATCCTCACTCATGGCCAATGCTGTTGGAGAGCTGTTCCTAAACTTGCAGGTGACAAACACTCGCAACCCACCACCCCCCATCTGCTCTGCAGTCTCTCTCTCTTTCTTCCCACCTCCACATTTATCTGAAAGCTCTTGTGATGGGTTTCTTGGAGAATTCAACACGTCAAGAAACCCAGAGACATTTTTCCTGATGATGTTATTTGTATGATTGTCTCGGTGTCTGAACAAGTTGTGATGAATTAAAATTGGCAGGATTACTGAGGTGTGGGAAGAGTTGCAGGCTCAGGTGGACGAATTACCTGAGGCCAGACCTGAAAAGGGGGCTCTTATCTGAACAGGAAGAGAAACTGGTCATTGACCTCCATGCCCAACTTGGCAACAGGTAAAAACTTTCTCATGTTATGCATGTTGAATCTAGTTGCTCTGGCCAACTCTGCTTGTTCATTCTTTTTCTTCAGACTCTAAATTCCCCCATTTGGGTCTTTCTGAAGATGCAATTTGAGATTATTCCCGTCATTACATGCACATAGCAAGAGACATTCAAAGAATCTTTCTGTCCCAATTTTACACCAAGCTGGAAAGTTATCTACACAATTATGTTTCTTCCCCTGTTTCTAGATTCATTGAAAATTTGAAACTACACATTGGGTCAAATTTTAATCGAGCTTCTTGCTTTGCTTTGACATATTGCAGGTGGTCCAAGATTGCCTCTCACCTCCCCGGAAGAACCGACAATGAGATCAAGAACCATTGGAACACTCACATCAAGAAAAAGCTCAAGAAGATGGGCATCGACCCTGTCACCCACAAGCCATTGGTCTCAAACCCATCCGACCCGCCCCAGAGCCTGCAGAATCAGCACCTGCAGAAGGAAGAGCAATCTTGCTCAACGAGTTCAGCCGATGCCGCAAAAACACCGTCGGCTGATGATTTCATCGATTCGGTCCTAACCGAAGCCAAAGAAGAAGAAGACGGAACAAGCTGCGTGGCAAATGCAAGCCTGCTCGAGACAATCGAGGTCATGGACATGAACAGTTTTTGCACAGATGAGGTCCCTCTGATCGATCCCAGCGACATTTTGGTAGCTTGCCCTCCTTCTTCCTCGATCTCCTCGTCTTCTTCCTCATACAACAACGGCGGCGGCAGCAGCGGCGGCGGCAAGTTCATTCAAGAGCTGCAGTTTCCTGACTTGGACTGGTCGTACGGTGAATTTGGCAATTATGGCGACGGGGACAACCAACACGGCAAGCTGTGGGATGACGACTACTTCATCAACTGGGATTTTCTGGTCGGCAACGTCGACGACAAGACGCTAATGCTCGATCCTCATCCGGTGAATTCGTGCCAAAGATCGGCTTTGGATCAGTCATCTTGGACCAATGAGCTAGTGCAGTAAATGGAAAATCGAAATTCGGTTTTCCTCTCTTCTTTTTGGTGTGCAGTTTTTTACACGCATTACGGCACAACAGAGAGAATAAGAAGCATCAGATGATAGGAGAAGGGGGAGGAAAAGAGAACCCTCCTCTGGTGCTGGATTTCCATTTTTTATTTGTTTGTCTTTTTCTCCGTTAAATGAGAGAGGCGCAATGAAAATTCCTTGTGTTTGATTCCATCTTAATGTAATTAGTCAGCCATTGAAATTACAAAACTCTCTGCTTTTCGTTTCTCTTTTCAGACGCTAATTTTTGTTATCATCCGATCAAATTCTAATTGCATTTGTTAAGAGGATTTTCTTATCACTTGATGGTAAACTAGAACTTCTTTTGAATAAAAGCCGCGATGATTGGCCGTCAAATTTATTTCTCACTCAACCACCTTCTTAGGGTTGGGTATATTGTATATGCCTATTGGTGATCTGGCAAGTGACTAATTAATATTTTCCCGAGTGCATATAGAAAATTATGTTGATATTTGCTCCCTTTTCTTAATCCCCTTTACTATGTAACAAGCATTATTTAGACGTGTAACTCACTAAAAAATAATAAAATGAAGGTCCAGAAAATGTTCTTTTTAAATATTGAATCTGGCGCACGATCACCTAAAAGGGAAGTGCAACTTATTGAAAGATATCGGTAAACACTTGGTTAAGTTCTTTTCAATCAACACTTTGTATTTCATGCTCTTATGCTCTGTGTTTTTGCTTGCAAATCTTCTAAGGTTTGCCTTTTCTTTTAAGCACCTTTCCGCTATTAACCCTAGGAACACGTAGGCCTAAAATTCAAAGGGGACCATGTACCACCTTTCCCTATCTTTGATATTGTTATGGCCACGGAGCATTATATTTTCATTTAGGAAAACTATAGCATATCAATCGTCCTCTAAACTTTATTTTAGCAATAAGGTTTATATCACTAAAAACTCCTAACATATATCTTTATAACACATTTCCCTCAAATTATTTATTATCTCTCGAAATGGACGAAAGATCTATTGGTTTCAAACCACTACATTAATCGCTAATATGATGTGTACTTTTTTCAACAAATTGACACATGTCCACGCCGCTACTTTAGCAGCTGGCGTGGAATCAAAATAAATCTGTCTCTCTCTCTTTGGTTCTCCTCCATCCAGTCACCAGCGTCGCGTCCAGGCCTTCGGTGAACACGGTACCGACCATGGACCAGCAATCGGCCAAGGACGAGATGTTGAGTGTCCATGCCATGGGTGTCCTCGTCGTTCACCAAATCTGCCGGAAAAAAAGCCATATTCTTTGAGCTAAACAAAGAAGATGCATAGCAAATCCAAGATGAAAGCCATCTTCTTTGCCAGGCCACGTCCTCGTCACTTACCAAATCGGCTGGAAAAAACCATCTTCTTTGAGCCAAACAAAGAAGATGCACAATAGATCTGAAGATCAAAGCCATCCGCTTTGTCAAGGCACTGATCTGGAAAAATTAGATGAAGATATGGATTATCATTTAAATATCATAACGCTTCCCCTCACATTTTCTTTTGCCTAGTACTGAGTATGGAAATTTAATTGAGGAGAAATATGGGGCCTAAAAGGATTCGTCTTAAGACGTCCAATTCTGATTCCACATGAGAATTTTGTGAGACCACCGTCAACTGTTCTAAAAGTTTAAACTGTTAAATGAATATGTGATTTATCATTTAAATATTCTACCAAACGCAAAGTAGATATGAAGATGACAACTATCTTCTTTGCCAAGCTGCAGATCTGCTTGAAAAAGCCATATACTTTGCCTTAGGTTGGCCATGGATGGTGGCTCAATCCAAACATCTCAGGCCAGCGTCGCTCCTTCATGGTTGTCACCGCCTTCATCAGCCATGGATGGTGGCTTTAGCCAAACATCTCAGGCCAACGTCGCTCCTTCATGGTCGTCCCCGCCATCGCCGACGTCACACCGCTTGTCCATGGCTGTCATTGACACGAGTAGGGGTAGCTTGGCTTAGATGCCCGGGACGCTGTGCTGACAACTCCACTGGCGACTGCAGCGAGGGGAGGTGCTACCACTCTAACAAACAAGGGTCTGCATGAGAACATTTCTATTCCTAAGAATTTCTGTTCTTTTGTTCCCCAGAACAAAAAAAGAACAAAAACCCGTTTAATAACACCAAGTTGATTTCTATTCCTCGGAATAGAAAAGTTAGCCCAGGAATAGAAATGAGAAACAAAAAAAAATTGCTTCTTATCCCGGGAACAATTTCTAGAAATAAGCAAATTTTCTTTTTTATTTTTGTTTTATTTCTCTCTTGCCGTGGCCACCTCCAACCGTTCGGAGCCATCGCCGACCGCCACCTGCCTGCCGCCGCCATTGACCGTGAGCAAGAATAAAAAAACAAATAAATAAATAAACAAATAAAAAAACCAAATAAATACAAAAATAAATACAAAAAAAACAAATAAATACAAATAAAAAAACAAACGCAAGAAAATAAAAAATACAAATAATACAAATAAAAAAATAAAATACAAAAAAACGAATAAAAAACAAAAAAATACAAAAAAATACAAAAAAAAATAAATACAAAATAAATACAAAAAAAATAAAAACCAAATAAATACAAAAACAAAGAAATACAAATAAATACAAATAAAAAACAAAAAAATACAAAAAAATACAAAAAAATAAATACAAATAAAAAACAAACGCAAGAAAATAAAAAAAAAAAAAAAACAAAAAATTACAAAAAAAACAAATAAATACAAAAAAAACAAAAAAACAAATAAAAAACAAATAAATACAAAAAAAAAAGAATAAAAAACAAATAAATACAAAAAAGAATCGTTGCGTTACCAAACACATTTATATTATTTTTCTATTCCAAGAGTAGAAATTTTGTGCAGTTATCAAACGGGTTCTTTTGCTCAGAAACCGTTCCCTGAATAGAAATAAAAAAGAACTATTTTTGAAAAAAAAAAAAACTCTTCCCTAGATAAGAAATTTTACCATGCGCACCCCAAACTTCCACGGTTGAACACTTGTTTAGTTATTTCCACGTCATTGGCACTTTTTAAATTATAACTGGACATGAGTTGAAAATATACACCTCATCAATAGCTAACATATTGCTTTGAAAGCATCGCATACTTTCTCAAATTGGTAAATCTACAACATATTTGCTTCATTTCTCATCTCAATAAATCACAAAATTATACGACTAACCCAAATTTACTCATCTTTAAAATGCACATATAAACACATGGATTTTCCACTCTGGATCTATCATTCTCCATATCAGATCCGTCTTGATCTACCATGTGTGTTACCACGTACCCATTGTTTAACAGATGATATATTTGGATCGAGGTACCATTTCTTGGTTTTGTTTTTTTGCAAGACAAATATTAATTTGTAGTATATGTGTTGTGTGAGTACCGATTTGAAATTTTTTTAAAAGAAAATTAATTTGTAATAAATATATTATAAGATAATAATTTGAACTTTTAATGGTATCAACCTTAGAAACATTAGCGTGCAAAGATCTAGAATTTTGAAAGTCGAGAGGAAGATTTGATACTCGAAGCGTCATAGTCAATGAAAATCTCTTCTTCTTCTTTTTTTTAATTTTCTTTGTTTTTTTAAGTATGGTACCTCAACCAATTAACAATAATTTGTGTCCTCATCCATGTCAACTGTCCAAACTCACGTTTTGCGTATGAATATTATTATTTCTGAAGAGAAATCTTTGTGATGATTTCTTGTCAATTGGTCCGGTGTATTATTTATTGATCACCAACATCTTGAATTATTTTCCTAGATGTCATCAATACAATAGTCGCCATGCTACTTTGATTTCCGTAAAATATTAAACGCGCAGATAAATATACAATACGACCAACATATAAAATACAAGTTTCCAGGTATTTAGATGATGATTGCAATTTATCTAACATATACAACTTATCTCTTCCTATTCCTTAATTCTTTCTAGCCAACCTCAAAATAAATACAGGATCAATAGGTTGGAGAAGCGTATTCGTGTAGCACGACACTTAATGTATATTGATATGGTGCCACAAGCTAATCGAGCGTTATTATGCATGTTTCCTGATAATCAATGTGCATATTACAAAGCGGTCGAGGACGTTTCATCAGTCGGGTAATTTCATATTGGCATGTCATGTGAAATAGTACATTAAATTGAGTGGGAGATTACTGTACTGATGAACATAACAAGCGCGTTTGACAATTCGAACGTAATTTTAATGCCATCTCTTTGCCTAAGTTTGGCCAAAAAAAAAAAAATAATAATAATAATAGTTAGAATAAAGTTGTCTCTCTCTACTTAGATAAATATATTAAATTGAGAGGGACATTTCTGTTTCCCGTTTACTTGCTGCGTATTGCAAAGGATTGCGTTGTCGTGTAAGCTAAAACCGTAGGATACGAGTAACAACGATATGAAATATACAGTCAATGCTTATCGAAAGGTCTAGGTTGGAATATTCATTTAAGCAAATCATTGACAAATATTTTTTACCAGGATAATACTTATACTCACTTAACGTAATTGGCAAGTTTACAATTAATTATCATTATAAAGTAAAATTAAAATCTTAGAAATGCATTGACGTCTATGAGAATAATAAAGTCTATTTGGCTGGGGTGGACAAATCTAAAGTCTCCTATAATTACAGCTTGTAAGGCCATTCCTACTATGGGGATTCCTTCAATGATTCGGAGAAAAACTTCATTGGGATATTTTGATATAACTAAGTTACCATTCGATTTTTGGGTATTTTGATATCTTCAATTTTTGGGTCACAAATTGAAGATAAGAAAAGAATGACTATAATTTTTGGGTCACAAATTGAAGATAAGAAAAGAATGACTATTCCATTCCAACACCATCCCTCTCTTGCAACTAAACATAGCAATCAAAATATTGGATCTCGTTTTTTTTTTTATATTTCATATTATCATTCATTTTGATTCAAAGTAATTCAATTCTGTCGCACCTAACGTAACATAAACTTATTGGATTCAAAGGGATGGACGTGTAGGGGATAGTCGTACCTTAATCTTTAATTGGGTTGGGTAAATTTGAGTCCACTTGTATAAAGGTGAGGGAATCATCAATGCTTCTAACTTTTCCCCAAAAATCAAATATGAAATCGACTTAATTCGTAAGGTAAACTTAATTAGTAAATTATGTTAATAAGTATATTATTTAAATTAAATTATGTCATGATTTCTGATTAACAATATGAGTACCTTAATTTCATTATTATTAGTTAACTACAAATTACATTGATCAAGTAGCATATTTATAAATAATGATTAGCATAATATATTTAAACTATCTAATTTAATGATTAAAATAGAATATGTTATAAAGACGGATATAGTTGCTAACTTTTTTAGAGATTATATGGCAATCTATATTTTGAAAATATTACACTCAACAAAAAAAAATAAGACTACTCGTAACACTATGATTCTTAATTTATTATGAAATTACATTAATTTTTTTAGTATCTATACCTATTTCACTAGGAGAGCCAATCACAAGTTACTATCAATCGGAGAATTATGGAGTTATAACCCGTCACCCAAGCTCTCATGTGTTTCCAGAACTCCAATACACAAATCCTCACAAGCTCTTATGTTTCTCTCGCCAAGTTGCCCTAAAATAGTTCATTAGAAAACCTCACAAAGCTGTGCTCTTGTTCTGAACAGAAAAAAATTCACCATATCACTTGAAACGGCGATCACGACATCTGGGCGCCCGTCCAACGCCTAATGTCGGATGGCACTTCCAATTCAGCCAAGCGCCTGATTGGACAGACCGACGACCCTTCAAGACTTGGTCGGGCGCCCGACTCATGCCCGGTAGTTGGGATCGTCTGACTGGACTCCTGCATTCTTCTGACGCCAATGCCTCCAAACATGACCACAACCTATATCGATTTTCAGGCTTCAAAATAAATTAAAAATTCACAAGGCTAGAGCGACAACTAGATCCGTTATTTGTTCCATAAGGTTGTAGTACATATTATAGCCAACATAAGCTTTATACAAGGATTTTTGTATGACTACTCAAGATTGAAAGGTTTCACTGAATTTGTTTAACAAAATACGAGTTTTCTTTGAAGGGAGAACACATCTTTCGTTACACATGACATAAATGTTCCATTTGTATTGTGGAAAATGAATTATTTGAAAAATATTTTCTTAAAAATGATTGCTTATATCACTTATAAAAGTTAATGAATGAAAAAAATTCATCATCCATGAAAATATTCAGGCATAAATTGTTGTCGATTTTTCATTAGTTAATTATTTTAAGCGATATAAGCGATTATTTTAAAAAAAATACAAATTATTCATTTTTTGCAAAATAAACAGAGCCAAAGTTAGTATATTCCTTAATATAATGAAATTATTCCTTGAAAAATCCAAGAAAAGCTTGTGTTTCGTAAGGATACTTGGAAGTGAAAGTATTACGTTCGACCTTATTTATTGAATAAGATTACAAAGAGAAATTACAATAACTAATGGAGGGCTATAGTATTGCAATGGCACCATATATTTTCTGATAGGACAACTTTTACTCGCCATACGAACTGAAGATAGATTATGGATTTCCTTTTTTATTTCCCCAGACTAATTAATTAAGATAATTTTGGAGGTTATGCCATTTTGGTTATTTAGAGATGCATAATGATTATGAACTTCAAATCTTTACTATTGATAAAGCATATGCAATAATTTTTATCAAAAAAGCTCCATAAATCTTATACTTACATGTCAAATATATTGCGCATAAGTAACTTAGAGGGATTAAATCACAATTGTCGAGAATCCATGAATCTCCGACCATTCAAATTTAAGTGTGACATAATTATGAATCCATCATCTTTCAGATGAGCTAATGTAAATTTTGATATAGCAAATGAATTAAATTTTTATGCATATTGTTAAGAACTTTATTGGGGCGGTTTCTCATTTTGGCCTGCAAGCCTCAGAATCTATCGTGTTTAATTTTCATCTAAAACAATATCTAAAAGTTAGGTCACAAGAAAGTAATTCCTTATGTGCTCCATTCTGAAGACTGCCCCATCTTTGATTGGATCGAACAAGTCAATTGGGGCATATTTGGCATGGCCATGGAATTTGGGTTAACTGATGACTTCTGCTTTAACTTGCAACATTTACTAAACAAGGTATTCCAAAGTTTGAACTTCCCAACTATATTTTGTGTGGCTACAAAAGGAGAAGTGAAAGGATAGGTCAAGATAAGCCCTATCTTCATTCCACGCATTTAGATCGTGGCTTAAGTGTCACTCATTCTAACTCAAAAACCAGACATGGAAGCTACGAGCTAGGGGGACCAAATTCTGCTTAGAACCTATGGTTTGGCTTGTAGAAAAATCCTCTGGATTACAAAGTCAAAAGCCGGAAGTAAACTTGCTGGCTATGCCACACCTTCTCCCTTTAAATTGGTGCAAGCACGAAAATCAATTCGGATACACAAAAAAAAAAAAAAATATATATATATATATATATATATATATATATATATAAATGACTTAATATTTGAATTTTGATGAGAGCATTACCTGCAAAAAGAGCCCCACCACAAGAACAGTCCTTTTCTATGGATTTTGATGAAAGCACAATCATAGTCTACGCGTGAGGATGAAATGAAAGGAGGGAAAGAGAGAAAGGGATAGAAGCTAAGAATGCATATAGGGTGAAGCCATTTGTCACGCTTCTTTATTTAGATGAAGAGAGTGTGGCTACAGATGTTCCGACTTAGCAACAAAATCAATTAATATCGTTTTTTGATTAAAATGGAAAGGGTGAGCAACTTTTTTCACCCTTTATTTTAGTCAAGGAGAAAGCTAATGAGCCTGCTAGAATTAGAGAAAAAGGTATTGTCCTGAGGATCATGTCAAAGATCAGCCACCCCATGCGCAAGAATGCCAAAAAAGTAACATATTCTGCACACCACTTTTCTTAAGCACAAATCACCGACACACCAGTTACAATATAATCGACCATGTGCACTTTATTGCCTTTAAAAACTATCAACTAAGATGCGTTGCACTTTCTAACATTTTAAATCTTTAAAGTTGAATGATTGTCCATTCAATTTCATATATATTATAAATGTTTTGTGACCATAGGAATATTAGGAGATTCGAGAATCACCATCATCACCTTCTTCTATAAATGAAAAAAGAAAAAAAACCAAGAAAAAGGTCACAGGTATAATTTTTATTCCAATATGGACAAGGTATCTGGCGCGATAATTATAAACCTGCCAAACAAAGGGCACCGGCCTGGAGGGCATCCTTATTTCTCATTTCTTTTCACGGAAAAGAAAGAGTTTAAATATTCTACTAAATTGATGACTGGATTTTCCCTTTTTTGGGCGGATGAGCTCTTTATCTCCCATTGCAAATGAACCACTAGCTAGGCGACGCTTCACTATACTCCCCCATCATCTAAGAGAGGAAAAGAGAAAGGTTAGCAATGTACCGTCCTTATTCAAATATAATCACTTTGAGCAAAGTTTTTTAATATGGGTACTTGCAAATAGATAATATATATAAGTTTCCCTATTGAATTATTAGTATTCTGCAATTATATCAGCACCAGGGTAGCACTTTTTTAAGGGATGACGTGCATGAACAGTGGTCTAAAAAAATGGGCACTATGGTAAGGGTTTGCTCGTTATTATGTGAAGTGGAATTATGAGTGGCGTACATAGAATCATGCAAATTCATCGAAGATGAAATGTGTAGAATGTAGAGGACACATGAGCCCCACCGAAAACAAGAAGAGAAGGAAATGGGAAAAAGGTGCAAGGCTTTCGTGCAGAATCTCTGAAACTTGTATCCACGCTCGTCGCTTTGATGACTTTCACTTTTCTGAAATGTGGAGCCCGTTGATTTGATGAGGAGTTGGAGCATCTCTTGTACTTTCTTTTATCTCTTCAATGGTGTGCATTCCCCCATTTCCAACCCATCCTTATCTTCTGCTACAGACACTACCATATGCCCGCAATGCTTCCACAGGATTCGAAGTATGCATGGGACTAGAGTGCTTATAATGTGATGGGTTTTATTAGCGGGTGCTCTTGTAAATTTTAAATTGACAAAAATGAGATAACAATTTTGCACGTCAATGACTCATGAGAAAAGTTTAAAGATTCAAATATATTATAAATTTGCTTTCATCATGACGCATCAATTTACCTTTTAGATAGTTAGTTGAGTTATCCAATACTTGATTTTGACAGCTAAAAGTCACACATTCGATTCTTCAATATATCCTCGGTCTCATGAAATCTTGATTAGTCCTTGAATGATGATCCGGTGCTTACATGTATCATCCGCCTTAGGCCTCCACTAGCATCTTGGTGGGACAAGATTGAATGGGCTGCCTGGTTGCAGATATCTAAGCAACACCTTGGCCCTTAATTTGAACATGCTCTTACATGTAAACGATAATTTACTAACAATGGACACCCTTTTTGCTTTGTCAAAAGAACAATTCATAAACATCGTTTTCCAAATGTGAACTAGGGACAAGTGGAAGAGGGCCATTTCTATATCCTTTTCACGAAAATGTCACAAGACGCATAGAGGCCTCGACATACCTGTCCACACCTTATCTAGTGTCTGCAATGATGGGGAAAACATTGGCTTAAAGAGCCACCTGGATCAATCTTGTTTTAACAAATGTGTGCTAGTTTGTCGTTTCGATTTAGTTATTGGGTAACCTAGAAAATTCAAATCCTTCGTTCTGCGTTACAGCAAGTGCAGAATTAATTGCTGAAACTTTCTATAGCATCATCATCAACATTGGAAGATAGAAAAAGGGTAAGGGACTACATAAGAAGTCGACAACTCTCTCTCTCTCTCTCTCTCTCGCTCGCTCGCTCAACTCAATCGTCTAACGGTGGCGTCTTTCGGCTCTAACCTTCTGAGGATTTCCTCTCCCCACAACGTTGAAATCATTGTCAGTCAATCGAGAAATTACCCAGAAATTTTCTGACTTTTGGAATATAGAAAACTCAGAAATTGGCTATTGGTGTAAATTGTATGTAGTAATATAATTTAAAGTGCCATCGTTTATATGTTGTTGTCGTAACTCGTTTCGACTCATAATTAGTAATTTATCTCTGTGAATATTAAGTTGATTATAGAGTTCGTGACCTAAAAATGTTGATACTTAGTGATCCACAAATGTTATTGTAAAATACCACAAATTGTTATAAGCTGCGATGCCTCTACTTAGTAGACTGATTATGTTTGGGAAAAAAAAAAGAATCATGTTATAGAAGAAACTTGGTGATTTTTTAGTTGAATGGACGTAAAAGTGAGTAATTCTTTTATTCAATGAGGTTAGATATTAAAAATGTGCAAATTGAGTGGTTACTTTATAAAAAGAGAGAGTAGCGGGTAATTCTACTTTGCATATAGTTTGATGCCGGGTAATAGTGGAAATATCTTAAAATTTAGACAATAGGAGGTTTCGGCTTGATATAAAGACTATATTTCAAGCATATTCTATGTGTATGCTAGATTAGATTTAAAACTCTTAATTTATAAGACAGTTGTAAATTAAGTATTATCAAAGCCCCTCTGACTCTCATAGGCATAATGTTCCGCAGTGGGAGAAGTGGGTAGTTTTTTGACTTCCTATTATTCGATATAGGTAATTAAGGAAGTTTACAAGTGAAATAAAGCTCGTTTTTGACATAAATACACACATCTATATACACATACGGACACATATAAACATGTATGAATATAAATGTATATGTTTTCTATAAGGAAAATTACCAAAAAGTCATAAACTTATTATGCTTGTACCATTCAGTCCTAAACTTTTTGAAAATTTGTCAATGTAGTCCTTTTTGCTAATTTTGATAAAAAAAAAAATGCTAATAAGACGGTCCAATTAACGTCAATTGTCCTATATAGCATGATCAACGTTGATGTTGACAATTTTTTAAAATTTTTTTGATTTTTTTTCTTTTTTTTTCCTTTTCGCCAATGGGAGGGTTGCCAAGCACAATAAAGAAATAAAGAAAAGAAAAAATCAAAATTTAAAAAAAAAAAAAAAAAAATTTGTCCACATTGATACCGGCAATATCACGTAGGATGATTAATATCCACGTCAGTGATTTCTAGTCAAATTTGATAAGATTGATTATATTGATAAATTGTCAAAAGGTTCATAACTCAATTAGTTAAATTATAAATATTTAGACTAAATTAATAAATATAATAAGTTTGGAACTTTTTCGATGACTTTCTCATTTTCCATCCCTTTATTCTCTTTTCTCCTCCAACTTTTTTCCTTTAAAAATATACATTGACATACTTTGCCCTGCTTCCGAGGTGAAGTAGTGTGTTAGTGGGATAGAAAGAAGTGATAAAAAAATTCCACCTACATTTCCAGCTGTGGTGTCTCACCAGTGATGTGGGACGGGGGATTTAATTATAAATATTGTTATCACATGAAACAATTCGATTATAAAATTAACTTTAAATACACCTGTCAGTTATTTAACGATGACACATGTTAACATTTTTTCTATGCATCTATTAGACCTAATAATAACCCTATAGACAAACATAATAATAAAGAGAGTAAGTCTATCCCATAATCATGAGTAAATGTCAGTCTAATCATACTCAAGTTCGAGCTTTAAAACTGAAAAATTGAGACAACCTTATGTACCTTTCCTAGTATAAACAGGTGACTATTGATTAGGCTTCTTAGCCAAAATTATTCGAGTTCGATTTCATTATCCAACTTTGCTACTTCTAAAAGCAATTTTTGTTTCCATACCTTCGGTTCGCCCATGTATGTTTATATATACCATTAATCCATATGAATAAGGATCCTATGAAATTTAAGACCGAATGTGTCGGTGGTTGGTATTTTCGGAGACGCCAATGAAGACATTGTTCATCCATCTTATAAATATCGAGTTCATGTAATTCATGTCTAGCTTATTTTTTCGACTTACTTTCTCCATCCCTAGTCAATGTTTCCATTCCATGTCTCATTCATCCAAATCATTCATCCATGCTAATAAATATGGTTATAAAATTTATAGCTAATATATTAAAAGTTGAAAATAACCCAGTCAATCCTAAACATGTTGTACAATTTTCAATTCAGTCATAAATTTTCAAATCTTACCAATTCAGTCCTAAAAATTTATGTGAAATTCCAATATAATCATTCCGATTAATTATTATTGGAAATCAGCAGTTCAATTATCGATAACCGCCCTATATTACTTATCGCCACATCAGCGTTCTAATAAAAATTAACCGAAAGGGTTACGTTGAAATTTCACGTACAAACTAAAAACTTAATTTGCATTAGAAAGTTTAAGATTGAATCGGTATTTATATAATAAGTTTACTAGCAAGATAGAGAATCGTTGTCCTGTTGCCTCATCTAAGGAAGAACTGGATCAAGAGAATTAACAGAGGTGACGGATTTAAGTAATTGCAGTCAGTGACGTAACCTTGACGTCACGTACGGCGTCATGCGCACTAGGAGAGCTTTTTCCAAGAGAGGGGTCAAGCATGAGGTGGCAGCTTCGACCGTGCGATTTGGGGGGGGCGGATTTGCAATGATGGAAAAGATCAAGTCCTGAAAGCGAAACCTGCCGAAATGCCAAACCATCTCTGTCCTACCTTTTCCCCCAAAAAGGGTTCGTCCTGCGAAGTTCGAGAAATTTCGGATTCTTCCGACCATTTTGAAAGTTGTTCACCAGTACCCTCGAACCATTTGTCAAACAGCGGTAAAGCTTTCTTTTTTAAATATTATTGGACCAAAAGAAATTATATTATTCGAAACCCTCACTAAAGAAATCCAAATCGTTGTAATGCAAAAAAAATGGAGGCCGCCGCAACTAGTACCGTACGCGTTGTATAGAATATTAACGTACATATTAAATCACTACTAAGTCGAATAATTACCACAAAATTAATTTGTGGGTATGACTATTTTTTCGAGTAATTAAGTATCATTCGTTCACTCGATTTTATCACACAACTTTTGAAATTAGTCAGGAGCAAAGGCACAAGCTTCTTTCTTTCTTTCGTTTATTTCATTTATGTACTGAGATTTTCAAATATGGAAGTTTTAAGAGATGACTTCTTACTTTCTTTTTGTCATTTTATCAATAATTTTTTAATAAGTTATTTGTTGATAATTCAAATTCCTTTTATCTACCAATAATAAATGTGGAAAAAATTGTTGGTTTTTGCTCACTTTACTAATAAGTGTCTCCCACGTCCCACGCTACAAGATGTTATAATGTTATTGGGCTTTATGATTTGGGCCAATGCCCCAAGTTCAAGGAAGGGACCAACAAAAGGTTTCCTCGGCGGGAGTAGGCAGACAATTTATCTCATATTGTACCGAAATAAGAATATAACATACATATGATGAACTCAAAAATGACATGTTTATGTTTAATAGACATGTTGAACTGTCTCGACATGAACACGATGTGCATAATGTATGACACAACTTGGCTAATATGATTATTAAATGTGTTATTGTATTAAGTGTGCACAAGACTCGATATCATAATATGTTAATAAATGTACGTTCATCTATGTACATAATGTATATGTTTACCCATAATGATCTATATTGAAAAGTTTAATACGTTTGAACACATTTCTAAGCAACATAGGTAATTTCACTTCACATTAAGCCTGTAATATTGAGCTTGGGCTTTTCTAGTTATTCTATGGAATTTGTATCTCTCCATTTATTTTTATTCTACATTTTAGTTTTTAATATGAGTGTTATTTAGATAGGCTTTTTTATATGAAAAAAGTGTTTAGATACGAGGATCAAACGTATTAAAACTGGTCTAATCGCGCATTGTTCAAGACATGATACATTAATACATTAATTTAACAGTTCATGTCCAAACAAATTATGCGACTCAACCTGCATAAGGTGCAATTTTTCTACGTCATAAACGGGTGTTACGAATTTGCCAACCTTTGGTAGGAGTGCGCAAGTTCCAAAGTGGGTAAGGTAATTACCTTACTTTAGAACCTATCTTAGGGATATTGGTTCTGAAATTTTGGAACATGAAACATATCCTACAAGGTATTGAAACCACCTTAAAACATGAAATCAATCGATTGCTTGGGTTTCAAGGTACCTAATATTACTTTATGCTTTAAAAAAAACCTTTTTAGTATATAAAAGTCATAATTTGTAATTATTAACACATTTGCCAATCAACATAAAGACAGAGGTGGATTCCTAATAAAGTAGAAGTCTAGATCTTAAGTTATATAATCATAAGGTATAATAACAACGCAAGTGAAATACTAAAAACAAATATGTTTCTTCTCCTCATTCCACGCATTCAAACATGAAAAACTTGTAATGAAAAGGGTAAATCATAAATAAGTTACTGCATATCGATTTATTTAATATTGGGATAATGAGGTAGCAAATAGCTGTATTTTCGTCCATTTATACAATCAAATACCTGAAACTTTTTTTCTTGAAAATTCAATCAAGCACCTCAACCTTTTCAAATTTGGTTCAATATGAAGTATTTGTTAAATAAATCGTCATATCACGTAACTTCACTAATGTGGCTTGTTTTCTTGGCCAAAACTAAGCCCAATTATTGACGTAGCTTGTTTACTAAGCAAAAACACCATACTATCTCTATTTAGGTGTTGGATGACAAGGAGATTTTTTTTTTTTTTTTTGATCGAAACAGTAGATATTATTATTTAAGTATTCGCCAAGTTACAACCCGAAGCTATTGCATCGGCAGCTACAAGATCTTGCAAAATGTAAGGGGTAAAGATGTTCCAGTTGTGGGCCAGGTTAGGTCTTCCATGGGCCTTTACGGCCCAATTAGCTGCACCATTGGCCTCCCTTCGACAGAACTGCAGCCGCACACTAGGATATGCGGGGAGCAGAGCCGCTATTTCGTTGAAAAGCATTCGTTCTTCCCATGGCGGTTTCTTCTTCCCGGGAACTGTGTTGATCAAGATCTGACAGTCAAACTCGATCACAATCTTTGATGTGTGGATGCCTTGATGCCTCAGATGATGTAGAGTGAAGGTGCGCGCTTGAACTTCCGATTGAAACGCCAAGGCTGCTGGAAACCGATCAGTGTAGACATCTGTAAGTATACCCCGATGGTTTCGACTAACACATGCCATCGTTCCTTCTTGTCTACCTGGATAGTAAGAGCCGTCAATATTGCATTTCAGAAAGTCGTGTTCTGCAGGTTTCTACAAGTGACCTGCGTCGATAGTAGCAGCCCCTGTTCTAGGTTTGCGCGTAAAAGAGGAGGGTCGGAGATTGTTCTGTGCAAGGGCATCTTCCACTGCCCAATTGGGATCCGATGGTCTTCGATGAAAAATCCAGCTGTTGCACATACACCAAACTTGCCACAAGACTTGCGCTATTGTTGCCAAACCAGGTATGAGCCTCTAGTTTGTTGCCCGTTCCGTAATCCAGTCATCTATCCTCTGTATTGTAGCAGGTGTGACAAAAATGTTGATCTTAGGATGCTTCCATACATCGTTAGTCCAGGGACAGAAAAAGAACAGATGTTCAATAGTTTCCGGAGTCCTGTGATTACATAGACTACATATTGGAGTGGGAGAAATATGTCAATGAAACAAGTTAGCTCTAGTCGCAAGTGCATTATGACAAATTGTCCACATAAAAGTGCGAATTTTGGGCTCTGTATGCATAGACCAGATCTTACGCCACAATATTTTGGGGTGCTGATGTGATGTAGATGCTTGTTGAGCAGTTGTTGTACATGTTGTGCTAACCACTGATCTATAATTACTCTTGACCGTGTGATTTCCATCCTTGGTAGGCGCCCAGACTAAAAGTATCATTAGCATAGGCAGGTCGGATAGGAATTTTGACAATTTCTGTACTAACCAGAGTATCAAATAGCTATTGAATCAAAGGAATATTCCAGGTGTGGGTGAGAGGATCAATAAGATCGGCCACCTGCTCTAGCTCCTCTCGAGTTGCTGGTCCACCTATTGTTCCGATAGGTAACCATCTATCTTCCCGAATCCTTATCTCCTTGCCATCCCCAACCGACCAACATATATTAGGTAGGATGGCCTCTCGGCCGAGAAGAAGACTCTGCCATCCCCATGAAGGTCGTGTGCCTCTAGCTGCCTTTTGGAAATTCACCGAATTGAAATACAACCCCTTAAAGACTTGACCCCACAATGAGCCAGGTTGTTGTATTAAGCGCTAAGCTTGCTTCCCAAGCATCGCTTTGTTGAACGCCATCAAGTCTCGAAAGCTGAGCCCTCCACCATCCTTTTCAATTTTTAGCAATTCCCATTTCTGCCAATGCACACCAACCTTGCTTTGGTCAGTCTTCCACCAAAATCTGGAGATTTTCTGTTCAATAAGTTTACACAAAAATGTTGGCAGCTTGAAAATGGACATAGCATATTGAGGAATTGCCTGTACAACAGATTTAATTAGGATCTCATTTCCGCCTTTAGACATAAATCTTTCTTTTTTTCCAACCCTCAAGCTTTGAATGTATTCTCCCTAATATCCAAGCAAACATCTCCCTTTTAGATTTACCCCACTCGGAAGGAATACCTAAATATTTACCATACCGGTGCAACACCAGCATTCTAAAAATGCCCGCCAAGTTTTCCTGTAAGCTCAACAGACAATTTTTGCTAAAGAAAAAGCTTGATTTGTTCCGATTTATAACCTGTCCCATTGCCATACAATATTGATTGAGGATATTAGCAAGATTCTGACATTCCATCAAAGTGCCTTTGAGAAAGAAAACGGAATCATCAACAAAAAAGAGATGCGATAGTGTCGGACATGACCTGTTTAGCTTTATACCTGTAAGATGGCCGATGTGAATCGCTTGGTTGATGAGGGTGGATAGAAGATTCGCCAGTAATATGAAGATATAAGGGGATAAAGGGTCGCCTTGCCGGAGTCCTCTTGATGGCCGAAAAGATGAAAGTTGTTCTCCATTAAAGTGAACACTTAAAGAGGCTGTGGTTATGCATTGCATTAGTAGCTGAACCCATCATGGATTAAAGCCCAATCACAGTAGATAGTCCTGTAGAAAATCTCATTCGACTTTGTCATAAGCCTTTTGCATATCTGTCTTGAGGAGTACATTAAAGTGTTTCTTCATTTCCCTCGTTCTAAATTGATGTAGAGCCTCTTGGACAATAAAGATATTATCCTGTATTTGTCTCCCGCTCACAAAAGCAGCTTGCTCTTCTGAGATAAGCTCACAAAGCCATGGTTTCAGTCGATTGGCCAAGACCTTGGATATAATCTTGTATGCATAGTTTCATAGGCTGATAGGTCTAAACTGGTCCAGGTTCTCAGGGTGACTGGTCTTGGGAATGAGAACGATGATCATCTTGTTAATGTCTCTAGGGAACACCCTGGAGCAAAAGAAATCCCTCACTAAGTTAAGCAAATCATCCTGGATGATATCCCAATGGTTTTGGTAAAAAAGCCCGTTCAAACCATCTAGACTCGGTACTTTCGTTTTCCCTAGCTGAAAGGCTGCTTGTTTCACCTCGAAGGCAATGATTGGACTCATTAAATTATCATTCATATCAGTCGATACAATCTGTGGACACTGATCCAGAATTGGAGCATAGTCACGGGGGCCACCTGTTGTATATAACTTTGAAAAGTAGGCATTTGTTAGCTCCTTCAAGATCTGATTGTCCCTCACCTAGTTGTGAGTCTCGTCTTGTAACATGCCTATCCTATTTCTCTGCCATCTTTGAATCGTGGTTGCATGACAAAATTTTGTATTCTTATCTCCCCATCGCAACCAATTTATTCTAGATCGCATAGCCCAATACTTTTCTTCTTGCTTCCATATATTTTTGTCTCATCCCTAAGCTGAGACGCTGCCTCTGTGTCCGTTCCAAAATTGTATGGTTGATTTATAATGATTTGAAGTTGTTGTTGTAAAGCTTGAACCTTCAGGTGGCCGTTAGAAAATTTGGAACGGCTCCAAACATGTAAAGCTCGAGAAACCGGTCGTAGTTTATGCAAAAGGTCTAAATTGCTTATCGTAACTGAGTTCCATGCTTTGCAGATGACCTCGCGGCATTCTTGGTCTTGGATCCAGTAAGCTTCAAAGATGAAAGGCCTACCGCCCCTTTTAGTTTTAGCTGAATTGGTCAAAAGAAGTGGGCAATGATCTGAGCCCAAGGCCGGCAAAGCAAATACCTCTGCAGCAGGATATAGAAGTCGCCAATCCATTGTGCACAGAACACGATCCAGTCGTTCCTTAACTAATTCTTCACCGGCTCAATTATTCATCCAGGTAAAGCCGCAGCCCTTACTCTCTAATTCCATCAAAACACAATCATTGATGACAGTCCGGAAAGAATTTAAACGGTACCAATCTAACTAGTGCTTTCCGACCTTTTCCCAGGATAGAGGATCTCATTGAAGTCCCCAGCGTAGAGCCAAGGTAGAGTATTCGCATTGCTGATTCTTCTGAGGCCCTCCCAAAATAATTGGCAATTGTGGAAAGATGAAGGAGCATGAAGACAGGTCAACCACGTCAGCCTATCATCCATGGAATCACGACAGAGCATATAAAAAAGGTACTCTGAACACTGTTCAAACTCTAAGGATACTATTTCATTCCAAAAAATTGCCAAACCCCCTGCTATACCTGTCGGGTTGCGCACAAAAGACCTGCTGAAATGTAATCTACGTTGCATTCTATAAAGCACTGATTCCTAATTCTTGGTTTCCATTAAAAACAGAATACCGGGCTTTTCCTTGGCCATCAAGGCCTTTAGTGCTTGAACTGTCAGGGGATTGCCCAAACCCTGACAGTTCCAACATATTAACTTCATTTGTGCGGCGGTGGCTGTTTAGGGCCAGTCACCATCGCCCACTGAGTCGCCTCGCTTGCTTCTAGAACTGGTGTCTCCGGAAACGGAGAATCATCAAAATCGCTACATGTCGAATGTTTCATATTATATGGTGAATACCTTTTTGGTTTTTTTGCTGATCCCAACTTTGGAGGAGCCACAGTTCCTTTATGTTTTTTCGTTTGCCGTTGTCCCATGGTTGGGTTGATGATATCTTTATGTTTCGCACTCGCAAGGATCATAGCTGTTGTTATACTTTTCTCGATTTGCACCATCTGTGGTGGAATATTCTGAGCAATCACTCCTTTGTCTGAGGCATGCGAAGCTGTCGGTAAGGGCAGAGGAACGACTAGATCTTGTTGAGTCGACACTCGCACAGTTGGCAGCAAAGCTGGAGGTGTCTCAGGGATGGTTTCTTCATTCTGTTCAGCATTCTCAGGTGGATTATAGAACACTTTCCAGTAAGGACTATGCTCTCCAACCTCCGCTCTCAGCCATTGACCGTAAGCCATCTTGTCTTTACCGTCCATTTTGGCCTCTTCAAAGGGATATGTTTGATAATATGTGGCATAATAGCCTATCTTCCCGCAGGAATAACAAAAGCGGGACAGTCGTTCATATCGAAAGTCTATCCATAGTGTTCTCCCATCAAGGCGAATCAGCTGGCCGGACTGTAAAGGTTCATCCAGGTTGACTTCGACTCTAACCCTTCTAGCTTTTAATGAGGATCCATCATGAAAACTTGCTTTGATCTCTATAACTTCTCCAACCTGTTTTAAAGCCTTTCTAATTACATGCTTGGAACTCCATTCCAAAGGTAATCCGAAGATCTGGACCCAGAAAGCGCAACGACTAAAGTCATAGAGATGTAGAGGTGTGTTAGGAACCCATGGTTTGAAGATTACCAACTGACTAGAGAAAAGCCATGGTCCACCTTCTAATGTCCTCTGTTTCTCAACTTCGGAATGAAATTTTGCTATATATAGGCCTCCCTCTCTCTGTGAAAGGTCGACCTGGTCCGTTCGCCAAACACGCTTCAAGGTACTCTGGAGCGCTTGAAAGTTAATAGCTGATTTTGAGAGTACTTTACCCACTAATAGCAAACGACATTCCTCTAATTGTTCAGGTTGGGGTTCCTCTTCCAAAATTTCTATTTCCTGTGCAGGGCATAGCCGTCCCAATCGTTTACACAATGCAGCCATGCGCAATGAATCATAACGATTATCCGAAGCCATGTTCCTCAACACAAGCGGTACCAATTTCAGCAGGGCCGTATCAATTTGGAGATGGAAACAGGGTACACACCACAGCGCAATCAGTACAAACTTCAGCCGAGCAGTGCTGGATAGAAAGAGACCTAGCTAGACTGAGAGACATTCCAGTGGAGAAGCTTCCTTGATATCAATGGCAGAAAAGGCGGAACTTAAATACTGCCCAAATCCTAATTCAGATTATCCGACCATAAAGACACGGTGCTTCAGATGAATTATTTCATATCTTATACAATAACCCTCTAGAATCCAAGGGAAAGACTAACTTCTGAGTGGAATACCGAAATAGATGTGGGAATCACCCAGCCAAATTCACGAACAGAAATCATTTAGGTCAAGCGGGGTTACCGACTCTGATGCGACAACCATTAGGGAGAAGCGGCGAATTGGAGACACCTTCGACGGCAGCTTCATTCGGTGAAGAACAAACCACGAAATCGAAAAGAAATCGGACGGATTAGAGGTAGATTAGGGTTGCGATGGAGCGGTAAACTACCATCGGTGGATAGGGGGTGCTCTGCATGTCGAGAGAAAAGCTAACCAATTAAGGTTTTTTGGAGTATGATGACGAGGAGATTGAGAGAGTGCTAATTGGACAATCTTTGTAGTCCAATATGTCTCTACCGATATGATGTTATTTCAAGAGATCACATTAGACGCTAATTGGATAATTAACATCTATTTATCACCTTTCGTATCCAATTAGGCACTCCACTCGCGATTTTAACAAATGTCACGTATTGACCCACATTTGAAAAGTTGAGATATATGATTGAACATAAAAAGGTTTGGGTATTCATTTATGAAAAGGGTAAAAGTTCATGTACTTGCGATACCCCATATCTTTCTACAAAGTATCCTGTTCGGACATAGGATATAAGGTACAAGATGGGTATAACATGGAACACCCTATGCTCAATGCTCCCGAAATTTTGGAAAATGAAACTTTATCTTGTGACTTCTAATATCCTTCTCGAAGCCTACTAACCGTGCCAGCCCTATTGGTTTCACGGGTTCTCTTGCCCAGCACTTGATACGCAGCCCTTGTTTAAGATTTCATTATTTTCTTCCCCATCTTCCTATTCTACGGAAATGGGGCAATTTTAATTAAAGCTCCAATTGTACGGACCCGTTTCTTCTTTTTGTGCTTCGTTCCAACTGGAAGAGCTGTTCCAATCATACCGGGACTCCATCTGAATAGCAGAAAGAAAGAACTTCAAAGACGGCTTCTGTGGAGAACTGCAGTAGCAAGTACATTAAACCAAGCACCAGAAGACCAGGAAAAACTCTCTGAACCGTTTCGTGGCTGTCGATCCCCGCTGCATTTAGAGGTTAATGTACGAACTTGGCTGTTACCACAGCGCACGCATGAGCAACCAAGGAGGTCTGCAGCTGTAGCTTCTCAACTCAAAACCAAGCAGTCAGATTAGCCGCTCATTCTAAATTTTCGCAGAACGTTTAACGAACATATGATACTGGACAGGTCACTTTTAACGAACGTTTAACCATCTGTTTGGATAACTGGTGTGGTGTAGCTTTGATTAGTGATCGACCAACGAAAAATTACAAAGGGTTCCAAAAACGTAGGATGCAGAAATGAAATCAACCGAGCAATATGAGCGGAACATCCTTCGCAATAGAGAGAGGGAGAGAGAGAGAGAGAAGGAAGCAAATTGAACCGTGCAATGGACCGCATTCTTGCAGCCACGAACTCGAACATTCTAAGTTAGCAAAGGCTGCTCATCTTTTTTCTTGTTAAAAAGATGCGAAAGTTATGTCACTCTCAAAGTCAAGTGGAAAGACACAAATATACCATCGACCGCAAGCAGGGCACAAGAAGAAGGGGGTGGGTCATGGCGGCACTGGGCAGATGGGAGCAGTGGGGTTGCATTTTCCACAAATGCCTTATATCAGCACCATGGCCCATGGCAGCAACGGTTGTCCAGCGGACGCGTGATTGGTTCCCTTGCTGCGTTTTTTCTCGATCCATGAACAGTGAGTTCATCCGCCCCATCAATGGCACAGCAGATTTTTCGCTCGGCAGGTCAGAGAAACTATAAAATGAAGCAACATTACCCCTGTCCTAACGTTATAATAACATCATATCATACGGTCGATGTCATCACCACCATATCCTGATATCCGACGATTTGATAATAAAAAGCACGTACATTGTGAGAAAAAGACAAATGATTTCAACCAAAGACTGGACTCCAAAAGATCCAAATCACGAATCCAAACTAACATATAAACAAGCCTGAGCTCAAGCACACTACGCAAATCCAGCCCAACCCGCTGTTCCATCCAGAAAACTAGCAACTACATTTTACAACTAAAAACAGAAAAACGGCAACTACTATTAGCTCCAAATGCATCGGTTTGCCAAGCGGATCTCAAGAAGTGTTCATGGCTTCTGAATGATAATTGTCCAACTCTTTGTCCAGTTGATCAGCAGATTTCTCAACAGGCGGTCTGTTTCCAAGGCCACGACCACGGCCACGGCCACGGCCTCGTCCACCACGTCCACGGCCACGGCCACGGCTGTTCCCAAAACTGTTCCCAAAACCTCCACGACGGCCTCTGCTGCACAAGTTCACCAAGTGTAACGTATTATTTGACTGAGCAAAGATGCTACAAAACTAAAGGTTGCACGAGATGCCTACTCAGCCCCCATAACCAATTCGAATGCGCAGAACACGGCAGCCAGCAGGCTCCGTTAAGATCCTAGATTTGATTCTGAATTTCCTCAGTTATTGCCTGAACTTATATCCTGAATCTAGTCATGACACCTCAAGTTTTACTTGAAGTGCAGTCTCCAAGTAGTATGCTTATATATGAATAGTCATTTATATCTCCGTCACCCTCAAAAGAGAACACACAAGAACACCCAACGCTAAACATCACCGCCTGCCACAACATAAGCATCTCACAATAAAGCTCATTAACAGAGAAAGTGTGGAGAATTTACCCAGTCCCTCGATTTACAGCAGGAAGACCTCTAGCACCAACTTGCCCTGGCCTGCATCACTCTATGCATAAGTCATCCCGCCAGAGAACAGCACCCAAGACAGAACATATAATTCAACAATTTCAAAGCAGTAAAGGAATTAAACACAGTCTCTATCTATAAAATTGTAGCATCATAACCAAATTTACAATTGAATCAAAGATGATATGATGGTGAAAATGTACAAAAAACCAAGAATGCAAGGGCAAACCAGTTATCCTGATCATCTTAAATAAAGAGTCCAGAAATGAGAATTGGATGCTAGCAGACTCAGCAAGAAGCAAAAGCTCACATGCCTTAAACCACACAAGGTAATTCCATGATGGCAGACAATGCTTGGAGATAGCTAAAGGCAAGATCAGATGATATGATTCAGATTCATACAGCTTTCTGTGGTATTTTGTAGCATGTCTACTTACCTGGAGACACAGTAAGGGCTCTTAAAACATCTAGTGGTGATCCTAGTCAAAATAGGTCTGATGGAACCTAAGTAAAAGTTTCTCTAGAAATCTCCAAACATGATTTTGTTATTGCTTTAAGAGGGCAAGCTGGCAACAACAGAAACTGATGATTGGCAGATGGAAGATTACTGGGCTGTGAGGGACCCCAAAGGAAAATACTGCCTAATTTGTTGGTAAAACTTGATTTGAAAGCTTGTGTAAGAGAAGGGAAGTTCCATCCCCTTCTGCTTATAGCTGTTCAGTTGATTCTACATTAATAGAGACATGTTCATAATTTTTCTTTTTGTAAACTGTCATAGATGGAATGCGGTCTTAATTCTTTCTTTTGGCCAATGATGAGGTATGCCAGTTTGAAATGATAGAGCTATATTTACACAGACTCATATGGCTTGTTGCGGGGCTTGGCCAAGCATTCCTTCCCAAATATAAAATTACTTTATTACCTTAAAAAAAGGGGAAAACAGAACAAAAAAAATCTCCTATACAGGAACTAGACTAAAGAATCTTTACAAAAAACCATAAAGCTAGCCAATCAAAAGTAAAGAAGCATATACAAAAAAGTGGAAAAGTAGTACACAACAAGCTCAAAATTTCAAAATGGGCCTTGTAACCTAGGCACTCATTAACCATATTTGATTTAAAAAAAAAAATGTTTTAATTTCCAGTGCACTGATTAAACATAACAAGAGAGAGACAGTGCATTGAAAGTAACAACCTTTCCTCTAGTGTCAAAATCCTTTCACATTAAGGGCTTTCTTTACGCTTAAGTCAAAGCAAAAGGCAACTTTTTGCGCCAAAATTTAAAAAATTCCAAATTTCTAAAAATTATAATTATATGTGAATCTCTGTGGCAAAGTCTGCACATTGCAAAGGCATTACAAGCTAAGAATCAGTCAAAGTACATGCGTTGCAAGATTTGAATTTAACAAAAAGCAAAAAGTAAAAGCCTATCCAGACAAGCCCTAAATCCATAAGCATTTTGAGTTGACAGTCAAGCTACTAGTGTGAGGTCAAATAAAAAGACATACTCTACTAAATTTTGACAAAGATGAGAGAAGAATAGATCACATACGTCATAACAACTGTTCTCTTCCTCCTCCCATTAACTCCAGTCACATTAACACGAGCAGAGAGAGGAATGTCAGCATTAGCACCCACGATTTCAATCTTCATAGGTTTCCCATCTAAAAGAACATTGTTGTACCGCTTGAGAGCTGCAAATGCATCACTTCTTCTGGTGTAAACGACCTCAGCTGAGCCCTGATTCACATTAACATTTTAACAAAATCAAACACTTGTTGACAGGGAAAGATCCATCGGTAAAATGAGCCTCAGAGTCAACAAGTGGCAACAAGTTATCTTTTCTTACAGGAAAGAAAGGGGAGAGGGAAGGTAAGAAATGGATCGAGACATTTTGGGATTTGGAAAGGGTGGCACAAATATGGACCGCAAGGTCCATTCCTTGTTCCTTATAGGAAGCAACAGACATTATTAACAACACAGTGTCAAAAGATGTAAGGCTACAAAAACAAGACAAAAAAGTACAAGATTAGATCCTTCATACATTAAGGTGAAGTACGCAAGACAACATCAGATTCACGTCAACCAACACATTTATACAGCTTACCCATCAGATAAGATTTTCTTATTCTGCACTAAATTCACTAAATCATTTTGTTAGCTACATCATGTTTTGTGCAATGTTTTCACTATGCTGAAAATGTGTGACTATGTAGAACCCGTAATTTGTTCTTTGACATTTAGCAACGATCTTTATCATTATTTTGTACTCAGTCATGGTCTCTCTAACAAAACTTCTTTGAATGAATAACATTTAGCGTGACCAAATTTAAGCAAGCAAAGCCAGATTTATTACTCAAAGTAAATGCTAGCACAGACATTGGTAATGTGTTCCTACAAAACTCTCAAATTACAGCCTCAGGCAATGACACAAAAGTATTAAAGGTAAAAATCAAGGTGTAGAAAACGTTAATTAACATATCAATTAAGTCTCTGACAAATCTTCTTGAGAACCATCGAATTATCCGAGAAAGTGATATTACCAAAAATAGGCAAATTTTATTGCATGAATCAAGAGTGAAACAACACAGTCATGTTAAATGACAACTAAGATGTGTTTTCTGCTCTGTGGAAATAAATTTCATAGCCATCCCCCATCAGGGATGAATCACCGAACAAATAAATGCCAACATTAAGGAGAAAGAGAAGTTTCTAATATGTTGGAGACAAGAATTAATACTCGCACTCATTATACACATCAAAACGAGATAATACCATCTTAATATCAGCCAAAAGAAAAACTGTTCCAAGATAACATGAGATCTTCTTCAAGCATAATAAAGAACATCTCATTCTTTCATTAAATTTCAATCAAGTCCTATGTATGGGCTTCAATTAATAAAAACAAACGAATAGCAAACTAACGCAACACACAGCTCATGGTTTCAAATCAAGAAAAATTTTGTGAAAAGTAAAGCATAGGACATCCATGAGGTACTTACACTGGAGCGGCCATTTTTATCATAGTGCACTGCATATCGCTTCACATCTCCAATTTCAGAGAACAGTTCCTGAGGTCCATGGCCAGTATTAAGAGATTATCTAGAACCGATACCGAAGCATAAGACAAAATTGCATGGCTCGATGTATACCCTTATATCCTCATTTGTCACTCCATAGTCCAGGTTGGAAACATATAATTTTGTTCCAACCTCTATTCCTTGTATACCAGCAGCTCTTATGCTATCTTCAAACAAAGCAGTCTGCCATGGGAAGTTCCTTGTTCGGCGAGCAGACTGATGAATGCAAATGAAAAAGGAAGCGAAATGGAGCAAAGGAATGCATCAGCCAATGACCAAAGATAATTCACCTTCTTCAAGTTCATTACGAGAGAAATTCCACAAAAATAAAACTAACTCTTAATGGAGGAGAAACCATTAGACAATGCTTAAACAACCAGCAATCAAAAGCGGCAAATGAAGCCAACAGATGGATGTAGGGAATGATCGAAGTGGACCACATGATATGGATTGGCGCTATGCCACAGGTGCTCCAGTTCTGAAGTTAAGGGAAGGAAGCTCCTTCACAAAAGCCCATAAACTGGAAGGAAACCGGATCTTGCACCGAGATTGTTGCACACATAGCAAGAAAATCCATAACTCCCCCTTTAAACAACCGTTCGTCAAAGAGTAAATCAATTCTACACAAAAATTGATCTATGTGTTCATATTGATGACTGGGCTGACAGATAGGCAATGTCATCCTACTAAGTAGAGCTCCATTCCAAGAATACACGACAAAGCTCCCTTAGAAAAGTTGGTGAAAGCCCTATGTAGTGTGGAACCAAGACTTCAGCAAGAGTTTCGCCGCACGTTCCGCAACACATAAACCTCAATATCCCACTATTAGTGTCATCAATAACACACTGGTCGAAAGCAACAGGTCGGAAGAGCACAATAATGATCTACCAAATTTGGCTGCTCCTTGTATAATACGTTCAGAGATCCTCTTGAGTTTCATTTCTAATGGGAAAGAAGAGATCTCATTATTCATTTTCTATAGCAAGAATAGATCCTCTTATATTTGAAATTATACGAGACTATCAGAATCTCAGTTAAGCATCCACAGATCCGAGCTTGCCTTGGCAATGGTGAAAGAAGAAGGCCGAGCATTGATGCCAAGAGGACCTCTCCGACCTGCAGGCATCATTCTTCCACCATTAAATGACCTGCCAGCTGGCCCGGCTCCACGGCCACGACGACCTCTACCTCGACCTCTAGTTCCGCTGTTTCTCCTGTTCTTAATGATATCATCAAGCGACATGTCAACTCCAGTAGCCATGTAAATAGTAGTGCAAAACCTTCCCCGAGAATACCAACTATCAAGAACTGCAAAGGAAAACCAGAAAGAATACATCAATTAAGACCCCAACATGTTAAGTACGTGAACAAGCCCCAAAATCAAGAAACACTATTAGCTCGAATTCACAGTCGCCTAAGAGGGACAACGGTCAAAACCATGCATCAGAAAAGCTCAAGTTGTACAGGGTAAGCCTGAGGACAGTCCCCAACTACTGCAAACTTCAAGTCAACCAAGGTGACAGTCAAAAAGATGTATGTGCACGACAATTGCATAATTCAAGACTGCAGAAATCACAACATACAGCGATAACAACCTATCATCTTCGTTTGCTTTTCACTTATTGAGCATCATCACACAAAAAAACGAAGCCTGCTGTCCACAATTAGCGGCAAGCGAAATCAAAAGCAGTTCCCCCACACATTGCACGTTCAACCAAAGCACCCCCACAAAATCACTCCGCTTCCGCATCTCAGCAACAAGATCAACACCACATAACTTTTCCCAGATTCAGACACACAGCCTGTCGGTTAACGCGTCGAACCCCCGCAAGTAAACTCGCAAGCCCTAAACGAAACCTAGCACACGCTCGACACGGCATTCGGATCGAACAAACACCCTCGAAAAGCAAAAAGCCGCGAAATCCACCACGAGTTCCAGATCTCTCATCTTCATCGACACTAAACTTCCAGAACGAGCCAAAAGAAAAGGACGCGCGGAACCCTAGGAACCAGGCGAAACCACCAGAAAGTACCTGGAAACCGATCGGACGGCGACCGGCGGCGACCGAGGCGCTCTCTCCAGAGAAGGCGAGAGCGACGAACGGAGAAGAACAGCGAGGGAACCGACTGAAGCGGAGATCGAATTAGGAGGTTCGAGGATCCATCGAGGGCCGGCGGGTGCGAGATATCGAGAGGGGGGATAGAGGTCGCCGGAGGCTCAGGGCTTTTCCTTCTGCTCCGGCGGAATCGAGAGGAGCGGCGGCGGCGGCGGAAACTCTGCGCTTTCCTTTTTCTTTTGTGTGGCCTCTTCTCGGGGTTTACTTCGTCTGGCTGATCGAACGCCTCTCGCTTTTTTTTCCGCTCTCGCGTTTATTCTCCGCTTTTTATAGTGGGGTGCGGCTCTCGCCTCCACGTCCCAGGAAGACGCGTTTTGGCTTAAGCGACGACGCGTTTTGGCGAAGTTTCACCGTATTTGATCGGACTGACTCCGTACTATCATTATTCTTTCTTGGAAAATAGGAATTTTTCGAGTCATGTTATGGGGTTATCATCACGTTCGATTCTCCAACTCAGGGCCTTAGTTACCATGAATTTATCATTCTTAGTTCCACCATTTTTTTTCATGAGAGTTTTGACCGGTTTTTACCTAATTTTCTTGGGGGTTTGGATTCGCTCGAATATTAGTTATTACCTACCGAGTATATATATATCAAGTTTGAGCTCTTAAAGGGAAATTTCAATCTAAATAGGCTTTTGGTATGACCTATTCTTTTCACTAGTTTGAGCCCACTTATATGATGCTGTTAAAAATATATCTCGAGCGTTGTTTATTATTTAATGGACAGTTTGTGAGTAAATTAAAGCTAAGGAAAAGTCAAACTAGTACAAGTTACAAGGTTGACATGGATGTCTCAATTGGTACTTTGGTGATCGCTTGCTTGCAATCATGGGATAATGGAAATTAGAATTGAGACCAACCACCCAAATTTTGACTTACATGATAGCATAGATTTTAGATTTTCTATATTATTTTAAAGTCGTAGAGTTTACGATGAAGAATAATGCATCACAACGATCTCTCGATGAAAATCAGATATCAGGTGCAATCCCTAAAATATAGAAACTGCTTCGGCTATATAATATTAGATTTTATTCTTGATTGATTTTTCTCTAGTTAGATCTTTTATCAGGATTCTCACCTATAATATTGACTACATTATATTTTCTTCTTATGTCGAATCAAGAAATCGTTAACTTTGAATTTATAGATATCGATCTTCTTGAGAGAAATATGCTTGATGAGTCATATTTAATTTTGTCAAAAACATTCTCATTGCCCTAATTTTCCGTAATCAAATCCTTTGTACAATTGATTATAAAGTATGGCCCTAACAAGTTTCCAATGAATGTGCAACATACACACACACACACAAAGAGCTTACGTGAAATGTAGGTGGATCATTTATGGTTGTCAAAATACCGTTTTCGTCTCACTAACCATGTTTCATAAAATAAAAAAAAAAAAAATTAACAAGTAACTTCCATCCCCCACCCAAGCACTCATTTACTAGAGATGAGCATGGTTCTAGAGTAGAATCGAGGGCCGAAAAACTGGACCAATGGGAACCTGTATGGTTCTAGATTCCAAAGTATGTAGGGACATGTTTTGATGAGTAGGTTCTAAATTCTAGATAGGTAGAATCCAAAACTTGAAACAATTTTTTGTATTTTCTTGATCTATGTCTTCTCGCAATCCTGCATTATTGTATAAGTAAGTTTACTTTGTTAATATTTTCATTTTTTTCATGTGTCTAAATATAAGTTGTGATCAATGAATTATTAAAGCAAATAATAATCATTAAAAATAATAATTTGCTACAATCATGCAATTAATAATATAGATAGAACCTAGAGCCAACCTAAAAACTTATGACAAGATAGGTTTTAAGTTCTAGGATATGTAAGGTATGTTCCAGATTCCAAAAAATAAAGTGCCAGTTCCAACAAGTAGGTATCTGAAACCACTTATCCCTACCATTCACGTCACAAAAAGGGGTGAATATCCTCACTCTTTTCCTCCATTGAAAAATTAACTCTCTTTTTGTCTTTTTTAATAATTTATCTCCATTAATTTTTTTTTTTACATATATTCAAGCTTAATGTTAATTACGATTAAAGCCAACTTTTGAAGTGGGTATGCCAAGGGTATGTTTATTTTGCAAAAAATCATTGATTTATAAAAAAATATTTCCAAAAAAATAATCCTTCATATTACTTACAAAAACGAAAAATATATTCATTGTTAATGAAAATTTTTAAACATAAAATGTTATCGATAATCAAAATATTTTTATTGACTCGATATTTCAAGTGATACAAGAAATCATTTTTAAGATTGGAGACGGCCTGCTGTTCTTGGGCTTGGAAAAAAATCATATCCCTCAAAAGCGAGGTCTGCAATGCCTTCTATTGGAGAATTGGAGATGGCCTCTCTACCTCCTTATGGTTTGACAACTGGCATCCTAGGGGCCCCTTGAACTTAATTTTTTCGAACTCATTCATATACAGTTCAGGGCTTTTAGGCAGACAATAATGACTAATCTCTTCTCTGATGTTGGGCAACCTCTCAAGTTGGTGCTTCGGTCTTGGGATCATCCCCTTCCAAGTCTCTCTCAGAATTCGGATTGTTTTGGCTGGAGGGAGAATTCATTAGGACGCTTCACTGTTACGACGGCTTAGGAGATCTTCAGGCGAAAGAGGACTCAGGTCTTTTGGCATACGTTCATCTGGAACAACGAAATTACACCACGGTATCAAGTAAACCTTTGGCTTATAGTTAAGCGCAAGCTACCCACCCAAACACTTTTATTGTCTCATGGTAGAATAGATAGTGGTGCTTATGCCTTCTGCAACGATGTACTGGACTCTATTGACCATCTATTTTTTGGGTGTCGTGTCACAGCCGGGGTTGCCTTCTTTTAGGCAACCAAATGCAATTTGCCTTAGCGTAACAGGGCGTGGAAGGATAATCTCCGTTAGGCCATCACCATGCTTATGGGCAAGGAGTTTTATAAGTGCATAGCTCACTTCTCCTTCGGAACGCTATGTCATATTATTTGGAACAACAAGAACAGCATTCTCTTTCGAGAACAAGCTCTTTCTATCCCGGCTATGAAGAATCATCTCTTTAAAGTGGTCAGAGATAAGGCGATTACTGTTAGGAATGTTGAAGATAACATCAGGAATAGAAAGTTGCAGCGGAGCTGGGGCATTGACCCGGTCATCTTTTCTGGGGAGCGTTAATTCCATCCCTTTCAGCTGGTGTAGTTGGTGCAGTTGGTGTAGCGATTCTCACTAAATCCTGAGGATGGTTCCTTTCCTACCTAAGGGCGTTTTGTATTTGTTTGCTAGTTGTTCATGCCGTGCTTTTCCTTTCTAATTGGTCGTGAGTTGTCACGGCTATGGCTTTTTTCCGGCATCCCTCCACTTATTATGATTTGTTGTTTTAAGTGTAGGTTTTGATGCCGTGTTCTTTTTGTTCACCAAAAGAAAATTAAGAAAACATTTTATAAATTAATCATTTTCTGTGAAATAAACGAAACCTAAAACTGAGATAGTTTTGTAGCATAAATAACCAAAGGTTTAAAAGGTCTTCTTCACTTTTATCATAATTGTTCCCACCAAGCATTAGGGAAAAAGACATTAAAAGTGCCATAGCTTTCATATAGACCCTATTTCAATACCAAAACTTTTTTAAGTAATCACTTGAATGCCGCTTATGTAAATAAAGAAAAAACAATCACTTCAATGCCATTGCCGGTTTGTCACATTATGTGGTTGAAAAATCCAACACTATTTTATTGTGAAATCGTCGACGTAACTTAGTTAGAGAAATCCAATTAACAAAAACTATAAAGAAACGACATCGTTTTAGTTCTATCTTTTCTATTTTTTTGTTGAAAGCTGAACCAATGCTAAATCCAAAAAAATTGCTAAACCCAAATCAAAATGAAAAAGATTCAAAGCCATCATAAACAAGCAATAATCAAACCGCCAATCCAAAGAAAAATAAAATGATTTCTAGGCCACTTTCGGTTTGTTTTTCCCTCGTTCTTTCGACAGCGGGTTCTCATTTCAAGAGCACAAACCAAGGATTTAGAGATGAATGTATGAATAAGCAGTCGAATCGATTCATGACCGTTAGCAACAGAAGTTGAAACTAAAATCACCAACACTTCCATCGAGAAACAAATTTGAAAGACGCGAATGGGGTGAAATTGCTGATCTCCTTCCCAAAAAAAAAAAAAAAAAAATCCTAACCTTCATTGTTCCAATTGAGACAAAATTACCTTCTAAATTTTGCAGTGGAGAGCAAGAGTAGGAGAATCGACTAATTATTGCGTAAGCCGAAATAAATAAACAGGCTACGTCGTTGATTTTTATCCCAAATAGCCTGAATGCGATTCCTCTCGAACTGTTCCATGAACTTGCCTCCAGCTTCTCTCCACAGCACACCGTTGAGTATGTTGCTGAACAATTTATAGTCCTCGTCGAAGTTCCGGGACGCGACCTCCTCAGCTATGTCACCAGTAGTGCTCCAGCAAGAGTAGTAAAGAGAAGCACCATGAACAAAAAAATAAAAATAAAAAAGAAAAAAGCGTATTGCGATGGCACAAGAGGGAAATGACAAGGAAGGAGAGAGAGAGAGAGATGAAATGCGATGGCACAACAGGGATGGTACAATAGGGAAAGAACGAGGAAGAAGAAGAGAGAGAGATGAAATGCGATGGCGCAATAGGGAAAGAACAAGGAAGAAGAGAGGAAGATGAAGGTCGTCGTTTTAATCCCATTTGCCACTTCATCTCCTTCCTTTTCCACTTTAGACTTAAATTGGTTTCAAACTAGTACTTTAGACTTAAAAAATTATCCAAAAAACAACATAGAATGAATTGTCGGAATTTAGCACTAGCAACAATTAGTGATAATTACCATCCCATTCAGTGGCTACGCTCAAACCCTCTTCATGGTAAGGACGAAAGTTCAAACCTCTAGGTTCGCATACCGCGCATTCATTAGTGGACTTAAATGCGGTGTCGTGATAGTGGGTCCTACGCTAGCACCGCTCTAGGTTTACATCACCGGTTGCCAGCTGTTCCACGGTTCCTGGGTATCCAAAAAAAAACAATTAGTGATAGTTTTATTTTTAATTTGACACTTAAATAATTCGACGAAAAATTTTAATACTAAAATGAGTACCGCACAAAAATTATAATATTTAGTGTCCTTTCCTCCAAGCACCGTTACTCTTCTAGACTCCCTCTCCCACTTTCCAGTTCTCCCCCTCTTAAGGACTAAGCTAACTTCTCAGTTCCCACCACATGACCCACTTTCTGAAACAACATAATTTCCTTTTTGCGGTGATAAGGTTGGAATTTCCCTTTTCTTTTTTGTGCTCTTCCTTTTGTACGCAAAGGCATCAAAGTCCAATGATTCAAATGCTTTAAAACCGACTTCTATTGCTATCACTTCCCTTTTCAACCTTTTTTTTTTCAACCCTCCGCGATGCAAGGTCCAATGAAGGCTATTAGCTATTATTGAGATTTGAATTTTATGGGTAGCATACACAATCCACATGTCATGCAAAAGGATCATAGTTTGTTGGCATAATATAAAGAATAAATTCCGCTATCTTCTTTGTACTATAATTTATATGATCCCTTGGAAAAAACTTCTCAAATGAGGTCTTCAATTACTCTCCTATGTTCAAATCTAGGGGCGGGTATCGGGTATCGGGTAATGACGGCCGGGGCATGATTGGGCTAGCATGCTTGGACATGAGCTTGTTTCAAACAAGGCAATGTCCAGGCACGGCACAAACTTTTAGGTGGGGGCCGTGCCCTACTTCTAGCCTGGGCCGGGTCAAGCCCATGGACCCAACAACTTTCCTTTTGGGATTCGGCCTTCCAAAAGCCACATGAGCTAGATCAGTATCAGACTGGACGACCGATCATTTTACTTGGTTAGTGATCAACGGTCCATGAGCCCAAAAAGTCGGTCCTCCTCTATATAAATTGGCCTCCTTCATCTTCTTCTTCTTCTTCTTCTTTTGACCTTTTCTCAATCTTCACTCAAATATAATTTCCAAGTACTCTTGCTTTGACCTTTTCTCAATCTTCACTCAAATATAATTTCCAAGTACTCTTGCTCTTTAAAACGTTTAGTCTATTTCATTTATTTTACTTCTTGTTACAATGATTTAATAGTGTTCTTAATATCACAGTGGAGAACAACAACAATAATCATGTTTAATCATTATAACTCAATTCAGACTTCACCTTGCAATCGTCTTAGGACTTGTCTAATGAGTAAAACAACAACGTACATGTGCCGGCTCCACCCCGCAGCAAGCCGAATTCACCAACAACGAGACACAATAACCCTAAATCCGGAGGATTGTAGGGGCACATGCCATAAGTTGGTCCTTGCCAAGATGCTTCTGCAAACAATACCCCTAGTCTCGAAGAGCCCTAAGCAACTTGGTTGTCGGCTTCACAAAGAAGTACGTCCGCTGTTTGGAGGACACGCCAACTCAAAATCGATGCCAAGCCTTTTACTGTATGAGGCAAAGAATTAGTTGATGAAACGTCAAGTGGGACGGTTCACTTGAGGAGGCACCAATGTTGATATGAGGAAGAAGAGATGTACTGCATACTGGAAGCCTGTTCAAATATGATGATGTGAGGAACCAATAGGAGGTTGCGTATTTCTGTCTTCTCGCCAAGCAATCTTTTGGCTTTGCCGAAGATCCCTACTTCATCCACTACTTAAAGACAGTTGTGCAACTTCAATTCAAGCCTATTTGTGAATAAAAACTTCAAGATCTGCAAATCAATACACAAAAAGAAAATGATGGCGCTAGTGAATATATATTATCAATAGTAACTTTGGAGTTTCTTTGACTATCTTATAAATTGTGCCTACTATGTCGTCATTGACTATTAGGAGGTGTATGATAGGAGTGATTGATTTCCGATCCGATCCAATTTCAAGGTGAAATAAGGAACCGAACCCAGAGGACCGGTCACCAAAATTGAGAACCAGGGACCAAACCGGACCATTAGTCCGAACCAGTTCTAGTCTGGTTCTTGGAACCGGTCAAATTTTAAAGTTAGGAGAGAGGGAGAAAATATTGGCTGGGTCTTACACTCCACGTAGGCGTAGGGTAACACCATTCAGCGATCGACACGTGGCTCCACGTAGGCGACGGCGTCAGAGGTTTAAAATTTGCGCGCGCCGCTCCCGGGGCCCACCACTCGACGCTCTCTCTCCTCTCGCGACCTCTGCGACACCGTCGATTCATCCTCTCTCTCCTCTCTCTCTCTCTCTTTCCCCATTCTCCGTTCCGTTACGGGAGAACAAAAATCACAGAGGTCTTCTCTCCGTATGCTCTTCCCCCTCCTCTGCTCTCTCTCCTCCGCTTGTTGCCCGCGACGCCGACGCCGACGCCTCTACTCTCTCGTCCTCCGCCGGGTTGCCCGCGATGCCGACGCCGACGCCCTTTCCACCTCCGCCGACGCCTCGCTCTCTGTCCTTCGCTGGTTGCCCATGACGCCGACGCCGACGCCTCTGTTCTCTGTCCTCCGCTGGTTGCCCGCGACACCGACGCCGACGCCCTTTCCACCTCCGCCGACGCCTCTGCTCTCCTCCGCTGGTTGCCAGCGACGCCGACACCTCTGCTCTCTCTCCTCTGCTGGTTGCCCGCGACACCGACGCCGACGCCGACGCTCTCTCTCCTCCGCCGGTTGCCTCCGACGCCCCTTCGCCTCCCTCTCGCGACCTCTGCTCGCTCTCTCCCTCTTTCCTCTGCGGAGCGCCCTTGCCGGCAACCCCGGCGCCGACGAACCCCGCTCACATTTTGGCCTCCCTCTCCGCGAACGAAGGTTGCTCGCTCGCTCTCTCCCTCTCTTTCCTCCGCGGCGCCCCACGCTCTCCCGAACGCGGACGCCGCCGACGCCATCGCCTTCCCAAGCCCCACCGATAGGCACGCGACTCCCGTACGTCCGAATGAACAGCCTTATTTTTTTTGTTGTCTTTGCTCGATGCGTGTGGGAGAGAGAAATGAACATGTGAAACTCTTCGGTGACAAATTGTCTGAGATGATCAAATTCCCCTTTTTTGCCTTGCCCAGAATTTGTGTAGTTTGAGATGATCCTACCCAGGTGATCCTTGAGAGACAAATCTTTTGGGTTTTAATCCTTGAGAGAATGACTTGTAGATGGTTGGTCTGGACTAGTATTTAGTTCTTGCATATTTTGGTCACAGCTCGAATTATCGATCACTCTTTGTCATTCTTGGCTTCTGTCAGCTTCTTTTCTCATGATTATCTTCATGCTCTTGCATCTAAAGCCAAAATAATATCTCGCCAATTGCATTGTGGTTCCTGGCTTTGCATGTTTGGTCCTTGATTGGAAGTGGAAGTGGAAGTACTATGGCTAGTATTTTAATTTTTGTTTTCTGTTTTCTTGGAAACATGTGAATGAAAATGAAAATTCTCTTACGGGATGAAAAATGGGGGTATATGCTTGTATTCCATCAAAGCTGTAAAATAGAACTTTTCTTTTTCCTTCCAAAGGTCTGTGCTTTTGTTAGAATGAATAAATACTGGATACACCAAAATGTCATTTTCAGCTTTGAACTCTTTTTTCATTCATAACATACTTTCCATCGTCTTTGTTGTAAAATAATTTCCAATGTCTTTCCAAACGTGTTTTTGAAGCTGCCGCATTCGAAATGTAAATGAAAACAGCATATACAAATTTCACTGGAACCAATTATATCCGGCCTGGAGAATTTTGTGCAACTAGTTGACACATTAATCGAAAGTTCATCCCTAGCGTGTCATTGATTGAGTATTGTAAGTGTGCATTTTCCATGATGCGATATTAACATTCTCTTATTGGATTCCTTTGATATAGTTCGTCGAAGAAGAAAAGGACCAGGATATATGTTATGATGATGAAGGAGATAGTGCTGGAATGGATGAAACAATCATGAGTGATGTTGACTCTTTGCATCTGCTGGATCAGGTACTAGTATCAAAGCATTCGCTGTGATAGGCCTGAAAATCAACATTGCTGGAACTTTGTGAAACCTATAACATCAGGGCATGAGATTTCCTCTTTTTACTGGAAGCTATGTTGTTCGCTGTGCTTTATTTTCAAAAACTGAGCAGATCTTTTAAGACTATTGGAGCACTTGAGTGACTTTTCACCGGATAAGATGAAGTCATGTTTTATATATTCGTTTATGAGAATTTCCTGGTTTGTTTCCTGGATGGTTAATTGGAGGATGCAGTATTAATTTTCTGCGCAAAATTTGAGATCCACCTTAAAACTTATTTTAAAGTCTAATGTGCTGACTCACTCAGTATTATATCCTAATCCTACTATTTGTATGACCAGCCAGGGCACATTGTAGAAGGAAATGAGGAGGAAAACAAAGAAAATAGACAAAGAAGTGAAGGATAACTCAGCAAACCTTGTTGTGAGGCACACTTCAATGAGGTAAGTATATATGGTGAAATTTTTTAGCCATTAGGTCTGGCTTTCGCCCACTAGCTATGTAGTCTTGGATAGTGCATGGCAGCACTTTTGATTATCAACATAAGCATGAAGGTTGAGTAATATGAATCACATTGAAGACATTTTGGCTTGTCGATATCTTGAAGTTCAATCTACCTTTGTTGTGTTCTATGATGCTCAGGCCCATTTTGATAGTTTTGGGCTTGGGTTCCTTGTTTGAGAACCTCTGACTATAATCAAGTGCTTAGTCTCTGTACTTGTGACAAATTTCATAGACAACGATGATGAATAAGCTTTGAAAGATGCCAGCTATCTGTGAAATGAACTTATCTCTCTATGTTCTCCTTTAAAATCCCATTTAATGGCGTACGATGGAATGGCTAATTCAAGTAAGTTTCGGCTTGAGGTCTTTTGAATTTAGCTGCTTAGAATTTGGTCTTGTTTGAACTTACAAAAATGAGCTATTCGGAAATTTGCTTCTCGAAATTTTTGCTGATAAATACATGCGATTTTAACTTGAGTAATTGTGTTCTTTGTCACTTTTTTTTCAAGGGGATAATGGACTAGTATAGTGTTTACTAATTGTTGTGTTTGGTGCTTTTTCACATATGTTTATCGGTGAGTCATCTGTAGTTTATCGAAAATGAAAAGTGAGTTAAGTTTTTAAAGAAGTTTTTCCATAGTCATCACTTATCGTTGTTTATTGCTCTTTCTTGTTAGCTTCAGTAATGAGTTTCTTTTCCACCTGGTGCGGGATGAAAGTGAAGAGAATGCGAATGATGCTGAGTTGGTAAAGCGCTGAATATATTAATACTCACAATTGGTTACTTCACTCGAGAGGTTCACATATTGCATTTTTCTTACCTTTTTGTGATCATGTTATTTTTTTCTATTTGGGCGATAATCCAACGGTAGACCATCATTGTAAGTTTGCAATGATGGTCTACTGTCGTATTTGATCAACAACTTGAGTTTTGCAAGGTCTGCCGCTTGTTCTGCCGAAATTACATTTTGTGTTATTGGTGGTGGTGGTTGGTGTTCTTATTTATTTACTTTTTTTAGGGTGGGGGGGTCTGTGGTTTAATAGAGATTTGTACTGATTATTTCATTATTCTCCGAAGCTATTTGATATGCGCACCGAGAAAATATTCGTAATGTTCTAGTGAAGATTTATGCATCTAAAGGGATGCTTGGGGAAGTTATTATTAATGAAAGAGATAAAAAATGCTACAAGAAAAGATATTGAGAGGGCATTTGGAATGTAGAGACGGTTTAGAATAGGTTGGCATAATGAATCAATTTTATCTAACAACAAAAATGTCAATTTAGTGTATGAATAATCGGTATTCTGATTTGTATTCTTCATCGTGGATGCTTTTACATGGGGTCTCTCTCAGCAATTGTAGAGCATCTCTTCCATCGGATTGATTCTTAAGCTGAAAGGATTTGAAATACATTAACCGCAAATCTCACGGATTCTGTTTCGAGGTATATGTTAGTATATCGTCAAGCTAAAATGTTAAACTAAACTCTCCCTTGGGATATTAGATTGACGTTTTAAGTATGGAGGTTTCTATGCTTTTCTTTTGGTACTTTTATTCTTCAATCATGAGATCATGCAATTTAAGCAAGTCCCCATGCGAGGACTGTACTCTTTTTTTTTTTTTTTTAATATAAATATGAGGGGGGCCTATTTCTTTCATTTGCATCTGAGTCAATTTTTTAACATGTAAGCATATTAGTCTCTGTCCTATGAATGTACTGAATGGTGCTATCAATTTGCGGGTGGATGACATCGATGCTAATTGACTTCTACATCAACTTCTACTTCTACATTAGTAGTAGGATTATGTCATTTTTCTCATGATTATATGACTAAACAAGGAAAATGTCATGGATCTCTTGCTTTATGTTTTGTCTCCTTGTCTATGAGATTCATTTTGCTCTATTGTATATATTTCGGGGCATCCGAGCTGAATCGGTCCAATGGGGTGTCTACTTATTGTCAAGGTACTTCCTTTACTTTATCCTACCACCTTATAGAGTATTTTGGCATACATGTAAACTTGTGTATACAAGGGAAAAACTAAAAATTTTGTAAACGGCACTTTCATTGCCACGGAAATTCCGGAATTTATGCGGTTCTAGCAGCCGCATAGACCACAAGTACTTATTTCCCTGTGCTATGACATCTGTCCAAAACAGAAGATCTAACGAAGAAGGATTACAATCTCCCTTTTGCAGAATTATACAGCTGATCGCTTGAACTTTGGATTGGTCTGCTTGAGCTGGTTAAATCAAGGTTACATGGTTGAGGTACTTCCCACGTAATTACTTCTAGATGTGATTGTGATTTTAACATATGCTGGAGACTGGTGTCAAAAGTTTATGCCTTATTGCAGATGGTGATTGTTGGAGATGATTGTGCTTTACCTCCCCCTCGAGGCATGGTCGGGAGGAGAGGATTGGCAGGGACAATTCTAGTTCACAAGGTTTGTGGTCTCTTTCTCTCTGAAAGGTTGTGCTTTAAATGTCCCTTTTGGCACTAAACAAGAATCTTTTCCTTCCCCACTTCTCATGGTCCATGCTTGTATCCTTAATTTTTGCCACCATCACTTTCATCTATTCGAGTGACTACGTCAACTTTAAAAACTTTCGTATTTTCCTGTTGTAATAGATCTTTAACATAGGAAGCTCCTGTTTTGGCAAATCAATTTGTAGAAAGTTTTTGAATTTTTAATTAAGAAAGTCAGAAGGACAACCCTTTCAGATTATTCTTCTGAAGTTTTCATGCATCTGGCAATATCTATGGTTCATTGTTGTTGAGAGACTCCACACTTCTTGCCCTACGTTTGAGTAGTGAAAGTGAAGAATACCGATATGATTCTTTGCTTTCATTTGTCAATATAAGGTCGCGGAGCTGCCGCCGCGCAGCTGGGCTCTCACTTAAGGATGTTGCAACAGAGGCGAAGCGTGCATCGAAATGGTTGGGACGATGGGTGTTGCATTATCCGTTTGCACTCTACCAGAGTCAAGCTTTTCACGACTATGTAAGCAATGTTCCCTCTAATTGGATATCTTTGTTTCTCATAAGATTTCCTTTTATTAATTTTTATGCCCATCTGCACATTCTACTTCATGGCAGGATTCAAGATTGTTGGGCGAACTATATGTTGCTCTTTTGAAGTCAATAATCAGAGACATCGAAGATGTTGCAAGGACACCTGCTACTGATTTGGGTATAAATCAAAATAATGCTGCCAATCCTGAACGCGACTTTGAGGAAAATGGGTCAATGGAGAGAGTGACCCTTTTCCTTAATCTGGTGGGGTAATATACCTTTTTAGGGACAAAAACTATAACTTCAAAACTCGTCCCCGCTTTCCACTGATGCTGTGGAAACCTGTTACTCCTGTGTATCCAAGGTTGATTAAAAAATGGCGGAAGTGGAGACATTTGCGTTCCAGGCGGAGATAAATGAGCTCCTCAGCCTGATCATCAACACCTTCTACAGCAACAAGGAGATCTTCCTCCGTGAGCTCATCAGCAACTCCTCCGATGTACATCTCCTCCACCTCTTTTTGAAGTACTAGGTTGCCTTGTTCAATGTCTTATGTCTGTTAGGTGTTAGTAATGGCTTGCAGGCTCGAAGATCAGAGAGATTTATGTTTGCTTGAAGTAGCTGTTCGATGCCTGGTGAAGAGTTAAGAGTGTCATTTTTAGTTGATTGGATGGCTCTGCCTTAGGCATTGTTGAGAAATAATCGTGATCGAAATGCGATACTGTGATGCTGAAGGTGATATATTGATTCTGATCTGTGATCGGTTTGTGTGTGCTTTAGGCATTGGATAAGATTAGATATGAGAGCCTCACGGACAAGAGCAAACTCGATACGCAGCCCGAGCTGTTCATTAGGCTGGTGCTGGACAAGGCCAACAAGACTCTTTCGATCATTGACAGCGGCGTTGGCATGACTAAAGCAGGTAATGTAATTGGCTGACAGAGATTGATCAATTTTCTTGCTCGTGTCTTTTGGCTATGGCTATGTTCCTACGCGATAACGGTAACTCGCTACGCCGAGTTCATTTAAGTTGTGAGACTGTTGGTAGATATTAACGTCTGAGATGAATTGGACAGATCTTGTGAACAACCTGGGTACGATTGTGAGGTCGGGGATGAAAGAATTCATTGAGGCATTGCAGGCGGGAGCTGATGTGAGCATGATCAGTCAATTTCGTGTCGGTTTCTACTCTGCTTATTTGGTGGCTGAGAAAGTCATTGTGACTCCTAAGCACAATGATGATGAGCAGTACATCCGGGAGTCCTGGCCGGTGGTTCCTTCACCGTTACGAGAGATGTGAGTGGGGAGCAACTCGGCAAAGGGACCAAGATCACCCTCTTCCTTAAGGAGGACCAGGTGAGTGCATTTATGGTTGCTTTTATGAATTGGTGGAGAAGATTTGCATTGGTTTTGGATGATACATGATGCTAACAGTCACGTCTCGTTTTCCTCACTGAGTACCTGGAAGAAAGAAGGATTAAGGACCTTGTGAAGAAGCACTCCGAGTTCATTAGCTACCCCATCTATCTATGGACTGAGAAGACAACCGAGAAAGAGATCAGTGATGATGAGGACGATGAGCCCAAGAAGGAAGAGGAAGGAGATGTTGAGGACGTCAATGAGGAGAAGGAAGAAAAGAAGTCCAAGAAGAAGAAGAAGAAGATTAAGGAGGTTTCTCATGAGTGGCAGCTCATCAACAAACCGAAAGCCATCCGCTGTGAAAGCCGGAGGAGATTACCAAGGAGGAGTATGCTTCCTTCTCCAAGAGCTTGACCAATGAATGGGAAGACCATCTTGCCGTGAGGCACTTCGTGTTGAGGGGCGGCTTGAATTCAAGGCTATTTTGTTCGTCCCAAAACGTGCTCCGTTCGACCTCTTCGATACTCGCAAGAAGATGAACAACATCAAGCTCTATGTTAGGAGGGTTTTCATTATGGACAATCAGGAGCTCATTCCGAGTATCTTAGATTCGTGAAAGGAGTTGTTGATTCCGATAACTTGCCCCTCAACATTTCTCGTGAGATGCTTTGGGAACGAACAAGATTCTCAAGGTCATCGGGAAAAATCTTGTCAAGAAGTGCATTGAGATGTTCAATGAGATTGCGAGAGAACAAGGAGGACTACAACAAGTTCTATGAGGCCTTCTCGAAGAACTTGAAATTGGGTATCCATGAAGACAACGGAATAGAGGTAAAGTTGAAGACCTCCTCCGGTACCACTCGACAAAGAGTGGGGACGAAATGACAAGTCTGAAGGATTATGTCACGAGGATGAAGGAGGGTCAGAAGGATATCTACTATATCAATGGTGAAAGCAAGAAGGCTATAGAGAACTCTCCGTTCTTGGAGCGGCTCAAGAAAAAGGCTATGAGGTGCTTTTCATGGTGGATGCAATTGATGAGTATGCTTTGTAGGACAATTGAAGGAGTACGATGGAAAGAAGTTGGTCTCGCAACCAAAGGGGGCCTGAAACTTGATGATGAAAGCGAGGAAGAGAAGAAGAAAAAGGAGGAGAAAAAGAAGTCCTTTGAGAACTTGTGCAAGACAATGAAGGACATTTTGGGAGACAAAATTGAAAAAGTCGTGGTATCGGACAAAATTGTGGACTCTCCCTGCTGTTTGGTGACGGGAGAATATGGATGGTCTGCAAATATGGAAAGGATTATGAAGGCTCGAGCTGCGAGGGACAACAAAGATGAGCTCTTACATGTCAAGCAAGAAGACAATGGAGATCAACCCCGATAATGTCATCATGGCGCAACCGAGGCCGATAGAACGACAAGTCCATGAAGGACTTGGTGATGTTGCTGTTTGAGACTGCTCTTTTAACATTCGGGTTTAGTCTTGATGACCCCAACACTTTCGCAGCGAGGATTCACAGGATGCTGAAGCTGGGTCTGAGCATTGACGAGGATGAGACTACTGGTGATGATGGTGCTAAGGAGAGCAAAATGGAGGAAGTGGACTAAGCTTCTGCAACATCGAAGTGAACTCCATTTTGTACTAGTGCCATAGAAAGATGAGGGGTGTGTGATATGTTAATGGATATAGTGCTTATAAATTGTTACTTCTATTATTGTATCCATAAGGCTTATGATCTGAAAGGAGTCCGATATTTTGTGCTTTGATAGCAAAGTGTAAATGATTTTGTTTGGCAAATCTTGTTATCGTGTCTCGCAATAGAATTTCGGGGTAACAACTCCTTAAGGCGTCATTGTTGCGTGAATTGGACTTGGAAATGTAAGAAACTCTCAAAGTTCGGTGCATGCGAGTCCCTAAGGGCATGAGCCTATTCGAACAAAGTGAGTGCGGAATGATGGACTCAAACATGGTGGAAGAAATACATAGCACTCTTTTGAGGCGACAGCTTCTTGATCAATTATCTACCTACTCGTTCCTTGCATGTGCATGGCATTACCCACGAAAGGGTCCCCCTACTCAATAGTAGGAAGTCACGGTTGTACTATTCTGCACCAAAGTTTGCGCAAGGAATGAAAAAAAAGTTTACATAGTCCTGTCCGTGGGCTTTAACCATGTTTGGATTGGCTCATAGAAATGTGATTGGCAATCTCTACTGATTCTGTATATTCAGGACTGCCATCCCTGAGCGAGCAAAATATAAGTATATTACATCTAATCTCTCCGGAAGAAACTCCTGAGTCACTGGTGCATACACGTAATGTAAATTGAAACCCATATTTCCATGCAAAGAATCTCACCTAGTTGAAAACTTGTAAACAGCACAAGCACTATACTATATGAGGGTTCCTCTAGGCTATTTATGTTACGATCGTGCATTATACATGCTTTCACAGGGGCCTCCGGATTCATTCATCCCAAGATGTTGAAAAGAGTTTGATGACCCCCGTACAAGAAAATGACATATATTAATATTTATCTAAATAATATGCTTACATAAATGTCTCAAATAATCCCATATCAATAAAAAGTAAATTGTACCGACTCGAATGGTTCCATGAGATCTATTATTGTACTCCAACATCTATCCAAAAATAAACTACTAATAGTAAATATTACAATTGTAACAAAAAGTTGAAATGATACTAACAAATAAAATGATTCATAATAAATACCGAGTAGTGAATGGAGAAAATCCACTCAAATTGCTTGGCGGCATGATATATGATGATTGCATCTACATTAAAAAAAATGACCCCATTACCATAATGCAATTAAATTATCATAATGATTGTAACTTTTGAGAAAGCATTTTCTACCATTATAAAGAGGCATAGTAACTTCAAAAATATACAAACTGATTGATCACCAATTAAAGTCTTTATACATAGCTATTCAATACCTGATTAGGAAATTGGCAAAATGAAATCCCCGATGGCATGATGTATGGTGGTTGCTGCATCTATACAAAATTTTTTACCAAATTAGTAAAATGTAAATAAAAATGGAAAGCTAAAAGCAACATACCTGATTATGAAAATTTATGGCAGGACCACCAATGTTCTTTGGGATAAAGGGTGCTTTGAAACTGATTTTGATTACTCAAATAATTTGGAAAATGAGTTTCACTATGTGTTGCTTGAACAACCAACTCTACATTAGAAAGCAATAAAATGTTAATTAGCATCATGCAACATAAATGGAAAATTTAATTGATCATATTAACCAAAATAATATGTTACCTCGATTGTCTATTTGCATTGGGGCGTTCCTTTGATAGATTTTTTCTTCTTTTTTTCAGTTGAACTTTTTAGTCTTCCATAACTTATTCCCTTTCCTTTCCTTCGAAGGGGGTCTAATATCGAGATATCGCACAAAGAAGCCTCATTGGAGTCATCATCACCAGCATCATCGGTGGCGGCCATACTTGAATTGTATGATGAAATTTGACCCTTCGCTATTTTCATATGCTCCCTCACTATCTGCATAGTGTTTGCATCTTTGGCTCCCAAACTCATCAGCTCAAAAGATTCTCGCATTAATGTGGAAAATCGATTAACTGTAGATGGACCAGGTGGCAAAGATTCTTCATTCACAATCCCTTCTTTGGCACCCTTAGTCCATCTTTTCAAAATATAGGGAGATGGAATGCTCTTAACTATCGATTTATTCCAATTCAACACGTATAATGCATGGCGACACAACCACCCTTTTGATTCAAAAAATTTGCATTCACAAGAAATTGATAACTCTACAGGGTTAAATCTGACAAGGTATTCATGTCCACACCTTATGGTATATGAATAAACCGATCCATCAAATGTAGTACCTGCAAGTTCTTCGAGAGACATTCCATAAGTTCTTCACTAAACTTATGAAAAATAGTACGGGTATAAACTGAAGCAGCATGTTGCAAAATCTCATTAGACGAAGCGTGCAATTTGGGCTTCCCACGAGAGTAGTAATCATCTTGAATTTCAATTTCTCTCATGTGCTTCAGTTGCTCTTCATAATAGTGGACAAATTCTATAAGGGATGCCGTCTTCTTCAAAAATTGCTGGAAGACATTATTAGTGCTCTCACTTCTTTGACTTGACCTTATACCGCATGAGAAAATATCACGACCAAAAGCTGAACTCCATTTATGTCTAAGGCCGTATAATCTCTTAAGCCAATTGTTGTTCTGAGTATCCCACTCCTCTTCCATTTCCATCCAAGTAGATTCAAATTCGTCCTCCGATTTGCATCTATACATAAGCCTAAAAAATACTTATCTCTAAAATCCGGCTTATGGTAAAGCTGTGGAATGTTTTTAATGGCATTTTGTATGATGTGCCAAGTGCATAAACGATGCTGTGTATTCGGAAACACCATTCTAATGGCTTTTGCCATGGCTTGATCTTGATCGGTGAATATGGTTTTAGGAGCCTTATTTCCCATAGACTCCAAAAACACATTAAATAACCAAATGAATGAATCCGCCGTCTCGTCCAACATAAATGCACAACCAAACAGAGTATTTTTCCAATGGTGATTAACCCCAACAAAAGGTGCACAAATCAAACTATATCTATTAGTTCGATACGTGGAATCAAATACTAGCACATCACCAAAACAATCATAATCGAATTTGGACAAACTATCTCTCCAAAATAAATTTGTCAATCTACCATCTTGATCTACTTGTACAGCGTAGAAAAACATTGGGTTTTGCATTTGCATGCGATGGAAATGATTCAAAAGATTTTGACAATCTCCCCCTTCTATAATCTTACTGTTTTCTGTCTGCAAAAATTTTTGGCAATCACGTAAAATGAAACCCAAGTTTCTACTTCCACCTGCTTCATTTGCTAAGAACTTATATGCCGTAGTCCCACCAATGCCTGCTTTAACCATGTCACCTAAAACACCTTTGCAAGTATCGGATATCATCCTTCCACACCTAATCAAATGCTTTTGATTTTCCGATACAAATGCATGATTATGGTTAGAAACATACTCTATAACCTCATAGACACCATTATCAACCTTAAATTTGATATGAGCAGGACACCCACATCTAACTTCAAGCCTCTCAAATTTCTTTTCTTGATCAGATGAGGTGACAGAATGGCCCTCACAATTGCACAAAAATGTTCGTCGGGTTATTTCTCATTTTCTATTTTTAACCGTATGACCCTTCCTCACTCCAAATCCTTTGCCAATTGCATAAGCCACATACTTATGATATGCTTCAACTTCATTAGAAAAAACCATCCCGATGGCAAACTCAAAATCATTTTCCATATCACGCATTACATGTGCAAGATGGGAAGTTTCATGCTGCAATGAAATGAACAATAAATAATCAATAAAAAAAAAAAACATCAAAAGAAAACAAAATATATTTCACATTGTATGAGTAAAGAATTACCTCTGATTCAGCCATTCGATAACTTTACACGTGCAAATTAACTGAGGTGATGTCTTCAAAATAGAAATAATTCTTCAGGAGTTCCCTTCTAATAAAATACAAAACAGAAAGAAAGAGCAACAACGTTGATGTAGAAGTCAATTAGCGTCGCTGTCATCCACCTGCAAATTGATAGCACCATTCAGTACATTCATAGGACAGAGACAAATATGCTTACATGTTAAAAAACTGACTCAGATGCAAATGAAAGAAGTAGGCCCCCTCATATTTATATTCAAAAAAAAAAAGTCCTGGCATGGGGACCTACTTAAATTGCATGATCTCATGATTGAAGAATAGAAGTATAGAAAGAAAAGCATAGAAACCTCCATACTTAAAACGTCAATCTAATATCCCAAGGGAGAGTTTGGTTCTAGCGAGCGAAAGTACTCCTATGACAATTATAATATATGGCATACGCAGGGCACAACACACCACAAAACAAAAAGAGAAGCAAGCAACATATTGCTAGAGTCAAAGGTACATTTTTAAATCAGTAAGCTGTTTCCTAGTTATTAAAATAGATGCAACTATGATCAACCTCTGATCGAACCATAGATAATAACAATTGTCTGCCTCTGCAAAGTCTTAGAAATATTTAGGGTATCAATCATAACAGTACTTTGAAGATTGCTTTCACAGTCTCGTAATACAATCCAGTTTTAGCCCACCCTCTGGTAAAGAGCACTCCAGCGACCGTGTTGAACATTTCAACCAACTATCAGCATCTAGAAATGAAAAACAAAGTGGTGGTTATGTAAAAATAATCAAGGCCATATAATCCATACAAAATCTTAGAAATATTTAGGGGTATCAATCATAACAAGACTTTGAAGATTGCTTTCACGCTCGTAATACAATCCGGTTTTACCCCACCCTCTCGGTAAAGAGCACTCCAAAGGACCGTGTTGAACATTTCAACCAACTATCAGCATCTAGAAATGAAAAACAAAGTGGTGGTTATCTAAAAATAATCAAGGCCATATAATCCATACAAACATAACTGGAAAGAAACCACACTCCTCCAACATTATACCCATCACTCATGTAAAACTTCTAAAAGAGGGTATACAAAGCATTAACTCCTCTAATCCACATGTGCGAGAGAGGATGCATGTGTTGCTTGCACACCTTGAAGAAACGCGATTTGTCTCTCATGATCACTTTTCGACCATTAAGGAATCGAGCATGCTGAATCCCCCCTCTTTCACAACAATCCTTGCCGAGCTAGGCATAGATAATACAATTAATCCACCCCAAACATCATTTTGTCATAGTCATAAAAATCTAGTGATCTCTCCTCGTAAAGATTGTGTTTAGATCCGTGTTTTCGTGGATGGCTTTACTCGGAGTTGCAGAGGAAGTGTATTATGCCTTAGTCTCTAATTTTATGAGCAAGAGGTGTAGGATTTTCAAAGATCGTGAGGTAATTAACCCAGTGCCTGCCCACAAGCAAAAATTTCCAGTAGCATCTAATGCCATGGATCCAGTATGATGATCAATCTTAGGTGCTAAAGTCCTTGTTAAGACAGCCAACATTCCTTGCGGTCAAGCTCAAAGCAGATACTCTAGTTCCACTGACTTAACTCAACCAAAAAGAATGCCAGACTTGGGTGTTGCTAATAGCTAACTGTGGTGTGTCTCTGGCACGTTTTCTGTACTTAATGTGGCATGAGAAGTCAGAAAAGGATAAGAAGTCCTGGGGCTTGGTTTAAAAGATGCAGACGGGTCAAATTGATGAGGAGAAATATCCAGATAACCTCCTTTAATTAGACAACCCCTAAAGGCTTTAAGGATGAGGGAAAAGTAGATTGGGAGGAGCCATCAACCAAGCTTCCAACTTTGGCTAATTGTGACAGAAGGAAATGACACTCTAACCGCTTAAGATATTTACGAATCGGTCTAGCTAAGCTCTCTATAAGCGGTATAAACCTAAACTATACTAGTGTGAGCTTCTATCGAAGAAAGGTCATGTAAAAAAATATCGCAGAACGAAAACAACCCAAAGAAGAAGAACAAACCTCCTCATGGTGTCGGCACTCTGTCATCATTAGATTTGCCAACTGTAGTAAAGTTTGCTTTATTCAATTCTTCCTCACCCTCCCAAACCACGTCTCATTCGCAAAGAAAATGCTCTCAAGAACATGTAGAGGTAAACCCGAGGACACCTCTTACTTATTGATAACAAACAATTATAATATATGGCACACGCAGGGCACAACACACCACAAAACAAAAAGAGAAGCAAGCAACATATTGGTAGGGTCAAACGTACATTTTTAAATCAGTAAGCTGTTTCCTAGTTATTAAAATAGATGCAACTATGATCAACCTCGATCGAACCATAGATAATAACAATTGTCCGCCTCGCAAAGTAATTTCTTCGGAACCGACAATATGAAAATGCTTGCCCGCTTGTTGAAGATGCTCTCTACAGAGCGACAGTCACAAGATCAAAGTACCCGAAAAAACAGAAAGTAGAAATTTAGCACCAAAAGAAGAGTGACTAATGGTACGACCCGATGCCGACGCCAACTTCAATTTTTTGGTGTCATGATTCTCGTATGCCATCCCCATCCAAGAGTCAGTACTAGTATACGCCTTCGTATGAGAGTGCTTCTTGTTAATGTCAATGATCAACTGGCTATGCATAAACAAATGATTCAACTAGATTCAAGAGGGGAAATGGGAGAAAACATGAAATGAGAACTAAGAAGAGGAAGAACTCGGATAGAGAGAGCGACCTTCGTTCAAGAGCGGGGCTTCGCGGAGGCGACGGCGTCGGCGGCGTCCGCGTTCAGAGCGGGGGGCTTTTCGCGGAGGAAAGAGAGAGAGAGCGACCTTCCTTCGCGGAGAGGGAGGCCAAAACGCGAGCGGGGTTTGTCGGCGTCGGGGTTCGCCGGCAAGGGCGCTCCGCAGAGGAAAGAGGGAGAGAGCGGAGCGAGAGGTCGCGAGAGGGAGGCGAAAGGCGCGGCGACGGCGTCGGGGCGGAGGCGAAGGGGCGTTGGCGTCGACTAGGGTTCGGGGCGGGGGCGGAGGCGGAGGCGGAGGCTCGCGCCGACATCCGACTAGGGTTCGAGGGCGGAGGCTGCGTCGGCGCTCGGCATTAGCGTCGGAGTCGGGGGCGACGGAGGCAACCGGCGGAGGGGCGTCGGCGTCGTGCGGAGGAGCGTCGGCGAGAACGAGGAGAGAGCGGGGAGAGAGAGTGGAGTCGTGTCGGGCCGAGAGAGCGTCGGCGAGAACGAAGGTTCGTTTTTGTTCTCCCCCCGCAACGGAACGGAACGGAGAACGGGGAGAGAGAGAGGAGTCGACAGGTCGCAGGCGTCGCAGAGGAGAGAGAGTGTCAGTGGTGGGCCCGGGAGCGGCGCGCGCAGATTTTGAATCTGTCTGACGCCATTTACACGTGGAGCCACGTGTCGAATTCTGAATGGTGTTACCCTACGCCTACGTGGAGGGTTAAACCCACCCAATATTTTCTCGAGGAGAGAGTGGCGTGTCTGACAATAACATAGAAAGCAAAGTAGCGTGGCCCCACTTCTGTTGGATGTGTCTCTTTAATGCATTTACTTTTGTTCAATCTCTCTCTCAAAGTCAATCCCTCCTGTCCCATCTCCATCTCTCTCTCTTTCTCTATGCAAACCCACTTCCTCTTCTCCCACAAAAACCAACGAGTCCTCCATTTTAGAGACACCATGAAGGCACCTCCAATTCTTTCCGAGCTCGCTCTCTAACCTCATGGATTCCCACACCACCCCCCCGCCCCCAACGGCCCCCTACAACTCCACGAGGGGTCATATCAGTTTCAACTCCATCCTAGTCGCCCTCCTTGACTCGACTCGACTCCCACTACACCAAGCTCATAGAGAAGGCCCTCCTCTTCCAGACCTTGAAGGACGTTGAGAGGGAAAGAGGTGTGAGAGCCAAGAGGGAAGAGCAAGCATGGGGGCTCCTATTCTTTGAAGATTTGTAAGAAATTTAAAAAAAAAAAAAAAGAGTTGGTCTGGTCCGGTCCGAGAAGTTCCACCCTTGGAATTGGGAATCGCTGAGAACCGGCCGATCCGATCTAGTCCGAGTGGTCTATGTTGCTCACCCCTAGTGTATGACAAATCAAAATTTATGTTCTAGAAATAATTTTTCAATTCCAAATTTGTTTTTAAAATAAAAATTCGTTTGGTAAAATTATTTCATTTTTTTTTTTTTTTTTGGAATAGATTTCTACCATAGAAATCAATTTGAAATGGAAATCAAAAGTAATTTTTTTTTTTTTTACTTCTCCATTTCTAGAACATAAATAAGAAATAAAAACTTTTATCATCGCTCGTTCTCTCCACTGGTCGGCCGCCCACCATCGCCACCGCCATCCACCCCCTTCAAGGGGGAAAAATTTTGTGTTGTTATCAAATAAAATTATATTCCAAGAACGAAAATTTTGCGTCATTATCAAATATAAATTTTTGCTCAAAAACTCTTTACCAAAAAAAAAAAAATTTTACTCAAAAACTCATTCGGAAATAGAAATAGAAAAATATATTTCTCTTCCAGAAATCAATTGCTGACCAGAAATTTTATCAATCAAGCCATAGGTCAATGAGGTCAATGAGGCATATGAATATGTCCTGGAGCTCTTACAATTACGAAGTTAGTATTCCCACATGATTTCTAAAATGCGGCCATCACAATAATAAGCTATCAATAAGTTTGGTATCCCCGATAAATCTTCATTACCAACATTTAAATTCTATTTGCAACGAGATTTTCTTTCTTATGCAATTGTGCGTCACTATATTAACTTGTGCATGCAAGATGACCTCCGCAAGTTTCACATTCCGTGGCCAACATATGTGGGTCGTTTAATACATTAGATCCACGCATAGTGGCATCCAAAGTTGGAGTTCCTGTACATGACGCAAGGAGGACAAGTAGAAAAAGTTCCCTCTGGACATAGGGAGGAGGTGGAATTCAACATAAAAGACATTGGAGGAGACATCTGAGGAGATGGGTGTGTTGACTTTCTAACCACCAATCAAGAAAAATGCCGGTTTCCGGCCAATGACACGACGAGATTGGAGGCTTGTTGAAGTCTGTAGGGACTTTTTGCAAGTTTCTGTGACACGACGGATGCTTTAAGTGCTGCCAATAATTCTTCAAGCAACCGAACCATTCCGGTTTTATGCATGATGTTCGTTCAATCGAAGAACAAGGAGGGTGAGCGCTTTTTAAACGAAGTAGAAGTGGCAATGAATTGCGAAATTCCTCAAATATCACCAGGTCATTCCACCTATTTTTTTGGCATCCATTACCTTGGGTCCAATGTTCCAGTGGAAAGGCCCGAAACTCTCCCCGTTGGGACCGAGTGAGCAAACCTAAGTTGAATTGATTTGGCAATGGCAATGGGTTGGCTCTGAAATACGTACACTGCACACATCAATCAATTCAACATGACAAGTTCCACTCCATAAATGGAGATGGAGTGACTGTGTCTAGAAACTTGTATGGTCCATACCCTACGATCGTCCGTTAAGTCTGTCTTCATCTACTAATAAGTCAGAGACGAACATGGAAACAAACTCCTTCAAACATATTAGAAGAGTTGGCAAAGACAAAATCGACCTTGTGAAATGGTGGAAGAGGTGAGCAACTAGTTTTTATATTATTTCCACCATGGCTCGTGACTTATGGACCCACCATCAACTATGGTATCATTATGGTGGAAGAGGCGAGCAACTAGTTTTTATATTATTTCCACCATGGCTCGTGACTTATGGACCCACCATCAACTATGGTATCATTTGAGTTCACATTCAATACTAGCAAATGAATCTTGGAAGACAATAAGTCCAGATTATGTTCTTGAAATTAAAAGATGGTTGTCGTTGGCCATGATTGTTATTTGCAAGAATTGACTCCAAAGGAACATGACCAACACAAACAAGAGGACAATGATGACAATATATCATATGGATCATGGTGAGGATACAATGGCAAAGACACCAAATTTGTTAGACATTCTCTTTTGGTTTAACTTCTATGCAATCATTAAGGTGCCACTACGTGTAATTTTTTCTATCCAATTTTCTTGAAGATGTACTTTTTTTTCAATTTGTTTTAATTGAATGAGTGTTTTCATTAATTTTCCTCAATTATTTTTTTTTTTTTTTCACTTTTTCACTATTTGAAACAAATTAGTGTATTTTTTAACATTTTCGATTAAGAACATTAACCACCTTTGCGCCACCCTTCCAACACTGGGGGGAGAGGTGGAAGGTTCGAATCTCCACCTTCTGTGGGGTTGGGGTGGGGACGAATTAATTTCAGGAATGAGTTTCGACTTCCACGCCCTACAAGGAGGCATGGCAAAAGTCTAAGAGTAAGCATTAGAATAGGTGTAAAAAGAAAGAAGATCGACAAAAAAAAAAAAAAAATTAAGAACATTTATTTTTATTTTATTTTTTAAAATTGGAGCATGGCTAACCGCGACAGGCTTGTCGCAACCCTATTAATATTTTTTCAAACCCCTATTTGCCTTCTAAATTATACATTTACACACTTAAGTTTTAGGTCAAAGTCTGACCTGTGAGAGAAGAAAATACATTCTCAGATGCATTTGGTGCACATGAACCCAATGTATCATAGGGTCCGTTTGGTTTGGCTTTTGGAGAATGCATTAATACCTTTGGGTGAATGGGGTTTTCCGAAATGCAAATATCGTTAGGTAAAATTTACATTGAAATACAACTTTGGCCAAAATACCGTTTGGTAAAATTTGCATTTGTAAATAACTTTTATTAAATTAAAAAAAACAAATATATATATATATATATTTTGAAATCCGCCACTAGGACCACCGGATCTGGCGGCCGGATGGCCGGATTTGGCCCTCGAACGGCCGCTTGAGGTTGGGCAACCCTAGGCAACGGCCACCAGGGTGGTGCGACCTCAGGCGGCCGTCGCCTGGGTTCACAACCCAAGCAACAGCCGCCTGAGGTCTGGCAACAATCATTGGGGTCGGGCAACCCTCAGGCGGCGATCATCGGCGCATCACCAGCGCACGCAACCCCCTTGGTTGGCGGTCATCGGCCTCCGTACGGTGGTTTTCTTTACAAATGAACAGTATCTACGGCGAATGAACAGTAACCTTGCGAATGAACAGTAACAGGAACTTGCATTTCGAAAATACAAGTTTCCAAAGGATCTCCGGACCTGCTTCGAACTAAGGACCTTTAGAATCCTTTGGAGATGCAATTGCATCTTGCCAAAGTCACTCAAAATATTGAACCAAGCGTGTTTACATTTGGCTAAGGGACTTTAGAATCTCAAAGTCTATTTGCAAAGTTGAACCAAAGAGAGGGCCATAATCTTTTATTACGTGAAATCCGCCAATATCAAAGGCTTAGATGATTAGGGCTTTTTCCTACGCGGCTAGGGGAGTTGGAAAACCAGCCTCTGTCATCAGGTCAGAGATTCGAATCAGAAAGTGAGAGATGACTTGACTTTCACTAGCTGTCTACCATAATTACGTTGCGAAATTGAACGACCAATCAACGCATGGACACGTTAGTACAAAAGCCATTCGAAAGAGCCACATGATTCCGGACCCATGATCAGCAAATGCCGGTTAGTCTTTACCTAGGTCTCAAAATCAAGCAGCTTTCGCGTATAACACAGACTGTCTAATCGTTTTGAGATCATATTGCATATGTCAATACAAAACCACTCGAAAGAGCTATGCGATTTTGGACCCATGATAAGCAAATGCCTCTTTACCGAGGTCTCCAAATCAAGCAGCTTTTGCCCTTAACACGGACTGTCCAATCGTTTTAAGATCAGATTAAGATTTGCACGTATCGTAATACGCCTCTGCTGCTAAGATCGCTGCTCAGATGCCGATTACTCAGCTGAGCATGCTGGCTGGCCCCAAATACTCGTTCTAAATCCAACGCGACGAAGTGGGCCTAAAAATCCCGAGCGACAAGACACCACCATTCACAGCCAACTCCGAAGCCACGCCACTCCAAACATGAGCAGCACCCTCTCCTCGTACGGAGAACCATAATCCCTGCTAAGTGGATAGATCGGCAGGTGGGTACGGAACTAGGTTGCTCTTAACTCCCTTCCAATCAGCTCCGTCAGGAAGAAGAATCACGTCAACATCCGTCTCTGCCATTCGTGCTCTGTCTGCTCTCTCGCAATCACTCTGTCATCATCATCATCGAACAGTTTGGCTCGACTCGCTCGGGCCAACTTTCCTCACCACCAATCCAAGTCAAAATAGAACTGCAACTGCAACAGCAACAGCAATCCACAACCAATCGTTTCACGGAACACCAACCAGAAAACATATTTCGAACGAGAACAATCCCCACTAGACAAGCAAACAAAAGTTAACATCCTACGATAACACCAGAGAACTACCAAGTTATGAATCGACCGTGGAAGCGGACTCCCCCGCGAATTGTCATTACTGCTACAAGCTACTAACCATTTACCACATCAACATTGCACATTAGAGCTACACAAACGAATTAGTCAACCGCCTAATGCCACCAAGCCCACCTATGGAGAAGACCTGAACAGACATAGGGAACCCCACAGGCCAAAGCTGTCTCACGTCCTAATTCTCTACACTCACTTCAGTCAGCGGTGCCTTCACCTTCGGGGGTCTGCCCCTCGGCCTCCCGGACCCTGCAGCAGACGCCGTCGCCTCTGCCAACCCACCCAACCCTCCTGTCGGCTTCGCCATCTTCCTTGGCCGCCCCCTCGGCCTCCCACTGCCCGCGGAGACCTTGGGCTTCACCTGCTTCAGCCCACTTGGGTCCTTTGGAGGGCGGCCCCGAGGCCTTGGCGGGGCCGGGGGGGCGGCCACGGCAGCAGGCAAGGAGTCCTTGGGCTTTGGTGGCCGGCCACGGCCACGGCGGGGCGGGGCGTTGGGGTCAGGTATCGAGTAGTTGTTCTTCCAGAAGACAAGCTCCCCACTCTCTTTCATCCGATTGAGGTGGTGCGAAAGGAGTTGGGAGTGGCCTGCCGGTAAGTCTCCATACTTGGATTCTATGTACTTCGAGATTGATGTCTTGTTGGAACCGCTGGGCTCCTTCAATGCTTCCAGTGCTGCTGCAATCATCTGTCATGGCACATCGCAGAATAGAAAAGGAAAAAGGCAAAAAGAAGGAAGAATCAAAGGTGGTCAATAGACAGAGAAAGCAAACTGAAAGTGAAAATATTGATCTTCATCTCTATGACAAGGAATCCGACAAACAGGAAAAAAATATTTCTCTAGGATCTCAACCGTTAACAAGCTACTGCATTTTTCCATTTGCCAAGAAAGGAAAGAATCAGGGTGGAAAGTGAAAATCAATCAGCTGGACCTCAATCTCGGAGGGGGGAAAGGTTTAGGGTCGGATCAACTCAGTGTGAATTCCACTAGATTTCCATTTTTCTTTCCTGAAATGTGGACGAACGCTAGCTCAATTCAGTGAGCACGTCCCTAATCGGATCCAGATTGTGACATTCACCCAAACCAGAAAAACATTTCACTTGTCAGTATATCGAGAATTTGAGCAGCTAAATCGAAGCAAACGATCGCGAAACAGATATCACGCCAAGCAAAAATGACATGTGGAACGAGATGCCAAAATCTAAAAATCAAGAAAATCTTCAGCCCAAGCATTTCCCACCAAGACCCATCACAAGAAAAACACCCAAAACCCCAGAACACCTGAATGACATCAACGAAACCATACTACAAGAACCCATCTTTGATTTCACCACACAAACCCCAAAAGACATGGTTTTGCAGGAAAATCTGCTGTCTTTCTGCAAATCCCGATGAAAAGGCTAGAGAGAGAGAGGGAGAGAGAGGGAGAAGGAGGGTTGATGTTACCTCAGGATAAGGAGGGAGTGGTGGAGACTTATTAAACTCTGTAGCAGCCATTAAAGATGCAGAGAGTGAGAGTGAGATGGACACACACACAACACACTCTCTCTGGTACAGAGAGAGAGAGAGAGAGAGAGAGAGAGACTGCGGAGCTACGAAAATCCTTAGCCAGTCCCCACCGAGCAGCTACAATCAACACCCCCACAGAGGTTGTTCCTCAAGAACAGTGGTAAGATTTAGACTCGAGAAAAAGCAAAAGAAAAGGAAAGGCCGGAAAAAAGGAAAAAAAAATAATAAGAGAGAGGAAGAAAAGGAGCTTAAGGGGAAGTGGATTTCTTTTGAGGGCATTGAATTACAAGTTTTGGGTTTTCTTCTCTTTTTTTAAATTTTTTTTTCTGGTGGGGATATACGTTGGACGGCCAGGATGGCGATGGCGACTTTGATCCGAGGGCCCGTGTTCCGCTGCGCAGGGGTCGCGCAGATCGATGACGTGGCGGGGAGAGTCATTGCAGGTGGGTTTGGTCTCTCTGTGCATCTAAATAATACATAGGTTCTGGCAGAAAAGAAAGGTGATGTTTTTATAACATAAAAAAATACAAAGGTTATCCTCTGTGCATAAATTAATTTGTAGAAGAGGATTTTTGGAGGGCATCACTTATCACTCAGTGTCACATGGTCCCCCCTCCCACCAACAAGAGTTTTGGAATTTTTTTATATATTTTTTAATTATTTAATTATCTTGATGAGCAGATAAATTCTGGTATGAAACCGGTGGGGGAACCTATTGGCCAGGCCATAAGTGTTCCCGAACGCACCGCGTAACATATAGATTCAGTGCATCTATTCCCTCGAATCATGTGGATCCAGATGAATCATATGCACCGGATCTAACACATCAATGTGAGATGACAATTGTTTGAAGCTGATTGTAGTGGCTCTCACTTGCTCATATAGATTCAATGCATCTGCTCTTTCAGATCATGCGGATCCTGACGGATCACATGCGTCGGATTTGACCTACTGATGTGGGGTGACAATTGCTCGAAGCTAATTGTAGTGGCCCCCGTGCTAATTAGAGGGATTCATTTGGACCATTGGATATCCAAGGTCTTGCATGAAGTCGAATTTTAGCCATTCGAATAAGCAACCATTTCGTATTCAAGGGGATGAGAGCGAAAACCAATAAACCTTTGAGAGCATGTCAATGGGCATCTTGATGGGGTTAGCTCATGATTAGACCTATCAAAGTGTATCATAAATCAATTTCTTAACTTATATTTGATTGATTAAATTGTTATATGAGTTAGTTATATTCAAGAAATTAATTATAAATGAATTTAAAATGTTAAGTTCAAAATAATAAAAGTATTAAATGGGTTTATAACTTCCACTCAACCCTCTTTAATGATTCTCTCTTCACTTTCTCTTACTCTCATTGGATCTTACTCTTACTTACTCCATGTTCTCACCTCATTTTGTATATGAATTTTCTTAAATTGAATTAAATATGTAAGTATTTTAGCAATACAAGTCGAATCGACTATGAGTCCACTAAATTTGTATTGCATAATGGGATAGAACAAATTAAACGAGTTAATTTGGGTCGGATCATTTTCGATTTAGATTACCCATTTGACGGGTCTCATCACAGCAAACCATGTAACATCATGACTACGGAGCGAATTGCATCATGTCCGGGCTCTTCACAGGAGACCGAATCAGATCACCCCTGCAGGCTTGGCTTTCGTGGTCGATAGCCGGTCGTAGCTCAGTTCAGTTTGGTCAGGCCTCACCGGCCTTGTTTTCTTTTTGTTCCGTTCTGCTTTGGCCTTTTCTTCTGGTCAGCTTAGTCGAGTCGGCTGTCTTTTTGCTGGCTCTGTCATGCTTCGCTCTGCAAGGCTCATATCAGCTGATGAATGTTACCACATATGGGATGAAGAATGTCTAAAGATTCAGTTGAAATCACATGCGTTGTTCGATAACCACCGTCCTCGAATCGATCGATGCAGACGGACCAGTACGGATCCAGTACGGATCCAGGACTAGGTCTCCCTCTCCTTCTCCTCCCACATAATAAAACTATATATATGGCCATGTGGAGATAGCATCTCGAAAAAAAACCCGACCAACAAAATCACCAGAAATGGGACCATTCGTAACCTTTAACCTTACAGTGACATTGTTCCTCGAGACATTTCCTTTCAACATTATCATCATAACCCAAGATGGACACCCATATCTTGAGTCCTTACTAGAATTCAAAATGTACACATTTAACATGATATTCTGGAAAAACTCACAAGAATGATGATCATGTGAATAACAAGAAATTCACACAACTTATAATTGCATGCACATATAATGATCATTGTTCACAAGTAACTCACCTTGACCAAATCATTAGTATCAAGAAAAATTACTCACTAAATCCTCAACCTATCGTTTGGATACAAATTTAGTCATAAACTTTCCAATTTTACTAATTTTGTTATAAACCTCTGTGCAAAAAATTCGAATGTAGTCTTTCTCGCCAATTTCTATTGTTTTCTCAGATAAAAGAACAGTAAATTCAATATTACAATTTTCCTTCTATTGCCCTGGAGATGGATTAAAAAGCGTCACAAGGTAGTTCAAAAATTAACTGCCCCTGATGGGAGCCCACCAGAAATGTGCATGTACAGACCGGTCGATCTCATATATCTGCTGTACAATGCTCATCAAATATGTTCGCAGAAGCAGCCGAGAACATCAATGGGTAGCAAAGCTTTTTGCAAACAGGCGTGTCACCATTGTCATTTCGAGACACTTCGTCTTCGCCCTCTGCGATCAAATTTTTGATTGAGCATGCAGTTTCCCAGCAACTTGGTTATTGAAGGCGACAATCTAAGCAATAACATATCGTCAAGGTTGTTTTTTTTTTTCTATTTCAAATAAGAAAAATGAAGCAGATGCTTCCATGACTATATCACATTTGAACTTAGCTAAGTTTTCCATACTTACAACAAGAAACTGAGAATTCTATGCAGTATGGAATTGATCAGGTTTCCCCACAATTAGGTGACTCGTGACAAAACTTTAATTAGTGTTTCACGTTCGGAGTGATGATAGGCCACTATCCTAGAGACAGCCATTTGAAGTAGCTGGTGCAAGAGATTCAAGATTTCTTGAATATCCTTTTGTTATCTAACCTAATGCTTGTCGTAATAGGACTCTTACTTTGTTAGCTATCGAATGGAGAGCGCATACTGGAATCAACCATCTCCGAGTTTGAATACGTATGCACCAGGAATCTATCTGACTAGGAGTTTGCCTTATCATCTGCAGTTGCTCACCAGATAGTGATGAGAGGAAATTTTTGTAGGGAAGGAAATCTGCCATACTTGATAGCTGCAACCCTTATTTGATGCGCTTAGTTTATACCGCTTGCTTCCTGCACCGGTGGAGGGGCTTGGGAACCATCACAATGGATGTTGCTTAATCGTGTCACCAGAGATGATTAGGTAATGAGAGGACTCTTTAACTGGTATCTAATTTTGTTGTTTTTTTTCGCATTTGACTTAAGAAATTGGTTAGGATTGATTTAGCAGGTTTGCACGTACGCGAGGAAAAGTGCATTGTAGATTCATGGATGAAATACTGTTGTCAAGGCCCTTTGACTTGCTTGCCCCTCACGATGAAGTTCTTTTGTCCCTAACTTGTTGATTCTGCTAAAAAAATGTCCATGTCATCAGAATTAGATGATTCGACCTCGGGTAGACGCTAATCCCATTAAATGGGAAAGGTGCAATCAGAAGCTGCAACTGCATGCTGCAATCGCTAGCTTTACATCTCATTTTGCAGTCAACGTTGAGAAAAAAGAGACAAAATCGGGTCATACCTTATGATGCAGCACTGAATTGCTCAAAGAATGATCTGTCATACATATTGGCTTGGATTGTTGTACTCTGCAGAAAGATATATTTGGACAAACTTTTTCCTAATGTTACAATGTAGAAGAACACAGCCAAGTAGTTTTACTCTAATATTTGGAGCAACCTTGTTTTCTTGAACGACTCAATTCGACCAAGATCTATCAAATAACATGCCATTACCAGAGGATGAAGCATATGAACAGACTCGGGTGACAAAATTTCCTGCTTGGCAGTTCAGCAAAGTGTAACGGATGAGCACAAAGATACGTAAGAACAAGCACACGTGTTTAGGAGATTGATTTAGCAAATCATCACCTTAGTTGCCCTCATCCATATTCCCTGAATGGAGATCGACGCTCTTCAAGTCGCGGAGGTGTTGCAGTATTTCTTGGAGAAGATTCATCCCCTTGTCGCCCTTCTGAATGGAGCTCATACAATGCTTTAGAAATTCTCTATCTGCTTCAAGGGCTTGTAGCCTCTCGTAGACGTGGTCGACCTCCTCAACTATGGCTAATTTCTTCCCATCCTCCTCAAACTTGGAGATGTTTTCACCTGGATCCTGATCAATCATAGCATCTTCATATTCAGTTTCTGCGGTATCCAAAAGAGGAAGCAGTCTTTTCGCCATCAAGCACATTGTCTCCTTTTCAGGATGGTAGTTTTCATTCGGCTCTTTCGGAAGTGTGTCCAAAACCCCATTTTGTTCTTGACAAGTGAAATTGTGACGCTCATCACAATCGTTCTCATCAAAGTTTGACAATTGCTCGCTCAAGTTTTTGTCATTCATGAACTCTTCGTTGCTACTCATTATGAGTAGCTTCTCCTCCAATTCCTTCAGTTGATCAAGAATGGATAGTCTCTCTTCCTCGAATTCTGCCAAGGAGTCATCAAGAGAAGTCACGTGCTTCACGCAATCTAGCGCCATCTCCTCCAAGTTTAAAACTTCATCGGTTGGAGTATTGTCGGGGGAATTAATTTCTTGGTGGCCACAGAGGTTGCCAGCATCATTGTCTCTCAGCTCACGGTTTAGATCAATGTATAGATTGTCACCGTCTTCTGCATTATTGCCGAAGTCAGACGAGCTCTTACTGCTCCAATTTTCAGGACGGATGTTCCTCATTGCTCTCATCCTCTCCATGGCCTCATAATCTGAAACTTTCTGACGGTATATGGCCAACTCTTTCTCAAGTTCTTCCTTCTCTCTTTCCCTCTTGATCATGAGCTCGTTTAGAAGCTGCAAAGCTTCCTGGTCATACTCGGACTGTTCTTCCATCATCCTCTGGTATTGCAGTGCTTCCATTTGCATTGCCGCCTTCTCCTCTTGAAGCCTCGTGATCATAGCCATGGTCTGGTTGGTGGCCACTGCAGAGGCACTCCTCTCCTCCTCTAGTTCAGCGTATAATGCACTCAAAGCTTTTCGCTCTGCTTTTAGAGCTGCCTTGAGCCTTTCGACGGATATTGCCCCATCACCAACTTCCATCTCACTGAGCACGCTTCCGTCCAACGACTCCTCTATGGAAGATTCTTTTTTCTCAGACAGAAGCAACTTCTTATGTAAATAATGTAGACTTTCCACTGAGGTTGGTGTTTCAGGAAACTTTTCTTCCTCGGCTTCAAGCTCCATTGGCTGGCAATTGATTGGATTTGCTTGACTCTCGTCAGTCAACATGGTCTCTTGCACATAACTCTGTCCCGCATCTGCAGGGCCTGGAGGGAGCGTACCTACATTACAATCTGCTTACAGATCAACTCTACACATTTGTCAATAAAGCACTCAGTTCTTGCATTAGAAAGAAATGTGAAGCTTACCATGTCCGTCCTGAGGTACTAACTCATTTGAGGTGTCAGTGACTTCAGCATTCTGGCCATTCACAAGAGAGAAATTTTCTTTTGAGAGTTGTAATGAAGTAAGTAATTCCTGAGGGTGTGACTGATCAGAAGTGGGAACTTTCGTGCTCCTGGCAGTGAGATCTGTTGCTATTTCAATGCAACCCATTTCATCCTTCAATATTGCACCTGTCCAAAAATAAATTATTTTTATGGAAGGAAAGGATTTATTGTTCTTTGGCCAGTATAGGATAAGTTTGGAATAAGCGTGACACTACATGAAGTAAGATGCTACAAAAGCCTACTATACCAGTAAATGCGTACCTATTGGTTTGTTTAATTCTTCCATTGCACATGCTTCAATCTTGTCATCATCAGCTTCCAATGTTTGAGCTGCTCGAGCAACTGAAGCGTCTTCATGTTCTAATTTCCCCTCTTCAGATGGGAGAACTGAAGCACTCTCCTCATCAACCATGTAAATTCCCAATTTCTTCATCTCAGCATAGGCCGCCTTCTTTATGTCGTCATCCACAATGAATGACTCTCCTAAGAGACCAATTTCAGTCTCAAAAACCAAATTCGAAGTGAAAGCTGCATCTCGATGATGATCACACTTGCGCAGATGTTCCTCTACCAAGGCATGAAACTTCGTGTTTTCATTGGTGGAATAATCTATCAGATCCACAGGTATCACCCGTTGCCAATCGCATGCATCAGAGTCCTTGTGTTGCAGATCAATGGCATTGAGTAAATCATCTTCTTTATGACAAGATATTGTTCTCTTTCCTTTGGAAGTGGGACTCCCATTGCTCACGCCATAGGAATACTTCTCTATTACCTCCGAAGTAGCTTCCTTAATGTCCTCATTAGTGTCTTCCTTTTCATTCCACAGTATGCTCGACAAGGGCTTTGAATAATCTTCCTCGGATGCTTCTCGAAAACTAAAACTATCAACATCAGAAAGTACCTGATGCTCCTCCGATATGCCTTCGACTTCATCATTATGATCTTCTATCTCACGCAAGCTTTCCCTCTGATTTTGCAGTCCATTAGGTTTCTTCAGCTGTTCACATTTGGATCCTGCATTCTCATCAACAATTTCTGCGATTGAGAGGCCTCCTTTCTGGATAACATCCGAAGCGCTCCAAGAAGGCTTCCATAGCAAACAAGAAGAGTGCCATTTTCCGGTTAAGTTCTCTTTGCAGCATGAGCACCTTAAAATGTCATCTCCATTCTGGCATGTATCCTCCCTCATCACAGAGACAAATGGCATCCTCGTCGTTCCGTTTGATGCGTCCGTAACTGGCCTAGATGCAAAGCAGTCGTTGCACATACCTTGTGATTCGGCCAACTTATGATGATTCGAACAGTAACTCAACTGGGAAATCTCAGCAGCATGGATCTCGCACACCTCATTGACAAAAGAGTAATCTGCTCTCTTGCCACGCTCCAATACTCGGTCGATTCTGCAGCACCATGGGCATGGGGGCTTAAGGCCGAAGAAGCCCGCAAACTTTGAGATGAGATAGCCGAACAAAGAGTTCAGCAGAAGCATTGAGATGAGAACCCATTCGAGGGCAGCATACACCAGAATGGCTATGATTCTGTTTGTGTTCCTATGCAACATGGTTGCAAACTTGTTGGCAGCCATACCTGTTGCTTTCGTTGTCTTGTCTAAACCCACCACATATAACAGAGAGAGAGAGAGAGAGAGAGAGAAGAGGCTCGGTGTTGCTACCTAGTTACAGTGTGTCAAGAGTTTTTCAGGTGAATGTGACAGTTTTATTCTATATATGCTATTTCTAACATCTCCAGGCATTAGTATGGGATATCCATGACCATGGAAAATAAAGTAGTTTATTCCATTGGGAGATTTCAAAAGAGAATGTCTGTCTAAAATAATCCAAAGAATGAACTAGGAATAAGTTTAATAGGTGGAAACACACGCCACCCGGAATCAGGCTCCACGGAGCTTGATTAGCGCTGCTTCACGCGGGGTCGTAAAGGTGAACAGAAACCATAGGCCCACCTGCCCCGCCATGGCATGGCAAACGCTCTATACTACAACAGCTTTGTCGTCTCACTCGTACATCGTGAATATAATCATCCTATGGCAACAAATTCCCCGTATATGCAAAACTTTCGTCCCCCGTAGCAGTCACCGACCCACACCCTTTCCCTAAAGCACACAAGATTTCTTCTTTCTTGGTCATATTGGCGGAATAGGTCTTGATTGTCATCCCTACGTATTCCGGAAAAGAAGAACCAGCAGAAGCTGCTAACAAAAGGTTAGACAGTACATGAAAACAACCGGCGAATTCGCTCGGAATGGTCCCATTTCGCCTCGGGTTGCATCATAAGTCCTGTTCAGGGTCTCCATTTCCGATCCACGGGGCTCTACTCATGGCTGCACCATCATTACAACTTGCAAGGATTTAATAAATAAGAGTGAAGGGCAAGAATGATGAAACATGGGGTGTCAAATAGTGGCGGGCATCATGGTAAAGTTAAGGAACAGGAAAGTCTTTGAAAAAGGAAAAGCTAAAGATAATGGACCAAAACGAGGAACCTTGATTCTAACCCTAGAGCTTTCCTCCAGAAAATAAGAGAAAAGGAAAAAACTAAAGTGATGGGGCCAAGCCTCTGTCTCAAGCTTTTGCTTTTGCCCTGCTTTTAGAAAAGCTTCTCCTGGATTTAAAGTCCAAACATTAAATGGAGTTTGGTATGAACCAACTAAATATTAGGACTTAAACAGAGCCTCCTTTTCCTGGGGCTAGTGTAAGAAATCAGCTATCTGAAGCAAAAATGTGACCCACGTTCCTTATATTATGGAGTCTCTGAGATCCCGAAATAGATTCTGGACACCCTCGTACATCTTTCGCAATTATGCTGAATCGCAACCGCGCCTATGTGAAGATGGCATCTCATCATGTGGTGTGGATCCCAGGGAAAAGCAGGATCACATGACAAACCAACCATTAGAGGCCCCAAACCAAGTAATGATTGAAGCACTAAGGTCTTCCTTTCAATGCTCTTATCCACATTCAATTAAGGGAATTTACACGCATGGAACCATTTGCCTTTCAACCTTCAACCTCAACCACCAACAACATCCCAGATTTCTTTACTGCCAAGAGAAGCCGGCTTTTATCTCGAACTCCAACGGCAGAAATAGCCAGTGAATTGTTTTATTGGCTTTGACAATAGATGAAATTCGCAGTCCGGTATGCATATTGAAACCAGGAAACTAAGGATAATTAGTGGCAGGAGTTCATAGAGATGCTATGTAAATATCATATTCATTTCATCAACCTGAATGATGCTTCTTGGTTCTACATGCGGGTACCACATGAGGTTGCAAGGCACATTCTAAAAGGCCGATTATCGGTCTCATTTGCTTCTCCTTGAAACAATGGAAGAATCATGATTCCATCAATATCTTCCACATATGGCCAAAAAGATTAAAACTAATCTTCTACAGAGAGAGAAGCTGGCTGATTTAATAGTGTTTCGTAACCTTTATGACATCAAGACATCTTCATACCATTTATGCGACTGCTTCTATCATGGGCTCACCTAGCTTTCTTGAAATGCTTGATAATTGAAGAGCAGGAAAAAGCACAACAAGCAGACAACTAACAAGCTGCCTTTTCTTTTCTTCTTCGGTGAAGTGCACTTTCGCATTCAGCATGTCCAATAAACGCTTTCATCCTAAAATTACGTGGGCCTTTTTTCTTCCATATATATGTACAAGATGAGTATCCAGAAACCTCTAAGTATCTGCATCATCGACCTTCTCGCCCTTGTCCATCGTAAACCTCCAGTTATCTCCTTCCTCTATTTCCCACTGTTTCTTTAATTCATAAATGGCTTTGGAAGCAGCTGCGGCAATTGACGGATTGCTATCTTGCGCCAATCTCTGCAATGAAAATCAAATATCAGGTGTCCTACTGTTAATGTAGAATATTTACATATCCAATAAAGGAACTTATCTTACTTCAAAAAGTGACGAGCTTTGTCATATAAAAAATAGTTACCTGCAATGCTCCCATTCCTGCATTTCCAAGTGTCCAAATGGATGGTGCTGTTGCTAATGCATTGGCCAGGGCACGTCTAGACCACCAAAGAGGGGGAAAGTGAAGTATATTAGCAGATTCCTCGATTAGAATCCTGATGTCTATATACAGAGATCTATATCTGCATTACCAGAATCCCAAACTAAACCAATTTATGGCCAGTGATATCTTCAAACTAGTAGGCTTCAGATAGAGATATTCAGACAGTTCCTGCGTGTTGAAGAGGTACAAAAGGCATATAGGATGCAATTTTGGTCTTAATAGACAAAATCTAAAATCTTGATCAAGGTCTTCCCACAGGTGCAAGTGAAACTCATGTTAAAGATGGTTCAGATCATTATTGCTGAGACAAGATAAGATAAAATCGCATGCATCAAGGACATATAATTGCATAAGATGATAAAGAAACTCAGACGTACATTATTCTGATCATGTATAACAAACTAAAGGGCTATTACCCTTCAGATCTCGCAGTGTATCCTTGTAATATCACAACCAAATTGGAAAGTTTAACATGAGCAAGATAGCTCACCTAGTACTGACATCAGGAGAACTGGAGCATTCTGCCAGCAATGACACACTACTTTTACCATCCATAGCATCAAGATCTATGAGGGTTGTAACTAGTAACTCGAGCTGCTTTCCCCAAGATACCAGAAGTTAGAAAACCATCAGCAAAGCAATTGCATTGAGAGCATGTTTAAGAAAAGATTACATTCATTTGGAGTTAGATGATGTTCGGACCTCTTCAGGATCAGTGTAGTCTATTCCATCAGCTTCAGATAGCGCCGATGCCATACTCCAATAAGCTTCCTGCTTACATCAAACTAATGGTGTAAGTTGAAATCCTTCAATGACGCTAATAGGAGAAGAAAATCGAGAGAAGACCGTTTTCAAGAAAGGGACCTGGATAGCATTGATGCGGTCAGCAGACACTTCCCCTGGGAAGGAATCCAGTGTTTTCCCATTCTTTTCTAGCATTATGCGCCCCATCACATCGTGAGATGATATAGAATCATTTTCTGAAGGCAGCGGACTACAGAGAAACGTGAAATGTTAAGGATGAGAGCTTGTAAATTTTTATTCTTCCGTTCTAATTTTTTCTAGGGGAGGTTGCACATTGAACAATAAGCTATCAGCAGTCGAACTTACAATTTGTACAACTTGCTCACCATCCTGTCATGGATGTTTTTGATAAACTGCAAAATCCATTAATTAAGAAAAATTTTAACTAAAGCTTAAAAAAGAGTTGAAAGGCATATGCCCTTTGGGATGATAAGCGTGAAATGAAAATGACCATTATCTTGTTCTCATTGATCAGCATATTAAAATCATATGAGCACTTATTACAAAGCGAATCATAGCACATCTATGTCACAGAGTTGAACGCACCTCCAAAGCCATTAGGGAATCTTCCACGGCACGCTGTTTTGCACGAAAGTCAGCAAGACGCAGATCAGCCTGAGAGTAGCAACTTGTGATGAGAAAAGGAAGTGTCATCTCCGTTAAACAGATCTTGGAGTTGAGAGTCAATCTTCACATACAGAATAAAATGTTAAGTATTCAAGACTGAGTAAGAACATACAAACTCACGTGCATGGGCACATCCACATGCATAGAGCAAGCAAAAGAGACACACAGACAAGCAGACAAATAACTACTCCACTTTTGACTGTTGTTCCACCACAACTGAGAAAACAAACTCTTGGAATGAACCCTAGGTAGAATATCCACATAGATACTATAGTGCACCCTGAACCATTGTTCAAACCCTTTGTGAAGCAAAGACGGCAGTAGAAAACAACAATATTGGCACAATAATATCCTGCACTACACTCAACTCCATCTATGGGGATATCTACCACATTGCTTTACACACAGGCATTAATGGGTCGCATACGTCTTTCTCCCACACATCCTAAAGATCAGACTAACAAAGAAAGGAACGCCAGGCAGATACTAGTCCCAGCCATTGACAGAGAGACCAACTGAAAGGAAGTACCGAAAAATCACAGATGAATTGCACCAAAGAGTAAAAAGTTCTTCATAGCCAACAATGATGCCAATCAAAAGAAATCTTACTCCTATTATTTCAATTAGACAGAGCAGATCATGAATTCTTCCCAGTGTAGAAGCACTTTTGTTTAGTTTGTTTTTTGTTTTTTGTTTCTTTTCCTTTTTTCTTTTTTTTTGTGGGGGGAGAAGAGCCAAGTTCACAAAGCTCCATTGATGCTCCGGGTCAGGGGAAGGGTCGGACCACTTTGGGTCTAAGGTAAGTAGCCTTAACTTGTAATTTTTGCAAGAAGCTGTTTCCAAGACTCAAACCCGCGACCTCTTCATCAAATGGCGACAAACTTTATCGTTGCACCAAGGCCACCCTTCAAAACCCAGTTTTGTATGATAAAGAAAATTATGTTCATACAACCGAGCATGCACAAATGTGGATGTCGTAAGTGATATAAGACTTAAAAAGACCTGGTCAGAGCATCAGTAATTTACATTGATGACCTGATCCCAAGGCATAAAGGAAGCAATAAATACACCAAAGAAATCATTGACATAACCTGATGCATCAAAGTTGACAAGGTGCTTTGATGCAGGAGCAACTGTATCAATATGGCTGACTAACCGCATAGAACCAAAAGATAATTGTCACCCATATTGATGAGGGCTCAGTTTGCGAGCTATTCATAGACTTAGCAGGTACATAACATCAATTCTACAATGATTGGTTATTCTAGTTTTGCAGATTAAGCAGGCATGACCTAAGGAGATCCTGCTAGAGAGTCAGATAACAAAAAAGCTACTCCCAAGAATTTACATACACTGACAGCCCACTGATCTATGGGAGTCAAACTAGCCAAAACACTTCTTCACCATAGCTCATCCCATGCATGGCAAACCTTCAATAATGCTTCAAGGGATGTTTGGCATACACTCGCATTGCGAACTAATATAAAACATGGAAGAATGTCTAGTGTAAAACACTTGCATTTTTCTTCAAATAAATATCAACAATTAAATGAAAAGAAGCAGAACGAAAAATATTAAGTGCACAAACCTCCAAAGCTCCGTCACTCCAGTGCCGGTCTGCAGCAGTTTTTAGTTTAGACTGCGCTTTGTTTTTCAAGATCTAAGCCAGAAAGAAAATATAAGTGAAGAAGAATGTGATCGAATTATGTAGAGGCAGAAGCTACCAAACATCCTATCTCTATTGTTGAAGACATAGACATAATAATTTGCACATACAGTTGCAATATGACTAAGCCGTTCAGCTTTCTTCTTCACATTACGGTCAATTTTCTCAGTATCCTCTCTTGCCCGAGCTGCCAGCAGAAGGTGAAGATAAGCATCATGATTTTTTCCTCTTTAGTTACGACCAAAATATTTTGATAAAAACACCCACGTGAAAGAATAAGTGGCCACCATTGTGCAACGGAAGTTGGTTAATAAAAACTGGACCACTAGCTTTGACCACTTTAACTGTACATTCGACAACTAATAAGGCAGAAAGATCTTGATATTAGAAATTTTAATGTGTTGGGAAAACTCCTATGTATTTTGAAGACGACAGAACATTATGTGTGAACAAACATGTGTATTTGAGTATGCAAACGAACTCTACATACATAAACTCATATGCAGATGATGCTAACATCAGGAGTCTGTGCTGGTGGAGAGTCCTTACTCTCCAAATGCAGAACAAGACATCGGGTGGAAAGTGTAAAGAATTGGAAAGACCTTTAGATTTATGTGAACAAGTGAGGGATGGATGTGTAATCATCGAGGTGCTTGGAAGGATCAATTAGAAGGAGGAGAACTAGGACAACCTCAAGTACATCAACATGCTTGGAATGACCTAAATACAAAAGGTAAACATTTTAGGATTGGGTGAAATCGCAGAGTCTAGATGGACCACATTGTAGGGTAAGTTCACACTTCAGACAAAGTGGATGATAGTCCATGTACATTAAAACGATGACCCAGCTCTAAATCAATTTGAACTCGAATCCAAATTCAAATCGGTGCTTTGGAGCCAATTTCAGACCGTGGAATAAATAGAAAGAACATTCTAGAAGGTCAAAAGAGGGCTTGCCATTTTTGGCAATACAAAGGAAGTGCTGGACAGGAAGCAGAGACAGTTTTGTCTATTTTGAGTGAAGTCCATTAATTGGCTGCAGCAAGACTTTCTGAGATATGGACAATCTATGCAACAGCTACTTTGACCTATTTGAAGTCTCCAAAGTGTTGAGAAAGCTTGGCGGACTATATATATATATATGTATAAGGGAAAGTTGAAGGTGGTCCAGGGGATCAAAAAGCTTTCACACTTGTTCTTATCTCCCTTGCTTATTCTTTGAGAAAAAACCTTGTGCAGTCTGAGTGCTTTTTCTGAGAGAGTGTTAGTCTGATTATTGTAAAAGAGTGGGCTTTCAGCGTTGAGGTGAAGGTTGTGCACTTGCAGAGTGAGTTACAGCACCTCGGTGTTGAGGGAACTTCAGCTACAATCACTGTCTAAGGCTTCAAGGGTTTCACAAAGTTTTTCTGATAGAAGATATTTGCTCTGCATAAGATATTTGTAGAGTGCCTCGGTGCTAATTATTTTGTATTTGTAGAGTAGATTTTAATACTTGTTATTGGGCTACTAGAGCTGGGAGAGTAAAGTAAGCCAAGTGGAAAGCCAAAACCACTATAAATTACTTTGCAAAGTCTTTCACATCCTTTATACTCTTCACAGATCTGTTGATAGAAAATATTCGCTCTGCATAAGATACTTCATTGATAAACACTGCTTCATCCCTCACACGCTGTTCTGTGCGAAAAAGTTCTAACAATCCTACAATAATCAATTTACCCCCTTTTGGTTGTTAGTCGACTTCATAATGTAAATGTGAAACTAGGAATAAATCTCACCCTTCTGCTTTCCTATGCTTTAACTCACATCTTTTCTTAAGGAGGATAGGATATATTAGTAAAGCAATGGTCAACCAAGAGAGCATGAAGCGGCCCTAATGCCCCAGCCACCAAATTTCATTTATTTTATCAAGCAAAAATCTGTAGATGTCGGCAGTATTGTTGATAATTCAGATAAAGTACTTAACCTTCCTCCACCAACCTACCCCGAAGAAACATAAAGCTCGAAGTTCGCTTTTGAGTCAAAGGTTTTGGGGGAGCTCAAGTTCTCGTTTTAGTATACTTGTAGATGTTCAAACCACATGAGATCAAAATGTCATTGGTGTAATAACTTACCATCGAGCTTAAGAAACTCTGAGCCAAGGATAGCAACATCTTGACGTGCACGAGCATCCAATCTCATTATGCCACTGATAAGGAGTGTAAACAAGGAGCGGATGGAAAAGCATTATTTATGGAAGGCACCCAGTTCTTAAGTAATGTAAGGAGGATTTGCTAATTATTTTCTCATGCTTTCTTGAAAGGACAATACATAGACACAAGATAGTTAATAGTACCGGGAGAGCAAGACAATGTCACTGCGAGCCCTTTCATTGACAAACTTTGCATCATTCTGAACAAATCTGCAAGCTTCAGCCAAACCCTGCCTTGATTGAGTAGTTCCATATGGTGCAATTCGCAGGGCATCTTTGTCTTCTCCAATTTGTGCACTAAATAGTTACACACGCAAAAGAGCATTACTCACTAACAGTAAAGCTATGACTCTGTTGACAAGGCTTTAATTGGCAGTATCACGTCAGAATTATGCGATGTCAGCAATTTGTAAATTGAGATGAAAATTTCATACCAGGTGCAAATAATTGAGCATGGCAATTATGAAAAAAAGAAATCGGACTAAGAGGAACGAGAAATTGTGTAGCCCTAACAACAGCAATCTTCAGCAAAAAATGCTCTCAAAGTTCTCCATATGCAGCAACCCAATGCTTTTTGCTTCTCTCAACGAGAAATAAAACTCAACAAAGTGATGAGCAATTTGGCAGACCATATGAACAGAATCGGGTGACTTGTGTTACCTAGTTATATTTGAAGAATCCCCAGACTGTCTAGCACATTCCGTTGCTTCAGTATCAGGTCCTCCCGTGGAAAAGCATAAGACTGACGATCCCCGAGTGCCACTATGAGTAGGAAGAGGTCTTCCACACAGGAAACGCAGGATATCCTTTGTCGATTTCGGTTTCATTGACAAGAGACGTCCTCTCCGCGAATGTCTATGCTCAATTTGACTCGGGTGGAGAGGACTTAACTGAATTGAACTTTCGAAAGAGGGCGTTGTCCCACATGATTTGCCGATGGTGTTCCGATCAGTCAACGATGGACTTCGAGAAAGCTTGCTGGTAGTGAGTGCCATTAGAAAAGAGGATTTGCACAAACAGCCAACTGATCAAAGGCCGGGATTTGCCTGACACCCTGTTCAGCTCGAAGTTAGAACAAAATATATATATACGCTGTCCAAGATCGGGGGAGAAACTTACGCAACAGTCAAACGTATATAGGCTAAGACAAATACCAAAGGCTTGATCCAAGTATCGGCATGAACAAAAAGCGCATTAATTCGATCCGGATAGACTGGACTAGCGGGTAAACTAAGTTCACATAATACGGGTGTGGATCAATAACAATGGGACTATTACCATGTCACTTTAACATGAACAGAATCATCAAACCAGACTGAACTACCGTTGAAAACGAGTGGTACCCATCATAATTTATCAGCCTTATGGGAAGAAGAAGAAGAAGAAGAAGAAGAAGAAGAAGAAGAAGAAGAAGAAGAAGAAGAAGAAGAAGGAGGAGGAGGAGGAGGAGGAGGAGGAGGAGGGACGAATTCTCGGAGCCTAGTCAAGATTTTGAAAGAGAGACCAGTTTCTCGGACTGAACCAAGTTTAGCCGACATAGTGCATCAAGATGGCACATTTGCATCACATCCCTTGATAATGTCGCGTAGCCACAAGAGGGTACTGCCCCAATTTTGCAAAGCAGGGCAGAACGAGTTGGAGGTGATCGTCAACTCACCCGTGCGAGGACACCAGCTTCGAGCACGCAGAGAGAGAGAGAGAGAAGGAGAGAGGGGGTTTGGGGGTGTAAGTAAAGCGAGTGGAGTGAGAGGGCAGACGAATCTGGAGCCACACGTTCAACATGTGGCCCCCGGGGAACGCCCGAGTGGTTCGCGGTATGGGAAGGAGACAACAAGGACGGGAGTCGCGGTCGCTATTGGGTTGGGATGGCAAGGAGACAATGTGGACGGGCTGGTTTCGTACACTGATGAGGTGGCGTGAGTTTGGACAAATCTTTCATGGTGGAACTTCGGATGAACCAGGAACTGTGGATCAGATAGAAATGCCACGTCCAAAAACAAAATTTATTTACTTTTGTCGTCATTTATGAAGAGCAAAGACGGATTTTTCTCTTCTTTTTTTTTTTTCATGTTCTTGAATTGAAATGGAGGACAGATAGCAGAGTTGAGACTTGTCGATGAAAGCCAACAAAAAAAGGGGATAAAGATTTGTGTGTTTTCCCATACCATTCATTTTTATTTTCGATTAGATATGTGGGTGAGGTTCAGAATGATGATTCCATCAATCATATCGCTTTCTTGCACTTAAGATGGATGATTTTTTCCTTACCAAAAAAATATGACATTTTATATTACTTACCTTTATCCAGAAAAAAATATGACATTTTAACCCACCCCGTTGACGTTGACCCCCCACTGGGTAGAGTTCGAATCCCCAGCTCGTTCTGTTGCGCTACTTAAGTGGGACGCCATGAGAGGTGGGTCTCCGCGCAAGTGCCCCCCACAATTTACATTGAACGTTGTCGGTTGTGAAGCGATTCAACGGTCACAAAATATATAAATATATATATATATATATATATATATATATGACATTTAACCTACCCGTAAACAGCCCAGTTGGTTAGGGCTTAGTCGACCTTGAGGTTTTGGTTTCAATTCCCCATCTGGTTGATTACCACTTAAGTGGAGGGTCATGGGTAGTAGAATCCCATGCTAGTCCCCCTCGATGTATAGTCGCTGGTCTTCGCTGGCCGGTGTCCGACGGGGGCCGTGAGCACCCGTAAGGTGTGCCAGGGCGGATCATCGGTATAAATATATATATGACATTTAAAAAAATGCCAAGCTCTTGTCAATATGGAGAGTATTGATTAGCTCACTGATCGTCTTAACTTTTGATCTATAAAACTTACTTTTGTTACACATTAACTTTCGACTTAGTGACCGTTAACCTTGATTTGCTTCAAGAGACTAGACCTTTGTGCAAACTTTCTGTGACATCTCGAGTTGGTCGCAGATGTTGGAAAACTTTCGTGTAGAGGATATTTGAATATTGTAGATTATTTTTAGTTCAAAAATATATGATGTGTATGTAGTATATTACATAGTTGCATGATGGCTCTCCGGGCATGTATGTGTTTGAATGGGTTAAGGGAAAAGAAAAGAAATGATGAATCGTATAATTTACAGAAAATGATGGAAGAGAAAGAGTAGATGCTCTTTGTCGTTTGGATGAGTTGAAGAGAAATGAAGAAAGATAAATTAGCAGACCATCAAATATTTTCAAATCCCTCCAAGTCATCTTATCTTAGAGGGATTTTTTTTGGGGTTAAAATTTCAGAGGTATTTGAAAGAATTAAAAACTTATTATTTTTTAAGTTACTGAGTAAAAGCTTAATTAAATTTGCTTCAAAGTAAAGATTCCTCCAACTCCTAACCCTACATATCTCTTTCCTTTCCTGAATATCGATAGTCATAAAGGACTTTTCTTGGAGATAATTCCCATGAAGATGGCCCGTGTGGATCGGACGAAGTATCAATGAATCGCTCTAAATTCAATGTAATTCTCAGTTGGTCTCCCATCTTTAGTTGTTTGATAGTTTGTTTTAATACATATGTGTTGACACCAAAAAATAGTCAACCCGACACCAAAATAGTCTGCCCGACACGTGAATGAGAATAAACACATAAAAGTACATGAATATTGACAATCACGTGTATAGTACGGGTATCGCTATAAGTGTGTCAACTCATCGGCAAGAATAGGAATGAACACATGTTGATTGACATTGGTATTAATCAATGCCACGTGTCCGATTGTTGAAATATGACGACAAATAGTTGGTAGCCACTAATATGAACATTAACAATGAATAAATATTGAAGGGATATTAGCAAGATGCTTTCAAGCTTAAAATTCATGAAGTAATTGAGACCAAAGGCGCACATTTTTTTAGAGAACAGTTATCACTTGAAAACAAGATTGTGATACACAGATTATTTCAAGAAACCACATAATGGAACAGTTCATGCACTACAAGGGTACCTGTTTGAGAATATAAATGTGAAATTTTGTGGAGGGATAGAAACGTGGAGGTAACCAGCAGTTAATTAAGGAATTACAGCCGTTGAGAATCACCAAAAGGAAGTTACCATAAATTATAATAAATATAGTCAGTCATCCATCAGAAAGCCACCCCAACAGAATCAAACCAAATGTTATCTTTCAATTAACTTTTCTTGACTCTACTTTAAATTTCCTTAGTTGCAGCTCTTGGATTCGAGTCATTAATTAAATTCTAGCGTATATCTTTATCCCAATGCTACGTCATAGATTAAATTCCGACATAATATATTTATGTTCAAGCTGTGATGTTGATTAAATTCCGGTATAATTTGTTTACATTATGTTATCTTAAGTCTGTAATTTACATACATTGTTAATTAAATTCCAACACTGTTTGGGATTTTATACTATTGTTTGAATTGGAAAAGTTGATTCCCTTTTGCAATATTCTCTATCCGAGGTTAGGCAAAACCTTGGTCTCCTTAAATAAAAGCCAAAGAACTACTTTCGGTAAAAGATATTTTGTAAACAATTCCGGTATAATAATATTTTTGAGATATGGTGAAGTGATTGATGATCCTCTTTTCAGATAAAACACAAATGAGGTCCTTTGAAGAACTTAGCACTTGATCAACTTTCATTTATCTATTTTATGGAGAACATGATTAGGACATTTTGTTGATCGACATCAGGATAACCCTTTGTTCCATAGTCCTGGGGTGGGGCTATTTACAACTAGCCAATTAAGAATTCTCAAATGTACTAGTACTAGCAAGTGCATCAAAAATGTAGTTATCAATTCTCCCAAGAGACCACAATTACCATGAGCAAACATATTAATGATGAAGAACGCATTTTTGCTATGTTACTAATTAATATTTTCACTTGCTCTACTATTTTGACCAAGCCTAACTAAGGAAGAGTTACAGGGCGTAAAACAAAAAAATTGAAAATTCTCCAACCAAAATATTTTCTATTTGTAAATTTATCTAGATTTAGAAAATCATCATCTTCTAAATTAATAGGGATAATACCTCCTGGCATATTAATTAATTTACCTTTTTTATATATCTTGTTGTAATTATAAGAAATCTCTTGTTTATTATTTAAATGCAATGGTGATACATAAATATGTGAATCCTTCTTATTTTCATAATTAATCAATTTATATGAGAAAAGGTCATATCTACTAATATTGGACAAATTGGCGTATTACCAAATCATGCGCCTATTGCCGCAGTTATAGATATAGGTATTTTGAAAATACGCCTTGACAACCAATGGTTAACAATGGATCCGATGGGCGGTTTTGTTAGAATAGGCAATAATGAGATCACTATTTTAGTAAATGACACTAAAAAGGATAGTGATATTGATCCACAAGAAACTCTTGAACTAGCGGAAGCTAACTTAAGAAAAGCTGAAGATAAGAGACAAACAAAGGAAGCAAATCTAGCTCTCATACGAGCTAGGACACGAGTCAAGGCTATCAATGCAATTTCATAATTAGTTGGTGCATACGAAGAATCAAAGGAACTTCAATATAAATAGAGGTTCTGTTTATACACCCTCCCCACCTTTTTTTTGTTAATTGAATATACTATTCAATACAATTCAAAAAAATCAAGTGGAATCGGATGGATTCTTATGCAATGAAAAAATATTCAATTCATTCCCGAATAGTTGATTCATTAGAAATTGGACGGTAAGTAAATTTCTCCTTGAGTTACATACTTACGTAAAAATGAATAAACCTCAATTCCAATAAATTATATTTTCTACTAAAACATTTACTAAGGAAGCAAAAACCCTTTTGAAAGAAGCTATCCAGGAACAGAAGGAATGCTTTCCACTTCAGGAACAAGGATAGTAGAAATAAATAAATTGATCACTCTTCATCTTTGCGTATTAATTTAATCTTTACTTAATTAATTAAGTAATATAATAATTTTTTTTTCTTTTTTAATTTAAAGAATATGAATATTCTTTAAATAATTTGATATTCGCTCTATTTTCATTTTCTATTAGAAAAATTCATTTTAAATATGAATTAAATATGAAAAAAAATGAATATAAATTAATAGAAAATAGAATATAAGAAAGAACATAAAAAAAAAAAAAAAAAAAGCCAATCTAAATGACGTATTATAAGCATGTCTTATTTAAATCATTCAAAATATCAATATCTTTCTTGAGATAGAAATCTCAAAAAATAGATGGAAAAAATTGTGTCCAATAGGATTTGAACCTATACCAAAGGTTTAGAAGACCTCTACCCTATCCATTAGACAATGGATGTTTTTTTTTTTTTTTTTTTCTGATTTTTTCACATTTTTTACTTTCATATCCCTTTCCCTTATACTTTCTCTTGTTTGGCAAAAATAAAATAAAAAAATACTATGTTAAGATAAGAGAATTTTGAGAATTGCATATTCAATTCAAAGATGGATTAATAACATAATAGAATTAATTAATGCTGATATCTCCCATAATCTTTTTCATCGCGTCCTATGATTAGTTAAGGATCCTTTCGTACATTCAATTAGATATCACTAAATAAATGCATAAATACATTAAGATCTCAAGATGGGAATCTCTATCGATGAATGACAAGAACAATAGTTCTTTATTTATAAAAATTTGTGAAATCTTTGCCAATTGTTTTAAGCTATTAGATACAACCGTGGTTAATATTTTAGATTAATGCAACCAAAAATCATAAACAGATAAATTTACATTCCGTCAATTTTCCTTAAATTTCATCATTGACAATTGAGAGATGTACCTATTTTGGGTTTTATATTTCATTTGTCACAAGTGTATTAATTATAGTTTTCGTAATATTAATCTAATTTAATAAAAATTAACAGAAAGTAAATTTGTTATAGATATATTAATTAAGCATTTTTTGTGATATTAATTATAATAATTTATTATTCTATCATCCTCAATCTCCTTGTCCTCGTTCTTTGAAAATTAGAAAGACAGACGCAAAGATCGAATGAAACTTTCTTCATCATATGGACCAGTCGGAAGAAGCAGTTCTCCCGCGAGACGCTTCCCATGCCTTGACAATGACAGACGAAGGACCGTGTGGGATCGAAGTCTTGCTATGAGAACAAAATACCTCGCCACATGAATCTACAGGAGACGTTGAGATGACAGTGCAGAAATTTTGTCAGAGGGACAGCCTAGAACTTGTCGTTTCCCGTGACAGGGGATGTCGGAGATCTGACGGTCGAAAGTCCAACAAGTCGGGAGGAGGAGGAAGATGGATGTGGAGACCGGATGCTGGTCCTGCCCAAGAAAAATGGGTATGATTGAACGAAGCCCAGATTGCAAAACTCATTGTTTGGGCTTAATTTTTGGGACTGGCCCACATAGGAACGGGAAAGGAGAGATGGGTATGTTGGCCCCGGACAGAGGGAAGGAGGGGGTTGGTAAATTTAGCCAAGGACATCTAGGGAGGGACCCATCTTTGATTCTCATGGTTCAAAATGAGCGAATAGAAACCCTAAAATCAAACCCTAATCCCCCTTGTCTGGCTTGAATGGAATCGATCATGGTTGGAACTTTTGTTTGTGAAGCTGGCCGATGGTGATGCGTGGTGAGAATTAGGAGGCTACTGATCCTATTTGATAGAAAAGTGTCTAGCATGAAGCGTTTGACAAGATGCTGAAAGTGTTTATGAAATGCCAAACTTCAAGACCAAACAGATTGTGCTGTAGCTACCGACCAAAAAAAAAAAAAAAAGATTGTGCTGTAGCTGAATTTCCCCTTGCATTCATAATTAACAAATGGGCTTGGGTAATCGATGAGACTGGAGGTGGGTTTGCACTTTGATGCTCCCACATTTAATGGTAAAGGGCAACACGGTCTATATCTTGGAGAGAGTAATGCACATATGAAAGTTCAAACATTCTTGGGGAAATGGCTATGCATTTCTCCAAAGCATTCCCAAACGCAGCCTAAGCTCAAGGGCCAACTAGTGCAACAACAGATTGAGCGGGATCAAGCGAAAACTTGAAAATTATAGCTTTTGAAAATCATAATACGGAAGTCATACAATATACCAAATTGTCTTAAGACATCGAGTATTGAAAAACAAAATATTGATAGATAGATCAAGATTCTATATCACTATGATCAATTGTTATCTTAAAAAACATAGAATAGTTATGGGAAACTCTGCCTGGCTATGCTTGCTATCCAGTTCATATGAATCCCTCATTCAATGTTGCTCTATCTTATGTTGATTTGATGTTGACATGCTTTTTCTTCATTCTTGGACAATCTATTCCGATGCAAGCTACTGGATATTTATGTAGATAGAAGCTTTGTTTCGTATGGTAATCCTCATTACCATTCAAATTGCTCTATATGAAGATCATTCCCCAAGCCTTCACTTTGACACTATTTTTCGTTCTCTGGTGGCAACACCGAGTTTGGCTGAAGTATATACCATGTAAAAAGAGGAATTCGATTAGCTACAGAGTTCCGGCGCCAAAAAGACTTAAAATTAGCTACACTGATGATGAAACTATTCCCTTTTACAAGGACTTTTTCAAACCCGTATGATTTTGCACAACAAAAACGTCGGATGAGGATGCTTCTGGTAAAAGAGGAAGAAGATGTCTCTCTGGCGAGCCAAACAGAAATCCTGTATTTGTATGAACTGGGGACTCTTTTTTTTCTTTTTTCACGAGAATAGGTAATTTAACAAGTGATGATGGCAATTTCCATTGGCAGGTGCGTTCCTAAGCAGACGAATTTTGTCTAAACGGCGACAAACCGATATGGTCGAAAACATGAATGATGGGAAACGGGGAGAGGTTGGATTTACAAGTAGAATAGCCTGCTTTACATGGTAACACTGGGAACAAGCCGATATAGTGCCATCTCAAGCCTCATATGATGCAATGCTTGTGATGGACCATAAGTAAACTCTAGCTAAAACTGCCATTGCTAAATTACAAGTCCATGGCCTTAACAAGACAGCAAAAAGTAGAATTGCCGATTCTACCAATTAACTTTGCAGCCAAAAGCATGGTGAATCCATCCACCGATCTTTGTAGTTTGCAGAGTCTATTAGGGTATAGGGTGTGCACATCCGAAATCACCAGCAATGGCAAAAAGCGCCAGGAGACATGTTTAACCCATGACTTTCGGACGCCATCCTGCTATGATGTCCTCCTTAAGTGCTAGTGTTTTGACGAAAGAATCTCTAGAAAAGACACTCTGGGTGCAAGAAACAGAGCAATGTTAGAATAAGGCGATAGTCTAAAAGGAAACATAATAAGCCGATCAACCACTTAATAAGTTCTACCAAAATAGGGCCCAATCAGCAAAGCATTTTCTGAGTCTGAATGTGACAAAATATCATTGCAATAAAGATTGGGAAAACTTCAAGAATGTCAAGGAATTATTGCTGCCATCAAAACTTGTCTAGATAAATTCCAACCAAAAAAAAAAAAACAAAGAAACTTGTCTAATTAAAGCAGCATATATAGGATTTTTGGTAAAATGATCAGGCACCAAGCAAAGGTGAAAGAGACAATAATAGCAAAATCAGAAGAATCATTATATGCAGACATCATTGGAAATTGAGCACTAGATTTTCGAGCTGATTCAATTTGTTATGGTCAAGTATCAGTTGTACCAGGGTAAGACCGATTTCAGTTACCTGCATGTAAGACTTCACAAAAGGTAGAGTGTCCGGCACCGACCAATTCTTATAATGACCCAAAGCAATCTCCATGTGGTGTAGCTTTGGGCCCAAGGACAAGTCTGCTGCAGATATCTCCTTCCCATTGATAAAAGGGCCCTAGAGGATAAGAAGAAATTGAATTAACAATGAAGAGTTAGAAGGAATTAGGAAACAATATAATGCGAATGCCCTGCTGCTCATTAACAACAAGCTGTGAAAGACTATCAAGTGCCATGTAGTGTGCATCACCATGCTGTTCAATATCTAATTTAACTTGTCCCTGTCCATTGTTAATCACGGCATTCATCAGAAGCTAAACTGCTGCTACAACTAGTTCATGCAACGTCATTTCTGTTCCTTTTTACCATTATACTCTGTTACTTCAAAGATTGTACTTATGCAGCACTTTTCTACAGCTGGTCTATCTCTAATTAGTCTTGCACCGTGGTTTTGACAGATCAAAATCTGTGTAATGATTTGGTTAGCATATGCACAAAAACCTTCAGGCCTCAATGTAGTTTTGTCACAGGTTAAAAGAATAGAAATCGATTCTTCCACTCCTACTCTAAGCAAATATGGCTCAATCTAAGAAATATGCTAATAGCCTAAAATCTTTGTGAAACACTATGATTTTCCTTCTTTATCCCGATTTTTTTTTTTTATTGGCCACATGAACTCTGAAACCCAATAATAAACCTCTAGATGCCCTTACAGAGGAATTTATCTATCGCTGATTATGCTGCCCCAGCTTTCTTACAGGCTTTCTACCTATTGCCTACATCAGCCAAATTCAACATTGATTATTTTACTATTACTGAGGTTCAAGTGCAACATTCACTTTAACTCAGATATGAATTATACTGCTCATACCAGTTCCCCAGACTAAGCATCCAGTACTTTTTTTTTTTTTTTTGGGGGGGGCGTGGGGGGAGAGAGGGGGAGAACAAGCATCTGGTACTTGTTCAACAGATTGTTTGTTGCAATAAGGATGTAAACCACATGATCGGCACCAGCCATATGCCCAACTCCTCCTAAGACACTTCATAGCGTTCATTCAAATTCAAGCATCTGGTACTTGTTAAATGGATTTTTTGTTGCAATAAGGATGTAAACCACATGATCAGCACCAGTCATATGCCCAACTACTCCTAAGACACTTCATAGCGTTCATTCAAATTCACATGTAAAATCTATTTAACGAAATAACTAACAGAAGCAATTTTATTCAGAGGCCCAGTCTTTGCAATCAGTTCATTATATATAAAAGGAAAATATTGACACCAGGCAGGCAGCAAGCAATTTTTTTAAAAGGTAAGAGCAAATATTGCCGCCAGCTCAGACAGGCATTCAATAACATCTGTCCAGTAAAATTTGAGTACCTACAACAGAGTCAAAGGAGGACTTACATTTTCTTTGATATGGTCATTGAAAGAACTGAGTTCATTAAGGAGTGCCTGCTCAGTGCCATCAGAGGAATCTTTGCTCTTGAGAAAACCAATAAATGTTGAAAATATTTTTGACCCGCTACAGAGAAGAAATACAGCATATTAATTTATTTCGTCACCTTCATTTTACTAAAAATATCATACACTACAGTGATTTCTGTTGCCATCCTTGGACAATTCAAGTCAGGTGGCATTGGCATTCTAGTAGACATGCAGCAGTTCAGAAATGAATCAAAGTAATAAAAAGAAAAAATAATAATATCATGGTGACAGCTAAATCAAATGAAGAAGAAAAAAGAATAGCAGTAAATTTACTGAGTGACCTTGGATTACAGTGACAGCTGAAAAACCATTGAATTTAGCAGGAAAAGCTGAGACAGGTTTCTTGCCTCCAGATGCTCAGGTCCATGGTACTACCAAATTAAATATATCAAAGGTGGAAAAGCTTATAAGATTCTGAATGGTTTAATTAGAAATTTCAACACATAAAAATCTTGTCGTATTTCGTTAATGATATCAAACAGATGGTTGTTTATTGTTATCAGGCAAGAATGTCTTTTTGGGTGTTGCAATTGGGATGGATAGCAAATACACAACCACATGCAGTAAAGAAAAAACATGTCATGAGAAAACACCAATAAACTCGATGAACCAATCGATCGACCCAGCAGCAAAAAACAGAATGGAAACAACATACAGCATCATATAACAGTGGTATTTATATATCATCAGAAATAATCAGTGAGATGATTATTATGCAAAGAGAAGCCCAATAACATAATAATAGTAATGTGATAATACATTGAAGCCTTCTCAGCTGGGGTCTTCAATGGTGGATCGGGGTACTTTTCTTCCAGGGATTGTGTGATGACATCTGAATCTGCAACCCAGTTCTCATCAAGTTTCACCACTGGAACTTTACCTTCTGAGTTGATTTTCAAAAACCTACACACAAGATGTATATGTATGGAAAATTGAACCGGCCGAGAGAACTACTAGTGGACAAACCTAAAGAGGCATCCAAAGACAAATGCTTGAAATTAAGAAGCACGAATAACTAAACCAAGAAGTAACCACAGATTACCATTCTGGTTTGTTACCCAAATCCACCAATTTGAGGTCATAAGGAAGTTGCTTTTCCTCCATGGTCAGTAGTACCCTCTGACAAAAGGGACCTGAAGAGGGAATTTGAGAGAGCCAATAATTAGTTTCACATGCAGACTCATTCCAACTAGAATGACACATATACTAAGAGATAGGTGTTTATAACTCATGAACTACAGATATCATTTGGAATGGTGCTTAGATTGATACCTGGCAACCACAATTATACGCTATCATCTTCACTTATGTGCTAAATGCAGGTCAGGAAAAAGTTTCGTGGATTTTAAGTAAAGTAAATAGCTTGAATGTCTCCTCCGAGTGTTTTGTGAGAGCCTAAATCCCGATCAGTAACTTAAGACAACAAGGTAAAAAAAAAAAAATTATAAAGGAAAGGGTGACCACTTCTCCTTTTTCTTTTTCTCCAAATGACCTCATTCACAACAAGTACTGCACCATAGATTGGCAGGTCATAGACAACTTCCACTTAATACTCATTCAGTCATCTGGAAAAATGTGAATACTTCTACTAAACAATTCCAAGTGCAGAAGATAATCTCCAAGATGCATGTAACAGCTTCCCATTCACTTATAATAGAACTTTTATGAATTCTGCTCCCTTCACGATCAACTAATACAAACTAAGCATACTAAGCTATACAAATAAAACTTATAAAGAAGTTAGAGAACCAATATACCATGAGAACAACAGGAACTACCAACTTTCTCCCCAGCAGGAGGAAAAGGAAAACACAAATTTCTTCTTTTTTTTCCCTTTTGGCTACTCAATGAACTATATCTATAAGATGCACAATGATTTTCTCCCAATATGCAGTCTCATAGAACATGGCTACTCTAGCTATAACCTGTTTAAACAATTCCATTAATGTCCATCACTTTGGCTCACTCTCCACATAATCAAACAGAGTATGAGCAACAATAGAGGTAAAAGGGGAGGAGGGCATAACTCACAGTCACCCAACTTGTTAGGGATGGTTACAGATGCCTTAGCGCAGACTTCTAGAGGGTTCGAGGCCAATGACTTCGCCATTATGCACAGTCTTCTCTGTGAGCAACCATAGCGCTGTTTGAAGTTGCTGGGTAGGACGGTGTAGCTTGGGAGGCGAATACCAAAGCCCAGGTTTTTAATCGTTGAAGAGAGGACAGAGGCTGTAGGTGTTATTTTTGCGGACGACATTTGATAGTCGCTTCCGGTTGCGTCCAAGAGATGAGAATTTCTGCAGCCACCTGTCAATTTATGCAAATCTGTAACAATCAAAAGCACAAAGTCAAACGGTATAATCATTTCTATACTGTAGGAAGCATAGTGTCCATTCCCCCTTCATCTAAGAGGTGGAAAAAAGTGACTCTCTCTCTCTCTCCCTCCCCATTTCCATTCCACATAACCTTAATCTCTTCACAATCCTCTCCTCTCAAAGATTTTTTCCCCAACATAAGCATTCCCTCATAATTAAAATCGACAGTTTTACGTTCCCCTTCCATTTTTTTTTTTTTTTATCAACTTAATTCTAGCTAGATGAAGTAATTCCTTCTCTACTAACTATCAACTCCATTTTGGATAAAGCACATTGTGAAAGACAAGGGGCCCGAGGGATTTATCCAATTCACCTTCCGCTCACACTTAAAGCCCAGAAATCGAATGTCATTTCTTCTCTTTTCTTTTTTTCTCCTTTATTCCCGTTTTGGGTGGGCGATAACAGCGTTCATGACTAAGCTACGACAACACAATTGTACCACCGAGTTCAATCTACACGAACAATATACATTGCAGAAAAACGAAAATAAAGAGACAATCTCTAAGAAAGAAAAAGACCCAATTCAACTACCCAAAAAGCTAGCGGAAGAAACGAATAAACAACAACGTTCCAACGCGAACCCATCCACATTTCGACACGACCCAGTAATCAGTGTCATCATAAGAGAAGTGGGCAACTCACGGAAAGATGATTCTCTGGGGCTCTGCGCAACGGTGCTAATCCTGTAAAGCTACAAGATAAAGTGGAAATGGCGAAGGAAGAAGTTTCAGACGCGAGCAGAGAAACCTGTGGGGAGAGAAGAGGCACGAGCGGAGAGTACACGAGATACCAGCAAAGCGGCAAGCGGGGACCGTGGCGTGTCAGTGAGCCTGGGATGTGGGAGGACGGAATCGGAGCCACATACGCAGGCGTGGCTTTATCGTGGCTGAAGGAACCAGAGAAGCCGAGGAGGACAGCATCGGGAAGCATCTTTCATTGTGCTCTCTTTTATTTTTTTGCTCTTTAAAAAAAAAAAAAAAACTAATTGTCATAAATTTTATGTCATTCCCAAAAATTTGTTCAATCCCATCCTTAAATTTTTTCATATTTGTTCAATTAAGTTCATGGACTATATAAAAAATTCAATATTATCCTTCAATTAATTTAAAGATTAGATCAATTTTTTTAACTATACTAAATAAATTAAGAATTTATTGATGACATTACATATTGGATTAGCATTCATGGATCATATTGAACAAATTAAAAATTCAAAGACGATATTGTACATTAAGCTAAAGTTTATGAGTCATTTATGTAATTATCGTTCTTTTTTTTTGAGTTGACACCACCTTCGATATCGAAAAAGATCCATTTATTCTAAATTAATTTTCATGTCATAAGAATCCTAAATCGAGACATTTATTATAACTCTAGCTAAATCTTTGAGCAAAGTTGGGGCAAAATTAAGGATTTAGTGAATCTTTGAAATGTGAAGGAGATCTTAGAGCAAAATTAGTGAAAATCACTAAGGGTGAGCATATAAAACCACCCAAATCGAGGACTTTCAAGACCAACCCGAACCAACCGGTTTTGGATGGTTCTAAGAGGTGCTGATCCAATTCCAAATTTTATAAATTGGAACATGTGATTTTCAATGCGATTCTAGAGTCAAACTAAACCAATTTATATTTTCTTATTTTTTATTTCTTAAAGAAGTAAAGTATAAACCTCAACCTTAATCTCCTCACACACTTCACTTGTTCTAGATCATAAAGAAAATCTTTGTTTGTTTCATATTGCTCCACCAATTCATCCAACTTTCTCCTTTTGTTTCTTGCTTCTTCTTTTTTATTTCACTTTCTTATCCTGCAAATATTCATCGATTTTACTTCCCTTACTTACTCACGCCTTCCTTACATTTGTGAGTATGTCGTTCATGGAAAAGAATCTACCGAATCCTCCTTTTTTCAAACGTATCCCTACAATCATGACCCCATCATATGTCTTCTTCACAAATCTTGGATGAAATCTTAGTTTCAAATTGCGATTTGGATTGGAAATTCAATTAATCCAAAACTTTTGGCCAAGATATGTAAATCCACCGGTTCCAATTTCATTGGACGGCCCCATATTGTACCGATAGTCCGGTTATCCAATCCCATTCTCGATTCCAGAAATGGGTAAGTGGTCCTTCTGGTCTTATTTTAGAAAAGGGTATTTAGTCCTCTCAATCTGGTTCTTGATTCCTAGATGGAACTGGTTCGAATTGAGAATCGATTATCCCTATTTCTTCAGCAACCCTTTATAACAAGTTTTATTTTTATCATGAAGAATCATATGATGCCTTGTGGTTGCACTTTGAATTCGAATAATTCACGATCTTGATAAAATTGCGTGAAATCGAACGTCTATTGCACGCTAGTATTGAAATTGAACGTCGTTTATTTTTTATGGGATTGGATTCGTCCGCTTTAGTTGTTTCGCACTCACATGCCGTTTGCTTAAACGAGATCTACTGATTGATTTTGGAATAGAATCTATGCCCCGTTAGAGGGAATGCTATTTTCAGGGATTAAATTCTTTGCCCGGTAGTCTTTTCTCACTCGAGCGCTGCTATTTCGTACACGCACGAGATGCATTGGCTATTGTACGGAATTGGTTTCTTGCCCCTTTGAGCTTGCCGTCTGTCTTGGATTGGATTCATCTATCGAATTTGTTTTGGAGCACATTACATATTTTCAAAAGTTAATATCATGAAAAAACTCTAAATTAGTATACTTATGACAAATTTATCTCAAAGTAATTTTTTTAATTACCAAAAACTCAAATTAGTATATCTGTGACAGATTTACCTTATGTTAGTTTCCGCTAAATTTTACTGTTAAATTGCTAAATTTAACGATACACAACAATTGATAAGTGTATTAGTTTTGGGTTTTACCCTCCGTTCTACTTTGTGGTTATTTATGGTGTTAATCCAAAGTTAACGGAGTGTAAATTTATTATAAATGTAATAATTTTAAATTTTTTATGGTCAAAAATTAATTTTGGATAAATTTATTATAAGTTTACTAGTTTGGGTTTTTTATAATAAAAATTTTGAGTAATTTTGTCACAAATGTACCGATTTGGAATTTTTCATGGTATTAACCCTATTATCAAACATGACACTAATTACACATGGCCGCACGAGTTGAGTCACAGTTCACCCCATGATATGGCGATTTTACCTAAGGGTCAATGGCAAACTTCTTAAATTTCAAAATCCAAAAGAAAAATAATCGTATATTAGAACTAAAACTTCCCATTGTATTCCATGCTACAATTTAATCAAGGAATATGATAGGGAAAGGGCGACATGGGGATGCTATTCTTTTCCACACGTAACCCAATTCCTGGAGCTCGTTATTTAGATCTTGAAGATCAGTTGAACATGAGGGGATTAGTGGACTCCCTCTACCACTAGTGATATAGATTTCAAATTAGCCTAAGAAATTGTTGATGGTGGCTCCAAAAATGGTTTAAGATTTCAGCCATAGTAGCATGACCCATCCTAGGGAAGAAAAGACTCTAGGTCACGGACTATAGAATGGATTTTCGGAATAGCATTTTTCTTTTCACTTTCAAGCTTGATCCTTGATTTAAACATAAGTTTCAAAAATCATGATCAATTTGTCGCTGTAGAGCTGGCAAAACGGGTCCATTTTTTTAACTCAAATTCAATGGGCCAGGTGAAATATGGGTTGTTCGAATATTTAAAACAGGTTAAAGTGGGTTTATAATATCCAAACCCAACAAGATGTGGGTCTTAACGTGTCCATAAACGAGCCCATTTACAATCCATCTAAACCCAAAAGGTTATTAGGTGAAAAAAAATTAAAATTTAAAAAATGAAATAGAGAATTCAACGTCGAAGAAGAGAGGGGAATGGGCATAGAGCACCACCACTGACGGTGCCCCTCCGCCGATTTGATGAAAGCTCGAGCGCGATGAGGACATGGTTTTAATTCTTATCTGAAAAAAATTATGTTTTTGTGCAGGTCCTTATAAGGACTATAAAGGATTTTCATTTAATTTTGCAGATTTCTTATATTTTTCTTTCATTTATTTTTGAGATCTGTTGGACCTTTTTCTCTGTTTTTTGGATGGGCTATGTGGGTGGGTTTGGAGTGGATCTAGGCTGGATTAGGTATAGGCCATCTAAATTGTTTAGCAATCAGGCCAATAGAAGTGAAATATGTAAATTTAAGTCGAACTTATTTATGACCCATCAAAATTCAACTCAATCCACTCATTTGCCACCAGGTACATGAGAGTAGCGGCTAGCTACAGAGGTAATCTAAATTTCTTTTTCCTTTATTTTCATGCATTTTACATCATCGGCAATGATTGTTTTTGCAACATGTGTCGATTCACATCGATCCATCCATATTCTTGAAGGATATTCATTTTTTTGTAAAACAACGTAGAACCAAACACTGATTATGCAATTGGTGTGGATTTCCTGAAGATAGATTTACCGACAGACGGAGTTCCCAGATTGAAGACCCGCCTTGTAGTAATTGAGTATAATATTCCAAGAAGAATCATGAATATAATTCGCTTGGAAAATTGGTTAGATGACTTGATCAAAACCTACCATTAATAGAATTCCAATAGTGATTGGATCTACCATGGTAGTTGTAAAAAGAGACTGGTTATGCTAGACAAACTCCTGCGTCTCTAAGTAGGCCGTAGTTGTACTTTTGGCATAACCAGTGGAATTCAGTCTCTTCAGTCTGCTAGAATTGGAAGAGAGGATGTAGGCAAATAGTGATGAACCTATAAAGAAGGCTAGCTATGTCTCTTTCCCAAAACTCCTTAGGTTTCGCAATTTATAATGCATGTTCACATAGGGCATATTAAGCGTGATTTTTATTGAGGTCAATTTGTATTTTCTCAAAAAATCAATTCGTCGCCAAGACCCGACATCATCTTGATTCAATTATAAGCTTCGTTATGTGAAATAAGAAAAACATTTTCATTTTTGTGAAATCCTGACCTAGTCAAAAAAATTTGCTAGGAAAGTAAAATATAATCAGCTAATTACTATTTTAAGTAAATGAAACCCAAATTACTACTATTTTGTAAACTTCTAAGATAATCCTGAAGTCAAATAAATAAGAAATAAAATCAAAATGCAATCAAATTGGAGTATCGAAGATTACCACACCCCGCACTAATTTCAACATTCGAATGCCAGTACCGCATGAGCAATGTGATTGGTCGGTTTCGACATTCAATAAATTAGTCGTATCTCGGAGCGTCGACGTGTATATATGGCCCAATCTATGGCCCAACCACTGACCACGAGATTTGAAAATAATATATATATATATATATATATATATATATATATATATATATGTAGTATGGGCCGCTTGAACACCCAACAACTCAAAATGATTCTGTCAGAGAGAAAATCAAAACTGAGGGTCTTCCCTCTTGGCCTACAAGTACATCATATTTGTTTCACTAAAAATTATAAAATAAAAAAAAATCATGAAAATCATTTTAAAGAAAAACAATTAGCTTTTATTTGTTTGGTGAAGTAAGAAAAGTGAATTACTTTTTGCCACAAAGAGAAACTGTTTTTCTCAATTTAAATTTATTGTTTTCGGTTCATGAAAAACGTTTTTTTAGACATCAATTAGTTTTTTGTCGTACAAACACCGAAAAATCATAAAACATTTTTTTACCGAAATACATCTCTTTCAAATAAATGGATCCATATTTTCCATCATCTAAAGTGGGACCTCAAAGGGACATTTGTCCCTAAGTCACATGCAAAGGGACATGGGGCAACCAAGCTGCCCCTAAAAATGGCCACCATCTCATGTCCTTTTTTTTTTTTTTTTTTTTTTTTTTTTGCCTTTAATGAATGGCAAAGGACTGCCTCAAAATCAATTTGCAGAAGCATTTGCATAATTAGGAGGGTGGGAAGAGGGGAGGGGAGGAGAGATTGATGGTGTTGCCTTTTGGAAGCAAGAGAATAAAAATGAAGCGACATGCTGCACATGGGAAGGATCCGGTACATTGTCATCCTGGACCCCTTGTAAGATCTTGCCTCATTGATGAGGGGGGTTTTCTTTAGTACCCAGATTTCTCGCGAGAATCTCGAACCCGAGGAAGATTTGCACTCGACGTCGGCTCGACCCTTCTTTTTCAGATCATGTGAGATTCGGCATCGTCACTGAGCACGTGGAAGTGATTTCAAGCTACACATGTTCATAACTCAATAACTTGATTCGAGGGTGAACTAGATAATTTATCAGGCCGTTCGTTCTCTTACCAATAACCAAAGCAAGGCAATGAAGTTAAGCATCTTCCTTAATCGGTAATCATGATGTCAAGGATGGTCGATTCTACCCATAAGTTTAGTCTAGGAAGGACATTCGGTACTTCTTTTTCATCCCCTCTCCATTCTATAAAGATGTCCGGGCACATCGGGGCGCTCATCCCGAGTAAGTCCCGTACCGGAAATGCCCGAGGACAGATTCGAACTCCCACCACCGCCACTCGAACGCCGCCGCCATGAGAGAGGGGGTCTCCCTCTCGCCTCTGTCTCTCCGTGGCCGCTATGGTTTGCTGGTGCTTTCGTTCTCAATTCCTCTCATCATCTCCGTAGCGTGCACTCAATGATGGAAGGAGGAAGGAAGGGAGGGAGGGGAGGAGGGGATCCTCCGGTACGAGACGCGGTCGCCCACTTACTTTTCCATCTCTTCCCCCCCAGTGTAATGAAACAGTCCCCAGCCTTCTTCTCGCCCAAACGTGATTCACGGGGCACTCTCTCGCTTCTCGAACAGGCTCTCTCTCTCTCTCTCTCTCTCTGATTTGACATCTGTTTGTCATCACCAGTCCCTCTCAAGGCTCGCTCTCTCTCCGCCCGAATCCAAATCCTCGACCGGAAGATCTTTCTGTCGGGGCTCGCCACCAAAGCACAGCCTTGTCCCAGCTCTGGATGAGCATGGGTCGGGACTCACCTGCGTAATATCAATTCAGACACGTGACATGACACATTAATATATCATTTTTCAAAAAACGGAGAATTTCGACACGTTAGAACACGTTATATATTAAATATATATATTTTTATATATACAATTGTGATTATTTCAATCAAATTAATTTGATTCAAATTTACAAATAAATAAATAATTAAAAAAGCCCATAATGAATTTACATTAAAAACATTAATCCACTATTTATTAATATCATTCATTATTTCAATTTGACAAATTTAACTTTATTTCAATAATTCATAAAACTTGAAGAAAAAAAAAAAAAGAATCTATATTTTAGACTCGCATGTTAGATTATATTGGAAGAGCAGAAAAATAACTTTAAGGAATGAATTATGTATCACGAAAGTGAGAGTCAGAAGAGAAGATAATACTAAGTTTTTCTTCTTTCTCCATTTAATATTTTTATTATTGTGTTTTATTTTTTCACATATATACATTTTGACATCTCATTTATTGAAAATTTTTAAAATTAACCTCGATATCAGAATCACGTGTTGAAAACTCATATGTTGGAATTTTGACTCAAGTATCGGAGAGTATCGGGAAAATTGACCGGATATCAGATTTTCCAACACGTGTTGACTGAGTGTCGAAGAGTGTTAGAGAGTGTTGGAGAATGTCGGACACGTGTCGAAGTATTCGACACGACACAAAGGTTCTTAGAGAGTGTCAGTGTTTCATAGGGGCTCAAACCTATCGGAAGCAGCTACATTACCTTATGAGTGAAAGGTTTCCGTTCATATTTTTGCAGCGGTTGACCGATCCACAAAGGCACAATATTTTTTTACGTCAATATTTCAACACGGTTTGACGGTCGAGTCAACTTAAAATCAATCGGAATTAGCGTAGGGGGAACTTGATTAATTAAAAACTTACCTAAATTTAATCGGACAAATTAAAAATCTAAAGACTTTATAGGAAAAGGTGCTTTAATTCAGGAATGAAAAGCGAAAATTTTCTGTAATTTTTTTTTTAGACCTACGTGCCAAGGTGAAAACAACCAACAATAATTAATTTAGGGTAGCAATACTAATTAGGGTATTCTAAAATCTAATTTTAGCAAATTAACGACTATAGAAAAGTTGTCATTTTTTTCTAAATTAATTCTATCGCTATATAATGACTAGAATCTTGTTATTTTATACCCTTATTCTAGTAGATTAACAACTATTATAACTTAAAAGAAGGATTATAGAATTGCCAGACCCGACTGCTCAGGAATGCCGACATATCAAGACTCGACAGTTTAATTTCAATTTGAACTTAAATAAGCATTATTTTTTCAATTCAACGTCAAAATTTAGCGATTCTTTATTTTATGGGGGAAAAAAAGGGTTCATAGCTCGAATATACAAAGATGGTTTTTCTTAAACAAGACCGATTCAACTTTCCAAGGAAAATGAATAAATTCCGACCAGTTTTCGTATCAGGAAGACTTAAGTGATTTTCCAGGTCTTTTTCCTATTTTTCTAATAGTTTTTTCGTTGGTTTTTCCTTCATGACGAACATGTCATTTGACTTTTGAATTTTGCTCCATTTTTAAGTTCGATCGACATAATCTTTTGTACATCGAAAAGACCTGCCATTAATTTCATGAGCGACACCATCAAAATCAAATGATCGAGGTTATAAGACATGATATATTTGGATATTCTATGGTCGGATTTTGGCATTTTTGATGTCCATGGAAAGTAATTTAAAGAATCCTATCCAATTTTTAAAAATCTTAGATGCAAGAATGACATATCCACAACGAGAAAACCTACTCGTAAAATCTCCTCCTCTTCTTCTTCTTTTTTCTCTCTCTTTTGGACTCGATTTGAAAGAAGATAGTCCCTACAAAATTTCGATCGAGCCTCTCACTTAAATTTTTTAAAAAAAAAAAAAAAAAAAAAAACTCTTTTGATTTTTACTGTCCTAAATTCAAGAGGCGATCAATGGGTGGGTCTGGTCCCGGTGGAGCCCTCGATTGGGCCTGAAATCTTTGCCTAGATTGTCCACCAGGTAAAAAACATGTATAACAACAAGAGCTGGACATGAGGTGCAACTGGGCCACGCCTTCTAATTCTAGCCTCTACGCATTCCTCCACGTCCATCCAAAAGTGCCGTACGGGCGGGGGGAGCTCTTCACTTGCTCGTGACAACGGCCATTCGCCTTTGAAAACAAGCTCGAAGAAGGGTGACGAGAGTGAGCCGTCGACCGGTGACGGGGTAGAGGAGAACTTATTCAATCACGTATCCATTTCGAAGAAAATATCTTGGGTATCGATTTTTTTTTTTTTTTTTATCATTATTGCTATCATCTACTCCGATGAATTCCTTTCTTGGATAGACAAAAGTGTAGGAGACAATGAACGGTTCTCGTAACTCTATTGCCATCGCCATGTCTCGTTTGAAAACATTTTATACATCCTTTATTCAATTTTATTTTTATTTTATTCCCGTGATACCAACTTCCGCTAACGCTGAGAACCCATTATGATTATTGTTTATTATAATTATTTCTCGGCCAATTAGTTTCCCATTATTTTCAATTTGATATCAGCTACGATGGCAACTTGTCAATAATAATGAAAACCATTATAATAATGATAACTTTAATAAAATTAAGAACTGGGTACTAAGGAACAAGTAGCGCTAATCAAAGAGCCTAGATAAGGATGTAGCCATTATTTTAATTTTTACATAGCTTGGGAATATGTACTTGGTTTTTTGCGCCCGCAGCCGGCGTGATTACTTAAGCAACCCTGACTTATCTAATGTGCCCGCGAATTATTATATTAATCGGCAAAAATGAATGTAATATTCTTATGTGGCAATTAAAAAATTCGAAGCCCCACGAGATTGGCCCCGATTTTTTTTAATGACAAGGCGATTCATTCATTAGTTGATTAAATTAATGGATTCATTATTCAAATGGGACTCTGGTTTTTTTGTTTGGGGGAGGGGGTTTAATATAATTGGGAAATGTGTTGTACATCTGACGGATCTCTATATCACAGAAAAGGAATCTCATTGACTTGCATTTGAACGAGGAAATTATTATTATTTTTTTGCAAAAATAAATTATTGCAAAAAAAAAGAAAAAAGGGTGGGGTGAGAGATGCTTATGACAAATGGAAGGGATTGAGGGGATTGCATGTGGGAATAGAGGGAGAGGGCCAATCGATGATGGCGATGATGATGATGAAGACGTGGTGGTGTGGACCATGTGATTATTGCTATCCGCAATTTAATCATGGCTGGGTCTTAGCTTCGCTTGTGATTTATTTTAGAATATTAATTTGGGCTCTCGGTTTTGAGATGGGTGTTTTCGACAAATTCCCTCGACGGCAAAATGCTCGTTCCGCGCGGTTGTCGCGGGTGTTCGGTCCTGGTCATTTAAGCTTGTCGAATCTCTCTCTCTCTCTCTTTCTTTCTTTCTTTCTTTTTCTTTTCCGTCCGAGATAAAGAGAGGAATTCCATCACATTCGAGACGTCGATGGGGTTGGATCGACTCGGGAGAGCGAGGACAGTGGAGAAGGGGGCGATGTAACTCGAGAGGATGAGAGGATTTGTTTATGCAATAGGCATAGAAAGAGTTGAACTAGCATTTATGCTAGACCCCGTTAGGTTGGTCTAGCGATACATAATAATGGAGGTAAATAAAGAAAAAGACAAGAGGCGAGCCACTTTAGAGAGACGCCAATTTGTTTGTTTAAATGGAAAAAAGAAAGAAGCCGAAATTTAAAAAAAAAAAACCAAAGAGAAATTCAATACGGATCAAGTCTATTTGTTTCTAGTAGCTCCTAGGAGATAGACAGTTTAGAAAATTACATACATATACTAACAAAGGCCGGCCAATTATAAATTTGGGAGGGAGGAAGGAGATTGCTGGCATTTCATGCATTTCCTCCGGGTCGATGCTTTTATATGAAGAAGAAATAAAGAGGGAGGAAGAAAGGTGCATGCATTTAATTCATTACATTTATTTGCAGATATACTACATATTGTAGTCGTGGGGTTTTGAGATTCTGGTGGAATATCCACATTCCATGTTGAATCGGTATAAGTTTCATTGGAAGTGCGGAAAACAACTAAGTCATTATGACATTAAATTCTCAATGGTGAATGAAAGTCGTTCCTCATTAGGAATTTTCACACAACATGGATCGTGCGTATCTAATTTGGGACAATAGATTTTTCGAGCCACTCGTCAAAACGAGTGCATTAATGGAAAAAGTCAATTCTAATTAGATTTTTCGAGTCATTCGTCAAAACGAGTGCATTAATAGAAAAAGTCAATTCTGATCAACAATTATTAGTTAATCATCATAAGAAATTTCAGACAGTATAAACCTTTTAAATTGCTAATTAGATGGATGTCACTATCAAAGAAAACTCCGTTCGGGGTTCTCTTCAATCTATCCTTTCTGAGCTTGTATAGGATTAGTTTTGCGTGTCTAATTCGAATTGCCCAACATATTTGGCATTATAAAGCTCATCTCCAAATTGTGAAAAGAAAAATCAAACGGGTTATACCAAAGCAATGGTCAATTAGCATGGCGAGAATGTTGTTATTGATATGTTATCACAAAATTTTTTCAAGATTTTCAAAAGGGATAAGCAAAAAATGCTAGAAAAAAAAGGGGCATAAAGCCGACAAGTCAATTGAAAGACACTGTACGAACCACAAGTCGGCCTTGCAGTGAATGTTTTATCCACCCCGCCACTTTCGCCGATATGGGCGACTACTATACTGATCTACCAATTCTTTAAACACCTCTTACGAGATGCGATGGAGTCTATCATTCCCACTCGAATGGCCCCTAATTCTCGAGTGTAATTTTTTCTTCCCTACCCAGGAGGGAATACTTTTGATATTTTACGTTTCAAAATTCAGACGACGAAGCAGTTTTAAGATATACTCGGGTCCAATTTATGTATAACGGGAAGTATAGGAGAATGGGGTTTAGGGTCTTTTTGGGAAAGGTCATTTATGACAGAAGAGAGGGGAAGCTCCATTCCGTTGGCCCTTCAATTTTGGATTTGAAATTTGCAGAGGAGGGCATCATGGAATAGTCCATAGAGTAGAACGGGCAGTGAAAGGTCAGAGAGGGGGACTGCCGGAGGGAGGTGAAAATTTTCAGGAAAAAATTAGGGTTTGGGGTAGCTTTTATAGAGTAGGACTTAGCTTGGGGATAGGGGCGGAATCCTCATGGAAAGTTGATGATTGGCTCCAATTTTAGGTGTGTTCAGGGATGCCAATGAAAACCCTCGAGTTGCTACCTTTAGTGGACCATGATTGTTTTTTATTCCTCTTTTGGAGTGCTCTCCTTTTCCTCCTCCTTTTCTACTTTGGTCCTTCAAAATTTCCAGTTGCGTCAAACTAATTAAATCTTCTACATTAATCAATGGCAAAAAATTAAATCTTGGTCTTCTAATCTCTGTAGGACGGCATCGGGAAATTTCTAACACGGCTATTGGAGTTCGCATATTTGAATTTTATAATTTGTGGACGAACTGCCCTGGTTCAAAATCGTTTATGGAAACCGATGACCAAAATTTGATCGATCGAGGGAATTCGCAAGGTGTTTCTTGATAGTTGAGCTTGTGTGCCTATATAATCCAATAAAAAATTTCGTTTTGCTTTCTCTTAAGCAAATCAAAGTTGGGATATTCGAAGCACATTTTCTTTTTAAAAGGTGACAAGTAATAATTTCACTGAAAAAGTGGTTTTCTTACTAAATTTACACCCCTCATGCAGCACGTATGTTGCTCTTTCAGAAAGAAAGAAGTACTACTTGGGCCCTCTACCAAAAGTTGCACGAAGAGTTCTACAGGCAAGCGACCTCATCTAAATTATTAAAAATTCCTCGATAAGAATTATCCTTTGCAATATTTAATATCGAGAAGTAACAATGACGAAAGGAATTGAATGGTGTAAAACGATATTCTCTCCATTTATTTCGCTTTGTTAAAATATCAACTGATAACAGCACAAATGGTCCATAACTTCTTATTCAATATGCAATATCATCTCTAAATTTATAATTTGTGTAAATGTGATTGGTGAACTTTGACCCAATATGCAATCTCACCCCTAAAATCATAATTCATTCAATATGATCTCCGAATTATTAATAGATATTCAACGTAGTGCTTGAATTATATGAAAATATTCAATATGATCTCCGAATTATTAACAAATATTCAATGTAGTGCTTGAATTATATGAAAATATTTAAAAGTTCATGGATCACATATAACAAATTAAAAATTCAAAAGCGACATTACATATTGAGCGAAAATTGGGGGACCATATTAAACAAATCGAAGGTTCGGTAACAACAATACATATTCAATAACCATCTCAATCAAATTAAAAATTCAAAAATCATATTACACTTTAGGCCAAAATTTAGATAAACCGATCGTGTCAAATTCTCTATTGCCAAGCACGGGGCACATGTTTTAGATATAAATGCATTAAAAAGTCCAAATTTTTTTTCACAAAGTGTAACCAAGTCCTAAAACTTATGATGAAAATATAATTTAATCATAAAATTTTTTAAAAAGCTCGTCAATCTCATCAAATCAAATCGTTTCATCGAGAGTTTTTTTTTAAAGTTTTAGGATTTCAATTGCATTTCCGTAATAAGTCATAAGACTTTGTGTATTTTTCAAAAAGTTTTAGGATTGGACAATAAATTTTAAGACCTAATTATACTTTTTTGAAAAATTCATAACTCGAGATGTACTTATTCCATTTCATTAAGCAAAACCTCCGACTCGAAATTTGTGGAGGTGGGAGAGGGTAAAGTGGGGGGACCATGGGGAAGAGAATCGTGGGGGCAACGTGGCGGGATCACATGGTGTGGGGAGGGGGGGAGGGAAGGAGTGTGTACTAACAGCACTGATGCAGGGAGGAAGAGAGTGGTGTCAGTCGGTCACTCTGGCCCCCCCCTTCTTTAACCTTTGCATGTCTCTCCTTCACTGTTTGGTCTTTATGTTAGAAGGACCAGAAAAGCAAAAAACATAAAGAAAAGGACGATTCCATTCCCTAATTGCTCCCCCAACGTCACATGGGATGGGGGGCGCACTCCCGCCATCTACCCGTTTGTCAGTTCCCATTCTAACCCGAGCCAGGGAAAAGAAAAAAAAAATTCAGGGAAAAAGCAATATAATTTTCGAAAAAGAGAAAAATGAAACACAAGCAAGCTGAGGCTACAAATAGGGTTCGAGTGCCCCGGTCGAATCTGGACCATTTAAAATAGTGAGGGGCAAGACAAAAGTCTGAGAATGAAAGTTAGAATAGGAGTAAAGTAGGATCGACAAAAAAAAAAAAAAAAATAAGCGAGACCCCATCAGATCCAGCGACGGCCGAGATTCGATATATGATGAATTTGCATTTCTGCGAAAATGAGAGTACGTAAAATTGTAATGAATTCGTCCTGGGAAGCGAGAAAATTATCTTTTTATTAACTTCAATATGTGTTCGACATATCTTTAATAAATAGGCTGATGATGAGATTCGGGTTTTTAATTTTCAAGTGTTAGAAAGTCCGGTTCGAATAAATTATTTATTTATTTTTAGTTTGGGGTTAGATTTTCTTTTATGACATGAGAACAAGATGTCTTTAATTCTTATGCTTTAGTACTTTGACGAGTACAGCCAACGTATAAGAATAAGTGATAAAGCATTTAGATAATAAATTATATATATATATATAATTGATAATGATTTATAAAATCTTTCGTCAAGAGTTGGGCCTCGTGTCCCTCTTTAATTGGGAGTTCTTTGCGTGCGTAACATGCATGATCTCGTGTGCAAAATTGATTTTTCCAATTTCCCATTTGATTATATATCGTACGTAAAGAGATTTTGCGAAGTTCCGTGGAAAATAAAAACTCCTCCTCTAAACGGCGTTAGCCGTTGTACGGTAACGTCCTTCCTTTTGGCCCGGCCGTTTTCGCGGGACCTCCGGTGGGCCCCAGAACCGATGCCGACGTCTGAATCTCCGCTCGATCTCCATCTCTCCCCGCCCCCCTCCCCAGCGTGGGGGCGCCCGCAGGAGATAGCACCAGCGGGGTGACGCCAGCCTCCGGGGCCGTCGCTGCCGGAGGCCCCCTCCCGACGCGCTCCCCGGGCGCGTGCGGCGGCACTCGCTCTCCCGACGCCCCCGCGTGCCCCCTCGGAGCCACGGCCCGCGCGGCGACCGGGCGCGTCCCCGTCCGCCCGCCGGGCCGGCGCGTTCGGCTATTCGAAGTTGACCCTCCTTCCCCGTGCGTGGGGCCCCCTACTATTTTTTTATTCGGGAGAAATTGGGAAAAGAAAAGAAAAGAAAAAAAAACTAACGACATTATTTTTGCGGTTGCTCCTCGTTGTGGGGTCACGTGGGCGGGCAGGCCGTGTTCCCCCACGCTCGAGACGTCGTGGCGTGCAGGCCACGCGCCGCTTTGTCTTCAGTTTCGGCCTTATCTTAACTGTGTCAAACTAGATTTTAAAAACCCCCTCCCCCTCCCCGGGGACACGAGGAAACGAAATTTAAAACTTGTAATCAGTTTTATTTTAATAATCTTAATACCGTAAAAGTAATTTATTTTAAGAAAAAAAGCTGCCGTCTTTCTCCCGCATCATCTTTTTTAAGTATCCCAAACCAGCAGTTTCAACGGACGGTTGTGTTTAAATTACTGTTCACGAAACTCTATGTATAGATAATACCAAAATATAAAATGACTCGCAACTGATTAAATTATTTCATTGCAATTGTAATGTGCAAAATTTTGCAAATGTTGATTGACTGCTATCATAAAGTACGCCATAGCATTGTAAAAAACGAGCAACTTTATTGCAAAGTCGGCTATGAAGTATCATAAATGGTTGAATTTAGGTAAAGTGAAAATTTCAAATACATATACGTGACTTGTTTGCTGTGCGAAAAACAACTAGAGTAATATGCATAAATAAAAAAATGTGTAGTTATAATTAAAGTTATGATTAACAACACAAAAAATATAAAATTATATTTACCATGACACGAATATATCAAACCTTTGTTGCTAAAATTCCTAAACTTACTATTGCGACACAAATACCCTTTTTGTCATAAAATATTCTTGAACTTATACTAGTGTAACAAATATACCTCGAATCAAACTAAAATAGAGGATACTTTTTATGACACAAAAAAAGAAGTTAGGGGTATTTGTGTCACAATATGTAACTTTATGATTTTTGGCAATACAAAAAAAAATTATGGTATTTGTGTTACAATGGACACAATTTTGGGTTTTTTTTTTTTTTGGTGGTATTTGCCCTTAAAGTTAAATTTTTTTATTTAACAAGTTTTCCATTATGCCAATCACTTTTTTTTTTTGTTTAATAGTTGGCCTTTTTATTATTTGGCTAAAAAAATCACCATAAGAAAAAAATAGCATACTCGATTGCATCTTGTCTAATACGAAATGAAAAAGAGAAAAGGAAACAATTTAATCCATCATCCTAAAAATTATCATGTATAGTTCAATTATACTTTCTCATTTTTTTTTTAGTTGAAAAAGAAAATCATCCCATGATTCTGAGAATGCCACTTGAACAAAATGTACTGTTCTAATTGTTCTGATATAAAAAAATTATTTTATTAAGTAATAAAATATTTAATATTACATTTCGCTTATCTCGTTAATAAAAACAAGAGGCATATTCATTCTAATAAAAGATTACCGTAAAGTACCAAAAGTTTGCCGACAAAAATATTGAGAATTTGAATTCGCTATATATCTACCACTGTTGTCACCCTCTTAAATGAACATCGAAAAATTATTCATGATACAATTTTTTATCTTGGAAAAATTTACTAATTTATTTAAAAAATATTGCTACTCTCATCGTGCTTAAGCCCGCTTTTTCGTTAGTGAGCATATGTTATTTTTCTTAAATTTTTCAAATGAAAAGTTTCTAATACGCGAGACATAAAAAGAAGTTCAAAACAGTTATGCGACCGAGAGGGAGAGTTTTACAAAATGCAAAAGAAAAAAACATATTGAAAAAGGCGCTAAAGAAAAAGTCCATAAAAACCAGATAAACCATTTTTTTAGGAAAAAATGTCCACATGGACAATTTTAATTCCGTCAAGTCCAAAGTCTGTCACCTAAAGATATAATTCGAGCAATAAAAGAGGGACTATTGCGCAATTTCACATAAAAAAGGGGGAAATTGCTAAAGTCAAAGCACACTAGTGACCAAAGAAGGAAATTCTAGTATGGTCGCGACATGCACTAAAACTCATTGACCACGGGTCAAATTCTGTTTATTATTTTTTTATTGTACAGAAAATTTATAGATAAATTTGCAAAGAAATCGTAACCTTTGTTCGACATTTAGTGCAATGGATTTTCACAACGACTTAATGAATTTCATATTGTTTAAAGTGATTTTCACTTCTTACTTTTTTTTCGAATTTCGCAGCGTTGATTATTTTAAATTTTAAACCTTCAAAACTTTCCTGCAAGAAATTGAATCGAAAAAATCAAAGCAATACCATTTCGAAAGAGTTAAAAGTTCTTAATTTGTCTCAAAACCTACAACAAACAGGCCTGCGAAAGTTAATTTTTAGGGTAGATCAAGATTGACTTGCAAGCGCGAAGATAAAAGGGTGCTTGATTACGAGATTTGCCCTTTGAGCAGGGAAGTGATGTTGCTTAGTAGGAGCATAAAGGTAAACTATAGGCCAATGTTTTACAGTGGATCAAGTCGAAGAAGGTTTTGCACCTCGATCTTGGCTCCTCGTGAAGGGCATTATTGTAAAAATTTCATGGAATCATTACCAATTGTTTAAAATTCAATACATGCTTTGAAATGTAAATACTTGTAACATTCTCCTTTCAAGAATAGGCTAAATTCGAGGCTTGATAAGATCAGAATTGAGGATTTCATTGTTTTGATACCACGCAAAACTTCAATACTATCGTTGCCAATAATATCAATTAGTGTTATTTGGTCGGCTTCTATTGATAAGAAGTGAAGGGGAAAAGAAAATTTAAGAAAATGAATAATTTAAAAAATACATTTTTAGTGTCACGTACAATAATTGGTGAATGAAAAATATTTTTATCAATCATGATTATTTTATTTCAGGCGATATAAATAATTACTTTTAGGGTATATTTTTTCAGCACTCAATTTTTCGTGGTTACGGCTTGACGAGGGGAGGAGGGGGAGGAAGGTGGGGAGCACGCGGGGGAGGAGTCATTTCAGACGAGAGGGGGAGGGGAGGGGCAGAATCCCATAAAAGGGAGAGGGCCCCACAATCCCTCGTTCTCAGTCCCCAAAAATCTCCGGAATTGATTAGAGATCGTACGGCCAAACCTGATCGGCTCGCTCGCTCCACGTCGCCATCGCCGTCCCTCCTCTCCTCTCGCCCCCCTTGCGGTGCTGCTACGGCTCTTGCCCCCTCCCCCGTTCACATCCCCATCCTCTCCCTCCCCCTCTTTTCATGTTTTCATTTTTTCTTTCTTTCTTTCTTTTGGCCAATGTATAAACTTTTCATCCTAATGTTTAGACGTTTAAGGGGCAAATCAATGTCCTTTTTTTATTTTATTTTATTTTATTTTCGCTATTACAATAATCGTGTATAGAAATAACTCCCGAATTTCTATATATGACATCAGAACATGGTACTCGCAGATCTTCCGATTGCTGAGAATATGAATTACTTAATGGGGTTCGCTGAAATGTCGTGTCGATCGAGAGTTGATGTTATTGTGCTTGAAGTACTCGTCATAGTGAATGAGTTCTTGTGGGGAGAGTCCGAGTTACTCGACACGTAAAGTAAGAGCTATTGCGTGTTGACGGGGAATGTAACGGTAGAAGACAATACGATCCGTTGAAAAAACCCAATTCTTTTTTGGTCATTTCGATCGATGCTCATAGATCCCGACCGCTACATTCATTTATATCATTCGTCGTCTCATAGATCCCGACCGCTACATTCATTTATATCATTCGTCGTCACTGCATCGCCCCAAATTTTCGCCGATGAAGGAGGTCAGGATGGAGGTGAGACGGGAATTCATTCTTGATTGAGGAGGTTAAAAGAGTAAAATGGCATGAACCGAAAATTGATTGAATTAAACTTGTCTTCTACTAATGTTAAGATGATGGTTAGCTAAAAAGTTGCTACTTTAGGATTGAACGAGAAAGAAAGCCCTCAAAATGAGAAGACCCAAGAGTTTTTTATGGTCGAAAAACCCAAGATGAAAAGTGGAATTTATACCTAGAACCCGAAACGAAAGTAAAAATGAATGAGATCAAAAGAAAGGGAAAAAAAAAAAGAGACACCAAAAAGAATAAGAGAAAAAAAAGAAAAACAAAAGAGAGATAGAGATAGAGAGAAAGAGAGAGGTCCCATTATTATGGCCTCCCTTGTTCCTTATCTCTTCCATTTCCTCAGCCTCTGCTGTTCCTTCATTGGACCTCCCACCACCCTGCTCCCTCCCTACCTCCTCCTCCTCCTCCTCCTCCTCCTCCCCTAAGAAAATCAAGAAAATCAAGAAAAGAGACAAGCTGCCAGCAAAAGCAGCAGCATGCTAGTCATAAAACCTCCTCACTCCCTGCTGCCATGAACGAAATTTGATCCTCAGCTGCCCACTCACAGCGCTCCGAAATCTCTAAAATCAAAGCAAGGAAAGAGAGAGAAGAGAGAGGGGAAAGAGAGATGAAGAGGGATCATCGAGACGCTTGCAGTGGCGCCTATGGCGGCGGCGGGGGCGGGGAGGCGAGCGGCGCCTCGAAGGGCGAGCCCCCCTCGTCCTCCTCCACCCACTCAATGCCCGGCTCTGGCAAGGCCAAGATGGTGATGTGGGGCGAGGACGACCAAGATCCGAGCGGCGGTGGCGGGGCCGGCATGGACGAGCTCCTCGCGGTGCTCGGGTACAAGGTGAGGTCGTCGGACATGGCCGAGGTGGCGCAGAAGCTGGAGCAGCTCGAGATGGTGATGGGCTCTGCTCAGGAGGACGGCATCTCGCACCTGTCCTACGACGCCGTACACTACAACCCTTCCGATCTATCCTCTTGGGTCCAGAGCATGCTCTTCGAGCTCAACCCCCCTCCGCCGCCGCAGCAGGTGGCCGACCCGGTCCACGCTCCGGCCGAGTCGTCTTCCACCATCACGCAGCTCCACCGCTCGCATCTCGGGTCTCGGTCTCAGACGCAGACTCGGACTCTTACTCAGACTGCGGCTCCCACTCAGACGCAGTCCCAGGTCATCTTCAACGACGACTCCGAGTACGACTTGAGGGCGATTCCCGGCGTCGCCGCTTTCCCGCAGGACGACTCGGACTTCGAGAGCGCCGCCCGGAAGAAGATGAAGACCCTGAACGGCGGGTCGAATTCGTTGTCGTCCTCGTCCTCTTCGTCGGCCGCCGGCGCGGCGCCCTCCGAGTCGACCCGGCCGGTCGTCCTGGTGGACACGCAGGAGACTGGGGTGCGGCTCGTCCACACGCTCATGGCCTGTGCCGAGGCGGTCCAGCAGGAGAACCTGAAGCTGGCCGATGCGCTCGTCAAGCACATTGGCCTGCTCGCCGCTTCGCAGAACGGCGCGATGCGCAAGGTAGCGACCTACTTCGCCGAGGCGCTCGCCCGCCGGATTTACCGAATCTACCCCCACGACGGCAGCCTCGACTCCTCGTGCAACGACATCCTCCAGATGCACTTCTACGAGACCTGCCCGTACCTCAAATTCGCCCACTTCACCGCCAATCAGGCGATTCTTGAAGCCTTCGCCACCGCCAGCCGCGTCCACGTCATCGATTTCGGCCTCAAGCAGGGTATGCAGTGGCCGGCCCTCATGCAGGCTCTGGCCCTGAGGCCCGGCGGTCCGCCCGCCTTCCGGCTCACTGGGATTGGTCCGCCGCAGCCGAACAACACCGACGCCTTGCAGCAGGTCGGCTGGAAGCTGGCTCAATTGGCCGACACTATCGGGGTCGAGTTCGAATTCCGGGGTTTCGTAGCGAATTCGCTGGCCGATCTCGAGCCTGCCATGCTGGACATCCGCCCTCCCGAGGTCGAGACGGTGGCCGTCAACTCGGTGTTTGAGCTCCACCCCCTGCTCGCCAGATCGGGGGCGATTGACAAGGTTCTCTCATCGATCAAGGCCATGAGACCTAAGATAGTGACGATGGTGGAACAGGAGGCGAGTCACAATGGCCCGGTGTTCGTGGACCGGTTCACGGAAGCTTTGCATTACTACTCCAGCCTGTTCGATTCGCTGGAAGGGTCTGGGGTGGCTCCCCCGACCCAGGATCTGGTCATGTCCGAGGTCTACTTGGGTCGGCAGATTTGCAATGTTGTGGCCTGCGAGGGGCCGGATCGAGTGGAGCGGCACGAGACGTTGGCGCAGTGGCAGGGGCGGATGGGATCGGCTGGGTTCGACCCGGTCCATCTCGGGTCCAACGCGTTCAAGCAGGCGAGCATGTTGCTGGCGCTGTTCGCAGGTGGAGAAGGTTACAGGGTAGAGGAAAACGATGGTTGTCTCATGCTCGGTTGGCACACGAGGCCTCTGATCGCCACTTCGGCGTGGCAACTCGCTGCTGCAACTCAGTGAATCAAGTGTCGTTCAGTTGAGTTTGGTCGGAATCGAGATAGACCCTGTTGTCGGTTGGACCCCTTAGATGATCAGTGAATGAAAGTGCTTTGCCTGAGTTGGGGAGGTACTAAGAGAAGAGAGGCTACGAAACAACCTCAGAGCGTGTAGTTCCACTTCTTGTTTTTTGCCTCTGTGTAGTCTTCTGCAAGATCTTCCAATCTTCCTTATTGATTTATTTCATGAATTTTGATTTTGGTTAGACCTTTGGGCTCTACTCAAGGTTGGATGAATGCGAATGTGTATCCTCTGCATTAAGCTTCCGGAATAAAATGATGACGATGACGATTCTCGCTGCCAGACCTTGTTTTTTTGCTTTCGTCACTTCTTGTGTGGCGAATTTGTTGGCTGGTTTTCATTACTCGAATTGGTTGCCAGACCATGAACGATGAATGTTTGTTATATGCCTACGTGCGATTGCTGTTGCTTAAATCGATCACGAAACAGGAGATGAGTTTTTGTTGAAGATTGGAAGAGCAACCCGCGGATTGTGGGCGTGAGAAGCTGTCCTGGGAGCTTAACGATAGGTGCAGATAATGATGTGACATGATGGTGCAGAACCGAGAGGAAGGGATGGTGACTCTCGAACTTGGGCTGGTGTTGCGATTGACAAGGGAGAACGACTTCCGGCATTCGTTCATTCGTCCACGAGTTCTAATTGTAATGGAGTGTTGGGACTGATAACGATGACCGAATCGAGTTTTGAGTGAGTGATGGTGGAAGTCAGATGGCAGAAGCATATAGCCCTATGGATGATGATGATGATTAGCTTAGCAGAACTAGGACGTAAGGAAACCGAAGCATCATAAGCACTGCTTAGCCCACCCTTCTCTTCTTAGAACATAAGTCCAGGAGATGAACGATTCACTAGAGTTCTCGCGTATCGCAGAAACTTCTGATTTATGCGAAACTTCTAAGCATATGGCAATTTCATCGAATTCTCGTACCCTGGTTCAGCATCAACAGCAGAAGATCCCATTGAAACCCAAAATGAAAAACAGCAGTAGAAATTCATAGCCTCGTGGACACCCACTCAACGAGAGGTCTCAAAGGGGGAAAAAAAAACTGGGTTCCGGGAGTCGACGAACTCCGCGTGGTCTCTGCTGTCATCCACTCCCCCTTCCCCTTTCAATCCCAACCTACAGCTGCGAAGCGACGGTACGCTTTAAGCAAGCCATCTTTTAACCCGAAAGAGAGCCCGAGGAGGCAATAATTCGCGAAAGTGAATCTTTACCAAATCGATGATTATTACATTTCCATTTGCGGCAACGAGGGGGAGGGCGCGATCGGATGAGCCCCGAAAGCACGACATCAAAGCAGGCCCTTTGATGGGGCTGTCCTCGCCTCTCTGCTAATCTCCATGATGACGACGACGACGACGACGCTGAAAAAGAAGAGGGCGCTCCCCCCCTCTTTGCTTTTTCCATCGCCGGGGTAAATTGCACAGTCGTGGGGGGGCGCTAGGCGGCAGAGGTTCTTGTTCGTTTTCGTGCAAGACGGGAAAGAGAGGTTGGAGAAAGATGCCAGCGTCTGTCCTGTCGCATTTTGGTTTCTGAGGACGGTGGTGGTGGTGGCGGTGGAGACGGTGCTTTTCTCTCGTCAGCTTTTTCCAGCGACCGGGTCGAGCCGTGACCTGCGTCGGGATTCGGCGAGACGTGCCAAAGAAATTTTCACTTCCTGGGATCCGATCTTCAAGTACTGTACCCTCGGTGTTGGAATCGAACCCGCTCGCCTATAATTGGTATTTGGGTTTTTACCTGAATTGAAATCTGACTTCTAAATCTTTCGAAAAGTATAATTGATGTTAAAAAGGATTTATGAAATTGTTGCGATTAAATACCTCCCGCTAGCTCCATTTGATTTGAGTGACGGAAAAATACTGATGTGGCATTATATGTCTCAATGATATGTAGCACAGATGTGGCGCCACGTTAGGAAAATGATTAAAAAAGGCTATACAAATTTGATGAAACGAACCCATTATATAGAGTCGTCGCCCACTACATTGTAGATGTTTTCGTTGCCTGGAGCGGATGTAGCTAATGAAAGTACTTAATTGCACAAACTTGATAAGTTTTATGATTTAATTGTATTTTTGATAATCGTAAGACGTGACTGCTTTTTTATGACAAATTTGATGACTTTTGGCACATTTATTTATTTTGTTTTGTTTTTCCAAATTTGTTTGTGTATCTATATTAATTTTTTTTATTTAAATACCTGAAACTTTCGCAATATTTTAACATATAGATTCACCAAAAATGTTCTCAAATTTTTTTGGAATTCGAATAATAAGTGAAATTTAACTACAATGCAAAAGTTGCCTTATCGCTTTTTATATATCTAAACGAACATGCCCTAAGACTTCACATGATATTATGTTCATATTATCACTCGAGCAATCTTTTTTTTTTTTAATCTTTTGCCAATGAATAAATTCTGTATATTTTTCTTTTAGGAAAGAAACAAATACAATAATTAGAGGCGCTTTCATGTAGGGGCCATTTTGATAGGCTTGCACAGTCTTTTCCGAAGACATTATCATGGGAAACATGGAAATCTTCACATGTTCTGCCGGGACCATATTTTGCATTCTTGGGGACAGCCGAGGCTCGATTTGGTGGACTCAATTTCACCTTCATATTAAATGAAGAGAAAAGAAGGAAAAAAGAAGAAGGAGAAGCAAACAAAAGATCTCATTTGTTTTGAAGTTCATATTACAAAAAATCTCAAACTGATAAATTTGTGATAAATTTACGCAAAATTAAAGGTTTTTTACTGGTTTAAATTTTATTGTTAGATTATTGAATTGGAAGACATATGGAAGTTAAAGGGTGTACTAGTTTAGGGTTTTACCCTTAATTTATCATAGGTGTATTAATTTTTGGTTCTTCTTGGTATTGATCCAATTTAGTGAAAGCTAATGGAAAACAAATTTGTTACAAATATACTAATTTGAGATTTTTGGTAAAATTTGTTAATTGTATCTAATTTAGAGTGTTTTGCTAGTCAAAAAATTAGTTTGTGGTAAATTTGTTATAAATGTATTAGTTTGATTTTTTTCGCGGCATTTAACCATTCTTTTTATATTGCAGATGTGTTTATTTCGCGAAAAATAAATAATTTTAAAAAATAATCGTTTGTATAGTTTAGAAAAAGAAAATTTCATTTTTTTTTTTTTTGAATTTTAATTCAAGGATCCCTATTCAAGATAAATTCAAAAGGAAGATCTCAATTACGATATCAACTTGGAAGATCTCAAAAGGAGGATTAGTCAAAACCCCGATTTGGAAATGACCACAATTGTAGCTTCCTAGCTGCTAAAGTTCTTCTGACTTTTTGATCCGTTCCTTGAAATTGCTGTCTCACGACTTTTATTAATTGGTCGGTGCAGTTGAAATTCATGCATGCAAGAGCTAGTCGTAGACGCATAGTGACTAGCGATGTGGTGGTGCGAATGATGAGTAACCCGGCCTCATAGCTCGATGCGTATACGCATTTGGTCGATTGATCCGACGTCGATATCTCTCCCTAAAAATGATTTTTTTTTTTAAAAAAATTGTGGAGACCTTTTTCACGACTCTTAAATGGTGGGTAACCTGACTTAGTATTTCTCTAACATGTTAAACCTTACAACTCCATGGATATTGTGGGATTTTTTATAAAACCACAACCGTCGGTAATAATCCCATATTATCTTAATAGTATAAGAGTTAAAAGTATTGAGTTCAAATCTTTCCAAGCTCCATTTGTTCTCCCAATCAAATTTCTGTACTTAGTAGTACTAAGCAAAATGACAAGATAACTTATCTTGTAAAGCTCGTTGTTTTTAATGAAAATATGAAGCATTATTATCGACCAAAAAAAAAAAACTTGAGAAGTAGTGTTAGAATATTTAAATAATAAATTACGTATTCATCTAGCAGATCAAACTTTTTGAATAATTGATTGTGATCCCACAAAAATCTCCTAGATATTTTCGCAAGTGAACTCGTCATAAGCCTGTTGTGATAATGTCCCTAAGTATTGAGTCCGGGGTAGACCTTACCTCATAGCTGCTCATGCCTCTTTTTTGATAAGTTCGAACGCAGTCTTACCAATTGGCCCGAGCAAGTGTCGAGTCTTATTGATGCAAATGAGCGCGGCGTGGAATCCGCAAGGCCGTACGTAATGATCGTAAAGCCAAGACCATGCAACCGGCCGGATGCCTTGGACCTTTGCTTGTACTGAATCGAGTAAATAACCGTCCTGCCGAGACCGACCGCTGGTGGTTTTGAATTGAATGGTCGAAACAGGGTGGGAGCTGGCATAATATCTAGAGGAAGGTGGTCTTCGAGAATTCTTGTTTTCGAGTCGTGTTTGCCCTTAAGTCAGATGATGTGGACTCGCATGCGCGACCGCAGGTTTGTATTTATGCACCGATCATTGATCATCACGTCCGGACTTTGCGTTCATCTCCACATCACGTCGATGCTTTTTCGGTGAACTCGCAAGAAGATGCGACCCCCTGTTCTGTTCGTGCATTGATGGATGCGTAGTGGGGGGATACTGGAGAGAGGGGGTTATATTCAATAGTAACCGCTTGTCATATCGTTCTTCACTTGAGCAGGACGGGACAGCCGGATGCGCGATTAGTATTATATTAGCCGGCCGCTTTTCGATAATTCGCTGTGTGGTTGCAAATGAGATCTGATGCGTGCGAGGTTGAAGTCTGATGTGGTAGTTTTCCACGTGCATCCAGTTAGCCGACAATGCAAAATAAGATAATCAAGAAATGTACCAAAAGATTATTGGGAAAAATTATCCAAAAATTCCTAAATCTATTGTATTTTTATCAATTTAATTTTAAACCTTTTAATTTTTTTTTCATATTTTGCTGGATTGATTCTAACGTGGATGTTGGCGGTGTCATGTAAAAAATTTGCCCGTGCTGACATAATTAATTTTTTTCGAATTTTTAATTAATTATATTATTTTTTGTTTTTTTTTTTTTTTTTCCATTTCTTCCTTTTGCTGGTAAAAGAAATAATAAAAAAAAAAAAAAAAACAAAATATTCAAGAATTTTAAAATAATATTAAAATTTGTTACATGTTAGCGTAGCGTGCCTCTTGCGTGATATCACCGACATTAATGTCAAATGATTTCCACCAAATTTGATTGGATGGATTTAATTAATTAAAAGTGAAAATATTTATGATTCAATTAATAAAATTGAAAGGTTTATAATTTAATTGATAAAAGTATAATAGGTTTAAGTTTTTTGGATAACTTTCCTAAGATTATGGTGATAAGTTCTAGACCGTGTTAATGAAGGGGGTTTGACATGCCACCTACAAATCCATGCCTCCTCCGAAAAATCTAAAATCTCTCTTGAACTTTCCGAACTTGGGCGAGTTCATACACACTTCCTTGATGAGCTGAGGATGTTAATGAGGAGTTGGGGGCCAAATCTGGCAATAAGTAATGGGGAACAGAGCTGTCATGATGGCTTGTGTTCTCACCACACCATCAAAGAAGCCAAGTCAACATAGGACTGTTCACATGATTGATTACAGAAAAGTGTAAAGTTACCATCAAGAGTTTGCCTTGCCCAAACTTCACTTTCTCCTCCTCCTCTCTCCCTCTCTCCCCGTCTCTGTCTCATCTCTCTCTCTCTCTCTCTCTCTCTCTCTTCTTTGGGGGCGATTGATCTCAATCTAATCTAGTTCTACAGAGACCATAATCGATTGGGCAAGCAAAGGGCTCGTTTCATATGATGTTCTGGAATTGACCGGTTAGTGGGGGGTGGCTCCATGATAGTGATCATTGACAATCTCCACCCAAACAAAGCACTTCCTTTCATTTTCCTTTCATTTTCTTCTTAATTTTGTATTTTGGGTTTTCCTTTTTTTCTCTGCTTTTGGCAGACAACATGGCCCCCCAAATGCATGAGACCTCCTTCACATTTGCACACATTTAAGTGATGGCCCTTTCCAACAACTACTCCTGAAAAAGCCAGAAATAAATAAATTAAATAAATCGCAAAAAAGTTTTTCTTTGTTACATGGGGGTGGGAGTAATTGGGTATGACTCTATCTCCACTAAATCTCCTCCATCCCTTTTTCTCCCCCATCCACATGAAAAGGCCTCCCTTTAATCATATGCCTCTTTTTTTTTTTTTTTTTTTTTTAAAGTGTGATCTAGTTACATGTCCAACTGCAAATCATCAGCTTTCGACCAGTTGCGTCCGAGGAAAGACGCGACGTCGTGAAGAGATACGGCGGCGTATGTCGCTATTAGAATAAGCGATTGCGGAGAGAAGAAGGGCGCGAAAAAGGCGAGAGGCTTTTGCTGCGCGCATGATTGGGTTAAACGGATGGATGGCTAGCTAGTGGATTTATAAAAATCGAGTAATGTGGCCATGAGTCGCCTCTCTGATTGGTTTGAGCGTGGCCGGCTTTGGTAGAGTTGAGTGCAGCTCAGGAGATTGCATGCCTTGTGCGATATGGACCGTGACATCGCATTATAATCTCTCGAGGATTTGGAATGGAAGTGCCTGTTCGGTATGTACCAACTTGTCGCCATCATAAGATTGGAAAAGAGAGGATAAAGGAGAAAGGCGCTTCTCAGGTTTATCGGCGGGGAGTCGAGAGAGTGACCAGGCGGCCCCAGTTGAGGAACCCGTCTCGAGATCCACCGCTTCGCGGTGCTCCGGGGGCATTCTCTATTTGCATGCTCGGTCTTCTTCGACGAGGCTTTTGGTCCGTTCGCAATTTCTTCACTGTCTCTGCGTTTGGTTTCTTTAAGTTAGCGTGTCGATCTGTTTCCCTTCGAGTGCGTGGAACCTTGTGTGCACGCGTGTACGAGTTTTGCGATGTTTCGCTGCATCGCTTTGCCTCTTTGATGCATGGTGGGGGGCCTTTGGCCATATCGACTTTTTAGTCTCCCATGGAAAGCGAAAGCATGCACATGCAAGGGTGAGTTTATAGGTGGTGGTGAGCCCCTCCTTCCAATCAGTAGTTGCCTGGAGTGAGCGGCACGTGATGATGTTTTCCCAATTCTGCTGGAAACTATACAACCACTTTCCTATGAAATGGTCCCTGGAAACTATTGCTTGATCTTCTTATTGAATTTTTCAATGACTCGAAGGCACGACTGTAGTCAACTGGCTATTTAGAGTGGAGCCAACATAACAAACCCACCGCCGCTAGAGGTCCACATTCATATCCGAGTTGCGTAGGGCAAGAATCGAACTTTCAACCATCGGTTTCCAAGCCGAAAGCATGAAAGCACCCTCATCACTTGGTCAATCCCACATAAGTGCACAAGAAATCGACCTTTACGACCTTGATTTTAGAGCAAGAAAAATTCGGAAATTTTAAGTTCCCAAACATTAGAAAAAAGAAAAGAGTTTTCCAGGCTATCTTATAGAATAATGGAGGCAAATCTAAGAATGGGCATGGGACGGGGTGGGGATCACGGTCCCGGGCTTAATGTATTTCCCAAGCCTGTCTATTTACATAAAGTCTAACAAAATTTTCAGGCCGAGCAGGCCTAGGCCAAGATTGGATAGGCTGAGCTCTCGTGTAAGGACATTGCCTAAGTTTGACCACTTAGTTTTCGGGCCTCGCGAGCCTAGACGGGGCTGTTCTTGTTGATCTTGATCATCCCAGACAGGTTCCTAATCTTTTGGTATTGACATGCTATGAAATCTATTAATACTCGTTTGCTTCCTTCTATCTCTAAAATACTCTAATGATAATGAATAAATCTTCGGTTGACTAATTTTTCTTAGAGGTACAAGTAATAGAAGCATATTTTTCAGATTGTTTATTTTGCACCTTAGCTTTTGTTTTCCTCTTGTTCTCTTCTGGCAAGTCTCCTATTTAAGAGAATTTCTTAAGAAAAAGAGCCCACTTTACTAGGTTCTTGCCTTTACTAGGACGCCACAGCTCCGAAATTTGCACGGCTTCTGATCAAAGCTTAGTTCAATCAGCAAGTTTTTGATCAACACATCTCAGATTCATGAGGCTTTTGCCTCAGTCAGGGGATCCGAGGACAAGTGAGGGAGGTTGATGGTTTCATAAGTTTGACACATCAATTTATGTCTATTGAATGGAAAAATGAGCTGCATTCAATTTTAGTATGATAGAGTCCATCTTCCTTATTTATATTCCCCGTGACATGATGCTTCACTTGTTGATCATCTTGATTTGAATGGCACAGGCATATGAATCGAATGGAGTTGGAACTTAATTGAATTGGCACGAATTAGGCTCGATGAATATATGCAAATGTCTCTAATTAATTTATGCCATGTATACTTTTACCGGACCTTGGCTACCCACTCAACTCATTGAGCAATGCCCCTGTTGAGGGAAGCTAAATTGGGACTTCGGTTCGTGTTGCTATCGACCTAGGACCTTAGTCCTTTATTGTTGCCGTATTGAAGGCATGATTAGGTGTATATTTTAATGAATATTAGAGAATTCCCTATTAGGAGTACTTTTAGAGATATTATTAGATATTAGTGAAATTATTTAATATTTTGTTAATTTTTAAGATAGCTAATTTTATTGTTAGATTATATTATTTCCTTTCTTGTGCATATTGCTTTGGTATTAGTACCTTCCTTAATAAAGTGTAAAGGTAAGTCAATAAAGTAAAGACGTAGTCTTTATTAATTATCTCTCTCTTTCTTGAAGATCCTAGAATGTTTCTAATATAACCACCAATTCTTCCCGCCATTGGTCTCAATCATTGTATCTGTTGCAACCATCTTCTTCTTTGTTTCCTTCACGTCAGCAACTTTGTCTCTATCAAGGCATTAAGCTTCATTCCAATCTCTGCTCATCGGCAGGGAGTCATGCCTTGCCGTCACCTCATCTTCAGTAACTTCCCAATTTTGTCGCACCGAGCAAAACTCTATCAATGCGAGAGGAGTTTATTATGGTTAGCTTTTCTGTTCTAAACATGGAAGTTTTGTTTATTGAGCTAATGTTCGCTCATTCCTCATTAATATTTTTGGTACTTTTTTGTTACGAGTCAAAGATTTAACACAAGAAAGTCAAAGTATGTGTCTTATTCAATAAATTGGTTGTATATTTGGTTATACTTCTATGACATAGACTATCGTTCCTGTTACAATTTGAGTTCCATATCCCTGGGTTAGACAAATTTAAGAGTTGATACATCTTTTGGAGGCTGTTTCGCCGGTTTTGATTCCCGTGAATAACCTTTCACCAAACGCCGTGTTTTGGTTCTATTCTAGGAGACTTAGGTCCTGTGTTAAGTTTGGACATATAATGTCAAATGCAAAAAGGGAGTTTTATTCTCAACTTGTACATATAACCCTAACAACTTATACCCAAATGATTCAAAGACGAATAGCTACTTAGCACAAATTACGCCAGAATTTAATTAATGACGTAATTTGAACACAGATAGCTAGATAGCCTATGCTTTGGACCCAAATTATGACGGAATTTAATCAACGTCACAGTTTGCTTAGGCGTAAAGCTGGAATCTAATTAATAGCAATACTCTTGGATAGAAAACACAACTACGGAATCTAATTGACGACGCTGAGTTTTGTGGAATAATACCGGAATTTAATCGATGATACTGGACCGGATAGAGATACATGCCGAAATCTAATCGACGATGGGAATCCTGAAAACTACAACTAAAATGCGATAGAGTAAAGATAAAGTAAAGATAATTGTTGTGTTTTGCGCCAGGGGGTCTTCTTAGTGGAGAAACTGTGGTATTTATAGGGAGCCAATATTCCTTAGCCGATTGTCTTTTCTTGGGCACTACTCTTTGTAATCTTCACGTGTTTCTTTTCCCCTAGACATCCTTATCCTTTAGGAACTGCTCCTTGACCTGTCGACAATGCTTGTGTAGCTTGCCCTTTAAGCAAATACTCATTCCCTATTTCTACTCACATTTCTCACAACAATTATTTTCGTTCGGATTCCAGTGCTAATCCTCCTTAATCTTCAAATTCAGCACATCATCCTTATAGCCTGACATGTGGTAATTAACTTTGCGGCCATCAACTTTGGGTTTAGCTCCTATAATCCTGTCGAGGCTTAACTCAAGTAACCTTCGCGAATCAAAATGGGGCGTTTCATTTAAAACTTTTTCGTGAACAGTACATGCTTCTGAGGGTAAACTTGGGTGTTAACAGAGGCCTTGTATGGTGGACTACAGGATGGACTGTGCAGCATTGGAAAAGTTTGGTTATCCTTTTGTTTTGCTGCCAGTGTTGAATATATATATCTGTGTGTGTACCGGAGGTATTGGGCTTGTGTCACCCGCTTCGCATGTGCAGTAGATCTCTAAGCCTATTCGTTGCTTGCACTGCCTATATTGCATATGCAAGTGAGCCTGTGTGTTGCTGTGTCTCAATATTATACAGTGATTGGGCCTATGTACTGCCCTTTTTGAGGATATATAGGTCTTGTGGAGACACTGGGGTGGGATATTTTGTGGGGCCGCATGTGGAAGAATAGTTACTATGTCTAAACAACCACTTGCGTTTACTTCTGCAGGAACTTGACTATCGAGCGACGGATAATGAGATGGATGAACTGGTGTTGTACATTGAGAATCCTAATCGAATATTGTTCAGAAGTAGCAAGTGTTGCGAACAAAGCACGTTCCTTTGGCGAATGTTGTGTGGCGTCTTCAAGGAATCGAGGAAGCAACATGCGAAGGCGGGAGGAAATGCTGAAAGAGTATGTTGAGTTATTTGAGTAATGAATCGGGCCGACAAATTTCGTGGAGTTTAATCAACTCATTTCGGACAACATGCACAAAGGAAGCCGACAATAGTCGAGTGAGTAGCTCGGACTTAGCTCAATAATAATATAATTTCGAGTCAAATTTAAGCTCAAGCTACTCAAGTACTGTTGAGTCGAGTTTAAGGTTGTTGATATGCAGCTTGACTGGCTCGTGAGCCTAATCAAGCTTCTATTATTTAATTTTTTCAAATGATTAGAGAAAAGACACAAATGTAATTGAAATTACATTTTTAAGCCTCACACATGAATACAAAGAAAAATATTTGAGCTTATTGCACTCAATTGAGCTCGGGTTCTTGTTCAACTCCATGATAATTGAGTGAGAATTCTAGTGTTTGGATATTTTATTTTGAGTCTAGTCAAAGCTCATATTTTGAGGGAAAAGTGTCATAAAACTCCTAAACTTATTACATTGGTGCCAATATAGTTCTAAATATTTTAACTGTGCTAATTTAGCCATAAACCTTTTGATATGTGCTAATTCAGTCTTTTGGGCTAATTTTGGCGGATATTGCTAATGTAGATGCTGACCAACCTACGTAGCATCACTAGCATTGATGTGGATAATTTTAAATAATATTTTAATATTTAATTATTTTTTATGATTTTTTTTCTTTTCTTTCTTCTTCCTTTTGCTGGTGATGGCCATTGGCCATGGCTAGGTGGGTTGTTGGGGGAGGGTTAGCCTTGCTTAAGGCGAAGGGAACCCTTATCGGGTCTTGCCCTTGCCCAGCAGAGCCTTGCCTATGGTAGGTGATGATGACCCTTGCCTAGGTGAGACCAGCCTACTTGGCCATGGCTGGTGACTCGTGGTTGACTACCGGCAAAATGAAGAAAGGAAAAAGAAAAGAAAGATAAAAGAAAAAGAAAAAGAAAAGAAAAATAAAAAATATTAAAATATTATTAAAAAATGCTTATGTTAGCATTGGCAGTGCTATGTAGGTCGGTTGGTGTCCACGTTAGTAATAAATACTATAATTAGTCGAAAGGATTGAATTGGTAATAGGTTAAAAGGCTTAAGACTAAATTGATACAATTAAAAAGTTTTGGACTAAATTGACAAAAATTCAATAGGTTTATGACTTTTCTCACAAATTTTCCCACATTTTGATATTGGATTGAGAACAAGTTAGGTTTCGAGAATCAATGTGTGAGTTGAGCTTGAGCTTGCTATTGTAACTATTCGACTTGACTACTTACAAAAAAATGTCGTTTAGGATAGTTTATTTATAAAAAAAAGTCGTCTCTTCTCTCCCACTTTTCACGTCTTTACACTACGTTCTCCTTCTCTCACTCTACACATCTCTGTAGCTCTGTTCTCCTCCTTCCCAAATGACATCTCCTTTGTTTGAAACCTAGGTCCCAAATCAAGTCAATGCAGTTCACGATTTGGGTCCTCTTGCGAGTTGGATTTTTTTTTATCTTTAACGACTCAGTTTGTTGAAGACAAGATTGATTGCCAGGGCCAGAGAGGGCTCAGACAAAGTGTGGATCTAACTTTAGGATGATGATAGGGGCGTGAATGAATTGAATCTTACATTGCTTGGGTGTGGTGAGGTGAAGTGCCTCATATGTGATGTAAGTAATCCTAACTTGTAATGAGGCCTTTTCTGGGCGAAGCCTAGAAGAACAAAACCGTGTGTTATGAACGAGACCTGAACTCAACACTATGGTGTAAGAGCCAATAGCCTAGTTGAAAGTGTGTGGTTCGGGATGAACCATGTGGAAGCTGGTGGGCTTGTAACGACTTGGGCAGGAGAGGTCATTGGGGCTAGGAAGGGCTCAGACAAAGTGCGGCTTCAACTTTAGGATGGCGATGGGGGCAGGAATGAATCGAATCCCATATCACCCGGGTGTGATGAGGTGAAGTGCCTTATATGTGATGGCATTTGTCCTAACTTATAACGAGGCCTTTCTTTGGGTGAAGCCTAGAAGAACAAAATCATACAAGTTTCGGTTTAAAGTGGACAATATTGTTATGAGTGAAACCTAGGCTTAACATTACAATGTGAGACTAGGACCCACTCAAGAACTTGTCTTTTTAAAAATTTATAGTTTTTCTTTTTCGAAATCTAAGCATCGTTAGAGACAAGGAAGGGCGTGGTGAAGAGGATGAATAATTGTGCAAGAGCGAAGCACAACCCTAGAATTTGTGTCTAAAAAAGTGTCTTTGCTTTTGCTCTCTCACCGTTCTCGTTTGATTTTTCTCCTTTCTGTCATTTTTTTTTTTTTTTTTTTTTTTTTTTTTTTTTTTTTTTTGCGTTTCTATTGTTGCTCAAGATTGCTCTCTATTGGGTCCCATTTTGCAAGGTAAAGATGTTGTACATCTTTGAGCTTATCATGCATTGCAGTTTCTAGATTTGTATCATAGTTTGCCTTGTTAAGCTTGATAGAGTCAAACTGAAAAAAGCGGAGAGACTAGGAAAAAAGCATAGAGGAATTTTTAGATCCTTCAACCCTCAATATTTCCCATTGATCGATTGGTTTGATTGGTAACTTGTGATGGAATTGAAAAAAAAAGTGAAAATGTTGCACTTGCGTGGTCTTTTTCCCTGATTAAGCAGCTCAAGTTACTATGAAAGCATTTGAGGTAGATGTGATATAGTTGCAGATTTTTGCTCTCATGTTTATGGTTGTGTACATGTTTTATTGCAGGTATATTATAGATTTCCCTAATAGTGTATATGATTTTACTAATTCAACATGTCAAGTCAGCTTAATTTTTAACTTAAACTAATAAAGATCGGTATTATGATATTTGGTGACCTAATTCAACATGTCTGGCTTGATTTATGCATTCTCATGATGCGATTATTGTGAAAGCATTCGAGATAGATGTGACATTATTGTAGATTTCGTGATACATGCTTTATGCTGCTAGATTAGCTTCTTAAATGGGTGGTGTTGCAGCAGATTCTAAATTGGTAATAAGTTGAATGTTGTTGTAGCTAGATATATTCAAACAATTTCTCTTGTTACTTTAGATACTTTTCAATGAAGTAAATTGTTTACTTTCTTTTATTCCTTTTTGGCCTACCAGGCATCGTTTTGATTGGGGGGGAGGGGGCAGCTAAGGAGCTTCTTTGTTGTCATTGTTGGTTTTGTCCCAAAATTTTTGTCCTCTTACAATAGGCATCGTGAATTGATAAACACTTAGGTATTTATCCTCGTTGAAGCATTTAGCTAAGCAGTCACCTAGATCATTTTGCTTGTTCTGTGTTGCACCCATGGCATGGCAACATCGAATTCCACTAACTTCCCAAGCTCTACAAGAACAAGAATCAAATTCTAGTCCACAATACATTTGTCACTACCTTCCATAATTCTGTATCATTGATTTCTATTCCATAACAAATGGCTATACTTACTAGCAGTTTTATTATGATGTAATTGATGCACAACCCTTAGACCATAGTTTCTTGTCCAACAAGCACATGCTTCTCTTTGACTATGCATTCTATTCATAATTATTATTCTAATATCTTCCAGCATACTCACCATGGCCTTGCACCTAGCTTCCATGCACTTACCAATGAAAGCTTCATTAAGATTATTATCAACAAAATTACATTTTATGTTGGTGTTAAAGAAGGCTTTACACCAGTGCTTTGGTTTAGTGCGGTTGTAGTAATTTTCTTCAATCTTTATCTATGCACCTCAAAATTTGTCATATTGGTACTCTTAGCATATTTCCAAAATTATCTCATCAATTGCTTTCCTTCGTATTTTTATGTGCGTTGCATGCATTCCATGCTTTGCATTTGGTAAAAGCTCAAATACTAAAAGGATAAGACAATGATAAATACAGAAAAAAAGCAAAACATTAATATTGTAATCATTACACACATTCTATGATCATCATGACCTCGAGTGACAATAAGAGTGTCGGACACCCTAAGTACCAAAATTTGGCATGGGTGGACACTTAAGTGCTAAAACTTCCAAAATGTATATTTAAGTGTCAAATACTAAAGTGCCAAAATCGGATAAGAAATGGACACTAAGGGAAGTAGACTACTCAAGAATTTCACATTTACCAACGACAAGAAATTCTAGCCAAAATGTTGATGTGACACTTTCTGGCTATTTTTTTTTTTGCTGAGGTGGCAATTATTTTTTTAAAATATCATCCACGTAGTGCTAACATGGCTAGCTTGTCCCAAAACAACATTGTTTTTGCCTCCAAAAATTAATTAAATTAAATTAAAAAACTAAATTAGAAAAGGAGGGTGTGGGGAGAGGGGGGAAGGGGAGCAAATCAGCAGGGGCCTCTATGGCCCTCGCCACTACTGCTACCGCACCATCATTGAAAAGGGCCAACGATGGTGAGACGAGTTAGTCAGGCGACCCCGCCCCAATCAATGGCGGCCCTTGGCTCCTCTGGGCGAGTGCCAGTGACCCTCACTAGATCTAGAAGAGGGTGAGCCCTCATTGGTGGTCGGCCAGGGTCATCGGCCGACCTTTGCCCTACCATCGTTGGCATTTTTTGGCAAAGGTGGGGTGGTAGCAGTGGCAAGGGTCGCAAAGGCCTTCACCGAATGCTACCCCCTCCCTTTTTTTTTTTTTAAACTTAGTTTTTAATTTTACTTAATTAATATTTATATTTAAAATCAATTTTTGGGGTAATTAGTTTTTTAATTTTACTCAATTAATATTTATATTTAAAATCAATTTTTGGGGTAAAATTGATTACTCAGTAGACAACTTCGACGAAGATACTATTATGAGCTTTATTGTTTCCATGGAAATTTTGGTCCTGCTGCTTTGACTGCTTGCCTGGGACTGGAAAAATATATAACACCGTTAATAAGAACTCCTAAAAAAGGGCTTGTTTAGCGTATCTTCAAGCGGACTTGAAACTTTGCTGCCTAGGGAGCAATTCATCAATTGAATTCCTTTAAAAATATCATATTTTCACAAAAAAGATTATTTTTATCTACTATGAAGGTTTTTGATAATGACTAGATTCTCTCAGAATGCTAGCTAAGCTTTCAGGAGGCCGACGCCCCATACCATAATTCTCTCGTCAACATCTAATTATTTCATTTAATCAAGACATATACAATATTACATGTTATAATGTTTTAAGGAGTATTTTCTTTTAAATTTGCATGATAATAATGGATGTTTAGATTTTTGTTCATGTAGTTGATTTTTTCATATTTTTAATTTTTTTGAAAATATCTTTTTAAAAATTGTGAAGTGATTGCGAGAAATAAATAAAAATTGGAGTGTTACATTCACCGAATAAAACGAAAGTTGAGCAGTTTAAATACACGGTTTATAATGTAATTTCACATATTAATGTTTTAATTAAACTGAATGCGTTCATTAAAACTAGTAGACTATTCTTTGCACTATTACTTGTGCTTAGGTTATTTTTAGAAGGGTTAATATCAACAAAAATCCCAAGCTACTACACCTATGACAAATTTATCCCAAATTAGTTTTTGGATGGCGGAAAATCCTAAATTGATACACTCATGATATATTTATCAACCGTTAGGTTCGTCAAATTTTATCTTGAAATTGTTGAATTGAATGACACATGGCATAATTCATTTAACATTAAAGAAAAAACAGAATAGAAGAAAAAAAGGTTAGAAATAATATCAAATAAAGAGTAAACCCCGCATTTGATCTTAATTTTTGTTATTTGAGAGGAGCATTGGTGGATTTGTCTTCTAGTAAAAATTGAAATAAAAAAAGAAAAAAATGGTAAGAAGTAATTTTTTTTTATCGAGAGTGGGACAATGCTATAGATAATATGACAATACAAGGTTGTAGAACTTGTCAAAAGCGAAAAAATAAAAAAAGAGTGGAAGAAGTGCGAGCCTAATAATAATAGGAGATCAACAATAGAAATAAGCTATTTTAAACTATCCATTACCGCCCTGCTTTGCCGTGAGGGGGAAATTCCATCCCCATCTTCGCTCCAGGCCTCGCGGCGAGTAGAGCGGGTTTCAACGAGGACGCTTTGCCATCTCCGAGAAGGCTAGAACCCATTGACCGCTGCGGGCATTTTGTCCAGGTTCAATTTAAATTTTGGTTTGTACCTTTTTATTAGGTCGAGAAATCTCATGTAAGGCGTGTCAATATCGTGTGATAAAAAAGAAAAGGTGGATTTCGAGCTCATGAAAAATATGTATAGTCTCGTAAGCTAAATAAGACATGAGCTTAACTTGACTTGTCGGTCTAATGAGAATCGTTTGCATTCGGTTCAGCGGGGAACCGAGATTGTACCATGTGCCTAATCCACGAATACATCTCCATTATTAGATCACTATGCCAATTCCTTGGGATGTATGTTTTCATTCCTATCTTGATTAGATTAATTGGAATTCGATCGCATTTTTACTATACTTTTTAAGATTTAAATAAAGAAAAATCCTTCTCTTCTAATTCCCCTATGCTCTTTGGAGATTATGCTCGGTATTTTCAGACCGGGTGAATATTAGGTATGTTTGTCTCAAATAAAGCTATATTTAAGAAAAATATTATTAGACTTTTCATGTGTTTGGGCACCAAGTAAAATTGTTTATTAAGCGAGACTCCCAGGTTAAAATCCAAACCAGTGAATTTTCCTTCGGTCAAAAGGGAAATCATTTTCGTGAGGATACGTTCACGACTATCATGCTACGGATGCATCTCAATTGCGTAAGTAGCCCTCTCTCTCTCTCTCTCTCTCAACTGTGATTATGAATTTTTTTTTTTTTTTTTTTTTTTTTTTTTTTTGTGGCTTTTCAAAAACTAAGACGAAAATTTCTTGCCTTTTCTTTTGAAATCATTTTACTGATCTTCGCACGTAGTTTTATTTATCTTTTCTTTCACTTTTCTATTTTGACCTTCAAATTGAAAACATATTCACATTTGAATTATTGATTCCATTATGAACATGTAAATATGACTAATTTGGATATATCCATAGAAGGGGTAAAGTATTTAAAAAGTCTTAAACCTTTTAATTGTGCTAATTTGGTCTTAAATCTTTTGACCTAGAGCTAATTCAGCCCTTCAGCTAATTTAGGCCGCTAATTGACCTACATGGCACGACCGGTACTAATGTAAACATTTTAAAATAATATTTTAATGATTTTTTTTTTTAATCTTCCTCTCTCTTTTTCCTCCCTTTTCCTTGGGTGGCTGGCGAGGTTGCTCTCGCCAGATTTGGTGAAGAAACGGGGGTGAGGAGAGCAAGAGCACCCAGTTCGATAACGAGGACGTTGAGGAGGACAAGAAGAAAAGTTCACGTTTGTGTGCGGAGGGCCAGGCTCGTCTCCAGTTTCCGCTGACGAGATCTTCTGCAGCGGCTAAATCAGGCCTGTCTATCTGGTTGCCAATAGAGATTTGCTTCTGAATAGAGTCTTCAGCACAGAGGAGGACGAAGATGGCTTGAAGAAGACCATGAAGCTTCGGCTGCCGTTGAAGGAACTCCTGAGCGAGGACAAGGAGTGGATGTTGATGCCCGGCCTCGCCAAATCTGGTGAGAGCGACCTTGTCAGTTGAGGAAAGAGGAGGAAAATGAGAGAGAAAAAAAAAGAAAGGAAAAAAGAAAAAAAATCGAAATTCACTAAAATATTATTCCAAAATGTCAAATTCAGTATCAACCATGCCTCGTAGGCCAACTAGCATCTATATCAACAATGTCTAGTCAAAATTAGCTGGAATGGCTGAATTAGCTTTAGATCAAAATGTTGAGGACGATATTGTCATAATTAAAATGTTTATAATTAAATTGATACCGATATGATAGGTATAGAATTATTCTGACACTTTTCCCTCCAAAAATATATATATTTTTTTACTTTGTAATTTTTTAACTAGCTTTTTCAATTGTGAATAAACCATATAAATCATTTTCTTGAACTGGGTTTTTAGCATAACCAAATAAAAAAAAAATTTTCCTAGGAAAAAAATTAACTAGGAAAACACTTTCTAATAATATTAAATTTTCAGTGAAACAAATAGATCCTTAGACTCAATTAAATTTTGAATAACTATAGACATGCACACATATATAAAACTTGTGGTTAGTTTAGTAGTAAATGACACCTATTTTCTATAAGGTCGTGAGTTTGGTTCATATGGTGCGACCTTTTAAATGTCTTGTGCTGCGCTGGTTAGTTCTGATGTGATTAGACTTTCTTTCATATGGCGTGAGCCTTTTAAATGGCTTGTGCTGCACTGGTTAGTTCTGATGTGATTAGACTTTCTTTCATATGGCGTGAGCCTTTTAAATGGCTTGTGCTGCACTGGTCAGTTCTGATGTGATTAGACTTTCTTGCTGCTAGCATTTTGTTGGTCTGAGGCGGCGAACACTCTAGCCTCGGACAATTGGTTGGCGGCTGCATTTGAATCTTGAACTTTATTTTGTTTTTGTCCAGTCTTTATTCTATTCTCGAGCGACAATTTTTATCCGTCTGTCAAGTTGACCAACGAATTTCGCTGGTTTAGCGCCTGCCATACACGTGTTGCTCACTAGTTATCATTCCCTATATTCCGTTGCAGTACAAAACCAATCTCTCGTGATTCTTCTATGAAAATTAAGGACGAATTGTCCGAACGCCCTTTGTACTGCAACAGAATATAGGGAATTTACTTAATGCAAACTTCCTGTTCCCGCAATCGAATTCTAGAATTTCCAATTTGTTTCCTTAATCAACGGATAACCCATTCTGCAAACAACTCCAAAATCGAACTTTTGATGAAAGATTCTTCACTTTATGGGGGGAAGTGTATTCGGGTGTGCACCGAATTCATGGATGCGTTGCACTCCAAAGTGTTTTCCAGAATCGCCTAGCTCTAACCCTCAATTTAAAAAATAAGAAGAATGATGAAGCGTTTAGATAGATTAAATTTGATGTTACAGCCATGGCTTATTTATAGGTCTCAAACCAAATCAGAGAAAACCGGCCTAATATAAAATATCATAAATCTAAACACAGATCCGGCCACGTGTAAGAACACATAGTATCATTGATATCTTAATAATATCTAAAAGATTTTTTTTTTTTTTTTTAAAATTTAGGACAAAGACTGCTTTTGCCAAATTGAAAGAATGTGGATTCACTATCCTAAGGGGAAGTTTGCACCATTCACCCAGAATTTAGGTACTCTTGTCTTGTCTCCTTCCGACATCCAACAAATGTTTCAAAACAAAAACATGCGACTGACGGTCGATGCCAATCCCAGGCCACGCTCGTTAGGACTGATAGTGACGTTCTGTACGTTTGCAAAGCCTGAAAACTTAAGGGAAAGCAGAGGGAAAGCCTGAAAACTTATGTGGACCCTTCAATGCCAAGGACAAGCTATTTCCACATTTCACACACCATCCGTCCGTGATGCGAGTGTCCGACTCATCAATCCACCTCTCTAACTATTTAGGCCGAGATCGCCTGTTCCAAGTAACCCGGAGCACTTTATGCAGTAGATCGTCGCACGCTGGGACTTCCCTATTATGCATGTGCCATTGCGCATATGCCGTCATGATTTTCGCAGTCATATGTTTCTCTGGGTTCATCATATTCTTGCCCAGCTCCGAATTCTGTGTTCAATCATTTCTCTCTGCATGGTGAACTCGCACTTGGAAGAGGAATCACGCAAGTCAACAACGTTATGATAAAAAGCAAACATATATTCCATACATGGCTGGTCCTTCATACAATTTAAGAGCTCGAAATTGCGATGAGTTCATGCCCCTCCGTCGCCTATGGCATTAGGACATTAATGGTTCATTCGCAGATGGCATACAAGACAGACACACCTCACTGGGATAGTGTTTTGAAACTAAAGCTCTTGTTGAGCCATGCCTTCCAACTCCCACTTCCCTTGCGCGATATCATCTCGGATCTGGCTTCTGTCATCTGTGGCTGAATCTGCTTCTTGCACAGCACGAAGTTCCTTCCTTCTCGAGATCCTATGGCTTCCGCTGGGTGCAAGGCTGACAATTGAAAAATCGCAGGAGTTAGTCGACATTCACAAAAGAAACAAAGAGTCTGGTCATTTCTTTGTTTTGACGCTGGATCTGGATGTTTTATCAGTCAAGGACGCCACTACGAACACGAATACATACCAAGTGAAGCACAACGTAATGATAAGAAAAAATAAAGACCGATAGACATAAATATATTAGGTTGCTTCCGATAAGATGGAGGCCAGTCCAGAATAAACCAAATTAAGCCTTCACATATATTTTCCTCAATTTGTTACAATGGCAATCCAGAGAATACACAAAAATGTATCTGCATAATGCACATATGAGAACATTTTGAGATTATAAACAGTAGCATTGATCAGGACAATAGCATCATCCACCATCTGAATCTGCTAGATATATGAATATATTACCAGCATAATCTGCAGCATCATGGAGAATAAAGTTGTTGACGTCGGTGCCGAGAACCGGAAGACGGCCTTCACGGGCATAAGTCTTCAAGGCAGTCTGAATCACCCCAGAGACCAGATCATCCTTCTTCACCACAAACCTTATTGGTCCTGTACTCCCAAGGACATTGATAATCACCAGAAACCTGTTCTTATTCGTGCTCTGATTGTCATCACTATTCTTCTTACGCTTTTGCATCAGTAGTGACTTCTCAGATACATTCCTCTTCATCTTTTCTTGCCTCTTGTCCATGATCGTCTGACAAGATTATGGAACAACTGAAAAAAACAACACCGACGTGGACCTACTCCTTGGTGGGGGAAGAACTGGGAAGTTCAAATGGATGGGTCGAGGCCAGGGCAGCGATGGTACCAGACTTGTTTGCAGGAGCCAAAGGTGGAAGGAGAGGAGGAGGAGAGCGGGTGCGAAGCATGCACTTTCTCGTTCAGGAGGAATAGAACTGAAAAGGAATGGTGCAAGAAGGTATCGATAGTTCCCACCATTCAAAGACTTTGCCAATGCGTATGGCCAACTCTCTTCTTCCACACAAACGAAAGGTGAAAAATGAATAAGGACTCTTAAAGAAGTATTCGCACAAATAATGATATCCAATTCGCCCATATTTATAGAGTAGACTCGGAGAGAGAGAGAGAGAGAGAGAGAGAGAGAGAGAGAGAGAGAGAGAGAGAGAGAGAGAGAGAGATTGACTAAACCTCCATTTAGAATGTAATGCAGCAGTAAAAGTTTACTTCGCACATAGAAATGGGCCACATGTGTCTGATCCTGGGAGATAGTTGCAGCCTGTCAAGTTTACAATTTGCCTGTCCTCTGCCACATAATTCATATTTTGAAGGCTCAAGAAAAGCTTCTTTTCTTTCGCGTGCGTAGAGGGAGGATGAATGGGTGGTAGGGGTTGATGAGGGATGAGGCTTCATGGTTATTTTCCAGGACAGGCGAATATCTTAGTCATCCCAACAAGTCATCCACGGTAGAGACGTCGTCTTCCATAAACTCCCTTATTCTCAAATTAAGAAAAATGACGTTTTGCTCACCACATAAGGATCGTATCTAACACCTCCCATTCGATATTGTTTTCCCAGGTGTCGAATGTATATTCCTCGGCGAATTACTTCTGCAATTGAAAAACGGCATCGAGTCATCTCTTGCCAATTCAGAAGGTTGCCGATTCAGAAGGGTTGACCTCCTGCATCCCCACTATTCAACTGGGATTTATTAATTAGTACCCGATCGAGGATCATTTACAATGGTTTTGGTCGATCAGCATGTGTGAAATTCTCCAATCACGCGTGGAAAGAGACCGTAGCCCTTTGACTTTGACATTCTGTCTTCCCAGAACGGGGTCAGCACCTTTAACTCTCTTCCCCAGGAGAAGATTCGGAGCATGGAACGTGCAATTCTTGCTTGTTAGCTCATGTTGAAGAGTCAAGGCACCAAGTTTGCAACCCCCAGCTAAAAAACAGAGGGTCCGGTCACACCCTTCCTGTCTGAGCGAGCAACGCCTGGAAATCAAATTTTTTGTTAGGTGAAAATTGCTACCTAAGTACTGGTGCGGAGTCACTCAAATGCAGAGAACATATGTACGATCCAAACGACTTGATGATGACAATGTCGATTTGCAACTTCAGTTCAATTGTTGTCCGGGATGAAGCCCATGTTACTTCCATTTCATTGCAGGGGTCTCTCTCTCTCTCCAGCGTTTTATCCTCCGGACAAAATACAAGATGAAAATGTTAATAAAATTGAAGGCGTAGACTAGGGCAGAGTTTCAGGCAGAAAAGAAGAAGACTTAAGACAACTTACATACTGAGGTCCACGAGAAGCTGAAAATGTCGGGATCCATTGTAGACAGTGTTGGGTGTATGCCATAAAGCTATCACGTAATAGTTACATATTTGGGATTTCAATTGTACTATCATTATTATTATTTAATTAATATCAGTGACGTATTCATTCATTTGTTCAATTATTTTATATTACGAATGATTCCATAAGATTAGTTACAATTAGATCTATTCTTGAGATGTTAAGAATATATGTGACGGGTTCATAGTTAGACTGAATCTTTAAATCGTTCCCGATTGATGGATTATTGAGTGAATATTAATAATCCTGTTAAGACCGATGTGTTCTTAACTTCACCATAAAGTATTGGATACTTAAGGGAATGATGAGTCGCAAGTCATTAAGTATTGTCATGCCTGAGTTAGAACACAAGTATTTGAATTAGACAAGTTCATTGAATGTGACGCATATGGAATGATTAGCGACATGGAAGCTTTTAGCGTGGTCAATGTATAATTGTTCATGCTTTGGTCTTGTGTAAATAATCGTTAGAATTGAGGCACAGTGTTAACTTGTGTGTCAAACAACTATTGTTCATAGGTGCATGTAATGCCGAGTCGTTGATCTGTAATTATACCCGATGGTCATAGTTTATTCATATACGAAGTTGCACGTGTACGCAATATGGAATCTGTCTCCTTGTTACATGCAAGGTATAATAATGATGTCCTATGCGATCTAATTATGACAATGCATTGAACTTATCGGCTGGAGTTGTAACCGAGAATAAAATTGTTTATGTCTCGAATAAAATGCATGTCAATTAGATTTGTGCATATGATCAAATTTGTGACTGACAAATATTCCATGGTCTAAGCTGACATGTTCATTATGATCTTAAAAATTCACACTATCTAGGTAGCCATGACATATTACTAGATGTCAATCATGGCTTGTAGGATTCAAAGATTAATCGGGACAATTAATTCTTTTGGGAGTACTAATGTGTTAGTACAAATTTTACTACCAGCTTAGTGATGAACTTAGGGATGTCATACACCATAAACAATTATGATAACGTGGGACAAGAGAGAAATAATATTGCAAATGGGTTTTTAATTACTACAATCGAATTAAGTCGACTTGAAATTAAATTAAATGAGATTTAATTTAATTTGTATTATAGTCACGAGCCTACGTGCATATGATGCACACGCATGCCCAAAGTGAATATATGTTAATATAATCCCAAATGCACACATAAAGATTATGTCCTTTTTATTTTTTTATTTATAGAATTAAAAAAAATAATTGATTAATTAATTATTTATTCATTTATTTAATTAAGTAATCAATGTGCACACGGTCAGCAATTGTTGCTGATCATGTGCAACACACATCACATGTGCGTGTTTTTAATAATAATAATTTTTTTTTATTTAAAAAGGGAAGTGCATGGCATGATGGTGTTGCTGACCATCATGCATGAATGATGAGTAACGGTTTCTGATCGTCCCATGATCAGTGATCGTTGTTGATTGTGGGATGGTTTCCCACACGTAGCAATGGTTACTGATTGTCACGATCAATAACCGTTGCTGATTGTAGGGCATTTTTAGATGCCGCATAATAGGAGGGAATAAGCAACGGTTGCTAAAAAAAAAGTGTGTGTGTGTTTTTTGTGTGTTGGTGTATGCGAAAAAGAAAAGGGATTCTCTCTCATTCGGGCCGTGGCTAAAACATCAAGGACACGGATTGTCTCAATGAGATTGCTAGTACCATCAAAGTGGTGATTATCCGAAAGTTCTCTCTTCATTTGACGTCTATTGGTGGTGTGTCCGAACTAGAGGTTCGACGTTTGTGGGACTCGAATCGAAAAACATCCGAACCAATTCGTTTAAAGCGTGCTTTGAGAGGTATTTCGTTTAACTCCCTTTTTATATTCAGATTTTTGATTAAAACGCACAAACAACGCCTCTGGAAATACATGTATAGAAATATTTCATCTTTGTTTCCGCTGCATTTATGTTAATTTGCCTCTACATGATTCACGAAACCCTGACAAATAGAAGAAAGGCAGGATAGTATAGAAAACAACCTGCAGCGAAATTTGCCATGGACATAGTATAGCTCTCTCATGCCTTTTTTTTTTTTTCATTTGTCAGGAGCTGTAGCTCCAGTTCATATTTCACACCCTAAAGGCTAGATTGCAAGTCTCAAGGATAGCAGAATACCTGATGCTATAACGTAAGTGCTGAGCTTAGCTGTTCCGTGTTTCCAAATGCCTGAAACTGCATTCCCTAGCTGTTCAACAAGTTGCAATTATTTTGCTTCGCCCCTCGTGAAGGTTGGAAATTGTGGAGATATCTGCCATTCGTGATCCACCAAGAACTTAATCTCATACTTCCGTCATGGAATTGGAGATGAACTATTAGGTAGAGCAACCAATAGCATTAAAAGAAAGCATTAAACAGGACATGGGATACCTTCCAGGTCGAAGAATCAAGGTTGTCGAAAACTTCGTGAGGAAGCCAGTATATTGTGGAGATTAATGCTCTATTTGACTCCAACCATCAACCGTGCCCATCACTTGCACGCTCTTAACACATATTGTCTTCGCAAAACTTTTTTTCGTCTTTCGGTTTTTATCTTTCGAACACTATTATTTATTTATGGCTTATTTTTACTTACATTGGTAACTTGAAATGGCATAAACATTCGGCTTGAACTGTAACCACAATTAATTAAACAGGATCAACAGCTTCTGAAGAAATGTAGGCTTGTGCCTGTTGCGATGCTCATCAGTTATGCAGAAACCACGTTACCAATTCTTGTCCATTATATATGAGTTACCCTTTTGATCCAATCTCGCACAAATTCTTTTTTCTTTTTTTTTTTTGCAAAGAATCTACGCTAGTCTGAAATTCTAATTTTGCCGGGAGGGTAGCAAAAAAAAACCTATAAGCAAATCCATTGGATCATCCCTACTTCAATGAAGAGATCCTAAAAGATGGTACTTGTTGAGAGATGACTAGAAACTTGGTGGGCATACCTCGGCCATGCCATACCAAAATAGAGGGACTTCCTCGGAATGTGGCATTGGCATCCTTGATCTTTGCTTTAAGCTTTTCATGAATTGCTCACGGCAGAAAAAGAAGAAGAAGGAAAAATCTTTCTGTTTGATAGTCATGATAAAATTCAGGATATGCTAAAATTTATCCTATCATGCATCTAGTGCTTGCTCAAGATAGGACAAAGTTGCATATAAATGAGATATAGGCTAGATAAAATTATCCTATGGGAGAGCAGGATAAACATAGATAAGATTTTTAATATCCATAATAGGAAAGTTATTTTTCTCGAATAACAAATTTATTAAATTAAAAAAATTAAAATTATATTTTGATATAAATAATATTTGAATTCTAATATAAGAAATTCAAAATAACCAAAAAAAAAAAATATTTTTTTTAGTTCAATCTTAATTTTATTTGTATATTCGAATTTAATTCTATATATATTCAATATATAAATAAAAATAAAAATATATTTATTTATTACATATTTTAGGTATTGTAGTATTTTAGATATATTAGTATAGCTTATTATTTAATAAGATTTTATTAATTAAAAAAGAGAAGAAAATAAAATAAAAAGTAAATAAAAATAAAATAGACAAGACTATTGTGAGAGATTTTTACTATCTTCGTTTATAAAATTTTTGGTCCGTTTATATCGATATACCAATTTATATTAAATAATGTACGTGATATGATTTAAATATATTCGATTTTATTACTACAATTATAAATATTGATATGATATAACAAAATCCTTATATTTTATATTTTATTATATCCAATCTATTCTTATTAGAAATCTAGAGAATCAAATTTAACAAAAATTATGTAGAACCTTAAAACATTAATCGCCCAGTTAACACCCAGCACACAAATCAGCAAAAGAATTTCATACAAAGCAGGCCATCAGGTCAAAGAAGCTACAAGAATATTTGACCGAGTTAAGGATACGCACCCCCTTGAAGAACCCAATAAAGTTAGGCTCTCAACTTTAATTTTAACCCCGATTATCTTTGAATAATCATGTGCACTTTAACTCGCGGGATCCACAATATCCGGCATGCATGAATCTATGACCTCAGTTAAATGGAAAATATATAGAGAAATTTGTCAGCGTGGTAGCTGGAGGCCGTCATACGGGACCAAGGGGAAGTAATAAGAATGGCATGGATGTATTCCATCCATCTTAATGCAAAAATGAATGACATGGATGCAATCAAATACTACGAGAAGCTTTGAACCATGAAAGAAGGTGAAACTTGATTTACTTCCCATTGATAAAAGTGTACCCTAAATGCCAAAACCTGGCATCGGTAGTAGACACTTAGGGCTTGTTTAGTAATCATTCCGTTCCCAAAACAATTTCTATTTAGAAATAATTTTTTTATTCTGTTTCTTGGACAAGTTTTTGAGTGATAATTGTCCAAAATTTCTATTCCCTGAATAGAAATGTGTTTCGTAAAACCTCAAATTCTTTAGTGAATTAGAATATTTTTAATAATGTTATTAGATTTTTCTCTTTTTTCTTTTGTCCTTTTCTTCTCGGCCTTGCTAGATCTACTCCTGAGAACAAAAAAGTTACTAAACGAGTTTTTGTTCTTTTTTTAGTTTTTGAGAACAAAAGAATATAATTAGACACTATTTGGCCAATTACCAAAAAGGTCCTTAAGTATCAAAACTTCCAAAAGTTACACTTAAGTATCAACTCCGACGAGACTTGCCAGAAATCTGACGTGGCAAATCACTTTTGCAGAGTTGTACCAATAGTGCTGGGCTCCACGAGAAATAATATGGTCAAAAGAAAAAAAAAAGAATGTCTAAGCGAAAAAAGGAGTGGAAAAAGTACCCCCTAAAAAAATGCCAAAACTAATTTTGTGGCATCTACTAACTTAGATTTTAGGTCGAACTTCTTGGCACAAAGACGATCGTGAGCAAGAGAAAGTCCGTACGCGACATTGAGAAGAGCTTGATTAGGAGCTCTTCAACAACTCTCTCTCTTTCTCTTCCATAACTGAATGTCTGGAAAAACTCGAAGTGCCATCTAGATTGATTTTCTTTTTGCAGATTGTTTTCTAGAGCGACTGTGTACATTGAACACCGAAATGATGTCTCGATCTTGTTAAACTAGGTGTTCTTGAATACAGAGAGAAATCTTTCAACCGTAGCTTGCAAACACATGCTAAATTTATGAAACTATTTAGAATATCATTGAAAAGAAAAAACCTCCCAATATAACCTGCCAAACACATTTTAGGTAATTCTAAGGCAGCACCTTATTTTAGGTAATTCTAAGGCAACCCTCCATTTTAAAAAGAATGTGATAAGTTTTAATCTACTGTGAGTATAATAGTTTATTCTGAATCATAAAAAATCAAATTCAAAATAATTATAAATTATTGTGGGACCTTTTCCTTTAATAATTTATGACTAAATATAAACTATTATTCTTACAATAATTGAAAGATTATTATGCTAACAAAACCCGTATACTGCATAATTTTAGTATTAAAATGCCAAAAAGGTGAGCCAAAACATCATCAGTTTCTTAATTGACACAATTGCAACTTCTGTAATCTTTTTTGCATCCCTACTCCCAACATGAAGTCTCTTGGTCATTTTTAAGGTGATGCAGTCTACTGGTTTTGGTCTAATATTGTCACTTTTAAGATAATGCAGTCAACAATCAATTTTTGGATACATAGTAAACGAGGTACGGACACTTGGAGTGCAAAAACTTGGTGCGAATAGACATTTAAGTGCCAAAATCGGAGCAAAATCGATTACTTAAGTGCCACTCCGGCCAAAATCCTGCCAAAATGCCGACGTGGCGATTTTCCGGCAAAGGAAGTGCAAAACGACGCCGTTTTGGTGCTGACGTGGTAAAAAAATTAATAAAATAAAATTAAAAACTAAATTTATTTTAAAAATTTAAAAATAAAATACAAATATTAAAATAACTAAAATTTTGAAAAAATTTGGGGGGGGGGGCACCCACTCCCCACCGCCTCCCCGTCGGCCAAGGTTGCCGGGCCACGGCCGGGGCCCACGACCCTTGCTTAGATCTAGGGCGAGGCTCGTGCCCGGATTAGGGCGAGGGCCGCCGACCCTAGTCGGATTTGGGTGAGGGCTCGCGGGCCCTTGTCGTTGATTGGCTAGGGTCGGCGACCCTTGGCCAGGGCTCGACGACCTCGGCCGACACTCCCCTGTCTACCGTCGGCCCTTCTGACGGTGGCGTCGGTGAGGGCTCGGCTCTCAGCCGCCCCCCCTTCTATTTTTTTTAGTTTTTAAAAATGTTTTAAATAACTTTAGTTTTAAATTTAGTTTTATTAATTTTTATATTAATTTTTTTACCTTGCACTTCCTTTGTCGGAAAATCGCCACGTCAGCATTTTGGCTGGAGTGGCATTTAAGTGATCCATTTTCCTCCGATTTTGGCACTTAAGTGATACTTTCCAAATTTTTGGCACTTAAGTATCCCTCCGTGTCAAGTTTTGGCACTTGGGTGTACTTTTGCCCATAGTAAACACACCTTACCTAAATTAAGGGGATGCCATCTGTATACTACCTTGAGATACTTACCTTGCCATTGTAGGCACTGTTAAGAGTGAGCATGGTTTTAAGGTAGAACCTAGAACTTGAGAACTGGACCAATGAGAATTTGCAGGTTCTAGGTTCCAAGATATGCAAGGTAGGTTCCGGGTTTAAAAAAGTAAAGAAATTGTTTCAATGGGTAGGTTCCAAGTTTTGAACATATAATTTGTAACCTAAAACTTGGAACAAGTTTTAATGTTTTTCTTGATCCATGTTTTGGCATGATTCTGCGATATTTCATGTTGTTTGATGATGAGTGTAATATAGAAATACTAATTTGAGCTTCTATTTATGATCGAGACTTTTACTTTATTAATGTTTATATTTTTCATATGTCTAAATATAAGCTATGGTAAGTGAATTATAGCAGCAAGTAGTGCTCATTAAAGGTTTTAATTTAATGCAATCGTTCAATTAATTATATAGGTGGAACCTGGGTAGACCTTGAAACCGATCCTGAAACCTGTGATAGGGTAGGTTTCGGGTTCTAGGATATGTAGGAAATGTTCTAAGTTCCGAAAAATTAGGAATCTATTCCACTAGGTAGGTTCCAAATAGAATTTGTATGGAACTTGCAATAGTTCATCCCTAGGCAATATACCCAAAAATGTGTCTTTCATGAAGGATCGGATATAAAATTACTACGCAGGGTCGTTTGTGAAGGTGTAAACTTGCACTTCAAGTTCCATCACTACAGGTTCACTTTTGAAGTTAACAATGCAACTTCCTTCACATGCAGCCGACACATTGAAGACATAGAATATAAGCAACACGCTATCCTACTGAAATACCCGTCAGAACTTAGATTTCTTGCAAACCACACTTAAGAAATTACTAAATAGAAGCTTTTCCCGCAAATGAAAATTATTATGAGTTGAAGTTCCATTGGAATGCACCTTTAATCAATATGAACGAGATACTAAGGGCGAGCTTGGTAACGCTTTTGTTCCTAGGAACAATTTCTGATCAGAAATAATTTTTTTTTATTCTGTTCCCGGGAACAATTTCTAAGCATTTTAAGTCATTTAGTAACTATCTAAAATTTCAATTCTCGGAAGAGAATTGTGTTTGGTATTGTGTTCAAAATTTATACTCCAAATTATTATTTTTTATTTTAAAATAATTTTATCACTTTTTTATGGGATGACCCGCGATCGGCCAAAAGAGGGCCGGCGACCTCACCGGAGCATTGCCGACCCTCGGCGAGGCCGTGCCTCGTTGCTTGAGCCTCGCTAGGGCTCTTCTTCTTCTTCTTCTTCTTCTTCTTCTTCTTCTTCTTCTTCTTCTTCTTCAAGTTGCTGGTCGTTGGCCTTGGGATGACCTGTGATCGGCTAGAAGAGGGCCGGTGACCTCACCGGAGCATTGCTGGCTCTCGGCGAGGTCGTGCCTCGTTGCCTGAGCCTTGCTAGGGCTGGCTGAGCCTCGCCGGTGGCCGGGGGAGGCCCAGGCTAGGCCTGCCTCATCGGTGGTTGGGCTTGCCTTCGGCGAGCTCGCCAGACCGGTTGTTGACGATCGGCGGCAGTGGGCGGCGGCAGCAGATGAAGAAGAAGAAAGAGGGAACAAGGACAAGAAAAAAGAAAAGAAAAGAGAGAAAATAGGGGCCCTGATTTGTTCTCGGGAACAAAGAATCAACTATTTTTTACTTCTTGATTCTATTTCAAATCTACTTCCATGAACAAAAAAATAAAAATTTATTCCCGGGAACAAAAATTTTATCAAACGGATTTCTATTTCAAATCTACTATTGGGAGCAAAAGAACATAAATTATCATTGTTTGATAAGTTGCCAAACAACCCCTAAAACAAATGGTCACGTTAAAGTCTGGTAATTCAAGCAGTAACAATGACAAGGCGCACGCAAGAGGAATAGGTCAGAAAAAAGCAAAAGTTGATCTTGTCATGGAAGTTCCATTCATAGATGACTTGTTGATGGCATTTTATAAACTTATCAAAGGACAATTTCAGAAGCACAAAGCAAAAATATAAGTATCTTACTTCCATAGTGTAGAAATTCAGAACCATCAGTCACAGAGCATTTTGTACGGATTTTCCGCATCTCATGACATTTCATTCTCCATTTGAGCGCAGAAACTCTTGACCATCATTCAAATTTTCGGCTAGCCAGCAGTCTCACTTTTTGCGAAATAGTTGACTAGCAAAAAACTGCTAGAAATCTACAAGTACGTCTATAGGTGGGTTTCCTGCCGTCCGGAAACCTGTCAATTGGTCCTCTAATAAATCATCTGGTTTCTTAGGGTGCGTTTGGTAACATTTCTGTTTAAAAATTGTTCCGGGGAACAGAAATAGAAAAAAGTGTTTCTGTTCCGGGGAACAATTTTTGAACAAAAAAAGGGGTTTGGTAAACTTGTTCCGGAAATAAAAAATGAACGAAACAAGTTGGTAAATTTGTATTTTTTTTTTTTATTTCTTTTAATTTTTTAATATTTTTATTTTTATTTTCTTTCTTTTTTCTTTTTTTCTTCTTTTGGCTGGTCGTCGGCCTCGACCTTGGCCGGTGACCGGCCGACCGGGGGCCGGCGGCCTCGCCTTGGCCGGGCAAGCTCGAGCTCGCCCGCCTTGCCTCGCCCGGATCCGGCGAGCCCGAGCTCGCCCGGATCCGGCGAGCCCGAGCTCGCCCGAGCCATCGGCGAGGCTCGGCCTTGCCGGGCCATCGCCGGGCGATGCCACGGGCTCGCCGGATGCGGGCGAGCTCGAGCTCGCCGCCAAGGCGAGGCCGAGCCTCGCCGGGGCCGGCGACGCTCGGCCTCACCGGGGGCCGGCGACGCCGGCGAGGTCGCCGCCCTCGACGGCGTTGCCGACCCTCGACGGCCGGTCGCCGGCCATGGCCGAGGCTAGCGACCGGCCAAAGAAAAAAGAAAGAAAAAAGAAGAAGAAAAGAAGAAGAAAAAAGAGAGAAGTGTTTCTGAATTTTGTTCCAGAAACAAGAAACAATTTTTTTTTTTTCTTGTTTCTGTTCCAGATGTGTTTCTGGGAACAAAAAAACAATTTTGGAACAAAAACGCACACAAACGCGTTTCTGTTCATTTTTTGTTCCCAGGAACAAAAAAACAAAAAAGTTGTTTAAAAACAAAAAAAAGAAATGAAAACAAACACACCCTTAGCTTTTCTCCACAAGTTTTCTTTCTGTTGTCAAATTTTGCCCAACTGAAATGTCGAGGAGGTGAAACAAATTGAAATGCCGAGATCCTCAGATGAGTCTATCAACCAAGTTCATCGCATTACCTTTCCTTGCAAAATAAGCTCACGGTACTGTACTTAAAAAGCAAAGATAACATTTCATCGCTAGCTTTTCCACATACTTCAGTCTAATGTGCTTTTATCTTCCCAAGATGTCTCTTGAAGGCGGGCATGATAAATTACCAAAGCAAGGCAACTCCACTCATAGGTGCTTCTGCAGTCTTCTGCATTTACCGGATGCATAACTGTTTCCCGATGTCTGAATAGCACGGGATGAGTAACTTGAATTGCTATTATAAGAAAATTTCGTCAAATATCGCATGCGCGCGCGTAAATCAGAGCACGAATTCAATACATTGCATTGATAGGAATTATTCTCCAACATAGTCCCTTAATTTACAGAAGTTTGTGAGGGAGATAACAAATCCAAATGGAGCACATTCCAACAATGGAAAATTCAAGTGTTCTAGGACGGTAGCCGGATTTTCCATCATGCTTATCAAATCTTGACAAAGGTATCTACCATATTACATGACAATCAATACACAAATAAACCAACAATACCCGTATACAGTATAAGAATCCCAAGAAATGAGAGGAATTTAGAGAACATATGTACAGTGCACATATGAACAGGAGTGTACCCAAGTTTCAAAAGACAATGAAAAAATTATATGTAAATCTACCTGTTAATTTTAATATATTATGAGTATTTTAGGTGTTAAGGGCTAGAAAAAGCCAAAAGGCGTCTGTCACAAGATTTGAATTAAGCAAAAAGCATAATGTAAAAGCCCGTCGAAACACACATGCTCTAAATCAATACTCCATATTCAGATAATTATTTAATCAATCCTAAATATATTGTACCAATATCAATTCAGTCATAAACTTTTCAATTTTTCAATTTAGTTTTTAACCTTTGCACAAAATTTTGGTGTAATCATTATAGTAATTTTTTTTTTTTCTGGAATCAGTGACATGGTGGTTCAATCATCTTCGGCTGTCACACGTGACACACCACCATATCAGCGATGTCTAACAAAAATTGGCCAAAAGGATTAAAATTGAATATCAGACCAAAAATTAGATCTAAATTGACAAAATTATAATATTTAGGACTGAATTGATATCAAGTAATAGATTTAAAATTAGTTGGATAATTTCCCCCTCCATATTATCCATACGATGCTTGAGAATCAAGACGAGTACGTCCTGTACATCCTGTACCACCATAGTCAAGAGTGAGTTTGGAAATGCTTTTAACTTTGAGATTGGCCTTTAGGCTAGGAATCTTGAATTGAAGTACTTTCAATGAAAGAAACGACCATTTGGTAATCGTTGTTCTACAAAATTCTTCTAATGTAACATTAAAAAAATTAATCATTGGGTTTTACCCCAATGACCACCCTTCCCACATGGGAAGGGGGAGATGTGGGGTTTCGAGTCCTCACATTTTTTTTTTGGTCAGTCCTACTCTATTCCTATTTTATACTCACTCTTAGACTTTTGCCCTGCCTCTTGCAGGGCGTGGGAGTCGAAACCCACTCTTAAAACTTACGCGTCCCACCTTTTCAGGAGGTTGGAATGGGACCGATTTAGCATTCTTTGAGTGTAAGTCTTGGCCCCTCATTCATTGTTCATCTTCTCCATGATTTGCATGGAGAAGCCGAATGGAAGTTGATGACTGTTGGCCAAGGGGTCGCATGCTGGTGACTGCCGCTTGGGGGTCACAACCACCTGGCGATTGCCACTTGGGGTCATGCGACCTCAGGCGACCGCTGCTTGGGTCGTAGCAACCTAGGCGTCACTTGGCTAGGTTTACATGACTCAAGCGATGCCCGAGGTCGTGCCACCTTGAGCGAGGCTATCCGTTGGCGGCTGTTTTGGCCATCGGTGGCTAAACTCCATAAAAAAAATTGAAAACCTTTTTATTTTTTAAAATTTATTAGAAGTCTTTTACAAAATGTAATTTTTATCAAATGACATTTAAGCCAAAGTTGTTTTCTAGTGTGCTTACAATTTACCAAACACTATTTGTATTCCGAAAACCTATTTAGTCTAAAGATATATATATATATATATATATATATTTATATATATATTTTCCTAGTGACATTTCTCAAAAACCGAACCAAATGGGGGCATTGATATGGTTGTTGCTTGAGAGGGAAGTGGCGGCGCGAGTTGTCAGTATGGCAATGACAACGCCTTCGGGACAAAGATTGGGCTAAGATTTGTATTATATATAAGATATCTTGATGTACATGATGGGGGAAAGGTACCAAAAAAATCCTAAATTTATTGTATTTATGCCAATTTGGTCTTAAACATTTTGATTAGACCAATATAGTCATAAACATTTTATATGTATGTCGATTCAGTTCATTTGGCTAATTTTGGCCAGAAATCACTTATGTTAATGTTGGATGTCCTACATAGTACAGTCGACATTGACATGGATGAGCTTTAAAATCTCGGATCTTTAGTTAATAGGAAGTGTGGAGTAGATATAACTCAAACTGAATATTTATCAGTGAATGTGGATTGTAACGCCTAGAGGAAGTTGATAATGCCGCCTGTCCCTTGCCCCTTCCTTTTTAAAAAGAAAATGAAAAGAATGACTCAGCTCTAGAGTTGAGGAAGAGACGAAAAGAATTCCTAACAGAAGGAAAAAAGGGTGAATCACATTAATAAGTGTCATACTTTTAGAGGAGCTCCATTTGAATCTTAAACTTTATTTTATTTTTGTCTTAGTCCTTGTACTATTTTCGAAGCGATAATTTAAGTCTCTTGTCAAACTTCCGTTGACTAACGAACTTTGCTGATTTAGCAACTGCCGTTCACCTGTGGCAAAAAAGTTCAAAGCCAATTGTCCAAGCACCCTACATACTTTATGGGAAAATGACACAAATGGTCTTTGAACTTTGGTTCAATGTCCAATATGTAGTTCTTGAACTTTAGCCAAATATTTTATGTGATTATTCGATTTTTGATATAAGTTCAATTTAGTCCCTATAGTATAAAAAATATTTAATGTTGTACCTAAATTTGAACTAAAAGAAGGAAATATTGAACATTTTTATATAATTCACCGATTAAATTGAACATGCACAAAAAACTTAGAGACTACATTGAACAAATTGAAAATTCAGGGGATCACATTATGCATTAGATTGAAGTTCAAGGACAATATTGAACATACTAAAAGTTCAGGGAATATATTATACATTGGACCAAAGTTTAAGGACCATTTGTGTCATTATCCTTACTTTGGTAATTTATTGGTGAACTCTTGTCCTTTCAATTTTGGTGAAAATAGCCCATGGACTTTTAACATTCCATCAGGAGCCCCTTCTAATCATTTTTGATTGTCATGGGAAAATTCTATTAGGAACGTGAATATATGAGGAAAGAAAACAGAAAAGAAAAGTAAGTGAGAAATTTATGTCAAAAACCCTTTCCAAAATTAGCAAGGAAAAACCATAGTACCACTAGGTAATCTCTCCACTTTCGGTTTCAGCATACAAGCTTTATAGTTACAAGTGTCAACGTTACAACTATAAATGATATTGTCCTTATATATAGTTGGAGTCTAGGGCATACATAATTATGATAGAAATTATATACATGCCATTAGCGGTAGTAAAAGCCCTACTATTACTTTAACATGATAGGATAGGTGATCTACTGGAAAGTGCCCGCCCTTAACATACTGTTTTTGCACTTTAACATTATTTTCCTCTATTAGACTCCACAACTCCAATAATCTCCCACTTGGAAGCTGCTATAATTTTTCATAATATTTTTCTTTGTAACTCGATTTGTTCTACTGTGGTGGCTGCCCTCATCACTTACCATGGAGATCAATTGATGTAATGCATAGCCTCAATTTCTCAGTGGTGACGATCTTTGTAAATATATCTGTTGGATTTTCTACACCAAGAATCTTCTTCAATGACAACATCGCATCATTTATTAACTAATGAGTTTGATGATACTTTGACTCAACGTATTTTATTCTTGAGTGAAATACCGGATTCTTTATAAGACAAATAATACTCTCACCGTCACCGAAAAGAACACTATTATCCTACTCCTTGCCTATCTCATTCAGAAAATTTTTCAACCAAAGCATCTCCTTATTAGCTTTAGATAAAACAACATACTCTACCTAAGTAATTGAGAGATACACATATGTCTGAAGTCTAGACATCCAATTGGTTGCGGTGCCACTTAAGGTAAAAACATAACCCAATGTGCTCTTCTTGTTATCCAACTCAATACCAAGATGTAAATCAATAAAGGCTTGTAAAGTTACACCGTTTCTTTTAAAACGTAATGACATATTTGAAGTGTCTCTTAGGTGTTTTAATCGCCACTTTACAGCTTCCCAATCCTTTATTCTTGGATTTATCATGTATTTGCATGAGCTATGTCTAGTTTGGTACATACCATAGCATACATTAAACTGCTAACAATTGATGCGTAAGGCATCTTAGCCATATATTCCCATTTTTCATTTGTCTTTGGTGACTGCTCTTTGAAAGCTTGAAGGGAGTTCCTAGAGGAGTACTTCTGAACTTTACATTTTGAATTCTGAATTTGTCTAACACCTTTTCAATGTACATTTTTTTTTTTTTGAAAAAACTTTAGAATTCCCTTGGATCTATCCCACATGATCCTCATCCCAAGAGTTTGATTCGCTCCGCCTAAGTCCTTCATCTCAAACACTTTTGACAATTGCTACTTTCGTATATTGATGTCCCTCATATTGGATTCTTTAATGAGTATATCATCCACATACAATAGCAATATAATATAGCAATTATCAAATTTCTTGAAGGAATAGCAGTGATTTGTATCATTTATAGTGCACCTGTTGCCACACAAAAATGTATCAAATTTATTGCACCATTGTCTAGGAGCTTGTTTCAAGCCATATAGACTTTTTTTTTTTTTTTTTCAGTTTGCAAACATATATTTCTTTTCTAGGAACTTGAAAACCTTCTTGTTGTACCATGTAGATATCCTCCTCCAAATTAGCATGGAGGAATGTATTCTTAACATTTGATTACTCTAGATGTAAATTCTCAGTAGTGACAATACTCAATATTAGCCTTATAGTGATTGATTTCACAACTGGAGAGAAAATCTTTATGTAGTCAATTCCTTTCTTTTGTTGAAAACCTTTTACTACCAACCTTGCTTTGTACCTCTTACTGCCATCGGGTTCTTCTTTAACTTGGTACCCCTATTTATTTTGCAATGCCTCCTTCCCATCTAGTAACTGAGCTAACACCCAAGTTTTGTTCTTTTTGAGTGATTCCAACTTATCCTACATTGCTAACTCCCATTTAACAGAACCTTTAACCTACACTACTTTTGAAAAATTTTCTGGTTTGCCATCGTCAATCAAAAGCAAATGATGTAATGATTGAGAATATCTCTATATAAGTTTAGGGGTTCTACTAGATCTTCTCAAAGTGGGTTCAGGTATATGTGATTCTTGTTCTAGTTTATGATTAGAGTCTACAGTAACAATTTTAGAAATTTCAACTAGAACACTTTGAGAAACCTCCTCTAGTTCAATCTCTCTATCTCCCTCATTGGTTTATTCACACTAGATTCTACCATAAATCGGTCCTTATACAACATATTTTCATTGAACATAACATTAGCAATTCTTATTATTTTTTTATTTCCTTCATCCCAGAACTGATAACCAAAATAATTAGAACCATATTCAATGAAAAAATAGTTTTTAGCTTTTGCATGAAACTTATCTCTATTTTTAGAATCTATATGGAAGACATACGAAACACAACTGAAAACTTTCACATGTGAGTGATTTATCTTCTTTTGCACTCCATTCTTCTTTTGGGAGCTTAAAATCAAGTGGAAGTGAAGGTCCTCTATTAATTAAATGCACTACCATGTTAATTGCATCTGCCAAAAGTATTTTAGGTAATCCTACATGCATCTTTATACTTCATGCACACTCATTCAGAGGTTTGTTCATCCTCTCAGTAACTCCATTTAGCTATAGTCTATTGGGAATAGTTCTTGTCATTCTGATTCCATTCTCTTCACAAAATTGCTTGAACTCCTTGCTATCATACTCATTACCATTATCGGACCTCAAACATCTAATCCTTGGTCAGTCTCATTCTCTACTTCATCTTTCCATTTCTCAAAAGTAGCAAACATATCATTTTTTTTTTCAAAAAATAAAAATAAATCAATGCCTTTCTAATGGAATTGTCAATAGATGTGACATAATGGCGTGAGCCTCCAAGGGAATGCACAGGGGCTGGTCCCTACACATCTGTATGCACCAACTCTAATTTTCTTTTTTTTGGTTCTCTCCTAAACTTTGAAAAACTAACAAGATCCTACTTACCTAGAACACAATCTTCACATAGACCAATATTTATGGACTTCATATCAAGCAATTTTCCCTTAGATGCTAACAAATTCATCCCTTTTATGCTCATGTGTCCAAGCCTATGGTGTCATAATTTGGAATTAGCAACCAACTTAGCAACTATTGTAGTTTTTCTACTACTTTCAGTCATGTATAGTGTTCATGACTTATGTTCCCAATGTTACAACCAAAGTACCTTTAATTATTTTCCAAGAGTTATCCCCAAAAATAATTCTGTATCCCATGCTGTCTAATTGACTTATAGATATCAAATTTCTCTTAAGTCTTGGGACGTATATCAAATTTCTCTTAAGTCCTGGGACGTATTTGACATCATGCAACTTTCATTGATACCCATTAGTAGCATTTATGTAAACATTGTTGATGGTTAACAATACTATCTAGAGTGGGGGTGAATAGGTTGTTTTTGAATTTTGACGATCTTTTGTAGAAATTTGCTAGTTGTTAAATAAAGATTAGCTCAACCTAATATTTGAGAAAAGTTGTGAACCAATTGTGTGCAAATATATATAAGTAGAAGGAAGACAACGACACACAAAGAGTTATAGTGGTTTGGCTTTATCCATAAGATTACGTCCACTCTTTCGACTAATAACCTCAAAATGGGCTGGATTTCACGAGTAACTTACTCAGAAAGTTGTAATTAGCTTGCACTTATTCTTTACAAGATAGATATCACTATCAGGACTTTACTACAGCGCTTACTCTTATACACTTAATCCTTTGCATAATTACTAGGTAGCACGAATATCAAAATAGTGCGACAAATAGCTTATAGCTAAAGGAAACATCAGGAAGTGAGCTTCTTGGTTTTTATGTCACACACTCTTTGGCTTTCTAGGGTCTTCCCTTTTATACCATTCTTCAATCTATTTGTTGAAGATGAATTAGAAAGCAGATAACCATTAGAGAGTTTCTGTTGAGCTACTATTCATGGATAGTACTGCCCATACAATTTCTTTTTTGAACTTTTGCAGACAAACCAAAAATGGCAACTATTGCTGTTTTCTCATTACAATCTCTGACTAACCTGTTAGACAACTTATCTACTCTACTACATGCTTTATCTGAATTTAGTTGCTGTGCGAATCCAAGTTCTCAATTGCTACTTAGCTGACCCAATGAACATCATCATATGTACTTGGTTGTTACAATACCATTGACTTGATTTTTGCAGTTTCGACACAAAATATCATCAACCGCTGAACAATAACAAGACATTTGCAAACTTCTTTCAAATGAATCACATCATGGTTATTGCATAGTCTTTTGGTCCAAACATATGCATACAACATAGTAAGTAATATACTGAGAATAGTTTGGACATCATCAAAATCACTTAATGATGTTTCTCTAACAAACATCACCCTTCCCTATAATATCTAAAGGTTCATCATCATTCCAAATTTTCCAGCAACAAAATTGTGCATTAATTCTTTAACAAAGTAGAGTGAAACGACACACTTGAGTCGAGAATCCAAGACTCAGTTGGGTTGTCAATGCTCAAAATTAAGGCTCACTGTCATGCGTCTCTTCAAGGGTCGCATTCACGGATTTCTCTTCCTCTTGATTTCGATCTCGATACTGAATTTTCTTCTATGGAGCTTTACAATCTTGTTTTAGATGGCCATTCTTTTCGCAATTACCGCCAATAGTTTCACCATGTGGTCTTGATTTGCTTCTTCTCTTTGGACTTCGATCTACCATGGTACTAGTTTCGCCCTCCTTGATTGCTTCTCCCTTTGCCTTTAATATTTAAGGTAGCACTCGAAGATTCACCCGGCTTTCTTCTGCGACTATCCTCTCTAAGAATCAAATCTTGGATTGGTTGAAATTTCAACTTTTTCTTACGAGATGAACTGGTCATTGCAATCATCATTGCACTTCAACTTTTAGGTAGAAAAGATAATAAAATTAAAGCTTTTACCTCATCATCGAATTTGTTATCCACCGAACTCAACTGAGTCGTGATTACATTGAATTCGTTGATGTGATTTGTCACAGAAGCACCCTCGCCCATTTTCAGATTGAAAAGATGACGCATCAAATATATATTATTTGATGTAGAAGGCTTCTCGTAAATGTTGGATAGCGCTGCCATCAAATCCATCATTGTTGCCTTATAGGCAATGTTAAAAGCAACATTCCGCACTAATGTGAGACAAACAAACCCAGAGCTTGCTGATCTAACAATTCCCATTCTTTTTGCTTCATAGAATCTGATTTCTCTCTAGACAGAGGCTAATGCTAGTTCTTCTGATACATCATATCCTCAATCTACATCTTCTAGAAACCAAAGTCCTTGCTATCGAACTGATCGATTTTCACTTTCATTTCATCCATATTCACTCCCACTATTTTGCCAAAACTAGGCTCTGATATCAGTTGTCAAGAATGTGAATATATGAAGAAAAAAAATAGAGAAGAAAAACAAGCGAGAATTTTTACGTGCAATTCCTTTCCAAAATCAAGAAGGAAAAATCATGGTGCCGCACTAGGCAATCTTTCCACTATTAGTTTCAATGTTACAAGCTTAAAGGTTACAAGCTTCAACGTTATAATTATAAAATGTTGGGAAAATCCCTATATTGTTTTGATGATAACAAAGACAATCAAAGGCTACTAATATGTATTAGCTGAGTAAGTGCAAGGTGATATGTGCACAAGCCGATATACATATGATGTCACAAATAGTATCAAAATATTCGGATTCGAGGAGTGTTCTACCATTGTCTAGAGTGCTCCGCCGATATTTACGGTGAACAAGGTATTGGGTGATGAAGATGTCTACGAGCTGAAAAGGTTTTGGGCAATGAAGATGTCTAGAGCTGAAAGGATCTTCGGATAAAGTAAACATCTGGAAGGATCTTGATTGAGGGTGAACAAGATGAGAAAAACATGGATGTTCATGATGGTTTGGATGTACAAAGATAAGGTGAATAATTGGATAGACCTAATAATGGTGAACAAGCCTAAAACGAGGATGTTTGGTAAAGTTTGAAAGGATCATGAAGATGAATAGTCTGACGAAGTTGAAATTGCCAATATGTTTGAAAGGACCAGAAAGATCAACATCATTATTAGGTGCATCGAATTACTATCAGAGCAGTAGATTGTTGACAAAGAGTAGTTGCTTAATATAGATGAGGTGGATGACTGTGATGATATCTAAGGGTGAGCGTAGTTCCCGGGTAGAACCGGGAACCAGAGGGTCCGGTTCGGTTTTCGGCTCTAAGGGGACCGGTTCTGGTTCCCGGTTCCTTTTTTTTGGGAATCGACAGTTCCTTTTCAGAACCGGTTACTTAGGGCTCTAGAAGAAAAGAACCGAATGCCCTATTGCCCCAATGAATAGAACACTCATAGACTTGCATGTTGCCACCCCCTCTCTCTATCTCTCAACCTCGATCCCGCACATTCCCTCGCCCCCTTCACTAGCGTCCCTCGAGCCACCGGCCATCTTCGCACCGCACCGCTGCGTCTCCACTTGCGGAACCTGCGAGTGTTGCTAGCGGTCCAACCTTCTGATGCCCTGCAGCCGTTCGAAGCGCCGCCCCCGTCGTTGTTCCCACACCCCGCCTTGTTGGTCACCGTTGCTCCGCCAGCGCCGATGCCTGCTGCAGCCACGACCGAGCGCCGCTGCTCCTGCTCTGCTCGGAACCGATTACTTAGGGCTCTAGAAGAAAAGAACCGGACGCCCCAATGAATAGAACACCTCTCATAAACTCGCACGTTGTTGCCCCCTCTCTCTATCTCTCAACCTCGATCCTGCACATTCCCTCGCCCCTTCACTAGTGTCCCTCGAGCCACCGGCCATCTCCGCGCCGCACCGTCACGTCTCCACCTACGGAACCCGCGAGTGCTGCTAGCGGTCCAATCTTCCGTCGCCCTGCAGCCGTCCGAAGCGCCGCCCCCTGTCGCTGTTCCCACACCCCGCCTTGCTGGTCACCGTCGCTCTGCCAGCGCCGACGCCTACTGCAACCACGACCTAGTGCCGCTACTCCTGCTCTGCTTGTTGCAGCCCCTAGCTTCGCCGGCTATCCCTCTCACCCATGAGCTTCGCCACGCAGCAGAATGCCTCCGCGCCCCTGCTCACCCGCGATTACCGCCGGGCTGCAGGCCGTCCCTGCTTTGCCGGTGAGCTGCTGTTGCTTGAATTTCGTTTTTCATCGCTTGTGGCAGAGTGACTGCAATTAGCTCTATCTTGTTCTCTTGGTATTGTTCTTTCTCTTTAGTTGCAGGGGGCTTGTTTCCATGTTGAAGGGGGGGGGGTGGGGCTTTGTTTTGTTGTTTGTGAGTAGGTTGCTCGATTTTTTCCTACAATTCAATATGAGATTCGAGGCCTAAGCTTGTTGCATAGGCTGATAAAGAGTGGGGATGATCTGATTAGATAAAAAACATTGGAATATGTGTAGAATGACAATGGGCACTGTGAAAGGGAAAGAAGGGTCTAAGAGCCTATAACTTCTTGTTTTTTGGCCGGCGAAAGCTCGGAGTCGTGAATAGATTATGTTACCAATGGAAAATCTCTTAATGCACCACTCCTCTACTGAAGCTGGATGAGATAGTTTTCTTGCTTTTCGACTATGAAATGTTTAGTTGGAAGAGGGCCACTGTGGCTTAAAGTTAAAGAAATCGGACCAGTAGAGTGTATAATGATTGGAGGATGTGCTTAATTTGGTAGTCTGATCTTAGGGGGAATCATATAGATAACCTCTTTGATTGAAAAATGTATGCTTCATCCTTTTTAAAGCTATTGATGCACGAAGTTTGTGATTCATCTTGTTTTGGAGCGTATATGAGCTAATTTTGTGCACCATAACCTTATAGTGTTATATATGTAGAGAAGTTGTTTGATGCTTTTGTAATGAATAGTGGAAAAATGAAAAAAATAAAAGAGATGAACTTCTATGTCTTGTTTCTTTTTCACTTGAGTTTTTCTCCTCTTTCTCGAGGAGGAGAATTTGGTTCCACTGCATAGTATAACTAGGTCTAGATAGCCCCTGAGGGACTTATATGTCTTGTTCTCGACGATCATTCGTTCTTGACACTTCCTTGATTTGCTGGTATGAAGGGAGTCCCATTTCTATGCTATACATTATTGTTCTAGTGGTGTTTCATTTCTAGTTTGCTATTTGTTTTGAAATTTCTAATTATATTATATTTTTGTTGTGTAGTGCGAAGTTAATGTATCAAGATAACATGTCAATGGAGGTGGAGGGACGTGAGGAGATGACTCCGATTATGGAATTGGAGTTTTCTGGCGATGAAATTGAAGAAGAGGCACCCCCTACCTTGAGTGCCACAAATAAGGTATCCGATTCTCATTTTCCTCATGATAAGAAATATACATCCGAATGTGGAATCATTATTCGAGAATCAGTGATAAGGATGGAAAAATATATCAAGTGAAATGCATTCATTGTGGGTTCATGCTTAAGTACTGTGTTGCTAACAATACTTTTGCAATGAGGAAGCACTTGACCACATGCAAGAGGTTTCCCCATAATCTAGATAAGAGGCAGAAATTCTTTGCACCACGTAATGTCAACATGGCTGGCAAGGCATGAGGAGATTCTAGTACTGGTAGTGTTATCAACATGGTTATTTAATCAAGAACGTTGTAGGCACATGCTTGCTTGGTTCATCATCCTTGATGAGCAACCTTTTTCCTTGGTTGAGCGTGTTGGATTTTATGAATATGTTACTGAATTACAACCTCTCTTCAAACATGTATCACGTTTCACAGTGGCAAAATATTGCATGAAGTTGTTTTTATGTGAAAGAACTTCTTTGAAGAATTATTTTGGAAAGATTAATTCTAAGATCGCACTCACGACTGATACATGGAGTTCCAATCAAAATCTGAATTATTTGTCTCATTGCACATTTTATTGATGAAAATTGGAAGTTGCATAAAAGAATCATCAACTTTGTGGTGATGCATAGTGACGGGGGTAAGGAGATTGGGAAAATGGTGGAGAAATGCATTGAGGAGTGGGGAATAGAAAAAAAATGTGTCCACAATTACCATGGATAATGCTAGCTCGAATGATGTTGCAATTGGCTATTTGAGGGAAAAACTTTCGAAACAAAAATCGTTGATATTAGATGGTAGTGTTTTGCACATGAGGTGTACAACTCATATATTAAATTTGATTGTGAAGAGATGGCTTGACTACGGTACGTGACTCCATTGCATGTATCCGAAATGTGGTTAGGTATATAAGGAGTTCTCTCACAAGAGCCCAAGGATTTCAATCTTGCATTGAGAGAGAAAAGATCACTTATAAGGGTTCGGTAGTTCTTGATATCGCTACTAGATGGAACTCTACTTACCTCATGTTAGACACCGTCATAAAGTTCAGAAAAGCTTTTTAAAGGATGGAAGATCATGATCCATCTTTTGTAAGTGAGCTTAATCATGAAACTCCTAGTGATGATGATTGGGAAAATGCTATTGTTCTTTCGAATTTTCTAAAAGTATTTTATGATGCCACCAATAAGATGTCTGGGACTTCATATGTTACTTCAAATGATTATTTTGAATCGATAGCTCTTTTGTACAGATATTTGAAAGATGCGGTCAATGCTTCGGATCCTAAGCTTCAAGTTATGGGTGTGAAAATGAAAGAAAATTTTGACAAATATTATGGAAGCTTGGATAAAGTGAATATGATGGTGTTGATTGCGGTTGTGTTAGATCCTAGAGCCAAGTTAAATTATGTGAGTTTCTTGTATGGACAAATTTATGATGATGAATCGAAGATTAAAGAGATGCATTGCAAGGTGAAGGATACATTGGAGCGTTTATATGAATTTTATGAGCAATCTTCTCTTATTTCAAGTGATCAAGATTTTGGTGGCCATAATTTGGATGCAAGTAGTAGTAGTTCCGACTCTAATACCGATACGGGTTGTAGTGAAGGACTAAAGATGTATGACGCCCAAGCTTGAAAGAAAATGTTTTTATACTCGAATGAACAAAGGCGCGATGACAACAAGTCCGAGCTTGATGAGTATCTTCAAGAAAAAAATGAAAAGGATCTTGGTCTTGACATTTTGATTTGGTGGAAGACTAATGGCTCAAAATATAAGATCATTTCTTTGATGGCTTGAGATATTTTGTCCATTCTTGTAACTACTGTTGCTTCAGAATCAACTTTTAGTACATCGGGTCATATACTTGATGGCTTTCGAAGTTCTTTAACTCCAAAAGTAGTGGAAGCTTTGATTTGCACTCAAGATTGGTTGAGAGCCGTTCGTGTACCGCTTGATGTTGAAGAGTGCATTAAGAACACAGAACAATTTGAGTTGGGTAAGTAATGTTTATATCTTTATATATTGTAATTCTGTTTGTATATCTGATAAGTGAATATTTTATTTATTTATTTATTATTATTATTATTATTATTTTTTTCCAGATATGGTTGGTCTTAATGCGGAGATTATCGTCGATAAATAAAGTTGGTGGTGTCGCATCTGCAGTGGGTCCAGTGGTTGAGAAGTCAAGCAAGGCTTTTGTTGGCATGCTTCATGGAGTATTATTGATATTGATTTTTTTTTTCTATGTCTTTACTTAGGATTTTGACTGATTTTCATCCTTGTCTTTGCAAGGTTTTGCTGTGCCAAAGGAATCACAGGGAAAGGTTGCAAAGTACACATTAGGGAGTAGATGAATATTTGAGATCTTGTTAGCACTTCTGGTTTTTCATCTCCTTAATATATTTTGCTTTATCATTTTCATTTGACTCAGTTGATAAGGCATATGGCATATGGCAAATGTGACGATTTAAGCTTTAGTGCACATATATTGACATATGTGGGCGTAATAATTATAGTTAATCAAGCATCTCCTTTTCTCTTTGGAAACTTCTTATTGGTTTTGATTATGTATGTCCAAATTCTTGGCAGTTGGCATTGGTATGTTTGCTAAGATGTGGGAAGTTACCGTAGAGTATGCGCGTACGTTATAGTTCAAATCTGAAAATGACAAAAAAAGAAAATAGAAAAAAAAAGGGAACCTGTTGGAACTTGGAACCGACTCTAGAACCTGTGACAGGGTAGGTTCCAGATTCTCAGTTCTGACAGGTAGGTTCTAGGTTCCAAAAAATGAGGAACCTGTATCCGAGGGTAGGTTCCAGGTTCCGGACAGAACCGAACCGGAACCTGGAACCGCTCACCCCTAATGATATCGATGACCTATGTGAGTGTAAGAAAACAGGGTACAAGGATGTGGATCTTGACAAAGAGGAGAACAAATCAATGATGACGAGGTGTTCATGATGACTTGGAGGAACCATGGTCAATCTATCATCAAGGGACGTCTTTGGAAGTTGAGATACTTAAGAGGATCATTGGATGATTGATTGCAAGTTGTCTAGTTGGTTTTCTATAAACAGCACTAACGGACCTAAGATCAGTTGATGACGGTGTTTGTGTCGATGTTGGAGATATTGGGTCATTGGTGATGTTTGAACAACGACCATGTGAAAATTCTCATTGAAGAAAGATTATAACTATTACCGGGTGGAAATGCGTAGCGTAATATCAAGAAGTCTATCATGAAATAAGAATAGGCATCTATAAGAAATGTTGAGTAGTTAGCGTCTAAATAATAGCTACTAGCATATTTCCGGATAGTCTGCAAATGCTAAGGGAAAAAGTATTATATGGGTAGTATCATCTCTGACGGTAGCACCAACGGATTCTAACGGCCAGTTGGACTTTTGAAGCATCTCTAGTGGGAAGATTGAAGATGGCCATTTAAGAGAAAAGCTTCTAGGCCAAAATGTTAGAGAGCACAACGTAGAATTAAAATATTTGCTTTGAGCTACTTTCTTTGTTGATATTAGTTTGTTTTCCTGAAAGATCTTTACTATGATAATCTTGTCGTATAGTAATCGTGTGAAAGATCAAATGCACAAGAGTAAGAGTAGCATGCTAGTCATGATAGTGTGATCTATCATATAGTAGGATTAGTACTTACCAATTGTGTCACGACCCCAACTCCATCCCCAGTGTCTTGAGTAGCGAGGGTTATTTTCATGATGTCCGAGGCGCGTTGCCTACTCGTTTATTTTTAATCTTTGATTTAAGTGCATGCGGAAGCGTTACAACAACCATCTCTTAGACAACACAATAATCAAGCAGCGAGGAAAACATGCATACTGCTACTATATTACACCTGTATATTTACAAGCCCTTCTCTATGGGCTTATTTCCTTCCATTTTACATCACTCAAAAGACATAGGTAGGGGAATCCCTAGCTCCTCTAGCGAAGCTGCAACTCCAAAGGGAGACTTTCATACCTAAAAAATTAAGAAAAATAACGGGGTGAGTTATAAACTTAGTAAGTAAACCTACTAATTTCCATGTAGGAGGATGTCTTGCCTTTCAACAAAAGCATAACTTATCCAAAAACATTTGTCGATGGCAAATTAATAGCCAAACAAAATCTTTGTTTTGGTTAGCACATAAGAAATCCTCAATCAATAACATGCAAGCGTAAACCAATATTCATTCACAATATAAGGAACTCATGTCTCACTCAATCATATGCAAGCATAAGCTAAGGCTCACTCCACAATATGAGAAACTTATGCACACTAGATTCATTTATTAATCAACCAAAATCCTTTGGTTCTTCCGAATTAAATTAGGTAATGTTCCTTAATTCTAGGTGATGAAAATCCTCCGACAATGAATCCATTGGGCATTCGAACTTAATAGGATAATGTCTCCTAATCCAAGGGTGATGACGATCATCTGACAATGAATTTGCTGGGCATCCGAACTTAATCAGGTGACGTCGCCAAAATCCATTGGTTGACGGATTAAAATTAGTCCTTTGTGTGTTCATGCATCAAGTATCACAATTCGGTTCTTATCTTTATCTTTAGCTCCAAGAGCTCGAAGGCGTGCCATGTGTAAGTGTGTGAAATCACTTATTAGAATCAATATGTTGAACATGCCAAGTGTGAATCAAGGATTGTGGCTTGATCTAACACGTTTGATGCATCAATTTAGTGTCAAACTTGGTTCGACAACGATACGCCTCAATATCGCACCGAGACCAAGAGAGACCAACCCGACATGATCTCACGTATGTTCAAGGCTGACGAAACCCCTTTTCAAAGCTTGAGGCGTGAACTAGAACATGCACTTGTGAAAATGGATTGAAATAGTTTTGTAAAGAAATAGCAAGCTTTCACCAAAAACACTTTTTAAATCGGTTTGAATCAATGCAAAATTGAAGTATATCAAATAACACACAAACCGGGCTTCTTCCAAAACAACTCAAGCCAAAGCAAGAGCCAAAGCTCCTTAGCAAAAACCGAATTCAACCAAAGAGAAACACAATGAAGACTAATCTCGACAAAACACAAGCAGAACCTTAATCAAGCAAGAACAAAGTTCCAAACAATTCAAACAAGGACTCGCTACATGCTTGGACTAGCGTAACATAATACCCTAACTAAATATCAGTAAGTCTACTTATAACTTCCTAGACTGGAGGCTCGAACGATGGCGACGATTGGTGGCAAGGATGGTGACAAGGAGGATGTCTAGAGAAAGAGAGAGAGAGAGAGAGCTGAATTGGAGAGAGAGAGGGAGGGTGGTGTGGTCAACCAAGGGGAAAAGAAGAGAGGAAGAGGGGTTTGAGTGAGCAAACCTTGGTGCAAGAATGAGCTCCTTCCTCTATTTATAGATCTCATTCAATAATTGTTTTTCTAAGGGTTTTAATGACAAGAACTTAGGTGGCAAGCCTAAAAAACAAGGTGGCAAGGCTATAAGATCTTCCAAGGGGTTCTAAGATCCAAGTGGCATGTTTCTAGTGGTCCATCTAGCCTTATAATGATGACTCACAATAAATGAAGCGATTGTCCTTATCTTCCCCCATAAATGGTGCCTAAGGTTTCTTGAAGGGTATCTATGACTTGTTTTTAATTATCCTGAGTCAAGAAGCATTTAAGAAGAGCTTTAAATGAAGGATGACTTGGTCTTCAAGTCTCATCCTAGGGAATGATAGCTTTAAGTAAACAGGGATACCTCAACTTGGCATTGAAAACTAGAATATAAATGCATTTAATGCATTCTTATATTGATCCAAGAAAACTTGACTTGGTGTGCTCTTCCTTAAATGGACGTGTAGCCTTTCTTCTTGGTCTCCAAAGTCTCACCTTTCATCCTTAGTTTAAGGCTATGGTGATTCTAGGTCATTAGGGACGCATATGCCTCAATAATCATTACCCTCATTTAATGCCTTGGTGCTTGATTTTTAAGAAGATAAACTAGTCTAAACTTGATCATAAAGTCTCTTAAGTAGGCTTGTGACTCACCTTTCATTTATGAGCACAAATCCAAATTTCATGATTATGTTCTAAGGCAAGAGCATATGGTGCCAAGTGTCTAGTTTAGTCGACCAAGCATCATATGGCTATCTTCCAAAAGCACTAAATGCACTAAGGGAAAAAAATCTATATTTGAAGGCCATCTCATTGGGTGGGAATTAATCAAGTTTAATTGCGATCGATTATGTTATTTGATCTGAGGTTCGTGCCTAAGTTATGATCGGACGAAACCGAGCTTAATCGGCGGAACCAAATTCAGATTTCTCCTTTATAGTGTAAAGAGGCTCTCATATGGGTCCAAAGGCTGGTCCTTGGGCTAGGTGATCGGTCCTCTGGGGGCCAATTTAGGGTTTTGTGCCACAAATCATGGTCAGTCCGAAACTGAACCATGTCAAGTTTATTCAATTCACCGTCGATTCTTGATTGTCATATTATTGTGTGGGATTTATCAATTTGCCTTGACTCACAGTCACATTGAATTGATTCATGGTCATCCACAACCGGTACAATGATCGTGCGTAATTATCCACGATTGGTACAATGACTGAGTGGAATCGATCCATGACTATCGACCGATCGATCCTGATGGTGTGTGATTGTCCCATAATCGATCCTTATGGTTGACCAACTTGTTCATGGTTGAACATTCTATCCCAGTATAATCAATCCTTTGGTCACCCATTCTTGAACGGGCCAATCGGTTCACAACCGACACTCAAGTCGGCTTATGACCTAGTTCCGACATTGGTGTACCGTTCCTTAGCCTATTAATCGAAACCAAATAAATTGTAACTTATTGAGCAAATTACTAGTGCAATCCAGCTTGACTTGTAGCTATTAGTCTGGAGAGTAAATGTAGGCTTGAGATAAAGCCGAACCACTACATATCTGCTTGTGAATCTTTTATTTCACTATTAGCATTACTTCATCTTTATCATCACGATATGTCAAATAGTAGCACGCACACTTAATTTTTATAATATGTTTTTGCTAATGTTTGAAGTTGAATTTGTTATGCCGCAAATGTTTTTTTTTTTTTTTTTTTTTTTTTTATAGTTCTTAAACAATCTATTTACCCATTCTCTAGGTTGTATTGTTAGCCCAAACATAAAAGATATGACCCTATATATAGCAGGAGTTTAGGGCATATATAATTATGACAAGAATTACATGTATGTCATTAGTAGCAGTAAAAGTCTTATTACTGCTTTAACTGGACTAGATGAGTAACTTACTTTAAAGTGTTTGGCCATAATAACCTGTTTCTATGCTTGAATAGGATTTTCTTCTATCGGAGTCTACAACTCCGTCAAATTCAGATTTGACAATCCCTATCCCCTTCCAAAGCAGTCCTGTCAACTTTAGCTTTTCTGATGGATGAAGACGATGAGATGCTAGTATTTACTATTTAGTGACTCCATTTGAAAAGGAAGCATTGTCCGAATGAATTTTCACGCATCATCCAAATATGTGATGACTAACACCGTTTAAAAATTGGCCCCGTCGAACTTTGCTTTCAAGTAGGCCATGCTAAACGACGACTTCATCGTTTGAAAACGAGTGTTCGGATTAGCCTTGGAATAGATGGTTTGACATCATGAAACATTGTTTGAAAAACAGGCAGTGAAGGGCACCTTGTGACCACGGGAGCTTGATAAGGACCCACGATTGATTGTGTTGCAGCCAATGCGACAAGGCTGGTACGATTCGCTGTCAGGTTCTTTATGGCCGACCCTGTACTGGCCCTTGCGGAAAATTGAGGCGGGAGGGAGATCTTGCGGGAGGGAGATCTTTCAGGAGCAGGTGCATGGTTGCGAACTGGTGCATTGAGATGGCAAGGGCGAAATTTAGAAAACAAGATGAGATAACCATTCAATTGCTTAACTTCCATATTGAAACCAAAATCTATTATCGGCCTCAAATCAAAAGAAACTCCAGTCTAATAAATGATATCACGAATCTAAACACTAATCGGACCAAAGTACGAGGGGGCGTTTGAACAATTCACCCAGATTTTAGGTATTCTCATCTCACCTCCTTCGGAAATCCAACAGATCTTCCGAAGCTCATTAAGACTGAGAGTAACGTTTGATACCTCTGCACTAAATTCCCTTGGATTACGAAATGTATCACTAAGCTCAAGGCCTGAAAACCAAGGAAAGCAGAGGAAGAGGATGAAAAGAGGGGCTCTTTAATCACATTTCTTTGGTTTCCAGCTCTCTGAATGCCAAGGACAAGCTACTTCCACATTTCACACACGACCCATCTGCGATACAAGTGCCCAACCGATCAATCTACATCTCTAACTATTTAGTCCGTGATCGCCTGTTATAAGTAATCCCGAGCGCTTTATGCAGCAGATTCTCACACACTAGGGTTTCCCTAATTTGCATAGTCATTGCGCATATGCCGCCATGATTTCCACAAAGTTGAATATTCCGATTCTTCAAGCAAAGAAAAGGATACTTCTTTAGTTTCCCCACCTTCCCCAGGTAACATATTTCTGTGTTCATCTTGTTCTTGTCCAATTCCAATGTATTCAATCATTTCTCTCTGGAAAGTGAACTTGCACTTGGAAAAGTAAGCACGCAAGTCAACAACAGAATGATAAAAAAGCAAACACATATGCCATATATGGTGTCCATATCAGTTACAAGCTAGAAACTAGGATGCGCTTTCCTAACAGTTCATGTGCCTTAGCGATTTATTTGCGGATGAACGCGGGAACATAATGATTTAAGTTTAAGACAATATATGTAAGGGAAATTGGACATACAAGATAGAGACATCTCAATAAGATGGTATTTTGAAACTAAAGCTCTTGTTGAGCCATGCTTTCCAACTCCCGCTTCTCTTGCGCGATATCATCTCGGATCTGGCTTCCGTCATCTGTGGCTGGATCTGCTTCTTGCACAGCACGAAGTTCCTTCCTCCCTGAGATCCTATGGCTTCCGATGGGTTCAATGCTGACAATTGAAAAATCGGATGAGTCAGTCGAGATTCACAATTATGTCCAAGAAAACAAAAAGACTCATCATATCTTTGTTTCGATGCTGGATCTGGATGTCTTATCGGCCGAGGACACCACCATGAACGCGAATACATACCAAGTGAAGTACAACATGCTGATTCAAAAAAACAGAGACCGATACACAGATAAATCAGATTGCATCTAAGATGGAGGCTAGTCCAGGGTTTCTGTTCTCGAGATCAGAGGCAGTGAGATCGAAAGAACCGAATCAAACCTTCACACGTATTCTCCTCTATTTCTAAACAATGAAGATAAAAAAAAAATACACATGATATTCTGGATAAAATTGTAAACGGTGGCCTTGATCAGGACTGCAAAATCTACCATCTGAATCTGATAGATAAATGAATACATTACCATCTGAATTTGCAGCAGCATGGAGAACAAAGTTGTTGACGTCAGTACCGAGAACTGGAAGACGGCCTTCACGGGCATAAGTCTTCAACGCAGTCCGAATCACCGCTGAGACCAGATCATCCTCCTTCACCACAAACCTTATTGGTCCTGCACTTCCAAGGACGTTGACAGTGACCAGAAACCTGTTCTTCTTCGAGCTCTGATCATCACTGCTATTCTTCTTCTTATGCTTTTGCATCAGCAGTGACTTCTCTGACAAATTCCTCTTCATCTTTTCCTGCCTTTTATCCATGGATGTCTCACAAGATTATGCAATAACCGAAGAAAACAACTCAGACTTCCTCCGCCGGTGGGGGGAGAAAAGTCAGGAAGTTCACATGGATGGGTCGAGGCCAAGGCAGCGATAGTACCAGGCTTGTTTGCAGGAGCCAATGGTGGAAGGAGAGGAGGAGAGTATGTGCGGGAGGAATGGAATAGAACAGGAAAAGGGCATGAAGGTATCGATGGTTCCCACCATTCGAGATCTTGCAAATGCGTATGGCCAAGTCTCTTCTTTCACAGGAAAAAAAGGTTAAATGAATGTTATGCTCTAGGGCCTCTCTTAAAGAGAAGTATTCGCACGCACAACGATACCCAATGCGCCCAAATTTATATATTAGATTGAAGGAGAGAGGAGAGATTGACTAAAGCTGCATTTGACATATAATATAGCGGTGGAAGTTTACTTCGCACATAGGAATGGGCCACATGTGTCTGATCCCGGCGGTTGGTTGCAGCCTGTCTAGTTAACGATCTGCCTGTCATCTCTCCCTTATTTCATATTTTAAAGGCTCAATAAAAACTTCTTTTCTTTTGCATGCATAGAGGGAGAATGAGTGGGTGGTGCGGGTCGATGATGAGGAGGCTTCATTGGTACTCCCCAGGACATGTGAATTGGATTTGCAATGCAGAGCCAACAAGTCATCCACTATATGACGTTGTCTTCCATAACCTCCTCTTTTCTCCAATGAAGGAAAAAGAACGTTCTCGCAACCAAATATGGACCTTGTCTGACACCTCCCATTTAATATTGTCTTCCTGGATGTGGAAAGAATATTCTCGGCGAATACCTGCTTCTAATGCCATTGAGAAATGGTGTCGAGTAGGGGTTTACAAAAGAACTGAGGCCCGGGACACTTGGAATCAGACCAGACCAAGCCAGAACTAGTGGTTCCCATGAGGACTGGTCAAATTTATGGAAAATAATGAGTATTAGTTTGGTTCCAGTTTTAGGTGTAGAACACCGAATCACATCGGTACACACACATACACACATTTTTTTTTATTTTTCAAATCAAAACCCTAATTTCCTCTTCACCTCTCTCTATCTCTCGCCTCACTTATCTTGTGCCCTTGCCACCCTGTCTCAATCTCGCTCTCGATGCCTCCGGCCTCATCGATCCCTCTCACTCTTGCTTTAGATTGCCTTTGGCCTTGTTGCTCTCTCTGTCACTTGTCACTTTTGCTCTGGTCGCCTCCAGCCTCCGATCTTGCCACTTGTTCTCAAGTCGCACGCTTCTTCTGAAGTGACATTTTGACCGGTTCCAAGGTGGGAATCATAACCGATCAACCTAATGTGGAGTCGTCGCTTAACCTATGATCTGGATTAATTCGGGAGAGTTGACCTTTCGTCACCATCTTTCTCGTAGGGATTATTAATTAGTCGGTTTCATTAACAATGGAGATTTGGTTGATCAGAATGCATCGAAATATACAATAGTCTCAGATCAAGCAGAGAGAAAGACGGCCGCCCCTTGACTTTTGCATTCTCCCTCCCCACGCCACGGCCAGCACCTTTAACTCTCTTCCCCAGTATAAGATTCGGAGCATGAAACATGCAATTCTTGCTTGTTAACTCATGTTCCAGAGTCAAGGAACTAATTTTATTGCCCTCAAGGATTAAACAAAAAAGACGGTCCGATCACACCTTTCGGGTCCGAGAGAGCATCGCCTCGAAATGGAGCTTTTTTTTTTTCAATGAAAATTGCTACCAGGCACAACTGGTACCGAGTCACTCAACCATCGAAATGCAGAGAACACGTGTACAAACCAAACTACTTGACGATGACACATAAGCTTAGATCAATGTGGCCCATGTTACACGCATAAAGCAACAATTTTCACAGAAATAGGGGCAGCATGCAGAAGGATTTTCTATTTCATTGCAGAGACAGTCTCTCTCTCTCTCTCTCTCTCGCTTTTTATCCCCCAGATAGACACATGAAGGTCCACAGGAAGTCAGAAAATGTGGTGTCCATTTTAGACAAATGAAAGGCACGATACTATAGAAAACAACATGCATCGAAACTGGTTATAGAGATAGTATAGTTCCTCTCTCTCTTTTCCCTTTCCATTTGTCAGGACCTGCAGCTCCGGTTCACATTTCACACTGTAAAATCTGATTTGCAAGTCTGTCCCATGTTTCAAAATGCCTGAAGATGTATTCCCCATGCTATTCAACTATTAGCAAGTTATTTTTGGTTAGCCCCTCGCCGACGGTTGGAAATTCTGGAGATATGTGCCATTCCCCATCTACCAAGAACTTGATCTCATACCTCCATCACGGAATTTGAAATGAACTGTTAGGAAGAGTAACCAATACCATAAAGATAGAGCAAAAAAGGGGATATGGGATACCTCCCAGGTCGAAGCATCAAGGTTGTCGAGAACTTTGTGAAGGAACCCGTGTATTCTGGAGACAAATGCTCTCCTTGACTCCAACCATCAAATGTGCCCATCACTTGCACACTCTGGCACATGATAAAAGTCTTTGTGAAACCCTTTTTTTGTCTTTTGGTTTGTCTTTTTGATGTTTTTATTCATTTACTTATGTATGGTTGGCGGAGTTGGGTTATTTGTACTTATATTGGTAAATTGAAATGACCCCGCTTGAACTGCAACCACATACCTACCTCATCCCACAATAAGAATTAATTAAACATGATCAATAGCTTCTGAAAATTGTAGGCTTGTTCCTGTTGCCATGCTTATCAGTTGTACACAGACCACATATATTTCCTTCTCCATTATGCATGAGTTAAACTTTTGATCCAGTCTTGCTAGTCTGAAATTCTAGTTTTGCTGGGTAGGGTAGTAAAAACCACTCATCATATCCATTGGATCCTTATCCTTACTTTAACAAAGAGATCCTAAAAGATGTAATTGTTGAGGGATGGCTAGATAAAAGTGGGCATACCTCAGCCATGCCATACCAAAACAGAGGGACTTCCTTGGACCGTGCAGCATCAACATCCTTCATCTTTTCTTTCAGCTTTTTATGAATTGCTTTAAGGGAGAAAAATGAGAGGGAAAATCATAAAGGTGCTGAACCTTAACCTGTTAGTTGCTCAGAAAACACCCAGGTAGCACACAAATTCAGCAAAATAGCTTCCTACAAATCAGGCAATCAGATCAAAGAAGCCACAAGGATATTTTGACCGAGTTAGGGATCTGCTCTCCCTTGAAGAATCTAATAAAATTAGACTCTCAACTTTAATTTCAACCCTGAATATCTTTGAAATAATCATATGTACTTTAACTCTCAGGACATAAAACATATAACATGACTGAATCTATAACCGTAGCTGAATGGAAACAACGTACAGAAATTTGTCAACCTGATATCTGGAGATCATCATACAGGACCAAGGGGGAGAGAGAAATATGATATTGATGTATCCCATCAGCTTAATGCAAAAATCAATGACCTGGATGCAATCTATGAAGCTTAGTCCAAAAATCATATACTATCAGTACCTTCTAACCGTAAAAGAAGGTGAGACTGGATGTACTTCCCATTAATCTTCCTTGTCCCCACAGGGATTTCTGATTTAGCAATTTCTTCTGCTAATGCAACCAAAGCCTGTTGATGGGCGACAACCGTATCACTTCAAAAAAATTATACTGCACAACACTGACTGACTCTAGAAACTACGAACAGAAAAGAGAATCCCAATGCACAAGGCTCCCCGCATTATGGGGATCAGTGGAGGAATTGATGTGTGCCACCTTATCACTGAATTTAAACAGAATTGTTTCCATGTTAAATTTTATTTTCTAGCATTTTTGACATAATGTCCTAGATAAAAAATGTGATTGGGCTGTTGTTGGCCAAAACTAAGTTCTTTAAAACTGACATTAGTTTGCTCGATCAAACTAGCATTTTTACAAGAGCTGGATTTAGGATAAAAAGATATGCTAAAACTACTTTTGTGGAAACAACTATGAGTAGGACAAACCCAGTACATGACATTCACAAAAACTTTATTATGAGCTCTTGAACAACCTCTCTTTCTCCCAAGACCGAAGGTTATGCAAAATTTAAAAATCAATCTAGATTGTTTCTCTTTATGCAGATTGTTTCGTAGAGTGACCTTGTTTGTTGAACACTGAAATTATGTCTCAGTTGTGTCAACCTAGTTGTTCTTGAATATAGAGAAATCATTCAACCGTAGCAGATCTTAAAAACACATGCTAAATTAAGGAAACTATTTAGCATATCATTGAGGGAAAAAAAAAAGGCCTCACAGGATAACCCGCCCAACTCATTTTCAAGTTAACTGAAAGCATTCTCTTTTGATAAGTCCTTGCACAACATAGGATAGCTGGCACCAATATATTTTAGGTAATTCTAAGGTACCCTCCATTCTAAAATTGACCATAAATGCGTCTTCAAGTGATTGCTAACACTCCAAGTAAATCAAAGTTGTTGGTCAACATTGAGGAATGCATTATATTGGAACTGAAATGAGAAAAAAATTTGAACCATAACATCAGTTCAAGCTTATTTAGTTTAGAAACATCTTAATTAACACAATGTCAACATTTGTAATATTTTCTGGATCCTACTACTTCTAATATGAAGTCTCAAACCCTCGGTTATTTTTAAGATAATGCAGTTAATAGTCATTTTACAAAATGTATGGATTATAAACACAATTTACCTAAAACTATGGGGATGCCATTGTATCCAACCCCCATATATTAACTCGCCTTACCATCCAACCCCAAGATTTTAACTTGCCCTACCTGTAGGCAATCTGCTTCCCATGCCCATAAATATCTCTCTCATGAAGGATCAGATAATAAATTACTGGACAGTTATTTTTTAAGACAAACCTGTACTTCAAGTTCCATAACTGCTAGTTCACTTTTGAAGGTAACCAATGCATCTTCCTTCACATGCAGCTGACACATTGAAGACAAGAAAATGTAAGTAATAATGCCATCCTACTGAAAATGCTCAACAGAAATCAGATTCCTTGGAAACCACACTTAACGGTTACTAAATAGAAGCTTTTCCTGCAAATGAAAATCATTATGAGTTGGAAGTTCCATAGAAATTATCTTTGAATAATTAGGAAAGAGATACTAAAACATAAGGCCACCTTAAAGGCTAGTAATACAAACAGTCATAATTACAAGACATGCATAAAAGCAATAGGCCAGTAAAAGCAAAAGTTGAACCCATCATGGAAGTTCCATTCATAAGGTGACTTTTTGATGACATATCATAAACTTATCAAATGACTATTTCAGAAGTACAAAGCAAAAATTAACGCATCGCTACTTCCATAGTGTAGATTCAGAATCATCAGTCACAGAGCATTTTTATGGATTTTATGTATCTCGCTATATGTAAATCTCTATTTGAGGCAGAAACTCATGATCGTCATTCAAGTTTTTGGCTAGCCGATGGTCTCATGTTCCGCAAAATAGTTGACTAGCAAAAAACTGTTAGAAAATTACAAGTATGTCTCCAGGGTAGGGTTTACAGCCATCCAGAAATGTCTCAGTATCAATCAGCTGGTTTCTTTAGCCTTTCTCCATAAGTTTGCTTTCTAAGTTGTCAATTTTTGTTCAACCCAAACGTCGAGAAGGCAAAGAGAATCAACATGCCAAGATCTTTGGATGGGTCTATCAGCCAAGTCATCACATTTCCTTTCCTTGCAGAAGAAGCTCACAATCCTTACAAAGAAAAAGTAACATTTCATTGCTCACTTTTTAATAAACTCCACCCCATGCTTTTATCTTCCCAAGAAGTCTCTGGAACGGGGGTATAGTGAATTACCAGAACAAAGCAACTCCACTATAGATGATTCAATATAATTTTCAGTGCTTCTGCAGTAAACATTTACTGGAAGCATAACTGTTTCCAGCTGTCTGTATACCATGGTATGAGTAAGTTGAAGTGCTTTTACAAGAAATCTCTGTCATATATTGCATGTGTATGCATAAATCACGGCAGGAATTCACTACATTACATTGAAAGGATTTTTCTTATAATAGTCCCTGAATTGATAGAAGTTTGTGGGAGAAATGACAAATCCAAATGTAGTATATTGCAACGTTAAGAAGCTCAAGTATCCTTGGACTGTAGCTGGATTTTTTTTGTGCTTGTTAAATCTGGATGAATGTATCTAGCATATTAGATGACAATCAAGCAATAAAGAGACCAACAATACTTTTAAATAGTACAACAATCCCACACGATGAGAGGAATTAATAAAAATGTGTAATGTGGGAATAATAATAAAGCGGAAGTGAAATTCTGTAAATTTCAATGACAACAGAAAAGAGTACATGAAGTCTATTTATCGGCTTGAATAGATGACAATCTAAGGAAATTAGATTAGATATGCATAAACAGAATAGACAGGGAGAATCAAAGGAATACCCTAAATATCTCTAGAAAATATCTAAATAGCTCTAACACTCCCCCTCAAGGTGGGGCATAGTATTAATCATGTCCAGATTGTTACAAATTTATTCTATCCTCCCATTACCCAGAGGTTCAGTAATGTGACTGGAAAGAATCACTCCACTCTGTAGCTTCTCCTGACTAAAATGACAGTCAACTTCAATGTGTTTTGTTCTCTCATGAAACATAAGGTTGGAAGCTATATGTACTACTGCTTTATCATCACACCATAGAGACATAGGAACCGAAGGTTTAAATCATAACTCAGTCAATAGCTGCTGAATCCACATTAATTCACAGGTCACTTGTGCCATGCTCTATATTCTGACTCAGTATTGGAGCAAGCAACAATACTCTGTTTCTTACTCTTCCATGACACCGGATTTCCTAAATATCTCTAACATAATGCATAATCATTAGCCGATGGATTCATATGAACACATGTGAGAGAATTCAATATGCTTGAAGAGACATGATAGAGCATAAGATGTAAACCTGCCGTTTGAGGAAGCGGTTTTGTTGATTGGCCTCACTAAGTTTTCTGATAAGTCTATCTCTTTCTGTGTCAGCAAGCAGTGCTTTTAACTGTTCAACAATGTTAAAACAAATGAGACATAATCCTAAGCTTTATTAACAGGAAACTTTCAAGGGCAACAGCTAAGTTAAATAGGAAGAAATCATTTGTATTTGATTAGTTAAACATGAACATGAAATGACAAAACCCCAAAACTCCAATTAGAAGTACATGGGTGTGTTCCCCCTTGCACAATCCCCTCTTCCCCTCCAAAAACAACAGATAAGAACCAAGTGAGCTACAAAAGTTAAAGGCATGCTTGCTTATGCTTTTCAGCAAAAGCAAAAGGCAATACTTCTTTCTGCTTCCTATCAACAAATAAACACAGTCATGTGAATCCATGTGTGGAAATTTGTATGTTGTGAAAGTTTCAGGTGTCACAAGCTAAAAAAAGTCAAAGTACGTTTGTCAAAAGATTTGGATTAAACAAAAAGCAAAAAGTAATAGCCTATCCAGACATTCCTTAAATCAGTACTCCATATTCACAACTGTACTTTGCTTGAGAATGATACAGTAGTAAAGAGAAAAAAAAGTCAACTAGGATCACAAATCAAAAGAGTGGAAGCTTACCTCTTCACTACTCAATGGTTTGGAAAGAACATTATCTGGGGAGTCTTCAGGAGAATCCTCTTCATCAGTAAAATCATGACCTGACTGAAATGGAAACGATTCCTCTATGCTAACAGGAGTTGAAAAGGTCCTCCACTGCTTGAGGTTCTTATGGCACATCTTAAGAGAAGACTCAGGACTATATGATGTACTCTGATTTGCCATTTGAGAAATAGAGATCACAGTATGTGGAAATATCTTAGTAGACTCCCAATCAGATGTTCTTGCTTTTGATGAAAGCTGGAACACTTGCTTGTCAAGACAACATCTGTTTTTTTTCCCAAACAGCAGAAAATAGTAAAGATTTTGCTATGAATTAACCAAACAAACCAGTATTCACATCAACTTATTAACAGGAACATATTATCCGTGTCATACTGAGCAACGACAACCAAACCTTGTTACTAAGTTTTCTTTTTTCACTTTTTTGATGAACCAGACAATATGGCGTCACCTAAAGGAAATTAACCCTAGCAGCATTGTTTTTTAGTGAACTGTCCACACAGATTATCTAATGCCATCCCGTCCCAATGTAGTACAATCATTTCTAGTTGCACTTTGAAACCACAAAGAACGCACCATAATTTCTAAACAATTAGGACCTTATCAAGAGTTTAGTCCCATCATGGACATCTTTTAAGTACTGGAAGAACCAACATAATATCAAATAAAATATACTCCTTGACTTCTTCTGATGCATGTGCAGCATGTATACCTTGCAATGCTCATCTCCATTGCACAGCTACCCCTGCCGCACAAATTAGAGTTAGGAGCCTCATTTCCACTGGCTTGTAACTATTTATAATCAGGCAACAAGAATGCAGAACTACCTTATATTATTCTCAAAACAACAGTCATACATGTATACCAATATCTGAAGATATTTGTGACTGGCTGCATTTGCAACATAATTTTTCTTTCGAGGACACCAAATATAAAAGAATCATAAAGGATAGAGGTGGTTTGTTACTTGAAGCATGATGCCCTAACTCATGTGTGAGCAATAACATTACTCCTGGGTCCATTAAAAAAACACTATCAGATTTGAGAATGCAATATCAAATCTATCAGACTTACCAAACAAAGGAGACCAGAGAGCTTTTACACTTCGAGAGTTAATGACTCTATTACCTTAATAATAATCTAGTGCAAATCCAAACAAAGTTGGCCCACAAGCAGTGTAAGTTGTCATTTTGTGTAGGTTGAAAATTAACTCTTTCCAAGAATTTGAATGCACTATTGTACCCGAAGAAGAAAATGAGAGAGGATATTGAACTTTAAACCTCTGTTTTCCCATTTAGTTCACTTTCGCTTAAATTACCCATGAACCTAGAAGATTCGTGTTGGAACAAGTCAATAACACCGCAAGAAATATTGGATCTCACTCCCAGTAACGCCGGGCCGTGGGTCTCTTGCACTCCGATTCATTTACTCGACCACATCGAGAGTCTATACAATAATATTTTGCAAAGCTTGACTACAATACTTCCACAGTTACTCACTGGAGACAATCATTTTCCACAGAGAGAAAAAACCCAGCAACGCTCTTTCTCTGAAGCAACACACTACCGTGGAAAACAAATGATCACATGCACATCATCCATCAGCTTTCCTTCTCCATTTGGAGCTACCCACAACATAAGAAGCAAGAATCAATCTAAAATCTAAATCCTTTATGCACCAGTCAGGCATTTTGTCAAACATAGCATGCCACCTGCTCGAAAATCAAGAAATGTTTGGCCCTTGCGAGTGTAGAGTGAAGCTACCGACAAACGGCGCACGCCTCAAAGTAAATCGAATGCACTTAACATTAAGATGAAATCGAGCTTCAAGTCTCGAAACGCTTACGGAGAACTCGCCTTCGAGAGCTTCGACTCTCGGCTATCGCAGAAGAGCTTCTCTGTCGAACCGAAGCTTTTCAGTGGACAATCGTTGTGCGTGGCGGAGATACGGTGGACTGCGAGCGAATTCCACCTGTTTGGCGGATGTCCGTCCACGTGGCGAGCAGGATTTTGTGGTACCGAGCTCGATTCCGCACGTGACGGAAGTTGTTTTTGTGATGGAGCAAAATAGGACCAATGGTAAAATGAAAAGGATCACAACTTTCTAAATTTTTTTTCTTGTAATTCTGTTCAATTCATGTTATTGAAATATATATATATATATTATATATAATTTATATAGAGAGAGATAATGCTATTTGAATTTAATCTTGGATGGAGCCAAATTATTTTAGCCGGTAGACTTAGCTGGTCGAAAGAAAAAAAAAAAAAAAGGTTGGCTATGGTAGATTGAAGCTTGAGAGGAAGATGATTCATGAGAGAGAGACTAGTGTTTGCCCTCTTTTTTCTACCATGCGCTTTTTTTTTTAACAAAAAAAAAAAAACATTAAAAGCACATCAATAACTTATAAAAAAAAGGCACATAAGATTTTTCGGTAGGTCTAGGTTGTCGGAGCAACTTAAATGATTGGCTTTTGAAAACTATGGAATTAAAAAGTTTGGGTACTAAACCAAGTGCTGTGTGGAAGCTATGATTCTTCTATTGTATTTTCGTATGTATTGGATGTTCAAACCAATACGGACAAGTGAAAAAAAAAAATGAAGTCGAAAAATTCCTCTTAAGAATGGGGTAGTCCTGCAAGCAATGGGGCTAGAATTCTCCATGTAAAGTTTAGGAATGATATTGAACAATGAGTACGACTCTAAAGGTCACCAATGCCATTAAAAGCATATATTCTCTAGTAAAAAAAAATCTAATTTAACTGGAAACATCCTCTAACTGAAGAAAACTTAAGAGAATTTTTCCCTTCATTTGCCGGTCATGAAAATTCATTTCGGGAACTGGTGGGAACTGGTTTTGTGGTGCTGAGAATGAGAAGTACCATAAACGAGTAGAAACAATGCAACGTACGACTAGAAACGGCGATCAACCGTGGACGAAATGACTATGTAAGAACGCGTGGTAGGTTTGGGACACAAAGTTTGATGTTCAAAACAGCATGTACTTCAATCCGCCACTCTCTCTATCTGCCCCTTTGTAGATGCAATAGGCGTGTATAAACTCGTAAAATCTCGTGCAAATCCAGCTCCATTGATGAAAATTTGGCTATCAAAATATTATTGGCCCCATTTTAGAAACATATCGTGTTAATTTAACAAGATCTAGGGATGTAGCCTATCCTTCTTTAAAATTGCGATAGAGAAAAATTAAGGCCTTTTTTGTAACCCACTTTCGAATAAATTTGTATGGTGTTCGAGCACAATCTCAACAATGTTGATTGTAAAAAATAACATGTTGGAATAGACTGATAGTGGATTTGACCGAAAATGAATATGTGGCACCAAAATCACTAAACAATTTTGTGACATAACAAACGAAAAAGAAATTTTTAATGAGAATTTTTGGGGTATATGCAATGGGTTGAACAAATCTGGTAACAAATATAGATAAGTTGAAATTTAAAGGGCCGGAATTTATATGGACGATTGGATGCTTTTTTTTTTAAAAGAGGAAAATTACTCAAAAAAAAAAAAAAATCATAAACCAATTGCACTTGTGCTATTCAATTCTAAACTTTTCAATTTGATCGATTTAAATATTAAATATATGAACAATTTGCCAATATAGTCCATCTAGCCAATTTTAGGCGGAAATTGATCATATGAACGCCGGTTGTTTTACGTGACATGAATAATGATGATATGATAATTTCTTTGATCGTAAAAAGCATAATCCAAGCACATAATAACAAATGGATGCATCCGATGCTAAGTCACACGAAATGAGTACTTTGGAAATTAAGCGACAAACACAATGACTAAATGAAAAGAGCCTTAATGCCGCTTGAACCCTCTATTGATGTGGACATTGAGCCATATTGAGGAGGAGGTGCTAGAGACCTATTGTCTACTCCTGCTGGTTCGATTACTCGAGCGCGGGCCAAGCAATTCAGGCAAGCTGTTGGCATCATGGTTCGTGATCTTCAGCATGGAGATGACCTTGGATCAAATCTTAAAGAATTTTGAAAATCTTGGCGCAATTTGATTATATGGACACCAAATATTTGACCAAGTCAAATATATATATATATATATAAATATAGATATATTTATATATATATATATATATATATATATATATCTCTTCTTGTTTAGGAATATTCTACAATATGACGCATTATATTTCTAGGGTTGGTTTTAGGGTTTGTGTGGTGGCTAGAAGGCCTATATATAAGACTGACTGAATTTCTTTGGGGACAGATATATTTTATTTTTGAGAAAAAAGTTGAGAGATTCTCTTCTACTGTTCTTTTGAGGTCTTGACCTAATCAAGGTTCCCTTGTGACGGTCAATTCGACTTATCGAGTGAGATAGCGAATTCTTTCGCTCGTGGCGTCTATAACGTTGGTTGGTTGACACGCGTTCGTTAACAGGTTACGTTCATATTGAGGTTGCCAATCACAGGTTTGATTGGAGGTCAAGGTTTGCAATTCGCACCATCTGGGCTTTTTGTAGAACGATCCTTTCGCAATGATTCACATCAGTTGGTATTAGAGCTTGCTTCTACAAGGTCTATTTATCTTTAATTTTTTGTTTATATTCAGCAATTTGAGATTTATTGAGCTAGGGTTTCGGTTCTAGCCAATTTAGGGATCCGATTGCTTTTGTGCTTCCATACGAAGTTATTTGCTGTTAGTTTTAATTTTTTTTTCTAGCACCTTAAATTGTATTTGAGTTCGTCAAAAAAAAAAAAAGAAAAAAAAAAAAGAGAAAGTTCGTCATAAAAAAAAAAAAAAAGAAGAAAGAAAACGCACACAAAAAAAAAAAGTGTGCAAGAGAAAAAAAAAAACAGATTTGGCAGAAAAAAAAAATAGCCGAACAAAAAAAAACACAAGAAGGCGACTCGTTTGTTAGTGGACCGAATTGAAACAAAATCAGTAGTGATTTGCGTTTCAATTGGAATTTCGAAAGTTGTATTTGTTGGTTTGAAATTGTTACTTGCTGAAACAAAATTAGTAGTGATCTAATATTGTTTAATTAGTTTGATTGATTGTTGTGAGGGGGTTGAGAGACAGGTTTTAAGTCCGATAAAGAGCTTGTGAAAAGAGAATACGAGAGGAAAAAAGCAAGAGTGTGTAAGCTTAATTGAGGGTGGAAAAAGCTTAGACTTGAGTTAAACACGAGGGGAGTGACAAACACCTTGAGAGAAACACGTGAGGGAGCGATTGGTGAGGATTTTTGAGACTAATGTTTACTTGCAAGTCTAAAATATGTCGCGCAAAGAAAGCGTGAATCAACGGAAGGTTGACTCCATACGAAGGGATGAAGCGCTTGTGGAAAGCATACAGCAATTGAGGGCCGTAGTGGAGGAGCTTAGTGGCCGAATGATGGGGAATGGCATGAGGGTTGATGGTGACCGAGAGATACCCCGAGGAAGGCCACAACATCAGCGAGACATTTCTAGAACACAACATAGAAGGCATCGGCAATATGATGATGATGAGGCCGACATGGAGGATGATCGAGATGCTCAATTTGAAAGGTGGAATGGAGGCCGAAGGTTTAGACACCGAGGAGATGATGAACTTGGCAACATTATTTATGGCCGAAGGAGTTTGTGATCCACACCGACCACGAGACCTTGAAGTACTTGAAAGGGTAGCAAAAGTTGAATAAAAGACATGCCAAATGGATGGAGTTCATCAAGACTTTTCCATATGTGATCAAGTACAAGAAAGGTAAGGAGAATGTGGTAGTTGATGCACTTTCTTGAAGGTATGCGATTCTAACTACTTTAGAAGCAAAGTGTTTAGGTTTTGAGTATATCAAGGACTTATATACTGATGATGATGACTTTGGGAGAGTGTTTGAAGCATGTGAGCATGTTGTATTTGATAAATTCTATAGGCGTGAATGTTATCTTTTCCGTGAAAACAAACTATGTTTGCCTAAGTGTTCTTTGCGTGAATTGTTGGTGCGAGAAGTGCATAGTGGTGGTTTAATGGGGCATTTTGGAATTAATAAGACTTATGAAGTGATGCATGAACATTTTTATTGGCCACATATGAAGAGAGATGTAACACGTGTTTATGAGAGATGCATTGCTTGTAAGCAATCGAAGTCTACAACTAAACCGCATGGCTTGTATACACCATTACCTATTCCAACGCATCCTTGGATTGATATTTCTATGGATTTTGTATTAGGATTGCCTAGGTCTAAGTATGGTAGAGATTCTATTTATGTTGTTGTTGATCGATTTTCAAAGATGACTCATTTTATACCTTGTCATAAAACTGATGATGCATCTCATGTTGCTGATTTGTTCTTTAGGGAGGTTGTACGTTTGCATGGCATGCCTAGATCAATTGTTTCAGATCGAGATTCTAAATTTCTTAACTACTTTTGGAAAACATTGTGGAAAAAACTAGGAACACGGTTGTTATTTTCTACTACTTGTCATCCACAGACTGATGGTCAAACCGAGGTAGTTAATAGAACTTTAGGGGCATTGTTGTGTGCTATTATTAAAAAGAACATACAATCTTGAGAAGATTGTTTGCCACATATTGAATTTGCATATAATAGGAGCATGCATTCTGCTACTAAATTTAAACCATTTGAGGTTGTCTATGATTTTAATCCGTTAACTCCGTTAGATTTAACCCTTTTACCTGTTGATAAGCGTGTGGATTTAGATGGAGCAAAGAAAGCTGAATTTGTTATGAGAAGACGCGCACAAATATTGCGCAATATGCAAGGCAAGCCAACAAAGGGCGCAAGGAAGTGGTGTTTGAACCCGGCGATTGGGTTTGGGTTCATATGCGCAATGAGTGATTTCTTGAGCATCGACATTCTAAGTTATTACGGCGAGGGGATGGACCATTCATGGTTTTGGAAAGAGTTAACAATAACGCCTACAAGTTTGATCTTCCAGGTAAGTATGACGTTAGTTCCACATTTAATGTTTCTGACTTGACTCTTTTCGATACCAATGATGATTTGAGGGCAAATCCTTTGCACGGGGGAGGAATGATGTGGACATCGAGCCATATTGAGGAGGAGGTGCTAGAGACCCATTGTCTATTCCTGCTGGTTCAATTACTCAAGCGCGGGCCAAGCAATTCAGGCAAGCTGTTGGCGTCATGGTTCGTGATCTTCGGCGTGAAGATGACCTTGGATCAAATCTTGAAGAATCTTGGAAATTTTGGCGCAATTTGATTATATGGACACTAAATATTTGACCAAGTCAAATATATATATTTTTATATATATCTTCTTGTTTAGGAATATTCTAGAAAATGACGCATTATATTTCTAGGGTTGGTTTTAGGGTTTGTGTGGTGGCTAGAAGGCCTATATATAAAACTGACCGAATTTCTTTGGGGACAGATATATTTTATTTTTGAGGAAAAAGTTGAGAGATTCTCTTCTACTGTTCTTTTGAGGACTTGAGCTAATCAAGGTTCCCTTGTGATGGTCGATTCGACTTATTGAGCGAGATAGCGAATTCTTTCGCTCGTGGCGTCTATAACGTTGGTTGGTTGACACTCGTTCATCAACAGGTCACGTTCATATCGAGGTTGCCAATCACAGGTTTGATTAGAGGTCGAGGTTTGCAATTCGCACTATCTGGGCCTTCGTAGAACGATCCTTCTGCAACGATTCACATCATCTATGTTGTTTGTTTGTTTTTTTTTTTTAACCTCCCTTATGGAGCTCCTAGACTATAGCATCTCAAATTTTGCCAATTAGGACTCGCCAATTAATAGCACTAGGGTTATTAGGATCTTCCCAAATCTTAACTATAGGTAATCTACAAGATGAAACCGACCAAAAAAAAAAAAAAAAAAAAACTATGAGATGTAAAAAAGATCGATAACATAAATTTCGGACTAGAGTCCTCACTAATTGGTAGCCTAGGTCAATTGGACACATAAGGGCTCAAGCAAAGATAGGAAAGTCAATTATCTAAGCGCATATGTGGACGAACTGGTCAAATAAAATTTAGAGATCTTCTGGAGGACCAATTACGCATATGATGGATTAGCATCCCACAACACCCTTTTTGTACCATAACCTACAGTACTAAATCACTTATCATTCAATTTCCTGTGCTTGCATGATGTGTTGTTTTAGCATTACAAAATATCACCATAAAATTTATTCAACGTTGCTATTGATCGACAAGACCATTTTCTTATGTGTAGTGGCATGATTACATTCGTACATGGAAGTGGATGTCAATTTAGATTAAATCACGATTTGAGAAAATGAAATGACACGACAATGATATGGCAAAATCAAGATCCATACAAACTGAGAAAATGACATGACAAGGACATGGCAAATTTCATATTTCACATCACAATGGCATGACAATAATTACATGCAGCATTAATCGATAATTGCGTGATCCAAATACAATGAGAAAACGACACAAGATAGTGAAAATTGTGTTTGGCATGACATGACTAGAAAGAAGGAAGCTTCCATGTGCAAAGCTAAGGCTCAGCGTCCCTACCAGCTATTGTGGTTAGATGGTAGACAACAAAAGAAAAGAAAAGAAAAGAAAAGAAAAGAAAAGAATTAATAAAAAAATTCCTTTTTAGTCGAAATTAAATATATTTAAAAAATTGAAAATTTTCAATAAATTAACAAGGTTAGCTTGATCATATCACGTAGGACAGTCATTGTTTACGTAATCAATTTCCGGCTAAAATTGGTTGAATGAATTACATTAATAATTTGCTAAAAGGTTTATGACTAAATTGACTACTTTAAAAGGTTTATGATTGAATTGGTACAAGTGTAATTAGTTTAAGACTTTATTTTTATAATTTTCCCCTTTTCTTTTTCTAAAAAATATAGTCTTTTGGTAGCGGGCAAACATCATTATCCTCAAACATAAACTATCATTCGTGTTTGTCATCAAATGGTGGTTTATCAATTATGTTGATTCGATACTTAAATGAATTCGACAGTTAAACAATAATTAGATTGAACGTAACCAAAATTGACTTATCTAAATTGCCGTCCATTGTACTGTTTGAAAATCTACGAGTGCATGTTATCTATGCCATATACATTGTCGCAAGACCCTAGCCATGACCTGTTTCACTCCTTGAGTGACGCCCCCATCGAGGAAGATTGAATTGGCACTCCCCTCCGTCTGCTTTTGAGTCAGGATCGAAAATATATTACTTTACCGTATTAAAGGCATGGAGAGGCATATATTATTCACCCTATAAGGTGATGGTCTCTTGTTTTAGATGAGTCATTAGCCAGTATGTGTCGACCGTACTAACCCACGTTTGTATATTCGGTAGGCTACTATATGGTCTATGTGTTACCCAAGGTATATAGGAGTGAGCTAATGCAATGTAAGTCTGATGTACAATAAGCAGAGTAGATGTGTTAAAATGGGTTGAAGACACATTTATTAATCAATATATGATGGGTTGGGTCATATGTGGATTAGCTAATATTTACTAAATAGGTTGATATAGTTTTGAGTAATAAATTGTGATAAAATATGCGTTTTTAGGGTCTATTGCTCAACTCACGTGCAACTTTTTTTTTCCCTAGCTATATCTTCTACTTATGATGTTTCTTCTTCTTCTTCTTTCTTCTCCTTCTCCTTCTCCTTCTTCCCTTCTTCTACTTCCTCTCGTCCTCCTTCTTCCGCTTCTTCTTCTTCTTCTTCTTCTTCTTCTTCCGCCTTTTCTTCCTCTTCTCTTTCTTCTTGCTTTGCTTCTTCTTCTTCTTCCTTCTGCTTCTTCTTATGCCTCTTCTCCTTCTCCTTATTCTTTCTCTCCTTCTCCTTCTCCTTCTCCTCCTCCTCCTCCTCCTCCTCCCTTCTGCTTCTCCTTCTTCTTTCTCCTCCTCCTCCTTCTCCTCCTTCTCCTTCCTTCTTTTTCCTCTCCTTCTCTTCTCCTTCTCCTTCTCCTTCTTCTCCTCCTTCTTCTGCTCCTCCTCCTCCTCCTCCTTTCCAAAATTGATAAATAGTAAAAGATTTAGTCTTTCAAACTTTAGAAAATTGTGAAAAATGGTATATGATTTTACATGTCAATATTTATGGACTTATTAAGTGTAAGAGATGTCGGATATTTCGGTGTGAAGCTTGAAGAAATTGCAAAAAAGAAAAAGTTGCAAACAAGTTGAAATCTTATTGAGAACCTTATAAAACTACTAAAAATTTTATTGTCTACACATTGCGCGCATGATATAAAATTTTTTGCTTTTAAATATCAATATGTTTTAGTAATGCGAGACAAGTTGGGTTGAGTATAGGTTGAGTATGGATGAGTTAGAACGGATTAAATGGGCTGACATGGGTCGAACTATTTTTGACTCGACCCAACTCACCGTTCTGAACTTGAGCATGCAATTATCAAGGAAAACAATTCAAAATTAGCATCATAAATGGAAACACATCAAATAAACATAGATATCATAATAACATGGCCCAACAAGCCAAGCCTAAGCCCAAGTATCTTTCTCTCTTCTTATTTGAGCTCGTGCAATGAAGCACAAGAGGAGAAGAAGAATCGAAGCAAAAACAAGGGAAAGAAAAGGGGCTCACTGAGAAAGAAGAAAGAAGGAAAGGGAGAATTTTCACGCGCTCATGATGCGAATAACTCACCAAGCCGACTCAACTCTGTTTTGCAATGCCAGTAAGTGATCGAAACCCCTAATCGTCTATTCAAAAGAATTGTCAAAATTAGGGCTGGAAATTCGGTTATAGGTCGATTATGACTTGTTGCGGTTGATTGGGGAGTTTTTGGGTGGCATATTTTTATAGAAATGATATTTTAGGATGTTGTGAATTTATAGCATTTTACGGATCTCAATTTGAGCTTATGGTTTGCCTAGAATGGAATTTTCAAGTTCGACGCGCATTCTGTAAAGAGTTCTGAATAGTAACTTTTGAATCGAATTTCAGTCGTTTCTAGCAAGGTCTTAGGATGGCTGAGTTGGGGTTTGTATAGTATGTCAAAATGGCTTTCTAAGGACTATAAGTTGGCTTGAAACGGAATTTCGTGAAGGAAGTTATGGCGCGACGAAGTTTAATATGCGAGCCGCACCTAGCGGACAACGATAGGTTTCCGCTAGAGGTGAACTTCTTGTTAGTGCTTAGGTGTTGTTTTATCGACAAATAAGCATAGTATAGTCGAGTCGAGTCCTTCATTAGAATATTGTTTTACTTAGTCTTTTGATATTGTTTTTTAGTTATTTGTCAGGAATTTGAGTGTGTCGACTCGAGTAATCGCAGTAATTGATTTTTGGCTTTTCTCAGGTCAGTGATATTATTTCTTCTATGAGTTTGCAAACTCATGTCTTGAAAGTTATGGAGATTTGATGTATTGTAAGTTATTGAAAGCATGTTTTGTTGCATAAAATTTAGATCAAGCAATTACTACGATTTGGTATCTGTGAATGGTTTGCCAAATGTTTTTGGAAAGTTATTGCAAAAGGTTTTATGTATATTTGTGTTTATTTGTGAACTTGGTTTATGAAATGTTGTGGAAAGGTATGTGAAATTATTTTGGTTTAAGAAATGAGTTTTGAAATGATTTGAGAAATGTTTTACGAAAAGTATTTCTGGCGAATGAGTCAGATTGTAGAAGGATTATGTATTTCGATTTATGAAATCGATTTATGATATATATATATCTATATATATCTATATCTATATATATATATAGATATATAAGGCTTTGTGAAATATGGAGGTTGTTGTGGATTGGTGTTGATGCTCATTATCTCTATGAGCCTAGCGAAGGACTTGTGGGTATGCGCATACTAGTCCAAGATATCTTTATGGGCCAAGCTGTTGACTAATAATAGGTGGAGACCTAACCAAAAGATGAATCTTAATCGCCTTGTCACGGGCATTATGCATGACCATGGTTTGATACTTGAGCAAAAGATTAATCGATGAATGGACCATCAACGTGTGGTTTCATATGAGATGGATTAATTGGATAGACCATTGATGTGTAGCATGAAATTAACCAATGGAATGGACCATTGACACACGTTTTATTGGATTGGTCAAGAGAATGGACCATTGACGTGTATTTTTATGAAATCGACCAATGGTCTAGACTATTGATATTTGTTTGCTATTATCTTGAATAGTTTTTCTTTGAACATATTATGTTAAAGTAAGAAATATTGCATCTTTGGTCTTGAAGGTTTGTTCAATTCTAGTTTTTATGAGAGTGAGTTATATTTGTGTTTTAAATGTGTATAGTGATTGCTTGATCTATTTAGAAGAAATGTATTACTCACTGGGCTGTGGTAGCTCATTCCTTTTTCTTATTATGTTTTTGATGTGTCTCAGTTAGTGATCGATAGAGCGAGAACATTATCACGAGAACTATTGAGAGTTGGATATTTGGGGTATAGTTTGATGCTGCGTCCTTTAGGGAAAAAGCGGCCATGCTACCCTCTCATGTTGCGTCCAATAGGATTTGGGATGTGACGTTTGTGGTATCAGAGATTAGGTTATGATTTATTTGGATAGATTTTGTGGGACATGGTGAGATAGTGTGATAGTTTTAATATGTTAATCTTTTAAGTGTTAGTGGTTGACATACATGGGAAGATCTACCAGAGTGAAAATGCAAAGCTTTGAGCATTTGCGTAGAGATCCTATTGGCGGAGCAATTTAAGATAATAACATAGGTGTGGATTATGGAAATTCCGACTACGGTTCTGATACATCGAGAAGTTCAGCAGTAGAACCTCAATGACAAGTTTTAGATAGAACCGATGGCATTGCAACATAAGAAATCAGCAATCCAAGGGGTAGCTCCTGTTAAAGTGTCAGATGAGCTTAGCAGTTGACTTAACAGGGAATTTGGATAAAGTGACGAACTTCCATACTCCTCCATCAGTGAAGGTGTGGGATAATTAGGATGCCGATACTCTCAGGAGGAACTTCCTTGACCTCATTTTCTCTGATGATTCTAGAGGAAAGTTCAATGAAAAGTACATGCATAAAAGAGACGCAAAGTTGAAGGAAGAGTGGGGATCTAAGAGGGCAGAGAAGGAGGCAAAACTGAAAGTCATTCATGAGAGTCTTGAGCGAAGTAAAGCTGAAATGAAAGCTAAGTTTTCTGGTTCAACAGAGAGATGTCATTTTCTCTCAAGCACTCGTCAACACACTGGGATAGGATACTTAGATAATTTAATATGCTATCAAATGTGAACGAGCAGCAAACTGATCTTGTTCAAAGTGAAGAGGAGGAATTTATGGCATACCCAAATGACGGTGTTTCTAGAAGCAACAAAATGAAGAAGCCTTTTTTGAACCATAAGTTGTCTTCATCGACTCCTTGCAATTCGATAGCACCGGGTTCAAGGACTTCAACCAGAGCTTCCAACTCGTTTTCTGGGAGATGAGGGGCACCATTAGAAAACCCTCTTGCGTAATCTGTCCCCAACTTCTCTAATTTCAGGAAAGAAAATACCAAACCCTCCTCTGGCATCAGCAAAGCATCAAATCGTTCACAAACAAGAAGCTATGCTCGAAGCAAGAGTAATTGCGAAAATTTGCCTCTTGTCAAGGAAGAGAAAACTCAGCGATCTAAGTATTTAGGGAAAAGTTCTACTGGTATTGTAGAGTTTAAGAACATGTCGGACACGCATGGTGATTTGGCTATTTTGGCTTCACTGGAATTTGATCCAGGACAGATGGATCATGCGTTTAAGACAAATTCTTAAAAAAAGAAAAAAAAGTTTATAGATGACAGAGAAGTTCTTTATGAAAAGTTAAAGAACATGGACACAATTTCATAGAAGAATGCAATGCTCGAAAGATCCTTGTCCCAGTTAAGCGGTGCGTTAGAAGAATCCAAAGAGAAGATCAAGTTGCTGAAGGAAAATTATCACTCATTCAAAGAGGAAAATGCAGTCTTGTTGCTTTCTCAGCTACAAATCATCCTGAGAACATGCAGAAGCTTTTGGCGAAAAACTCATCCTCGGAGAGTTTGATATCAGCTGCGAGATCTGAGGCTGAGAGGTTGGTAAAAATAAAAAATAAAAAATCAAAGAGCTTAAACGAATTATGCCAGTTGCTCATTAATGAGAAATCCAGCTTGTAAGTGAGAGAAGCAACCATGCCTTCCACTTGGATAACGCGGAATGGAGGCTCGAAAGTCTCAAAACGAGGTCTGCCAATTTAGAAGGAAAATGTGATGGAATGGAGAAAGAGAATGAGGCCACTCTTTATGAAGTCAGAATTAGAGGGTTACCCTGATGTAGCAAAACAAGAACACGCAACTTATGTACAATCAAGTGAGGTATGTTTGGCGGGTTTGGAAAACTATGTATGCTTTTCTTTTGTAAGAAGAAATTTGAATGAGGGAGAAAGAAGTTGAGAAAGAAGTGGAGAAAGCCGTAAATGCACAAGTTGAGATATTCATCTTGCATAAGTCTGTAGAAAATCTAGATGCAAAGTATTTATCCCTCTTATTAGAATGTGAGAAACACGTTGAAGCCTCCAAATTATCCAATAAGTTGATTAATGGATTGGAGAGCGAAAATCTCGAGCAACATCTAGAAGGGGAAATGCTAGCAGATGAAATTAGAAGATTAAAGATGGAAATTTATCAGGTGTTTAGGGCTCCTCAAATTGATGCGAAAATAGGGCGTGAAGGTGAGATTGTGAAACGACAAATACATTCCTAACTTGACAGACTTCCTTTGGAGCATATCTTGACAGAATAGGGCAAGAAAAGAAGTCGCTAACAAGGAGTAGGGATGAAGAGCAAAAGTTGCTGGTTGAGAATGTTAGAGAAATCCTCTTAAGGTGTTTTGAAGTCGACAAAATGTTTCTATCAGTCTAGTCTGAAGACTTGCAAACTCTTTTGACAAAGTCTAAAGACCTCCGGACTCAAGATTCAAAGTCTACTCTCATGGATAGTTTCCAGACCGATGAAGTTAAAGTTCTATTCGGATAAATTCAAGTATGGTTTTGATTCGTATGGTTAATGAATATCTCACGACTGGAATTAGCACTTTAAGATCTTTTATTTGTATTCGAATAATCTAGATCTTTTAGATCTGCGAATTATACTTGGAAGGTTCTACTTATGGAAACTGAGATCCTGATTGTATGGGCGAGCAGGATTGATGGGCTATCGTCATTTTCCTTGAAGAGCTCGAGATCTCTCTAATTGGTTCTGTCCAACGGGTTGATTAGAAGAACTTTTTTGGAAGGTGCTAACGGTATTGAAGGCACGAAGAAGTATTTAAGGGAGACGCTCAAGTTGTTCAAGAGTGTATGATAGAAAAATTTCAAAGTTTGAATCTCTTTATTCTTTTGCAATCTTATTCTTCGAGCTATACTTGTAATCAAAAGAGAGACTGAATTTTGGTGAAACCTTGAGGAAGTGTAGTAGAGTTTCTACACTGTGGAATCAAGGACGTGAGACTGTAAATTCTCTTTTGATTCTTAGTGAAATCCAGCCAGTGGGCTGTTCGTGCGGGAGAGTGGACGTAGACTTGGTTTAAGCCGAACCACTATAAACTGGGAGTCTTGATTCTCTATCCCTAATCCTTTTACTTTACATTGCATCTTCATACGTCTATTATTGTTTTCAATCTCTTAGTCTATCATTCGTTAAAAAATCAATCTATTCTATTACGATTGATAAAATCATCTTGATCACCTATTCACCCCCCTTTAGGTGTTCGTACTAGTTTTATCAATTGGTATCAGAGCTTGTGTACTCATTTATTTGAAGTGTTTTTACTTCTGAATTAAGATCTATGGCTAGTATGTTGCCTACAGGGTTGGTTGAAGGTCAAAGCAACACCAGACCTCCTTATTTTGATGGAAAAGACTACAGTATATGGAAAAACAAGATGAAAGCATTCCTAAGATTGAAAGATCCATTGGAATGGGAAGTGGTAGAAAAAGAAATCATTCCTATTGCTGCATTAGTATCAGAGAGAGGAAAAGAAGTTGCTGTTCCTATCGAGATGACTTAAGAAGAAATAACTAAGAGACAAGCTCTTGATGCTAAAGCTATTTATTCTTTATATTGTGCTTTATCTCCTACTGAGTATAACAGAATATCCTCTTGTAAAACAACAAAAGAAGTCTGGGATAGGCTACACATTACTTATGAAGGAACTGATCGAGTGAAAGAGACAATGATCAATATTCTTCTGGGACAATATGAAGTTTTCAAGATGAGATTAGGAGAATCAATAACTGATATGTTTAGCCGTTTTACTGAAATTGTAAATGGTCTAGAATATCAGGGACACCCAATCTCAGGACAAATGAAGGTCAATAAACTGCTGTGTGGACTCTCTAAGGACTGGAATTATATAAAGACTTCGATAAGGGAAACACAAAGGATTGCACCACTTTCTGTAGACGAATTGATTGGAACACTTCAGTCTTACGAAGTGGAACACACCAATGACGAAGAAGATTCTAAAGGTAAGAAGTCTATTACTTTAAAGTCTAACGATTATTCCGATGCTACAGACTCCGGAGAAGATCTAGATGATGAAGAACTGGCACTCATGATAAATATGTTCAGAAAGCTGAACAAAAAGGGAAGAAAATTTAGTTGGAAGAAACAAAGCTCTCAAAGATTTCAGAACAAATCAACTGAGGAAGATGATTCCAACAGAGAAGTGACTTGCTTCAAATGCAAAAAAAATGGACACATCAGACCCAATTGTCATTTATTAAAGAAAAGGAAAGGAAAGGCTGAGAAATACATAAAGGCTCTTAAAGCAGAAACATGGAGTGATACTGAATGTGAAGAAAGTGATGATGATTATGCCAACAACTGTTTAATAGCAAAATTTGACTCAGACTCAGACCTCGAGACAGATACAGACTCAGACTCAGACAGTGAGTTTGAGGTAAGTAATCTAAAAATTCCTGCGAAAGTCTCGAAATATATTGATGAATTATCTTAGTCTCAAAACCTCTCTTAAGAGGATCTTTGAATTAAAAATGGAGAATTCTACATTGAAGCAACGGGAAAAATCTTGGAAAGAAAAATTTGAAAATTTAGATAAAAGTTTTTACCATTTTAAAAGAAAACTCAGATTCTCTTTCAAAAGAAAATATCTATTTAAAAATTGATATTTCACTCATCTTAAAAAGGTTTTCAAATGGATATGAAAAGTTGGATAAGATTCTTTCGATACAAAGACCCTACTTTGACAAATTAGGTCTTGGTATGACCTGAAACTATTCTACTAATTGATTTTCCAAAGGTAAAGGAAAGAATCAAATAAAGACCTACAAAAATTGTTTATAAAAATCATTTTCAGAAAGTTTTTGTAAGATCTGTTGGCTGAAATGCTCTCAAATGTTCACAGTGTCAAAGCTCAGAACATTTTGAGAAAGAATGCCCTATGGTTTGGAGACCTGTTAGAAGGGATTGGGCAAAGACTGTTTATTGCTTTAACTCAACCGGACCCAAGATGATATGGGTTTCAAAAAAAGCTTGAATTTTCTCTTAATTGCAGGTCACTATCAAAAGGAAGATCAAATGGTATTTGAATAGTAGCTGCTCAAGACATATGACAGGAGATTTAAGTTGTGGCATCCGGAAATTTTGACGACCCTTGAATATATGACGACCGTGACTGATTATGGAAGTGTAGTCCAATGGTGTCGTTGGCATCATGTGTGAACACCGTTTTATTTCATTAATGGACCAATACCTCACGTTTAGAAAACAGTCCGATTGTGGGATAAACTAGAGTATTGTCAAAAGCCTCTTTACATAAGGTTTTTAGTGAGACCAATCTCACCCATATTTTGCCGATCTCAGAAAAAAAAAATGAAATGATGATGAAATGTCATGGATTGACGAAGCTACTATTGGAATTCGTCATCGTTAGTACTACATTCAACCTTATTGAGTTGTGCAAATTGCTTTGATGACGCTACACAATATTACCACCAAAATGTATACAAAATGAGAGGGAAATTTTAGACTTCTATTAATTAAAATTCTGAGCCGAAGAACTAGAATTCAGCCGTGCATGAGGGACATGCACACCCATGCGGAAAAGGAGGAATCGTCCGCGCCCGAAGCTGCCCCAACCTCTCTCCATTTGGTCGACACCCTAGTCAACTATGAGAGGAAAATTTCTGACCATTGATGCCACGTTGCTTTCTCCCGGTCGGCCAGCAAATTGGGATTTAGAAAATAATTAGTTAAATGGCTGAAGACACGTTGCAAGAGAGGAGCAAGGTGTCGAAGGAAGAGAAGCATGCTGGACACGTACGGATCCAGCTGCCCTTCATGCAGCCAAACCATGGAAAAATGTTCTCTTAGTTGACTGGTTTTGGTGAAAAACCAGCGACTAATCAGCTCACTTGTACTAACTGGAGAGAAAAGAATTCGGACAGAGGGAGAGAAAGGAGGTCGTCCATCCGTGCACCTTGCTGCCGCCGTCGACGCCGCCCATCTTCACCACCGATTGACCCGCATTCGAAGTCCCAAGTTTCTGTTTTTTTTTGTTGGCCGATCAAGCTAGGAGTAGAGGCAAATGAAGTCCTAAAACCTACTCTTTGCATTGCTGTGTGTATGTGTAGTAGATGGTAAGTCTTGGTTGTGGTAGATGGGATGAAATTTCGGAGCTATGGAGAGGGTTTCGTTGGTCATGCATGCTGTTTCTGGAAAGACCAGTTTGACCATCTTTGAGTTTGTGTGTTGCATGTGACTTTTTAGTCAGAATCTTATTTTGATTCCTTCATGAAAGTTGTAGATAACACTTTGAAGAACAACATACTAAAATTTGAGGTAAAATGAGCAAGTGTAACCTAGTGAATCGACCTTCTCTTGCAAACGGTAAATCTGGAAATACGGTACTGGACACCCGAGACTTCTTGGACCCATATGATGACTATTCTTTGGAAATTTCACCTAGATCCCTTAATGAAAGTTGTAGGGGACCTCTTGAAACAAAACATATCAAAATTTCAGAGAAAAAGAAGAAGAATAAGTAGGTAAAAAATCGATATTTCGGAGATAGGTATACTGGACGTTTCGGTGTTAGAGTCAGAGACTTCGTACGTATATAGAAAATTTTCTAGAACGAATATAGCATAGATGTCTTCATGAAAGATCTACTTTAGGGTCTTGACTATAACCTGGTAAAATTCCATAATTTTTGAAGATCATTCGGGTATTTTAATCGAAATATCCCAAAAACTGCGCAATCTGACCTTGTTCGAATTTTGCATGTCATAATGTATGAACTATATCTTTTTGTGTGAATCTCTTTTGGGCATGTGTTCTTCATGGAATTGTTACCTTTAAGTATTATCTAGCACATGCTCTGATTTGGTGATTTTTGAAGACCATATGAATGTGTAATTTAAATGTTTTCCAAAATTGTGCAAATCTATGTATTTCGGACTTGATGATGTGGGAATGCATGGCCAATATTATTCTGTAAAAATCTCTTTTGGAGAAATTTCCTTCACGTGATATCTTTATCTATGTCTTAACTACAACATAGTTAAATTTCATGATTTTTAAAGGTCATTTGCCTATTTAATCGACTGTGATTAGAAAACTGTGCAATCTGTGTATTTCGGACTTGATGATGTGGGAATGCATGGCCAATACTATTCTGTAAAAATTTCTTTTGAAGAAATTTCCTTCACGTGATATCTTTATCTATGTCTTAACTATAACATAGTTAAATTTCATGATTTTTGAAGGTCATTTGCCTATTTAATTGACTGTGATTAGAAAACTGTGCAATCTGTGTATTTCGGACTTGATGATGTGGGCATGCATGGCCAATACTATTCTGTACAAATTTCTTTTGAAGAAATTTCCTTCATGTGATATCTTTATATATGTCTTGAATATAACATAGTTAAATTTCGTGATTTTTGAAGGTCATTTGCCTATTTAATGAACTGTATTTTGAAAACTGGGTAAGCTGTACTTTTTCGGAATTTTGATATTGCAATGCATGGCAAATTCTATGCTGTGATGCGTGATCTATATGAATTATTTCGTGAACTATGAGACTTTGGATCATTATTCATGAAATGATGTGATTGGCTTTCATGCATTTCATGTGACATTAAGGAAATGGCAAATTTTCCATGATCTCAAAGAAAGATCTTATTTAAACCCTTGCATTAAAGGACATTTTCCCAATGCACATTACATGATTTCAAAAGAGTAATTTAAACCTATTGCATTGTAAATTTCAAATGTGAAATTGGAAAAAGGATGTATGAGAATATGGATTACCGTCGGAGGTGTGAGCCGACGATGCCCTGGGAGTGTCGGGATGCCCGGAGTGTGTGTGCCGGATGCCCGGAGGTGTGTGCCGGATGTCCTCGGGAGTTTTGAGATGCCCGGTGGTATACGGTACGTAATTCCAGGGGGAATGCTTGGTGGTATGTCGGTACGTAATTCCGGAAGCCCTGGAGGTGTGTGCCGGGGGGATTCCTCGTGATGCTAGTTGGGATGCGAGATGCCCGGAGGTGTGTGCCGGAGGTTCCTTGCGATGCCAGGTTGGGTGCGAGCGATAAATTGCGGGATGCAAACATTGGTCCCTGGGAAGAAAAATTGATGAGATCCTTATGAAAGATAAGAATTGAAAGTGAATCATGTGCATGGTGGTATATGCACATATGGCATGGTGATATATGCATGAATGCTTGATCATAAGTGCATGGTGATATATGCAACATGGTGGTATATGCACATATGGCATGGTGATATATGCATGAATGCTTGATGATAAGTGCATGGTGATATATGCACATATGACATGGTGATATATGTACATATGGCATGGTGATATATGCATGAATGCTTGATGATAAGTGCATGGTGGTATATGCATATATGGCATGGTGATATATGCATGGCTGCAAGGTAAGGTATGCTTGAATGCATGAATGATATGTGCTTTGTTCATGATACCTTGATTGTTCTGTTAGACGCATTGAGTAGTTTGGTGGATCTTTACTGTTGAGTGGTTGTACTCACCCATTTTGGGGATTAATATTTCAGACTAGATAAGATTCCTCTGTTGCCACTGCCACCAGTAGATGGATCAAGTGGTTGGATACGACATGAAGGAGAAGAATAGCAAAGGAAGGAACTTTTGGATGCCGACACTGATCGATGGACTTTAAGTATACGGCTGTTGGAGGATATGTCGGTCATCTTTTGAAGTATAGCCAATATAGAAAACCATGGCATTTCGATGTACCGACTAAAGATGTTCATCTGCTTTATGTAAATAAAAGTGTTCGGCTTTAACTTATAAAAGATGTTTAGTTGGCGTGCACTAATTTTTTAATATAGGGAAGGGAGTTGTTGGTTATGCTTCCATTATATGAATTGCACAAAGGACCGATCTAAAAGATGTAAACCCCCAGGTTGTATAGACCCACTGCAATTGAAATGGTATCAGAGTGACATGTTATTAGGGAAAGTGAAAGGTAAGCGAACTGTGGCGACCTTAAAAGATCGGGGGCCGTCGAGGGGTGCCACATAAGTTGCTTTATAAAACTTGTCCAAATAGATGGAGGGAAAGTTTCTTTTGGTAGCAACAGCAAAGAAAGGATTATTGGTTGCGGTACTGTAGAAATTGGAAGTCTATCAATTAATAATGTCTCATTGGTGGAAGGATTGAATTACAACCTACTCAACATAAACCAATTGTGTGATATTGGATTCAAGATCAACTTCCAGGAAGGAACGTGTTTAGGAATTAGTAAAGACTTCTCTCAATCTTTTACTGGACGTAGACATGGGAATATCTATCTTCTAGATGTGAATCATGAAAGATCATAATGCTTAATATCAGTACAAGATGAAGCTAATCTATGGCACCGAAAGCATGGCCATATCAACATGAAGCAAATTGCCAAAATCTCTTCCAAGAAGCTTGTTCGAGGATTACCTAATTTCAATTACCAAAAGTCTGACTTATGCACACCATGCGTACTGGGAAAACATGTTAGAAATTCCTTTAAACCAATAAATCAAGTTTCCACTAATCATGTACTGCAGCTTCTGCATATAGATCTCTTTGAACCCACTAGAACTCAAAGCTTTGGTGGAAAAAGGTTTTGCCTAGTAATAGTGGATGATTATTCACGATTTACTTGGGTCTACTTTCTTACAAGTAAGTCTGAGACTTTTTCTCATTTTTCAAAATTTGCTAAGAAAGTGCAGAATGAAAAAGGTTATACTATTTCAAGTATTCGTACAGACCATAGAGGTGAGTTTAGAAATCAAGACTTTGTTAAATTTTGTGATGAATATGGTTTTCAGTATAAATTCTCCTCTCCATATATACCAGAACAAAATGGGGTTATGAAAAGGAAGAATAGATATTTACAAGAAATGTCAAGGACTCTTTTAATTGAAAGTAATATTTCTTCACTTTTTTGGGTTGAAGCTGTTTCTACAGCCTGTTATATTATTAACAGAGTATTTTTAAGGCCAATTCTTGAGAAAACTCCTTATGAAATTTTTAAAGGAAAGAAACCAATTGTTTCATATTTTCAAGTATTTGGTTGTAAATGCTTTATCCTGAAAAATGCAAATGATTGAGTTGGTAAGTTTGAAGAAAAATCGGATGAAGGATTCTTTCTTGGGTACTCAATTTCAAGCAAAGCTTACAGAATATTTAACAAGAAGACTCAGACTGTGGAAGAATCAATGAACGTCAAATTTCAAGACTTTCCACAAACTCAATCGATTCAGACTGAAAAATTAGAACCTGCTCCAGACTTCATAAAGTCTACCTCCCCTGAAACAGTTCAAATTCTAGAAGAAGAACAATGAATTGTTGATGAAGGATCAACTCAAGAAAAAGATCAACAACCTATCAGATTGTCAAGTAACTAGAAGCATAAGTCTAGTCATCCTGAAGAACTCATTATTGGTAACATTAATGAGGGGATTCGCACGAGATCCAAAAGGCGAGAAGAGTCTAGTGCTGTGGCGCTTATTTCTGAAATTGAACCCAAAAATATAGAAGAAGCCTTAGTTGACAAAAGCTGGATTGAAGCAATGCAAGAAAAACTTAGACAATTTAGTATTAACGATGTTTGGGAATTAACTCCCAAACCAAAAGGTAAGTCTATTATTGGAGCTAAATGGGTTTTTAGGAACAAAGTCGATGAAAAAGGAAAAGTGACAAGAAACAAAGCAAGACTTGTGGCTAAGGGATATACGCAAGAAGAAGGGATAGACTATGACGAGACTTACGCTCTTGTAGCAAGGTTAGAAGCAATTAGATTATTACTTGCTTTTGCATGCTATAAGAATTTCAGGTTATTCCAAATGGACGTAAAAAACGCATTCCTAAATGGATTTATTCAAGAAGAAGTCTATGTGGAACAACCTCCTGGAATTGAAGATCCAAAGAAACCAGACTCTGTGTTCAGACTGAAAAAAGGCTCTATATGGATTAAAACAAGCTCCTTGAACTTGGTATGAAAGGTTAAGTAACTTTTTAATTCAAAGTGGTTTTATTAAAGGAAAAGTATATACTACATTATTTATTAAAAGGGAAGGTAAAAGCTTTTTACTCATCCAAATTTATGTTGATGATATTATATTTGGATCATCTAATGAGACTTTGTGCAATAAATTTTCTAAGTCTATGCAGGATGAGTTTGAGATGAGCATGATGGGTGAACTATCTTTCTTTCTTGGTTTACAAGTGAAACAATTGAAAGAAGGAATCTTGATTCATTAAGAAAAATATGCAGAAGAACTTGTTAAAAAGTTCGGAATAGAAAATCGCAAAAAGACTGACATACCAATGTCAAATTCTTCGAAGCTAGACAAAGATGAAGGAGGAAAGAAAGTCGACTAAAAACTATACATGAGTATCATTGGTTCATTTCTTTATCTTACTGTATCAAGACCTGACATTTTGTTTAGTGTTTGCATTTGTGCTAGGTTTCAATCAGATCCTAAAGAATCTCATCTAAGTGCTACAAAACGTATCATCAAATATGTTGCAACAACTGCTAAACTTGGTTTATGGTATCCCAAGGAATGAGACTTTACTCTTCTTGGATATTCAGACGTAGATCTTGCAGGTTGCAGAGTTGATAGAAAGAGCACATCCGGCACTTGTCAATTGCTTGGTAATAGGGCAGTATCTTGGTTTTCAAGGAAGCAAAGTACCGTAACTCTATCAACAACTGAAGCAGAGTACGTAGCTCTTGGAAGCTGTTGTTCTCAAATACTTTGGATAAAACAACAACTACGAGACTTTGGTATCGAAGACTCATGCACCGAGATCAAATGCGACAACATCAATGCAATTAATCTCACAAAGAACCCAATTCTTCATTCAAGAGCAAAGCATATAGAGATTCGACATCATTTTATTAGAGATCATGTTCAAAATGGAGATGTCTTGATACAGTTTATCGATTCAAAGAATCAACTGGCAGACATATTCATAAAGCTGCTTGAGAAAAGTTTATTTGAGTCTATTTGTTCAAGACTCAACATCTTATCTCTTAAAGACTGATGAAGCTCAGACTCAAGAACTAAATCTGAAAAGGATTAGACTCAAAAGTTTAGACTTAGAAGACCAAAAGTTACGACTGTAAGTTATTTAAGTTATATTGCTTTTAATCGTTTAAATTGATATCTCAAAAAGGTAAAACCGCATGTTAATCTCTAATTGATATTAAAAAGGCAGTTATCTTTCTGAAAAAGATAGTTATCATTTTTTAAAATGGCAGTTATTTTTCAAAACGCATTTTTTATTTTTTCCTTTTCGTGACGCTTCTAATACCCCGTATCAATTGTTTTATATACTGTTCTTCTTCCTCTTTATTTTCACCTAAAAACCCTAGAGGACAGATCTTCACTCTCTGAAATTTTCTTTCGAAGTTTAACCCTTAAAGTTCTCACCTTTCTCGCGATTCGAGTGTGAAAATTCTCTCAAAAACTATGACAGTGTCGCATCAAAGAAAGTCATCAAGAATAGCAAGTAGGGGACCACAAGTTTTGTGTGAGGGGCCTACGCACTTCGATCTAACCAAAGAAGGAGTCTCTCCAAGTCAACAGGTGCGTCAACATTCTCAACCGCGCAATTCCTCACCTGCTAGATCACATGATCGTGACCCTCAACAAGCAGAGGAAGACATCATCGAGAATATAGAACCTGTAAGATCTCTTAAGCCCGCATTCACTTACAGGCTTTACTTTGCTTTGAAAGAAGGGGGTTCTGTAATGTCGTTTATCGATGAGTTTCTAATAGAAAAAGGGTATAAGAATGAGACTCACTTCTTAAATGTGATGGCACGTTCGGGAGTGGTTCCTGTTAGAACGGCGGAACAGTTTTTCGCTAATTTTCCTAGTGATCCACGTTTTGGAAGTGTGAATCAGCTTGAAGGAAAAGATGACGATGAAAAAATGTTTGTATACTTTAAGCCAAGACTAGGTGTGGCTACAAAAATTCGAGGAAAGAGGGAAGAATTATTTCGTTCTGAGGAACATAAAAAGGTTTATTCCAAGTTGCTCAAGCGTGGGGTTATGAACCCAAGAACTGTGGACTTCAATTTCCTTGACCTGTTAAACATCAATCTGAGAGAAAAGTTTGAAAAACTTCAACTTGATCGATTCTGTACTGAGATAGACCCTGCTCATTCTAAACTGACCGCATACTTCTATTGGAATCTTAGTTTTCTTGACGCGAATAGTTTTTTATTCAGTGTTAGAGATAAGGAGTATGTGGTTGACGTGGATATTCTTGCTGATGTAATTGGTATGGAAAGAGGAGCTTTCCAATCTATATTTGTGTCTGTTAGTCATGCAACCTTGGAGCTTGCTAAAGATAGAATTGCGGAAGGGCGACTCTTTTATCTGAGGATGAGTGCATCCAACATACTGCTCCATAAGATTGTGATTAACTGCCTCAAACCCAAGTCAACATCAAAGACAGGTGTCTCAAACTTTGAAACAAAATTGATGTACGCCATCAAAATTGGTCACAAGTTCTCCTTGCCTCACACTATAATGTTTCACATGTATAGGTCCATGGCAAAGGACAAGGGCAAACTTCCTTACTCTGCTCTTATCTCTCATTTATTTAGACACCTTAATAGTCAGCCTCCCAAGATTCTGTGTGTGAGAACCATTGATCAAATGGTAATAGGGCTGAAAATGATTACAAAGATGCGTCTAAAGGAGCTAAGCAAGACATTAGAGTGATTTAAGGAGAAAACCCCTGTCAAATCTAGACAAGACTCTGCTGCTGCGAAGAGAAAAGACAAAGATCTCATGACTGCTCCTACCAAAAGAAGGAGAGCAATCATCTTACAAGATGAAGATGATGAGGAAGACATTGCTATCTTCGCTTATGCCTCCCAGCGTCTTGTACCTGAGTCGGAAGAACAAGAATATCAAGTCGGAGGAGAGACTGAGAAAGGGAATAAGGAGAAGGAATCAATGAGGGAAGAAGAAGACACAGTAAGAGCAGAAACATAGAAGCAGACAAGTGAACAAACTGCAGATGAAGGTCATGGAGATTCTCCAACAGAAAAGAAGGATCAAGAACGTCATGATACTGAAGAAGCACCTAAGCAAGAAGAATACTTTTCTCATCCCGAAGGCACTGAAACAGGGGGAGATGTTCCTAGAGAAGGTATTCATCTTCTAACTTTTACAAGTGCAAGTGTTAGTCATTCTTCTGCTGATGTAGAGGATGTATATGTCTCACAATTTCCTAAAGAAGACCATGAGGCATCATCTCCAAATGTGGATCTTTGTGCTGATGTTCGATCAACTAGCTTTACTCCACATTCTGACCATGCTGAAGCAAGCACACAGACTGATAAATCTGGAGACTTTGGAAGATTGCTTGAAATTCTTTTGGAGCTTAAAGGCCAGGTCTATGCATTGGGATGCGAATTTCAGACTTTGAAGAATGAGAATCGTGCCATCTCCGTCACTTTGCAAGATCAAATTCGAGCTATTCATCTTCAGATTTAGGCAATCAAAAGGAACGGCTTTAGCACAACTACAGGAGGATATGAAGAAGCTGGAAGACATTGTCAAGTCAATGGGAGATTTTTAGCTCATTCGCATTCCTAGAGCATCTTAAATTTAACCTTCTCACTTTTTTTATGCTGACAAAAAGGGGGAGAAGTTGCAGATTTTAAGATTTCAACACTCTTGGACAAATTTTAATTTTTGATGTGTTTATGTTTGACTTTATCTTTTGTTTGGATTTTGGACTGACTTGAACTTCGGATTGCTTGCTTATTATTGCAGTACTTTAACCTATGCTATTGATTTCGATAAAGATAACTGATAAATTTCTTTACAGGACTAACTTGTTTTCTGTGGATGCAGATCCGTCGTTATCTCTATCCTAACTTATTATGAGATATCTTTGTTAGCTTAAATGTTGTATTGCAGGACGAAAGTATCCAAATCTGCAGGAAAGTTTTGTCACCATCAAAAAGGGGGAGATAGTTAGAGAAATCCTCTTAAGGTGTTTTGAAGTCGACAAAACGTTTCCATCAGTCTAGTCTGAAGACTTGCATACTCTTTTGACAAAGTCTGAAGACCTCCAGACTTAAGATTCAAAGTCTACTCTCATGGATAGTTTCCAGACTGACGAAGTTAAAGTTCTATTCGGATAAATTCAAGTATTGTTTTGATTCGTATGGTTAAGGAATATCTCACGACTGGAATTAGCACTTCAAGATCTTTTATTCATATTCGAATAATCTAGATCCTTTAGATCCGCAAATTATACTTGGAAGGTTCTACTTGTGGAAACCGAGATCCTGATTTTATGGGCGAGCATGATTGATGGGCTATCGTCATTTTTCTTGAAGAGCTCGAGATCTCTCTAGTTGATTCTATCCAACGGGTTGATTAGAAGAACTTCTTTAGAAGGTGCCAACGGTATTGAAGGCATGAAGAAGTATTTAAGGGAGACGCTCAAGTTGTTCAAGAGTGTTTGATAGAAAAATTTCAAAGTCTGAATCTCTTTGTTCTTTTGCGATCTTATTTTTGAGCTATACTTATAATCAAAAGAGAGACTGAATTTTGGTGAGACCTTGAGGAAGTGTAGTAGAGTCTCTACACTGTGGAATCAAGGATGTGAGACTGTAAATTCTCTTTTGATTCTTAATGAAATCCAGCTAGTGGGCTGTTTGTGCGGGAGAGTGGACGTAGGCTTGATCTAAGCCGAACCACTATAAACTGGGAGTCTTGATTCTCTATCCCTAATCTTTTTACTTTACATTGCATCTTCATACGTCTATTATTGTTTTCAATCTCTTAGTCTATCATCCGTTAAAAAATCAATCTATTCTGTTACGATTGATAAAAATCATATTTATCACCTATTCACCCCCTTCTAGGCGTTCGTACTAGTTCTATCAGAGAACACCATGCCGATTGCCGGATTAGAGTGTAATGAGCATGGGTCAAGTAAAGACTTCTCAAGTAGGAGTTCAAAAATAGGACCAAGCAATGTTTCATGCTGGAAAAAGACAAGCATGGGCTTGTAGAGATGGAAAACCTCTTAAAATCGGATCTAGGCAAGACAGGGCAACAACAAGAGGTATTAGAGACCGATATGAAAGTGATGCGTGAGAAATTGGTTGATATAATCTAGCTTTTGCGAGAAGATAACTCCAATAGATTAGTCGAAAACCAAGCTTTAATGGAGAAGATTACAGATTCGGAAGAATAGAAGTGTGCCCTTGAAGGGGAAAATTTTGCACAATCCAAGAGTGCCCTTGGAAAGTCATTCTTGGTTGGCTCAATCGAGAAGTTGGATAGAGAGCTCAATGAAGGGAGAGATTTCAACGATCAACTGAAAAGAGAGCACGAAGAGTCATGATTAGGTAGAGAAAATGTAGAAAAGTAGATTCTTGAGTTATCGGAGATAAGGAAAAGACAAGAGGAGCAAATTGTAAGTCTTTCTGAAGTAAAACAAAATCTTGAGCTCAAAGTGAACACATTACATAATGAAATTGAGGAATGCGGGATTCGAGAAGAGAATTTGAGTTTAGAGCTGCAGGAGAGGAGCAATGAGTTTGAACTTTGGGAGGTTGAGGCTGCAACATTTTTTTGTTTTACATTGATTTCCAAATTTCTTTCGTTCGAGAAGTTCTACTTGAAAATGATGATCAGGAGCTAAGTGAATTCTGTCAAAGCTTGAGAGATGGAAGTGCTACGAATGATGAAGATATTGAACAGATATAAATAAATAAAAACACTTGGGTTCTCAGAGAGTGAAATTGGTGGACCAAAGAGTGGGCTATCTGCATATGTTCTATCCTATCGTCTCTCGAAGGGGAGATGACATCTCTCACGCTATAATCCAATTACTGGAAGCACAAGGATGCAAAAAAAAAGAAAAAGAAAAAAGAAAAAAGAAAAAAAGAAGTACTGATTACGCATGCTAGTTTCTAGAAGAACTAAACTTTACATTATTAGTAGTCTCAGATTTGCACAAATGCAAGATACGATTTAAGCTGTTGAAAAGGGTGTCAGGGATGAAATAGGAACGATCGGGATAGAGAAAAGTGAAGATGCACTTATGAATCTCGAAAAGGACTCGCTAGAGAGAAAGGATTTCCACAAAGGAAAAATAGTACTTAGAAATGATCTCAACAATGACCAGAAGACAACCAAGTCCAAATACGAAACCCCTCCTTCGCAAACAGGCAATTGATGAAAAATATTCCGCTTGATCAAGCTTCAGATTCTTTGTTAATGAAATTAGCTGTAGAAAGGAAGAAAGGGCAAACAATCAGATGCTTGCAAATGCATAGAAGAAGAGTCTAAACCCTTCTTTAGAACTAGAGGTTGAGAAAGGATTGGGCATTGACCAGGTCTCAACCAATAGAGAACTTGGTAAAGAGAGAACGAGAGAAAGATCTTGGGCAGACTCGCCTATGACTCCTAGAAATTGTCCAGTCTCCAAATGAGCGTGCAAGATGGAAGGCGAAATTGAAGAAGACGAGCAAGAGGTCTCACAAGGTCAGTACGAGACATTGAAGAGGCAGCTAGAAGAAGCGGAAGAGGCAATCATTCATTTAATAGTTGTGAACGATCATCTAGTGAAAGACATCGATCTGAACTTATCCTTACAAGACTCAAGGTTAAGGTAAATTCAAATTTCAAGGACGAAATTTTTTTAAGAATGGTAGATTGTAATAATATGGCCCAACAAGCCAAGTCCAAGCCCAACTCTCTTTCTCTCTTCTTATTTGAGCTCGTGCTATGAAGGACGAGGAGGAGAAGAATCCGAAGCAAAAACAGGGAAAAGAAAGGGGGCTCATCGAGAAAGAAGAAAAATGAGAAAGAAGAAAGGAGGAAAGGGAAAATTTTTGCACGCTCATGATCCGTATGACTCGCCAAGCCAATCAACTCTGTTTTACCATGTTGATAAGTGATCAAAGCCCCTAATTATCTATTAAAAGGAATTGTCAAAATTAGGGCTGGAAATTCGATTTTAGGTGAATTATGACTTGGTGCGGTTGACTGGGGAGTCTTCAAGAGTTGTATTTTTATAGATATGATATTTTAGGACGTGTGAAGTTATAGTATTTTACGGATTTCGATTTGATCTTATGGTTTGCCTAGAACCAAATTTTCAAGTCCGGCGTGCGTTCTAGAAAGAGATTTGAACAATAATTTTGGAGTCGAATTTCAGTCGTTTCTGGCAAGGTCTTGGGGCGGCTGAGTTGGAGTTCTTATAGTATGTCAAAATGGCTTTCTAAGGACTATAAGTTGGCTTGAAATGAATTCCGTGGAAAAAGTTATGGCGTGATGAAGTTTAACGCGCGAGCCGCGCTTTGCGGACAACGATAGGTTTCCGCTAGAGGTGAGCTTTTTGTTGGCGTGTTGGTGCCATTTTATCATTTATCAACAAATAGACGTAGTATAGTTGAGTCGTTCATTTTTTTTTTTTTTTTAGTTAGTTGAGTCGTTCATTAGAATATCAATTTATTTGGTCTTTTGATATTATTTTTCAGTTATTTGTTAGGAATTTGAGTGCGTCGACTCGGATAATTGCCGTAGTTAATTTTATGCTTTTCCTGGATGAGTGATACTATTTTTTTTTTTTTTTTTGAGTTTGTAAATTCATGTCTTGGAAGTTATGGTGATTTGATGTATCATAAGTTATTGAAAGCATGTTTTGTTGTATAAAATCTAGATCGAGCAATTAATATGATTCGGTATTTGTGGATGGTTTGCCAAATGTTTTTGAAAAGTTATTGCGAAAGTTTATGTGTGTGTGTATATATATGTATATCTATATGTTGATTTGTGAACTATATTGTTAAAAGGTATGTAAAATTTATTTTGGTTTAAGAAACGAGTTTTGAAATGATTTGAGAAATGTTTTACGAAAAGTATTTCTGGTGAATGAATCGGGTTACAGAAATATTATATGTATATATATTGGTTTGGTTTTGTGAATTATGAAGGTTGTTGTGGATTGGTGTTGATGCTCAATACACTGTGAACCTAGCGAGGGGCTTATGGGAGGAAAGCTACTAAAAAAGTCCTAAATCTTTTGTATTTGTGCTAATTTAGTCCTAAACCTTTTTACTTAGTGCCGATTCAATCATTTCCGGCCAATTTTGGCCTGATTTTGCTGACTAGATGCCAGTCAGCTGACGTGGCCTGATCGGTCTTGACATGGACAAATTTTAATAATATTTTAATATTTTTGAATTTTTTTTGAATTTTTTTGAATATTTATTTATTTATTTTTTCCCTCCCCTCCTCCAGCCGGTCATCGGACCTCGGCAACCGGCCAAAGGCGACGGCCTAGCCGGTCACCGAGGTTGAGCCTCACCGGCCATGGGCAAGGCTCAACCTCGCCAGCCCGACGCTAGGTTGCTTGGCTTGGGCGGCGCGGGCGAGGTCGAGCCTCACCGGCGCTGCTCAGGCTGTGATTTGGCAAGCCTCGCCCATGGCCGGCGAGGCTCGACCTCGCCAGCTCGGCGCTAGGTTGCCCTCGCAGCTTAGGTGGCGTTGGCGAGGCTCGCCCTCGCAGCCACTGTCGCGCTGGGTTGCGAGGGTGAGGTGGCTGGTGAGGTCTGGCAAGGTTGACCTCGCCGGCCGTCGCCTCTGGCCGGTCGCTGGGGTTTGGCGACCGGCTGGAGGAGGGGAGGGAAAAAATAAAAAAAGAAAAAAGAAAAAGAAAAAGAAAAAGAATAAAAAATATTAAAATACTATTAAAATTTGTCCATGTCAGGCATTGATCATGCCACGTCAATCGATCAGTGTCCAATCAGCAAAATCCGGCTAAAATTGGCCAGAAAGGACTGAATCGGCACTAAGTAAAAAAGTTTAGGACTAAATTGGCACAAAAAAAAGGTTTAGGACTAGATTGGCACAAATACAAAATGTTTAGGACTTTTTAAGTACTTTTCTTGGCTTATGGGTATGCGCATACTAATATAAAATTATCCTTATGGACCGAGCTACTGACTAATAATAGATGGAGACCTAACTAAAGGGGGAATCTTGGTCGCCTTGTCATGGGCATTATGCATGAATATTATTTGATACTTGAGCAAAAAATTGATCGATGGATGGACCATCAACATGTGGTTTCATATGAGATAGATCAATGTGATAGACCATTGATGTACATCATGAGATTAATCAATGGAATGGACAATTGATGTGTGTTTTATAAGATTGGTCAATGGAATGTACTATTGACGTGTATTTTTACGAGATCGACCATTAGGTTGGGCCGTTGATGTTTGCTTGCTATTATCTTGAATATTTATGCTTTGAACATATTTTTTTAAAGTAAAAAATATTGCATTTTTGGTCTTGAAGGTTTGTTCAATTCCAGTTTTTGTGAAAGTGAGTTATATTTGTGTTTTAAATGTGCATAGTGATTGCTCGATTTGCTTAGAATAAATATATTACTCACTAAGCTATGGTAGCTTAGTCTTTTTTCTTATCATGTTTTTCAAGTGCCTTAGGTAGTGATCGACAGAGCGAGAACATTATTGCGGGAACTATCGGGAGTTGGATATTTGGGGTATAGTTTGAGGCTGCGTCTTTTAGGGAAATGATGGCCATGCTACCCCCTCATCCGTATAGGATTTGGGGTGTGACATGTCAATCCTACGATAATCGTCAAAAGCATAATCCAAGCACATGATAACAAATGGATGCATCCAATGCTTAGTCACGCAAAATGAGGACTCTAGAAATTAAACAACAAATGCAATGACTCAATAAAAAGATCCTTAATGCGGCTTGAATCCTCTATGTTGTTGTTGTTTCTAACCTTATGGAGCTGCTGGACTATAGCATCTTGAATTTTGCAAATTGGGACCCGCCAACTAATAGCACTACGGTTCCTTTGGGTAGATTTTTTTTTTTTTTTTTAAGGAACTATGGGTAATTTATGAGATGTAAAATTGATCATAAACTTAAATACTAGACTAAAGTCGTAACCAATTAGCTCGAGAAAGACTAGGTTGATTGGACAGATAAGGGCTCAAGCAAAAGTAGGAAAGTCAATTATCTAAGCGCACATGTGGACGAACTGGTCAAGTGAAACCTAGAGATCTTATCATTTAATTCCCTAAATCATTTATCATTTAATTTTCTATGCATGCATTATGTGTTGTTTTAGGATTACAAAATATCGCCAGAACATTAATTCTACGTTGTTATTGATCAACTGAACTATTTTCTAATGTGTAGTGTTGTGATTACATTCATCTGTAAAAGTTCATGCCAATTTAGATTAAATCATGATTTAAGAAAATGAAATGACCGAGCAATAATATGGCAAAATCAAGATCCACACCTACTGAGAAAACGATGTGATAAGGACATGACAAATTTTATATTTCACATCACAATTGCATGGCAATAATCACATATAGCATTACCCGATAACTGCGCAATCCAAATACAATGAGAAAACAACACGACATAGCGATAATTGCGTTCAGCATGACTGGAAAGAGAGAGAAGCTTCCATGTATCCCCCGTCTAACCACAAGTAGTATCTGGTCTTGAATTGTTCCAAGTCAAATGGCAACAGCTGGTATAACAGCAGCCATTGCATTTGTGGGGGCTAAGGCAGAGTAACCATGGTCAAGCAGCCCCAAGTTGACTGAAGGAGAAGATATGTGGGGGAAGAGAACACGCATGATAAATAACTCGACAGATGCGAAAGGGAAAAAGGACTTCTTTGAGCTCCCACTTGGAGGGGGCAGCTTCCAGAATGTATGGCCTTTCCTCTTTTCTGTTTCCATCCACTTGCCTTAACTTTTCATGTTGTAATAATTCGATACTTAGATTGATTTAGGGGGAAAAAAAAAATCTGTCTTCCAAGAGAGTTGACGCGAAGAGATGGTGATGAATTGATTTCTCTTGGACCGATTCAATTATGATATGCCCCACATTGGAGAGAGGAAGAGGATGCATGGAGGTGAAAGACAACTTTGGTCTTGTCTCTTACCCAAATTACAACCTTTATGTCACTTGAAATATTTTTCTTTCCTTCTAATTCTCCCTTTCTTTCTAAACAAATTAATGTATTCAAATCCAGATTCATTTTTTATGTTCATTTTCCACTCATTCTAAACAACACCCAACTTCTCCTCTTCACATTTTCTTTCTTCACTTTCGTTATTCTTTTCACCTCGTTGTCCTCATCCACCTAAATATTGTTGGAAAAAAGAAAAGGAAAAAAAAAAGACAGAGCCCAAACAAATTGAAACCTTAGTTTTTTCATTTCACAATCCAGGGACATGACTTGAAGATTTATGGAATACCATGTAAGCTCCACAAATTGGTTAATTCCAAATATTTGACCTTTGCAAGTGAACGAGACCCAAAGCGGGTTGTATGCAATAGATAGCATTTGATATGGGTGACCTTCAATTCCTGAGTGTGAAACCCTTTATAACTAGAACCAACTACACCAATCCCAAAGCTTTTATTGTATTTATTTGGCCAACTACAAATTGAACTCATTCAATTACACAACTTTTGCATCTCTAAGGAAAGAGCAATTGACAAGGGATCTATGTGCGTGTACTCGCAGCCTCTCCTTCGGGCTTAACAATTTCAATCAAGCTGATACATGATAGGTTCAATTACCAAAAACTTAAAAAAAATGATATAGTAGGCAATACTAATGTGTATGATTTACCTAGAAACTTATAGGTTTAATTCCCTAAAAAACCTATAATTTTAAGTTCAATCTCAATTCTACCTTAAACTTTTTAGTGTCTAATAAAAAAAATCACAACTTTTTACTATAGTCTCATATCTACCCGTGTCCAAAATCATTAATACTTTTCTTCAAAATTTTGTTTTATATGAATGTGAGAATGTTGATGAAGGCACAGGATCTGATAATGACCCTATAATTGGCTTTGATATTGATAATCTTAAAGAAACTATTGGTAATTTTTTGATGTGGGATAGATTCGAGATTATAGTGAAATTTTGTGATTTTTTTTTATGATAAAGAAAAAGTTGTCATCGAATCAATATCGGATCTAAAATTAGAGATTTTTTTGGGAATCAAGCTGAAAATTATAAATATCAAGAATAAGGAAAGCAAGCTGACTTAAGTTGGATCTTGGCAATGATAAGAAAGAGTGGATTGATGTCATCGTCAATTTGAGTTATGCATCATTCTCTATTATGAGATCTGACATTAACCAAAATGCAATTTCTGCCACTTTTGATTGTTGAGTTAATCAACAACGGTGATTAATGACCCTATAATTGGTTTTGATATTGATAATTTTAAAGAAATTAGTGGTAATTTTTTGATGTGGGCTAGATTCGAGATTAGAGTGAAAACTTGTGATTTTTTTTTTCATGATAAAGAAAAATGTGGGATCGAATCAATATTGGATCTAAAATTAGAGACTTTTTGGGAATCAAGCCGAAAAGTATAAATATCAAGAAATTATAAATATCAAGAATAAGGAAAGCCAGCTGACCTAAGTTGGATCTTGGCAGTGATACGAAAAAGTGGATCGATGTCATCATCAATTTGACTTGTGCATCATTCTCCTTTCTGAGATCTGACATCCACCAAAATGCAATTTCTGCCACTTTCGATTGTCGAGTTACTCACCAACAGTGATTATCCATCGTATGAGCCCAAATTATGTCGTGACAATTCCACGTGGATCACTTTGATTGGATAGCGGAAATTTTCACTTTTTATGTTCTTGATGACTGTGTCCGCCGTCTAGATGTTTACTTGACCTCGGAGGCCGCCCAGGAAAATCGCGCGTTTCGAGTGCCAGCTAGAAAACTAAACAAGCTAATGCCCGTGAGGAATTAACAACTTATTTCCATTTGTTTCCATATTGCTCGATTTCTAATTTTCACGCACAGATTCAAAATAATCGGAATGTTTTTTCAATTTTTCATTTTTGCTATACGGTACAGCCGATGTCGCACATGTAGGAAATGTCGAATTCTCTCGTGCTATCACATCAGAAAAAGTCTTAAAAAAAGTAATGACTTGTTCGGATTAGATCAAAATTTGACACGGCATAATCATGATGATTGTTACAGTACGACGACGTCAATTGCTTTCTTTACCCTTCCATGCCGTTGTTGCGAAGTTAGATTTAACTCCGGGAGACCTGAGCGGTGGCTGTATTAGAGCGGGGCAGGCTCACAATTTGCATTCTCCGATGAGTACTCTGCAATTTATAATCGAAGCCGCCCAAGAAAAGGTACTCAGATGATGGGTTTACTTATGAATCGAGTTCACAAGTTTTCTCCCCAACGACTTCAATATAGCACGGCATAGCAGTTAATTCTCACACTTCCGATTAATGCATTTATGTGACAACTGTTTGGCCAATGCCTAGTAGCAAATTAGCTTTCAGGTCAATTGGCCGGCAGCCCGGAACCCTAGCTCCCCCATGTGTCCAACAAATCTCGGTCTCGTAGTTACGATCCAACATTGATTTGACTAGAACTTTAGCCATAAACTCGACACTTTAATTTGATATAGTGACAGCACAAAAAAGAGTTTATTTACAAGAAGGGGCACTAATGAAAGAAGAAAAAGAGGGGACGGGGGATTTAAGGCATGGACACATATAGATCGAGAAAAAGTCAGGTGACGGTTTTTAATCTATTATGAAAGTAATATTTTATTCTAGACCACAAATAAATTATTGTGGAGTCCACTTTTGTACGATTTTATGGTCTCATTATTTCAAAAATTTGTGACTTATGACAAATTGTTATTTTCATAGCAGCACAAAAGCTGTTATTTTAACAAATCCTTGAACCACTAGTATCTTTAAGCAGATCAAGTTATCAAAAAGAAAAAGAAAAAAAAAATTGAAAATGTAATTTCCTTACCAAATGTCAGGAAAAGGAGAATGGAAACCGCAAATGATTCGCCTTCTCGAACACATGACTGTGTCATAACAGCTGAGTTGTTTCTCCCATATCTGGCAAAAGTGTGTCAGCTACATACATGTAACAAGCATCACGATCATCCCACCCGACCAGTCATATCAAACCTAAGAATTGCGGTCAAGGTCAACGGCATGTAAAGCCTCCCCGAGGCAGAATTGATCCTCGTGATTCAGTCTCATTTCCAGTGCGTCCTCTCTCTCTCTCTCATCTTTGCGACTTTCTCGTCAGAAATCGCGACGGAAAAACCTAACCAACGAAGCAATCGAAAAGCCAGCCCAGTTGTGCATGTCCTCTTTGGTTCGTAGAAGCAGTCCCCGACGAAAAAAGAAGAAGCGCGCGATGGGGGGGGGGGGGCGCGGCTACAGAATTCAAAGTCAAAGAACGATGCATACTTTAATGTATGGGCCGCCTAAGAGCCTCTTTGTATAAATATGACTTTCCGGCTTCTTCATAAACATCAGTTGCTTTCTCACGACCAGAAGAGTGAGCCTGACCCACCATCAGCTTCGCTCCCAAACCATTCGATTTCGATCTCCCTCTCTCGACCAAGGCCTGGTGATCAGTTCCGGTGATCAGTTCCCTAAGACTGCATCAAGTTTCGTGAATGGAGCATTTCCTGGGGCTCTTGAGAATCCATGTCCACAGAGGGGTGAACCTTGCGATCCGAGATGTCCGGAGCAGCGATCCTTACGTCGTCATCAGAATGGGCAAACAGGTGAGCTTGTCCCGCCATGTCCTGCTTCTTGTTTTGGTCCATGGTGCGTTTCTTGGAGCGGCCGTCTCCTTGTTTCGTGGTTTTTTTTTACTCTGATCAAGACTTGAGCATCTCGGGACATGGCATGTATAGCATACCCTGCCCTTTTGTTTGATTTTATATAGTTTCTGGTTCTGCGAGTATCGTTTAGTTTTGGTCAATTGATCAACAGCGGGGACCAAAATAGGCTCCAGGGCTTTGCGCTGATCCGGATTATCTGGAAACATATAGTAGGATTCGGTTTTGCTTTTGGCTCGTCTGATTCAAAGTTTCGATGTGTCTCACAGAAATTGAAGAGTAGGGTAATCAAGCAGAACACGAACCCGGAGTGGAATGACGATCTAACTCTCTCGATCACCGACCCAAGCCTCCCCGTGAAAGTGTTGGTGTACGACAAGGACACGTTCAGCCTAGACGACAAGATGGGGGATGCAGAGTTCCACATCGGGCCGTTCCTGGAAGCCCTGAGAGCGCCAACGGACGGAGTCCCAAACGGGACCGTGATCGCCAGAGTGCTGCCCAGCCGGGAGAACTGCTTGGCCGAGGAGAGCTGTATCGTGTGGAGCGACAGCAAAGTGGTCCAGGAGATGGTCCTGCGGCTCCGCAACGTGGAGCGAGGCGAAGTCGAGCTGCAGCTTCAGTGGATTGATGTTCCTGGTTCCAGGGGCTTGTTGTAGTCGCCTGGACCTCCTCTATGTTCATATTCTCTTGCTAAATAAGCAAAGGATGGATCTTCACTGTACTCTGACTATCGAATGAATTTTCGTTTTTCTTTCTTCGTACCCTATTCACTATTATATCTGCGGATTTCTTTTCTCGCTTTTGCACAGCCGATTTATGCATCATTCTTGTGCTCCTGCCTCGGTCTTGCAGCGACTCCAGCAAGTCATTTCAGCGATTAACTGAACGGTTTAGGCTCTTCTTGCTTGTTAATCTGAAGCATATCACATCTTGAAAAGGAAAGGTGGGTGCTGAAAACAAAGAGAAAATTGCAGAGATGCAACCACGAGTTCTCTGTATATTTCCTTCGAGGGATCGATCAACCATGTAGAGTCATGCTTTGTTTTAGACGCGTGATAATTCTGGAACAAAATCCACAAACAGGAATCACGTGGGAGAAGCTTTGAAGTAGAATTAGACACAAGTGCAAATTCGTCGCAAATTCGCCTCTGAGCAGAATAGTACTAGGGACGGGAGTAAACGCGGTGAATAAGGTGTCCGCCTTATAATGTTCTTGAGACGAATGAAGAAATCTTATATAGACGGATCATTATGTCTAATATATCTAGGGAAAATTACCAAAAAAATATTAAGCCTATTGCTCTGGTGATAATTTAGTTATAAACCTTTTAATTTAGCCAATTTCGTCTTTAATCTTTTGACAATTTGCCAATACAGTTCTAAACCTCTTGTCGATTTGCTAACTTAGTCCATCCAGCTAGTTTTAATTGAAAATTGCTGATGTGGTAGTCTAATCAGCAGTGGTCATACTACGTCGCACGGGTGGTGATGATGATAATAATTTTTAATTTTTAATTATTTAATTTTTATGAATTTCTTATTATTTTTTCTTCTTTTTATTTTTCAAACTCTAGGCCAATGAGGTCGCCAGCAACAAGCGAGGGCATTGACCCTCACTAACCAACAGGCAAGGGCCATGACACTCTCGCCCAAACCAGGTGAGGCTTACTGGCTCTTGTTGGCCCAAGGTCGGAAAAAAAGGAAAATAAGAAAAAAGAAAAATTTAAACAAATAAAAAAGTTTTAAAATGTCAACGTTAACACACCAATCAAGTTGCTTAGAATGGTCGGCACTAACTAGATCACATGTTAGCGATTTTTGGCCAAATCTTGAATGACTAAATTGACAAATTGTCAAAATTGGCATAATTGAAATGTTTATCACTAAATTAATACAAATATAATAAATTTAGGACTTTTTTGATAATTTTACCAGTGTAACCATGTAGTCCACGTCATACATAAATGACAAAAAGGGATTATAACACAAACGGTTCATGAACTTATCATAGTATGATAATATGTCAGGAATGACATACTCACTTGCCAAGAAAAGCGATGATGATGATGGAATATAATAGTGTTATGGTTGAATATAGTTTTTCTAGATGGAAGGATTTTCTTATGCCAATTTGCCAATTCTAGAAGACTTTCCTAGTCTCAAACTGTAAAAACAAATATTGGGTGCGTTTGGGAGTGGCCTTTAGAAGCCACTTTGAACCCCCAAAGATCCTTGGGTCAATTTAGGGGTGTTTGGTGAAATTTTTTCAAACCCAATTGGGAAAATGCCAGCCTTCACAAGGCTGAAAACCCAAGGCAGGTTGGGGGTTGCCTTGGGCTTTTAGCCTTCTCGACATGTTGAGCTGAGGGGGTAAACAAAAAAATTTTCTTCCCAAATTATCCTTGTTGGTTTTTCATTTTTCCGGTTTTGTCCTCACTATTCATCTTCTTCTTCTTCTTCTCTGTGAGCGCTCGTTGGTGAAGGGCAGGTAGTCGCCGGTGATTGTTGTGCTAGCTGCATCGTGACCTCCGTGCGGAGGTCATCGGGGCCGCATGACCCATTAGGTCGCAAATCTAGTCGAGACCAGATGCGGTCGTCGTGGAGGTCGCAACCCTCAGGGTTGCGCGACCCATCTGGTCGTAGATTTGGTCGTGACTAGATGTAGTCGCCGGCGACCGTCGTGCCCGCCGCACTGCGACCTCCGAGTGGAGGTCGCCGGGGTCGTGCGACCCATCTGGTCGTAGATCTGGCTGCGGACAGATGTGGTCGCGACCGGATGTGGTCACTGGGACCCTTGTTGAAGGCTTGCATGGCCGCGCGACCCTCCGATGAGGGTTGTGCGACCCAGATCGCGAGGTTGCCGCGGAGGTCGCGACCTTTAGGCAATCTCTGCACGACCCATCTAGTTGCAGATTTACTCGCCGTGACCCTCGTCGAAGGGTCGCGAGACCTAGATCGCGTGGCCTCGGTGGAGGTTGTGGTGCATAGGGTGATCCTCCAGTGAGGGTCATGGCGATCAGATCTGGCCAACCTTCTGGTGAGGGTCGCGGCGACCAGATTTGATCACCGTGATACTCGCCGGACCGCTTACCTTTGCTGGACGGCCTGCATCGAACCACCCGCCCTTCGCTAGACTACCTACTCCTCGTCAGCGACTATTTGTTCCTGGCCGGTCAACTCTCTTTTTTTCTTTTTTGAATAACAAGAGCCTTTTGCAAATATATTTTTTACAAATATCATTTTACTCAAAGGTACTTCACAATGGACTTTTACAATACAACTTACCAAATACAATTTGCATTTTTGAAAACACCTTTAACTCAATGGCCTTTGCATTTCCCCAAAGATTTTCCGCAAAAGTCTTTCCAAACGCACCAATTATTCAAACGACATCTAATGCAAATGTTGATTTGCTAGGCTTGGCCACCCTACCTTGACTTTACGCTTGGGAACTTACCGACACCTTTGTGAGCCTTCAGATCCAAGCTTGTCAATGCCAATCATTGGATCTTGTGTCTTGTCAATAATCTGATTGAAAACTTGTCACATTGATCGATTGTTAAATTGGAGCACAACAAAATTACCTTGATTTTGCTCACGTGAGGGTAGATTCACCTTGCGTTTACTCAAGTATATTTCCATCTCTCCCTACCAATTGCATCACTACCATGTGTTTGCCATTGTCATCAACGACTCAAAGGCGATAGTCGTATTGGAAGATATGCGATCTTGTGGATTTGTACAATATTTAGATTGATATGGCAAATCAATTAATATTAGTCTAATATAGGATTTGATTTGTAATATTCTTTATTTCCTTTTTCCTGTACATGCCTAGTTCTTAATTGTAGAGCAATGTACATTATTGTGAGATGGAATAGAATATACAAAACTTTCTCCAATTTTCCTTGTTCCTCCTTGCGTTCTTTCATGGTATCAGAGTGGGCTTCGCTTCTGATTCAACTTCCACACCTCTCCTCCTTGATTGCCTGCCTGAAAATTTGAAGAACACGCTAACCTGCAAAACAACGTTAGCACTCCGGAATAGGAATCGGTTTCTGAGGAAAAAAAGAGCAAGTGAAGAAAAGGAATCTCTTACCATCACCATGGCAGAAGACCAACCAGCATCTATTGGAATGCGTATCACAAAAGAAGAAAATCAAAGTTCTACTGTGAACTTACCTACCGAAGTCGGTAGAATCCAACCAAATGCAGGTTTCTTTCCATGGCAGCCCGGTCTGAGGCAACCCATTCCAGGCCAATCCATATTGGGTTCGGCCATGGTGGGTCAACCATACTAGTGGGTACCCGTTCCCGTTCATCCCAGCCTATGGTACTACGGGCCAAGCCCAAGTACTTCATGGCCTAGAGCTTAAATTTCCAAAGGCAATACCTAGCTCGATAATGGCTCGCAACCATAGGCGGGGCAAGCACAGGTAATTGGTCTGGAAACCAAGATGTGAGTTTATCCAATGGGTCGCTTAATCCGAGTATAGGTTCAAATACCTACCCGACGATGAGACCCAGATTTTTGCTGTACCCATTTTCAGTTGTTTCCGATTGGCCAGAACTCGGTGACCTTTTATACATATCTACTGCTAATGGACCGGAGATACGACTTATCAGTCAACAACTAAAGGGATCTAAGAACTACTCAATCTAGGCTCAAGAATTCCGTCAAGCCCTTGTTACTAAAGATAAAGAGGGATCTATTGATGGATCTGTTCCCGTTCCGGTAGACGAAAGGATGATGAGACAATGGAAGAAATGTAATCAACTAGTGAGAACGTGGATTGGGAACTGCATCAGTGCAGAAATTGCAACCAGACTACCACCCATAAAAGATTCGAAGATGATGTGGGACAATATACGGGAAATGTATGGAAAATTAAACAGTGCAAAATTTTTTTCCTTGACTCAAGCCCTTTTCGAACTCAAACATGGTAATATGAGCATCATAACCATTTTTAACAAATTATCAACCCTCTGGAACGAATTGGAGGCAGCAGAGGAAAAACTCGAAGGGCCCAAGACCACTTTGTAGCAGTACAAGGTGATACGGGACAGAGAAAAGGTTACTTGGTTCTTGCTCATTTTAAATGATTCTTACCTGACCTTTAGATCTCAGATCCTAGCCATGGAACCTATGCCATCGCTCAGCCGCATCTTCTAGTTGGCCATTCAAGAAGAGAGTTAGAGATTCACGGCAACGGAGCATGTGAGAGGAGCAGAGATGCTGGCCTTGGCTACTCGCGGGACACTGGTTGATCGCCGTGAGCAGGAATGAAACCAGAAGAATTGAGAAGAAGGGATGCGGCCAGACGAGCTAGGGTTTGGGATAGCTCCACAAGCTTTTAAAGTACCTAAGATGGACGGTCCGGATCGTGAGGCACGATCGAACGGCTGGAAAGGGCCCGATTCTTCATCAGGATTGGACGGTGGGCATGCGGTTGCCCTTAAAGGATCCAATGGTCCATATTTTTCCGTGAGTCCAAAGGTGTATGGGCAAAATTTAAAAGGCAAAAATAAATTATTTTGTGAATATTGCAGGCGACCCCACCACACCATCAATAATTGCTGAAAATTGCACGGAAAGCCCGATGAAAATGGTAAACGGGGGAGGAGTCTTTGGTCGCAGCTTATCAAACCTCAGGTTCAAATATTGATAAGCTTATCACTCAAGGGCAGTATTGAGAAATTATGTAGGCTTTGCAAAAAATGGACATTTCCAACAAAGGAAATAGCTTCTCAGGTATTTCTCATTGCCTGATAAATTCTGTTTCTTAGAATTCTTGGATAATCGACTTAGGGGCTAGTGATCATATTGTTTGTGATAAGGGATTCTTTTCCATTATTCATGAAAATTTAAGTATTCCTATTTCTGTAAAGTTGCCAAATGGAAGTACTACCTATGTGACTACTATAGGAATTGTAAACCGTAGCCCTCAAATAACCCTGAGAAATGTCCTCTATGTGCCAGATTTCAATTCAATCTGATTTTCGTGTCTAGAGCCTGCAAAGAAAATTGTTGCAGAATTTTATTCAATTCTGATAACTGTTTCTTTCAGGACCTTTCGACTGGAAATTGATGGGTTGGGGTAATCATTCTAATGGACTATTTTTCTGGACTAGCATTCCAAGAACTTAAGATTTATCTCAAGTTTCCTTAAATAAGCAATCATTGTGTAATGTCACTACCAATGATAAAAATTTCCTTTTGCATTCCAGAATGGGCCACAGTGCTTTATTTCCTTACTCTTAGTGTCATTTTTTGCCCTCTTGCAAAACAATCACGTACACCCTTTCCAATTAGCATGAGTCGTTCCACTAGTGCTTTCTCACTTATTCAAGTTGATGTATGGGGACCGTATCATACACCTAATCATGATGGATCAAGATATTTTCTTACCATTGTTGACGACCATTCCCAAGCAACATGGATCTTCCTTATGCAAACTAAGGGTTAGGCTCTATCTCACTTAAAGGAATTTATTTCCTTATGAAGGACCCAATTTGTAAAGACTGTCCAGCGGGTTAGGACATATAATGGAAGAGAGTTTTTCAACCATGAATGCGCATCATTATTTTCAGCCTATGGCATCTTGCATGAAAGTTCATGCACATATACTCCACAACAAAATGGAGTAGTGGAATGAAAGCATCGACATATTCTGGAAGTGGCACGTGCCTTGAAGTTTCAGGCTTCTATCCTAAATAATTTTTGGGGAGATTGCATGATCACGGCAGTATATTTAAACAATCGAATGCCAACGATGGTGTTAAATGGTCGAAGTCCTTTCGAAGTCTTGTTCCGTAAGAAGCCAAAAATGGATCACCTAAGAATATTTGGGTGTTTATGCTACGTCACTGCGGTAGGCCCTCGGGACAAAATGAGTCCTCATGCCCAGCGGTGCATTTTCATGGGATATCTAAATCGTTAGAACGGATATCGTGTGTTTCAACCCTCTACAGGCGAATTCTTAATAAGTAGAGATGTAGTCTTCCATGAAGACATCTTTCCATTTGCTGAAGATCAATCCTCAAAGGAAAACAATCTCCATCTTTCCCGTGCTATTTTTTCTAGAGATGATATGTCCAAGGATCCTGGATATGTTATGATAGGAAACCCAGGAACATTCAACAGCACTTCCACATGCGATAAGTCTACTGTTGAAGACTTTTCTCCAAGATTTGAGCATACTGAAGAAGCTTCAGATCTCATACCAATCCCACCTATGGAAGAGCATCCACCATCACGTCTAGATCCACCGCGACGTTTAGGGCGAACCACACCCCCACCAACTTGGACTAAAGATTATATTGGTGCCACACATAACTCACCAGGTATTCATTATCCCATCTCATCTTATGTCTCTTTCAATCAATTGTCTCTGGAACATCAACAATGTATAAGTCGCATATTTGAAGAAAGGGAACCAACTAGTTATGATGAATCATCTGTGGATCCACGGTGGCATAAGGCCATGGCAGCAGAATTGCAAGCATTACATGACAACCATACACGGGATCTTGTGACTTTACCCTCAGATTGGAAGGCAATAGGATACAAATGGGTTTACAAGATAAAGTTTTGAGCAGATGGATCGATTGAATGATATAAGGCTTGTTTAGGATCAACCAAATTTTTCCTGGGAATAGAAATTGCACGATTAGATCAAGGGATTTCCCTCAGCCAATGAAAATTCGTGCAAGAGATCATATCTAAAGCAGGTCTATCAGGAAGCAAACCGGCAGCTATTCCAATTGAACAAAATGTCAAATTAACTACGGTGGACCATGATGAAGGAAATCTCCAAGATGATCCTGTTCTCGGAGACCTGGTAGGTTATCAAAGGCTGGTAGGAAAGCTCATATATTTGACCATGACTAGACCAAATATATGTTATGCTGTGCAGACACTCAGTCAGTTTATGCATAAGCCCAAGCAGTCCCACATGAACGTTGCTCTAAAGGTTGTTAAGTATTTGAAGAAATGTCCAGGACTTGGAATTCTTCTTTCAAGAGGATGCAACATGGAGATTGTTAGAGAAAACTCCTTTACTGTTTTGAAGATTGACAAAACCTTTCCAAAGTCTAGTCTAGAGACTTTCAGACTGAAGTGTCAAAGTCTGAAGACAGCTAGACCTTAGTTTCAAGGTCTGCCCTCACTGACAGTTTCCAGACCGAAGAACGAAGACTTATCCAGATGCGAGATTATTCTCATGGATTCGATTTGTATGGTTTATGGATGATCTTATGGCTGGATATAACACCTACTTATTACTTATTCTTCTTGGAAACAATTCCAATATGAAGATCATTTGAAAGGCGAGTAGCTTAGAAGGTTCTACTTATGGAAACTAAAGATCCTGATTGTATGAGCGAACAGGATTGACTGGCTTTCATTACAATCATCTGACAAACTCGAAGATCCCCTTGATTGATTCTGTCCAACGGGTAGATTGGAAGAATTCTTTTGGTAAGTGCCAACGGTTATGAAGGCACGAAGGAGCATTTAAGGCAGACTCTCAAGTTGTTCAAGTGAGTGCATGAAAGAAGAATTCCAAAGTCTGAAGCTCTCCAGTTACTTATTGTTTCATTCATTGAGCTCAAGTTGTAGACAAAAGAGAAAAACTCTTGTGAGACTAGTAGAGTCTTTCTATTGTGAAGTCTAGATCACACTGCTGTAAAATCTCTTTTGATTCATAGTGAAATTTACACAATAGGCTGTTAGCGCAGGAGAGTGGACGTAAGCTTGATCTAAGCCGAACCACTAGAAACCTTGTGTCTTAATTCTCTTTCCTTGAACTCCTTACTTTATTCATAGTTATACTTAATTTCTCAGAATTGAAGTATGATTACAGTAGGTTATCTTATATAGGTAATTTATTTATACTAAGTCTTGTTAAATTTTTAATTACACCTATTCACCCTCTAGGTGTTTGCACTAGCCCTTTCAGAGATGACGACTTATTGTGATGCTGATTACGCAACTTGTCCGATGAGCAGGAGATCAATTATAGGATTCTGTATCATGCTGGGAAAGTCTTTCCTTTCTTGGAAGACGAAGAAGCAGCCAACCGTGTCTTTATCTTCAGCAGAGGCTGAGTATCGAGCTATGGCTAAGACCACTTGTGAAATAGTGTGGCTGCGAGGCTTGCTTCGGGACCTTGGGGTGCAAACAAAGGGACTGACCATGTTATTTTGTGACAATGACGCAGCACTTAAACTTGTGTCCAATCCTATAGTGCACGAAAAAAGAAAGCACATAGAAGTGGATTATCATTTTACTCGAGAGAAGATTCAAGAAGGGGTAATTGAAATAAGAGGAATTGTGACTACAGAATAGCCTGCAGATATCTTCACTAAACCCCTATATCAGAGACAACACGCATATCTACTAAGCAAGCTAAGTGTCTTGGACATCTACAAACCACCAGCTTGAGGGGGAGTGTTGGAAGATATGTGATCTTGTGGATTTGTACAATATTTAGATTGATATGTCAAATCAATTGATATCGATCTAATATAGGATTTGATTTGTAATATTCTTTTTTTCCTTTTTCCTGTACATGCCTAGTGTTATAATTGTAGAGCATTGTGCATTATTGTGAGATGGAATAGAATATACAAAACTTTCTCCAATTTTCCTTGTTCCTCCTTGCGTTCTTTTAAGTCGCTGTTGCACTATCCAATGAGAGGTCTATCTTGGAGTTATCTCTCTTTGAGCAGCGAAGCTTTTGTGACTCTCCAACTCGTTGTGGTTGACAGAACTTGTCGCAGTTGACAACTCAATTATCGATAGATGGTTCTGTTGAGATTTGCTCAGATCTAAATTTGTATAGAACATATGTCAAGTGTGAGGTCTTTTAGAGGTTTGGTCCTTGTGGATTGTAACTATCGTAAAAGAGTACTTCGACTAACCACGCAAAGTGACATCTATTTGAGGTAGATATCAGTTATAAACCATTGAATTAGACCTCTCTCATTTGATATAGAAAATACAAATTTGTATAAACTATCTCACTTAAAGAACTAATGTCCTCATGTCTCCCAACCATATTCTCCCTATTTAATGTGAGGTTTAACATATTCCTATTCCCGTAGCTATTCTAGAATGAATAGACGTAATTCAAATTTCATTATGACCATAGTTCGTATAAAATATGGGTTTTGACCCATTCAAAAAAATAAAAAGGAGAAAGAAGAAGGAGAGAGACCGAGAGTCTTTGGGAGAGAAGAAGAAAAAGAAGAGAGAGAGACGGAAAGAAAAGAAAGAAAGAAAGAAAGACAAAAAAAAAAAAAAAAAAAAAAAAAAAAACAAAAAGAAGCGGGGGGGGAAGGAGGAGATAAAAGCAAAAGAGAGAGAAAAAGGATGAGAGAGAGAAAGGGAGACTAGAGAGCTCCTACTCAAAGAAAGGAAGAGGAAGAGAGGAAGAAGAAGAAGAAGAAGAAGAAAAAGAAGATTTCATGTATTTTCATCATGGGAGCCTTGCCAAGCCACCTTAACTATGTAACGAAATGCTTGGTAAGCGCTCGTGCCCCCTGTTCATTCAATCAGAGTAGTTTTGGACTTAAAAGGGTTAAAATTTGGAACTTTGGAAAAATCGAGCAGCGAAGTATGATTTTTGAGCCTTTGAGCCATGTATTTTTACAGAATTATAGTTTAGGGTGTTGTGGAGTGGTAGGATTTTACAGATCGTGATTTGAGCTTACGATTTGTCTGAAACAAAATTTTGAAGTTTATCACGTGTGATGAACAGTGCGCGATCAGGACTTCAAGGCCATATTTTGTTAATTTTAGGCTTGATTTCGGGTTGGCTAAATTGGGGTTCTTGTAATATGTTTGATGGGCTTTCCATTGAATGTAAGTATGCTTGAAACGGATTTCAGTGGAGAAAATTATGGCATGATAAAATTTTGTGCTCAAGCTTCGCGCTATGGACGACTTTGAGTAATTGTTTTGGTTGAGCAATTTATTGGCGTGTGGGAGTTGCTTTCTAAGCACTCATGCTTAGTTTAGTCAAGTCATAGTTGAGGTAGCATTTCACTCCATTTTAATGTTGTTTCTCATTTATTTGATAGGATCGCGAGTTCAACAATTCGAGTAACGCTTGTTATTTGATTGTAAGTATTCCGAGGTGAGTAGTGCTATATCTTCTAAGATTTTATAAACCCATGTCTTCAAAATGACAAATATTTGATATTTTACGAGATAGGAAGAAGCATATTTGTTGCATAAAATTTGGATCAGGCATTTGCTACGTTTTGGTATTTGTGAATGGTGTGAGAAATGGTTAATGAAAACATAAATTATGTTTGAGGAACAAAGTTGATATTTTACGAGATAGGAAGAAGCATATTTGTTGCATAAAATTTGGATCAGGCATTTGCTACGTTTTGGTATTTGTGAATGGTGTGAGAAATGGTTAATGAAAACATAAATTATGTTTGAGGAACAAAGTTGAGAAATATTATATAATTTGGGTTTGCAAAGCCTTTTTACGACAAACTCTTTGAGCATGGATTATGGAATATTATGTATATTGATTTGTGAAATGTCTTATGACATGCATTTGATTTGATTCGGTTTATAATCGAGTTATGAGAAGAGTCTTGAAATTATTTGAGAATTTTTTATGAAAAGTATTTTTTGCGGATAAGTTGAGTTATGAAATCTGTCGGTGATATATGAAATGATTTATTGGTTTGGCTTTGTGGATTGTGGATGGTATTGTTTGGGATTGGTATTGATGCTCAATATCACTGTGAGCCTAGTGAGGGGCTTGTGAGTATGCGCATACTAGTCTAGATATTCTTATGAGCCAAGCCACCAGCTAATAATAGGTGGAGACCTTGCCATTAGGGGAATTTTGTTTGCCTCGTCAATAGACATTATATTGTGATCATGGTTTGATATTGAGTAACGGATTGGTCAATGGAGTGGACCATTGACATGTGTTATGAGTTTGGTCGATGGAATGGACCATTGACGTGTAATTTAAGATTAGTTGTTGGAATGGACCATCGACATGTAATTTCATTAGACCATTGATATGTGGCATAAGATTAACTATTGGAATGGACCATTGGCGCGTGAATTAATGAGATTGATCAATGGATTAGACCATTGATGTTTATTTTGATATTATTATGAAATGATTAATTTTGCTATAAATATAGCTATGTTGAAGCGTATGTAACTTATTCTTTTACTTTATGTTTATTATATTCTGAATTTGGGTTAAAAGAGTTGCGGTTTGGTTTTGTAAATATGCATAGTGGGTGCTCAATCCTCTTAGAAGAGATGCACTACTCACTGAGCTGTGGTTGCTCACCTCTCTATTTGCCAATCTTTTTCAGGTTTCTCAACTAATAATGAGTAGTACGAGAGCGATATCGACGAGCGGACTTTTAGGAATTGGATTTTGGGAGCTTTGAGGCTACGTCCTTCGAGTGGAAGGATGGCCGTGTCACCCCTCATTTTTTATGGTTTTAGGGTGTAACAATTCAATTTAACTAAAACTCTCTCATTTGAAAGGGCTATCAAAGATGTTTAGGTTACTAATCATAAGGGCTCTAGATCCACAACAGAATGTTCAATTTGTACCATGATTATTTGGCATTGTCCCTAGCTAGGAAATCCGAGGTTTTACAATCCTATTTATGTAGCTCCTCAAGATACTAGAGATTCATAACAATTTGTATAAAGCTATATATATATATATATATATATATATATATGTATGTATGTAACCAACTACTGGAGATTTGTCTTAGTGCCCACCCTTCTCATTTGGGAAAGAAGAGGTGGGGAGATGCATGAGTGAGGGAGCAAGGTCTTACAGTATAACACATAGCGCATTCACACTTAGTGACATATAAAATAGATATAAAATAGAGATTAGACAAAAAAAGAAGAAGATATTCATGTAATCGTAAACCAATGTCCCCAAAGCTAGATAAATTTACTATTTCCGACAATAGTTTGGTCCCCTTGACTCTTAGCGCCCAACAAGTAATGGCTTAAATGATGATTGAGTTTATGATTGAACATGCATAATTGAAAGGTTCAAAATTAAATTGGTAAATTTTTTTAAAGGTTTAGGTCCAAATTAAAAGGTTTATGACTGGACTAAAATAAGTATAATAGATTTAGAACTTTTCTAATTATTTTCCCAATATATCTATGTAGTCAATGTCGTACATGAATAACAAGAATGAAGTGTGAAAAATACATTTTAACCCTACAAGTGGAAGGAACTCCATAAGTTCTTTCTTCTTGGTGCAATTATGGGGGAGACATTCTAGAAAACGTTGTTTCCTTAACGGCATGAATGTAGATCAAATTGTTTTTCTCAGCAAGATCAACTTATCACAGCAATGATAATATGTCAAAAATGGCATAGTCGCTTACCAAGAAAAGGGATGATGATGATAGAATATAATAGTGTTATGGTTGAATAATACTTTTTCTAGGTGCTGGAAGGACTTTCTTATGCCAATTCTACAAGCCTTAAGACTTTCATGGTCTCAAATTGTAATAGCAAATATTATTCACAACACATCTCGACATCTAATTTGGATGTCGATCTGCTGGGCTCATCTACCATCCCGTGACTTTACGCATGTGAGAGTTACCGACGCCTTTGTTAGCCTTTAGATCCAGGGTTGTCAGTGTTAACCGGTAGATTTTGTGTGTTATCAGTGATCTAATGTAAAACTTGTAAACGTCTATCGTTAAATCAGACACAAAAAATTTGCCTTGACTTTGTTCACGCGAGGGTAGACTAACCTTGCGTTTACTCAAATATATTTCCACCTCTCCCTACCAACCACATTACTATTGCTTTATTTGCCACTGTTGTCAATGACCAGAAGGTGACCTTTGCCAATCCACTACCCAATGAGAGGTCTATCTTGGAGTTATCTCTCTTCGATGTTGAAGCTTTCGTGATTGTCGAAGTCATTGTGCTTGATAGAGCTTGTTGCATTGACAACTCAATTGTTGATGGATGGTACTATTTGTTGAGAAAACTCCTATCAAGTTTTGAAGTTGACAAAAATTTCTAGTTCTTATTCTTATTTTGAAGAACATAATACTTCTGGAGTTATATCACAGACTTTTGTCACCGTCTGTTCATTCCAAAAGTATTTCCCACTTTGACGCAATTTAGATTGAAACCGTGTCTAGAACAAGGATGAAATTAGACTTAGATTTATTGATCTTGCGATAAGGATTCAAAATGAACGCATTAGGAATTTATTCTACAGCATCTAGCTCTTTGGCGAAGAATCTCACTTACCGCGTTGATGGAATCAATCACAAATTGATGAAATCAATCTTGAAGACAAATTCCTTTTTGGGAAGCATCTACTTATGGAAACCTAGATTCTGATTGTATGGGCAACCAGAATCAACAGATTTTCATCTTAATATTCGAACGGTTATAAGATCCCCTTAGTCAATTCTGTCAAATGGATTGATTGGAAGAAATTCTTTTGGAAAATACTAACGGTTGGTGAGGCGTGGAGGAGTATTTAATGAGGTCATTTAGTCTATTTGAGGTAGAGACGTGAAAATTGAAATTCCAAAGTCTGAAGTCTTTCCAACTGCTTGTTCTTCATTGACGGTCCTTATAAATTGTATCCAAGAGAGAAAATCACAAAAAGAGTGACTTAGTGAGTGAGAATGGATCTTCCATTGACTGTTTGCACTCAAAAATTGTATTTCTCTATTGATGTTATAGTGAATTCCAGCCATAAAGTTGTTAGCGTGGGAGAGTAGACATAAATTTGATCTAAGCTAAACCACTATAAATTTCGTAAACAATCTTTTCTTCCCTTAACTCTCTTTGTTTAAATATATTGCATTATTTTAGGTATCACAAAAATAAGTTCAATCACTTATTTGATTCAAAACATTCATCATAAGTATAGTGACTTATTTATCAGACTTTATTCGATACTCAAACTTTGCTCGAAATTTGTTTTATTTATCAAAGTTTCTTTTAAACACCTATTCACCCCCTCTAGTTGTTTGTACTAGCATTATCAATTAGTATCAAAGCCATGTGCTCATCTGTTGAAGTGTTTTTACTTCTAAACTAAAGATCCTCTATGGTTAGTTGTTTAGCATCAGGACTCATGGAAGGGTAAAGCAACACCAAGCCACCTTATTTTGATGGAAAAGAATATAGTGTGTGGAAAAATAAAATGAAGGCATTCTTGAGATCCAGAGATCTTCTAGAACGGGATGTTGTGGAAAAATGAATTAATCCAAAAGCAACTTCTGCATCTAACAAGGGAAAAGAAGTCTTAGACAATGATGTGGAGAAAATCAATCAAGCAGATATTACCAAGAGACAAGCTCTTGATACAAAGAGTATTTATTCTTTATACTGTGTTTTGTCTCTTGTTGAATATAATAGAGTTTCTTCATGTGAAACAATTAAAGAAGTCAAGGATAGACTTCATGTCATCTATGAAGGAATAGATTGTGTAAAGGAGACAAAAATAAATATCCTGCTTGGCCAAGATGAATCCTTCAAGATGATGCCTGGAGAATCTATTGGAGATATGTTCAATCGATTTATAGAAATTGTAAATGAGTTGGCATATCAAGGTCAACCGATTTCTATCTTAATGAAGGTTAACAAACTTATGCGATGACTTTCAAAGGGCTGGAATCACATGAAAACATCAATTTAGGAGACATAAATAATTATGCCATTCTCTATTGATGAGCTGATAGGCACACTTCGATTATACGAAGTGGAATAGATTAATGATGAAGAGGATCCAAAATGTAAGAAATCAATTGCACTTAAGTTTAATGTTGATTCTAATGATACACACATAGACAATACAATGAACGACAAGGAGCTTGCTCTCATGATAAAGAAATTCAAGAAACTGAATAGGAAAGAAAGAAGATTGCAGTGGAAAAAAACAAAACAAGCAAAATTTCTAGAAAAGATCAATGAAAGATGTTGAATCTAGCAAGGATGTGATATGTTTTGAGTGAAAGAAGAAATGACACATCAATCCTAACTATCCCTTGCTGAAAAAGAAGGAACGTAAGTATAAAAAAATACAAGAAAACTTTAAAAAGCAGAAATCTGGAGTGACACAAAATGCGAGGAAAGTGAAGAGGAGTTTGCGAATATCTATTTGATGGCTCACTCAGAATCAAAATTTGACTTAGACACATACTTAGAATTCGACAAAGAAATCGAGATAAGCCACTCAGAAATTCCTATTAAAGTTTTTAAATATATAAATGAGCTTTACTTAAATCTCAAATATTCTCTTAAAGGATCTCCGAATTAAAGAAGGAAAATTCAAAACTCAGATAATAGGATAATTCTTGAAAAGAAAAGTTTGAGAGTTTGAAAAATAATTTCGATGATTTGAAGGAAAGTTCTGATTCTCTTTCAAGAGAAAATGAGATTTTGAATAAGGAAATTTCAGATATTTCAACAAAGTTCTCCAAATGCTGAAAAACTTTAGAACAAATTCTTCCAGCTCAAATACCTTATTATAACAAATTCGGTTTGGGTCTAAATAAAGAAAGTGTTCTTTTGATTGATTTTCCTAGAGTCAAGAAGAGATTTAGACAAAGACTTCCCAAATCTGCTTACAAAAATCACTTTCAAAGAGTTTTTATAAAACATGTTGGTCAGAGTACTCTTAAATATTCTAAGTGTAATAGCTCAAAACATTTTGAGAATGAATGTCTTAAAGTTTGAAAACCTGTTAAGAAGGATTGGGCAAAAACTATTTTAATAACTGACTTCTTAGGACCTAAGAAAATTTGGGTATCAAGTAAAGTTTGAGATTTCTTTTTTATTGCAGGTTACTATTAAGAGGAAAAGCAAATGATACTTGGATAATGACTGTTCTAGACATATGAATAGAGATTCAAAAGAGGAAATGTTTCTTTTAGTGGGAACAACAAAGGAATAATTATTGGACATAAAATAATGAGGATTGACAATTTGATTATCAACAATGTTTCCCTAGTGAAAGGCTTGAACTACAATATTTTGAGCATAAGTCAACTATGTGATATAAGGTTTAGAATCAATTTTCAAGAAAATTTTTATTTTGGAGTTAGTCGAGACTTCTCTTAAACCTTCACCAGTCGAAAGCATGATAACATTTGTCTACTCGATATAAGTTCAAAGAGTTCTCAATGTCTTATCTCAATTCAAGATTAAGCAAATCTCTAGCACCATAAGCTAGGACATGTCAGTATGAAATATATTGCTAAACTATCTTCTAGAAAGCTGGTCCACGATCTCTCCAAAATGATGTACCAGAAGTCTAAATTGTGTACTCCATGCATCTTGGGAAAACAAATCAAAAGCTCATTTAAATCTATAAATCATGTCTCCACTAATCGTGTCTTGCGGCTTCTTCACAT